>OX453024.1:17550520-18750520 GCA_949699075.1 Asteroscopus sphinx
TGTGGGTTAACTACACGCAGAGGACATACAACACCCTGCGCGTACAATATAATAATGCATTTAGGGTGTTGATGGGGCTGCCGCGCTACTGCAGTGCTTCCGGCATGTTCGCAGAGGCGGGAATAGATGGTTTCCACGCTATCATGCGCAAGCGATACGCTTCCATCATGCGCAGGGTACGCGCCAGCCCCAACAGCATCCTGAAAACTATAGCAGATAGGTGGGACAGCCCGATACTGGAACATTGGATACGCCTACATGCCCCTGTGGCGTAATTGTAATATTTTATTTTATTCACTGGTAGATGTAAGTACTAACATTAGTTTCTAAGTTGTTTGTATACTAACCAAATGGACTTATAGTCTGAAATAAAAGATTTTTAATTAATTTTTTTTTAATTTTATCTCTACATTCCATCTGATCCTGATTTTTATCTTGCAGTCATTGACCGAGGACGTCAATCGCCAAACAGACAGAGAACAAAATGACAATATAACCACGATGAGTTAAAAACCCAGCACAAGACATGGAAGATTTTATATTGCTCTCGCTACGCTGTCCGTCCGTCCGTCCGTCTGTCCGTCCGTCCGTCCATCCGTCTGTCCGTCCGTCCGTCCGTCCGTCTTTCTGTCACAGGGCTGTATCTTTGTAACGGTAATAGATAACCAGTTGAAATTTTCACAGAATATGTGTTGCTATGAGGTGTATCACGACAAATACTAAAAACAAAAAAAGTCTAAGTTCAAAGGGGGTCCCCATACAAGAAACCTCTCAAAACATGCATTTTTTTCAACGTTTTTGTTCCTGCTCTATCTTCAAAACGGTAATACATACCAGCGTCAAACTTGGTCGGATTATAGTGCATACTATGTAGTTTAGCAACAAATACTAAAAACAGGACAAACATAGACATATATGGTGTTAACTGCGTAAGAAAAAGATGCAAAAATTCACATTTCGCGTACGATCGTTTGTCTTTTGATAAACTCTCGTAAATGAAATAATAAGCAACAGTGAATAAACCACTAAAATATTTAATAAAATGTCCAAGTTATAAGCTATTAAAATTTGTTCACTAGACAGAGACAGCACTATTGAAGAATGACGTCATTGTACAAAACCTTCATAGTAACTTGGCATCTCTCTGAACAATGTCCGTTTCGCACGACAAGGACAGAAAATGCCCCTTCCAAAAACTTAAAAAGCGTGTATCTCTTTAATTTTTTCGTGGATTTTGTTTATTCTTTCTACAATGTTGTCCTTTCTGTACCTTCTTTTAAATAATATAACATTTTTGGTAATTTTTTACTGTATTCAACTACCGGATTGCAAATATTGCGCAATTATATTGTAGGTGTATGGGCCGCCTTACTGGTTTCGGCCCCTTAAGTATATTATGTACTAGCACAGCCTTTCCCAAAGTGGGCGATAACGCACACTTGTGGGCGCTGCAGGCCTAAAGGGGGGCGGTTTGGAATTTCATCTAGCTAGGAGTACTCTTAGACACCGACTGAACTCTCGACTTTCGACTACAACTTGTGAACATCAACTAATATTAATTAAGAGATTGCTCAAACTTGGTTCGATATTTCTCTCGGCGTAGTTCATATACCTGTCCTGTTTTATTGAATAAATAAAATCAAAATCATGTCAATCGGTCGCTCCGTTTCACAAACAAACAGCATCAGATTCATCCTTTACATAAATTTTTATATAAGGATCGATTATGTTTGTTTTATTTTGAATAAATATACTCTGTCTGAATACTATAAAGTTGCGTTTCAATAATCATTCTCATTAGCAGGTGTAGCCCGTAAGAGTTAACTTGAGACTACCTACTGGACATGACGAAACTATAAGGGTTCCTTGTAGGACTACGGAACCCTAAAAAAGAATACTCAATTGGCTCTTTTCCGTACGCAGCTAAATAACACGCCAAAAATTTCCGGGTAAATGCGTGAAAACGAAGCTGTAACAAGTATAGATGTATTTATTAATTGATGACATATACTTTTGCGTCCGTTCTACTTATTTTCCATTGATTTATTATTACTATAATTAATGTAATAGTATTATATAATACTTTATTTGTATTTATTATATTATTATTGCGACACACTTTTTTATTATTATTTTCCCTGTAAAACTGATTTTCTTCCATGACACTCAAAACAAGGTTCAGTTGAAAACCAGCGCCAGACAAGTTGTCTGGCATTTTCTGGCGCAGCCGTGGGGCACACAATTATACTTTTAGGAGTATGAATATTATAGTAATATAGTAAAATTGTATATTATTGCTATTGTGTGCCTCTAACCGTAGTCAATAAACCATTTTTCAAAATTTATTGAAAAAAAAAAAAAATTAAATTCGACGAACTAAACCATCAAAGCTTAAGTTAATTGTTCTCAAGTAAGTGACTTTGTGTTTTTATTAGGAATAAATTTATTTAAACCTAAACGAAAAACGAACTACATTTTACCCATTAAAATTAACAGAACAGGCTAATATTCACATAATCATTACGTAATATTGATATGTTTTAAAAACACCAGCTATTATATCCCGTGATATACAATAATATAAGTGTTAGTGACTATGTTAGTTTAAAACTCGCAGCAATTGCCCAAATAGCTAGTTGTTTTATCAAATAACTAAATATATCAGCATTACGTGTGCTCAGATGATGACGGTCAATTGACGGCATTTAAGGTGATCGCCCGCCAGGTGGCCGCTGACTCAAACAACAATTTAGTTAATAGGATACACGTGAGCACAGGGGGTGGTGTAGAGTTGACTCGACATTACATATATTTTTCAGTATTAAGTTGCGTGTTTGATTAGTTTTTTCACGATGTATGCTATCAAAAACAGCAAAAACCTTTCTACAGACCATAACACTGTCGTTTAAACCACTTTTTTATACTACAACTTTAAATACTTATGACATTCATACTCTGTCTGACAGAATAGAGAATGAAAATTGAGTTTCCAATTTATGCTTTGACGTCAGTGATTTTTAATTTAAAGGATAGCACTAATTAATACTCGTGGCTTGGTAGTAGAACCCTACTGTTTTTTAGAGTACCTAGCAAAAAGACAACAACAGCTGTTCTAAAGAAACTACTGTCTTTGGAAACTACATTATAGATACTTACTCAATATCAGGCTATACTAGCTGATATGCCATTGCCATAGAAATACTTTTAAATTTTAAAAGTCGTTTGGTATTAAGTTGTATGCGTCAAATTGATTACGAAAAAAACTTTTTAACAAAAAATAAAACCGACTTCAAAAACCTTAACTAAAAAGTAAAAAATAATCCTTGTATGTATTTCAAAATCTTAACATAAACCAAAATTTTGAAGGTGGCGCGTGACTGTCCCTTTGCGTAATGTAAAAGAATACTTTATTATTCAAAAAACAACAAAAATGGCTCTGAAAAAGATACTTATTTAATAATGTAATATTTGGTGAAAAATCAGTTCAATTATCTCGTAAAATAAAATCTTAATCTCTTTGGAGCAATTATCCAATATGGGGTCATGTAGCGACATCTATCGAATATTGAATAAACTATTACAATATCTCGTTTCTTAAATTTGTAAAACCTGCCATCTATTACTTTTAGTCCGTAACAATAACAAATATAATGCTACTAAATTAAAAACCACCATCTTACCTGTTATCTACAAGCATTCGAAGTACTACGTTTTTTTGCAGCGATGTAAAAGCTGTTGTATCCGATTATTTGTTCTAAGATTGAGCACCCTGGTTTCAGTGCACTATGACTTTGTCTTAATTTGACCAACATTCAGAAGTTGGAACTCAAGGTTTGCCAAAGGGCCATGGAGCGCAGCATTTTGTGTTAGCCTCGCCGCACACGGGCCTCTCGCTAAAGCCACAAAACGCCGCGACTTGTAGCTAGTAGCGTCTACTTAGGTAGTAGCGGAAGCGCGCAACAGCCACTTGTGGTCGGTGGTCGACACATGTGGTAGGTGGCCGCTATTTTTATCAACCCATTGCTATTGTGAGACGTGGACACTGACAGTTGGGCTAGTCCACAAATTCAAAGTCCCTCAGCGAGATATACTTGGAGTTTCTTTGAAGGATAAAATCCGTAACGAGATTATCCGGAGAAGAACTGGAGTGACCGACATAGCTTGTAAGATCAGTAAGCTGCAGGGCTGTGGGCTGGCCATGTCTGTCGAAGGACCGATGGGCTCTGGAGCAGACGAGAATCGGTAAACGCAGCGTAGAGCGCCCCCTCGCTAGGTGGACCGACGACCTGAAGAACGTGGCTGGTGGGAACTGGATGCGGAAGGCAGAGGATCGAGTTTTGTCTACTGCGATAGGCTGAGTTGATTGCTATTGTGTTTTCTCTCGACTGGATCGAGTGCTGTATCAATCGAATTTGAATTCGAGTTAGTGTCAAATCGTACTGTATTTTTCTAGGAATTGACACTAGCTCGATTAGGTTCAGAGCTCGAACCAGTCGGGAGTAAGGCCCCATCCAATGAAATATTAATTGATATTAGTTAAACTGTGGTCCCTACCTATATCTAAACTGTGTAGAAGGAAGAGTTGACTGCGATCTAGACAGCTTTGTTAAGATGTGGTCGACGATGGAGCGAGCAAACCTATTAGGTGCCGATTCACTCCAGCTTTAAAAGCGTTAGGGTTGTAAGTGCCCAGAAATACAGATGCAGTGAATTCCACAACTTATGCGCATTATGAAAGAGTTCTCAAAGCGCTTGGTCGTGATAGTAGGGCCTTCTACCAAATATGGATGATATCCTGCAGTGTGTCGTGTAGTCCGATGAAAGAAAGGAGATGGCGGGATAAGCTTATGGAGCTCTTCAATGGCATATCAATGGTAGATTTAACAAAAACCAGACAACCATTAAAAGCGTAACTGGTTAATGCCTATATCACACTAGGGTAGGGCAACGAGTCAGAGCAGTGAGCAGAACATGTAAGTACTGCTACCATTTGAACGCCACAACAGTAACTGTGCTGCGACAGAACATTTACTACTCGGGCGTTCAAATGGTAGCAGTATTGTTCAGCTCACTGCTCTGCCTCACTGCCCTGCCGTCGTGTAAAATAAGCTTAAGTGTGTAAGTTTCATACAAGACAAGCTCTGCTTATACTGGTTTTATCACCACCGAATCCACCGATACGCTTTACAGTCAAGCGTGGTCACGAGCAGACTGAAGTATGCGGGTGTCATTGTCTTGAGCAGCGGGTGTTTTCTCGAACTAACTACCCGCGGTTGGTTTTTCGTAACGTCGCTGTTACGAAAGCGACCAGCGACGTTACGAAAAACCAACCGCGGGTAGTTCGAGAAAACAAAAAAAAAAAAAGAAAAAAAAAAATAAAAAAAAAAAAAATATATAATAAATAATTTAATTGAGCGCAAAAAGTCCCCTAAATATAGTTCAATAAGAGTGAAATTCGCGAAAATTTTAATAACTTCTGTACCTAGTTTATTAAGAAAATCCTACAAAACTAATCTTATCATATTAGCTACATAATTTACAAATATTTTTACTGTATTTCCAGAGATGGCTTCGAAAGCAAATAAACTTTCCCCTTCATCAAGCAAAATGTCGACCAGCCCTTTCCCTTTTACCTGCGAGCTTTGCGGGGCTGAGGGTGTTACAGATGAGGGCATGAGGTCTCACACCTTAGAAGCCCATGTGAATGGAAGACCAGAATGCCCCTTTTGTGACTGTGCAGTTCCACAGCCGCAGTTAATTGGTCATGTGCAAAAGGCTCATTTGCACTATCTGACACCGGAGAGGGAACTGATGGCCTTTATTGATGACCAGAGTCCGAGGTAATGAGATTTTTTTAAATACTAAGATACATCCTATCCACTAACTTATATCTTTAAGTAGCAGTGGGCGGGGCACATTGCTCGCAGAATAGATGGCCAATGGGGCCGTGAAGTTCTTGTTTTCATGAGTTGCAGGCCTCCCCTTTGGACTTAGTTTTTGGGAAATAAATGAAAAAATACTTATACTGATGCACAAACTTTATTTTCATATCTTTGACCACCCAAATAGAGGACTAATTAACTTATTAATAATCATTGGCACGTTATCACAAAGGTTGTCAATGATTTATATATAATTTTACATACTAACGATAACATTCAATAGTTTTACTCTCTGTATCTGTGATGGCAATATTGAGTAATTTTAAATCAAAATTACTATTCCGGTGAGATCCTACTTCCGATATACATACTGTAAACATAAGTAGATATGATATAATAATACTGATAAATATTACCAAACAAATCTGATTATAATAATAAGTTTATACATTTCTACTAAATGATCGTAGCAAAGTCATAGTTAAATCATTTCTACTAAATTATCGGAGCATAGTAAGATCATTTCTTATAAACTAAAATTTACATTTAAGACTTTGGTAATTGCTTAAATTGTGAAAACTTGAAGTGCATTTGAAGAGTTATTTTAGGAGGATTAGTTAACGGTATCTATTAGAACACCAAAATTCTTACTGAAGAAGACTTATTCTGAGTCAGTGGTTTACATGCAATCGAGTTTCGACTGATTAGAGAGACTCCATAGTTTCAAGTGTGATTTCGATTTGAATAATTATAAATGTCATTGATTAATTTCGTATTTGATTTGAATGTTAGATAAACTGATTTTAAATAATCTGTTTAAAACAATAATTAATAACAGCGAATCAATTTTTAGCGACTGAATTATATTAATCACTTTAACATAACTGCCATAAATTTTACGAACCAAAGTTAATATTAGCATGGAATACACAGACGTTATAATAATAAGTATAATATTTATCTAATAGGTATACTTTATGTTCCCTGATCGACTTAGTTCTATATTTAGGAAAACGTTTCGAAAACATTTGCTGTAAATGTAAACATGAGTATTTCGCAAAGGCATATAAACTTAAATAATGGAACTTTAACCTCTTTCAAATTACTTTAGCAATGTTTTCTCATTAGAACGGCTACATGAACTAAATTCCAATAATTTTAAGTTTATAGACTACATAAATTTTAAGTGCTCTTAAATATTATTAAATTATGGCTGCGAGGCAAGCACAATCAGCATTGTTAGAAAAAGATCATTAAATTTTCATTATGTTATGATCTAGGTACCTACTTATCATACGGAAACATATGCTATCGATACCTGAAGTGAGATACAACCATGGATACAACTAAATTCCACTGTAACTCCATACCGTAGATAATTAGCAAGGTGTGGGTTAATTTTAACCGACCGTTTCAGGCAATATTTTTAATCTCAAAAGAGCCTGGCACACATTTCATTCGGTACAATACGTTTCAAGTCGAAGATTGAATGATACGCTTCATCACCTTTTGTGATCTACAGAATGTCGTAGCACATACCTGAGTACTGAAGTAATTCTTTGTTAAGAATATTACGTAAACAATCTAACACAACATTGCTCGATAAATACGAAACATTAACTAAAGGTTACTGCCGGACAACAGGACTGCCTCGTTGGTCTAGTGGTTGCAAGCGCGACTGCTGAGCGTGGGGTCCTGGGTTCGATTCCCGGGTCGGGCAAAGTGTTATTGGGTTTTTTCATTAGGAAATTCTCAGTAGCAGCCCGGAGTCTGGATTTGTGCCCGGTCAATGGCAATAGGCTCGCCCCCTATTACATGGGACTATAACATAACTGGCGAAATGTTTGTGTACTATACACCTCTGCCTACCCCTTCTGGGAAATACAGGCGTGATGTTATGTTATGTTATGTTGTTAACATTACTTTCGAGTTCATAATTCGAATTTTACGATACGAGTGTAGACAAAGAAAATAAATAAATATGTATGTGTGCCGCTGCCGCCGCTGCGTAAGGAACATTATTTTCGTTTGTTTTGTATCATATCGTTATTAAATATCATTGCTTATAACCTACTATTATTATTATTACTAATTTGGAAACTGGATTAGTCTTCTCGTGACCACGACCAGTAAAATCTGCTCGAAACGTCGGGCTTAAAATAGGTATGTGCTCCTTAATTAAATAAATAAAATAAATAAATATTAGGGACACTTTTACACAGCACCATCTAGTCCCAAACTAAGCAGAGATTGTACTGTGGGTACTAGACAATGGATATAATACTAATATACTTTTTTTTGTGAATAAATACTTACAATACATAAGAAACACCCAGACCAATACAAACACTTATGTTCATCACATCAATATTCTGTGTCCTGTGGGAATTGAACCTACGACTTCGTGATCAGCAGTCCGACACTCGAACCACTAGACCACAGACGTCGTCAAATCCCGTTTCAAATAAAAAATTAAGCTTTTAAAATTTACCTCTGTCATGATATGAGGATTTTCTAATATTGCATTCTTTTCTGTCATAGAACTGCAACGTGTATGAACTGCTTACAATTTTTTAATAGGTGATTAAATTGTAAAATGTAAGTATCATGTGGCCATTAATGTTTTTACAGTAATTCTATATATTCCTGCCTATTTGTTGTCTAGCAGTATGAGTCTGTCATGCTCACTTAAATGTCATGCTGATGGTGGCGTTAGTGTCGGGTCGTTAAGTTCCCTTCAATATGGTTGAGTTAAGCGATGGCTGATGCTCGCGTCATGCTCGTGAACGGGTGCCGTCTGTCGGGACAGGTCGGCTTCTACATACTATGGCAACTCTTTTTACGTTTATTTCTAAAGGCAATTTACTCACTTTTAAACTCTTCTTTATTTCTGACATTAACCTACATTATACTCACATTATTTGAATAAATTTGATGTAATAAACAATAACCTATTTTAAAAAGAGTTTATCCATGGAGTTTCTTGCCGGTTCTTCTCCATAGGACCCACAATTTGGAACCGTGCAACTAGTGCCTGACCTTTCAAAAGTGCCTGTAATTAGGTTTATTTGAAATAAAAAACATTGAAATTGAAAATTGAAAAGTTGTGGTTAATCAAAGCATAGCATTGTCTAGTAACTTAGTTGCGGGGGTTTAATGATAGTAGCTTTGTATAAAATACTAGTATTCAGCCACTGGTAAGAGTAGAACTCGCCCCATATATGCCTTGAGGAAATTTATTGCCGCAATGAGTTTTTCTTTTTAACGTTTTACGCCTTTATTATTTTATTGCCTCATACATTTGCGTTTATATTACTTTTTATTGTTAAAGTGTTTTATTAGCTTGGGGGCAACGGCGCAACTATATTATGTTAGCAAATGCAATTATTTCCATTGTACTGCTGTATTAATTAGAAATGACAAAATTACAGTTTTTTTTAAGTATTCCTTTCAAAACGGTTGCCTACAACTTGTTTTTGAATGGGACCAACCCAGAAATCGCGAAAAAAAATATCAGCTGATCCTTACATTTTGACGATTTATGTGAACACAAATGTAGGGATCAGCTGATATTTTTTCGCGATTTCAGGGTTGGTCCCATAGTAAAAGTTGTTCATACCGATAATAACAATGATCCCTTAAGAGGTTTTCAGTTATTTCAAAAACACGTTGTATATAGTATATTATTTGAAGAAGGGATAAAATTTACCTTTGTGGCACCTAAAGGTTGCGTGACCGACTATTGGCATTACCATCATTGACAAGCCAGTAGTCTGGCGGCTAGTACAGTACGCGTAATTTAACTTGGCCAGAGTGAAGGTATCACAAAACCGTCGCAGTAATCATTTAAGGGTGTCAGTTGGAGGCGGCAGGCGGGGAAACATACGCAGTAACCAACTTCACTCCGGCCAAGTTATTTTACGCGTGCTGTACAGTCAAACGCACGTCAGTGATAACACTTGAATCACGAAAACAGCCCTTACTGCTTACGAAATAAAGACGCTGTCAAGGTCAAACTGTTGCCACTGTCGTGCGGTTGACTGTACCATAAAACAAATATTTCTTTGTTAACCTTTTCACCGCCAATGACACCTATAAAAGGCAAACGATTTCTTGCCCTCAGCGCCACGACTTTAAAACTTTGTACTAACGTCCATACAATAGGTATTTGTCTTCTATAGAAGACGTGGCGCTAAGGGCACCAAAACCTTTACGATACCGTGGTGGTGAAAAGATTAAGTGCTCTATTAATTACGTACAGTGTTTCTGATGTAGGCAGCCAGCTGTGTGGTCTTCATGCCAGGGGCGGCGCACATGTCCAGCACCACGCTGCCCGGCGGAGGCGCTAGGAGATGCACTGCCATCGCTGTAGCCTACACAAAATTCAGACACAGGTGAAAATGTGGTTGACAGATAAGTAATAGGGTATTTCATATTTGGATTATTACTCAAAATTCATATTTTTAAATACTATTTTGAAGAAATTATAGATATAACACGAATTGTTAAATTAAAAATAAATATAAATTGAAAGAGACACGCGCTTTTAAAGTTTTTGGACAAAACGGACATTGAACTGAATTGAGTGGTCCGTAGTTACGTTAATGTGTTATGATATTAGTGGTCAGTGGAGTGCATTAAAAGAGCATCTACGAGTGACAATATACAGGGTGGATATGACTATACGACATTAAATAAAACCACGTAAAGAGTATCACGTCCTCTGATCGTATACAAAAAAATAATCAAATCCAGTTAATAGCTTAGCCACAGGAAATTATTTTAATTTCATTAATTTTTAATGTAGGACCGTTTTCTAAGCCAAGATCGTTAGTTCAAAGACCTGTACGAGTCCATATAATTTTAAACACTCTTTCTCAATGATTACAAATGGTTTTACTTATTATTTCGATGTTTTAATATTTATTTTGTTAAAAAAATAGTTTTTTTAAATTTCGATAAACAACTTATTAATAGACTAGTAATAACCGTGTTTTCATTTATATGTTTCATACATCACTTTTTTATCAGGTGTACCATCTGCGAAATATAGTCTGCCAAAGTGGCTTGCAATGTGTCCCCCCCCCTGCCATTTCTAAACTATGAAATGTAGAAACTTATAATCTTCCACATTGATAGACAAAATTATTTCGAACATATTGTGATTATAATTTTTTGAGTTATAGAGAGAAAACTGAAAAATACTCAAAACGTCCTAGTTCAAAGGTCATTGACCTAAGAGAAAAATGATCATAGCAAATAATGCTCCTTTAGCTACTTTCTATTTGAAAAAATCACAAAAAGTTACTTTGTGTTATGTTGACGACACACTTCTTAAATTTGGCGCCATCTAGCGGCTACTGACAACACTCTCTGAGTCGCCAATAAACTTTGTTTTATTAACTAGATAGAACTTAACTTAGGAAAAACTTTTAATTATAACAATAACGGATCTGTCGAATAAGTCAAAATCATAGGATTACCATAATTTTTCTAAAAAAAAACAACACTTATTTCTTCTTACTATGGGTGTGCATGTGTGCGTTCCATTCCATACTTTTAAGTGAGCCGTCTTACTATGGATGCCTCACTTTTTGTTTAGCTTGATTCCGTCCGCCTTATTTTATTCATCCAAGGTAATAACAGACAAAGCTAAACTGTATTTATACAAAACACTAATCAAACCGTTCTATAATTATTTCCCGAGAAATCTTTATCTGTATCTGGCGAGAATGATTGAGATTGGTACACCAACATATGCAAAGCACTTAATTTTATGGATGGATGGACGAAATACATCGAAACTACCGAATAACGACGAAAAACAATTATTTTATAAAATAGTGTGCTGCTTTCATTTGAAAAAGCACGGCGGTTGCAAGAAAATAATTGTTGATGGACGCTCCCAAAACGTAATTCCCACCCTCGCACTCCCCTTACACACCGCAACTGCGGGCCGCTCTCGTCAATTTTATGCGAGTTGCAATAGAACTCATTTTCGAGAAAATCATTCTCGCGTGTTTTACCACGGAAGTAAATGTCGTAAATCTCAAAACAGTTTTCTTTTTATTACAAGAATACTAAACAATCTATACAAATTTCCTTTAGCTAGTATTTAATAAACTTTATTATCTTCCTATTTGCATATATTTTATATAGCTAAGTTAAATAATAAAGGATAAATATTCGAAAAATATATAAAAACGCATGATTTTCAAAAAATAAAAGTATCGAACAAAAATCAACTAATTATATAACTGTCTAGTCAAACGATGGACAAAGGTTCAAAAAAACATGTATCTAAATTTGACATTCATCAAGCATGTGTTCGACTCAGCATATGTTTTCAAAAAGTCACCTCATTTTGTGAGCCTAGCCTTAAATAGTGTACCTACAGTGCACTTTATGGCGAAAGCAGTGAGTATGTCAGTTCTTGTATTTGCATATTTCAAAGTTCGTGGTATTACAGAAAAGAGCTTATCTTCGCTATAATAGATTAAAAACAAACACTATTAAACAAGAATAATAAACAATCTACATAATTACACTGGGTAATAACATGAATAATTTAAACCGAGTCTTTTATACCTCAAACTGAATTTAATTATTTGTAATAAAATCTTGCTTCACCTCCATTTTGTTCTCTTAAGAACCGTTTAAATTACACTTTCACGGACTGAATAGCGAGTAAATTATAGAATTTCCATCACCTGCAAGTATTTAAGTATTAGCTCTCATAAATTCTGCTTGCCTAGTAGTATTTTTCTGGCCGCTGGTGTACAAGACAAGTAGCTACACACGACGTGGCATCTCTTTGTTTTCGGCGCGCTCTATAATTGCATCCTTCAGTTGTTCCTCAAGCACGTTCTTGGGAGCTTTCCTCACGTATGGACTCCTGGTACTTTTGTACGGAAATGGAAATTGAAAATTATTCATGCTGTATGCATGATTGTAAGATTGACTGTATGATTGTAATAAAGAAGGTTTCCTGATGTTTCTTTACAATAGTACATTATTGTCGAGACCTGAAATTAAGCATTTGACGGCCGAGTAATACTGAAAGGACGAGGCGAAGAGTATTTCCTAAAAGATTTTAAAAGGACAAGGTGCCAGCAGAGTCCTTTTTAACTAAATGAGGCCCTTAATTGCTATTTCGGCCGAGACTTGTATTAGTACTATTAGATATTCTTGCTTGTATAGTAATTTTCTCTCATTTGCGAGGAAAAAATACACAAATTAATTCAACAGTATCTAATTTTCATTCGCGCCAATTCGTTCGCGCGAGTTTCTTGTACTATTTTCAAACTTTTTAAAAAAACCGGCCAAGAGCATGTCGGGCCATGCTCAGTATTATAGGGTTCCTTAAATTTTCAGGATTAGGTGGCTGGTAGTCCAGGCTCCCCGTCCCGGCGGACCAGCGCACGCCGCCTGAACGATACGCGGCCGCCACTGCGCGACCACTCTCGTAAGGCTCGTAGTCTTTGTTACGTCTGAAAATATATGTCTCTAGTAAAGCGAATTCATGAGCGGATTTATATTCGATTATCACTTGCTTTAAGGGTGAAGGAAAACATCGTGAGGAAACTTGCACATCAGAGAGTGCTCCATACAGTTCTCAATGGTGTGTGTAGTTCGCCAACACACCATTGAGAACTAGGCCAGCGTGGTGGATTGAGGCCTTAGCCTTCTCAAACTGAGAAGAGGCCCGTGCTCAGCAGTGGGACAGTAATGGGCTGGTTATGTAAAGCGCTTAGAACATTAAACTGAATTCAGAAACTAATTAGCATTTAGGAAAGGAACCTCCTGATAACACCCGACCTAACTCTCATCACGCTTTTCTGATTTCCTTCCCTAAATCCTTATTAGGATTTCTGAATTCAGAGTAATGTAATAGCTTGTATTTGTGCAATACTAACGGTCTAGATAAATTCTTGTAATATCAAGGCTTCACCTGCGTCTTAACGCGTTAAGTAAAGCTATAATATAAACTCGGCTTGCAGATGTGGCCAGAACAGTTTGGCGCTATAATGCAATGCGAGATTGCTAAAGAAGTTAAAAGTTTTTTTTTTTTAAATCTTTATTTATTTATGGAGGGTTTGATCTAAAAGAACATGTCACCCTCATAGTTACACTCAATACATACATTATCTACGTTTAATGCCTAGTTGTACTATTTTATACAATGTTTTGGCTGTCTTAGACAAAGGGGCAGCCAAAACGCAATTAAATACACCAACATCACGTGAATCTAAATCATTCTCTAACATGAAAATGATTCTTTCGACTTCGTTCCGGACGCACTCAACTAAAATATGCGTAACGTCCTCTACCTTATCACATTCTGAACAATTAGGTGACTCACATTTTCTCATTAAAAAGGCAAAGCTGTTCAGGGGTATGTGTCCAGAACGAAGCCTGAAAGCTGTCACAAGGTCCCTTCGATGCATCTCTGCACCCACAAACCAGGGAAGGCGGGAAAGGCTGTGTTGGATTGTTCTGTACCAAATCCCCTTACTCAGTGACCTCTCATCAAAATACTCTGACCATAAATCAATACACTGACCCCGAACCTTATATATAAGATCACTGCCATAAGGTAAACAGTCAAAATTTATGCCATCTGTAATTGCCTCTTTTGCCAAGCGATCTGCTTCTTCATTTCCATACAAGCCAATATGGGATGGTACCCATTGAAGTACAATGTTCATATTTTGGAGGTTATGAATTGATTCCAAAATTTTGTAGGCTATCGGTGTACCTCGAAAAGTCGAGGTGCACCGAGCCAAGTGTTGCAGAGCACTCCTGGAGTCCGTTAGTATTACATAGTTTCCTGATTCAAATGACTCAATATAAGATACAGCCTCTGCGATTGCTAATAGCTCAACGTACATTATAGACATTTTAACATTTAATTTTAATTTTATGGAAGCCTTCGCTTGCGGATCAAAGACAGCCAATCCCGACTCTTTACCTTCCTGAGACCCATCAGTATACACTGTGTAAAAATTCGAGTAGTTTGAAGTTAAATATTGATTACAAAGTTGCCTAATATTACAACATTGATATTGATGTTTCGGTTTCCTTACTACATCGATATAAGGCCTAACTACATTAGAGAGGTCCACATTGCCAACCCATGTGTCTAACGAAAATCTTTCCAGTTGATACGTCGTATGAATTTGATAGGAACTTAATGACTCATGAACCGTCACAATCAATGGTTTCTTTTTGTGCCTCCAGTATAAACTTCGACATGATTCAACCAGACTATCCAACGTGGGCAATATTTCACTACCTCTAAATGACTTCACCTTCAACCAGTACTTTCCGGCTAAGTAGTACCTGCGTATATATAAAGGTTGAAGGTGAAGCTCGCACTCCAAGTTAAAAGTTAAGTTAAGTTGGTTTTTTTTTGTCGCATCATGGAGTTTTAGAGAGATAAAATGCATCGCTTGATCCAAACTGAACTTCAACTGAACTCTACTGGCGCTGAGCTGCGCCGTTTATATAGGCCGCGAGTCGTGGTACTAGAAAGTCCTCGAACGTCATCTATCCTTGTCATAAGAT
Organism: Asteroscopus sphinx; assembly: GCA_949699075.1. Lineage (NCBI taxonomy): Eukaryota > Metazoa > Arthropoda > Insecta > Lepidoptera > Noctuidae > Asteroscopus > Asteroscopus sphinx. The sequence goes on from OX453024.1 coordinate 17,565,970, forward strand.
AACTCTTTCACATATGATATGTGGGTTGAAAGAAAATGGCGTCGAATTCTGGTGTCCTAGCAGCCTTTCTTCAACTGTACAGTGGTAGCGAAAACTGATTCTACTTGATAGTCCGCAATCTAGTAGAATCAGATACAGTCAACCAGAGTATGATATTACCACATATATAATTAATCTTAGTATGATTGGTTCACATATCTTGTCAAACTTCTTGCTGTTTAATTATACGAAAGCTGCAAAATGTGATGACTTATCTCTTCCTGGTAGTCGTTGCCAAGACAAGTTTCTGTCGAGATTCGGTGTAATTCAAGTAAAACAAACATTATCTTAATTACATTTAATCGTGGAGACAAAAATACACTTATTTTGACATTTAATAACTTTACACATCATACAACTTGTATGTACAGACAATAATTGTAGCTTAATGGAAATAAGCCCTTTTAAAACGTTTTAAACAAAGCGACAATTAAAACTTAAGGTGCAGACACACAGCGGGCGGGACGGAACGGAGGCGGAACGTCGACCGAACGTGGACGGGGCGTGCATGTCACACTGTGGATCGCGCGCGTGACTGGATGGCGGAGGTATAACAGCGCCAGAAGAAAACTTTCCGCTGTCTGTGTGATTACTACTATGTAACATAATATCACGCCTGTATTTCCCCGAAGGGGTAGGCAGAGGTGTATAGTAGGTACACCCACATTTCGCCAATTATAAGTCCCATGTAATAGGGGGCGAGCCTATTGCCACTAACCGGGCACAAATCCAGACTCCGGGCTGCTACTAAGAATTTCCTAATGAAAAATCCCAATAACACTTTGCCCGACCCGGGAATCGAACCCAGGACCCCACGCTCAGCAGTCGCGCTTGCGACCACTAGACCAACGAGGCAGTCACTACTACTATGTATTCGCATATAATACAACACCAGCGTATCGGTCGCGCAATGTCCGGCGTTGTCACGCCGTCAAAACGTCGCTGTGTGCACTATCTAATACAGTTCAGTACATTACAACACGACGAGGCACGCCGGGCGATTCGCTTCAGTTCCGTCCCGCTTCCGTTCCGCTCGCTATGTGTCTAGAGCTTTAACTAGTTTAAGACTACACTTAATCTTTGGCACTTTATAACTGCCTTCTTCCTTGAGTGTCAAAGGTCTATTGTAGTGTGAAAATGTAGGCTGAATAAAAATGGATTGGATGATAACATATTTTGGAGCTTTCAAGCCTCTTGTTTTTAATGATCGGAAACGTGGCCAAAGCAATAAAATTATTTATCCTATTATATTGGAATTAATAGTTATTGATACCTACCTTAATGCATGCAGCCTTTTAAAATCACAATCATAATAATTAGATAATTATGATGTATTGGCCGATGGGGCCAAAAAGTTCTGGAGCGGCGACCGTGTACTGGAAGGCGCAGCGTGGGGAGGCCCCCCACAAGGTGGACCGACAACCTGGTGAAAGTCGCGGGAATCCACTGTATGCGGGAAGCGCAGGAATGGTCGTTGAGGCGATGCTTAGCTAGCTGGGCATAGCCTATGTCCAGCAGTGGACGTCTTTTGGCTGAAATGATGATGATAATGATGATTATTAGCTCAGGTTCTTTTAAAGAGTGAATGTACCGTCAGTATACTTCGCGGTGATATATTTTATCGACAAAATCCCTTGAACGAATCCTGGTATATTACTCGTACCTACACCTACGTACAAAATGTGTACAAGTGCCCTAACAGGGTTCATGTACTCCAATATAATATCATTGTAATGTGTAATGGTTATAATATGTTCAATTGTTGATGTACATGTTGGCAAATAAATAAATAAATAAATTAATAACTTATCTATGCACCATTTGCCCTACTAGAAATAGAAATTTGACATAAAATGTATGGAGTGCCATATGGTGCCGAACACAAAGAATAGTACCACACTATATCTTCTCGTTAGTGTCGTAAAAGGCGATTATTATTATTATTATAAGCCTGAAGTGTCCCACTGCAGGGCAAAGGCCTCCCTACTCTCCTTCCACTTCTCCCTGTCTATTGCTACAAGCGTCCAGTCCTTTTGGAAGGAGTCCAGCTCATCCCGCCATCTCCGTCTGGGCCTGCCGCGTAAAAGGCGATTAAGGCGATTAATTAAAAGGGTTCACCGGAATCACCAGAGGATGGGCAGAAGCAAGATATATAAAAATAATATTATAAAGAGGAAAGATTTGTTTGTTTGAAATCTATAAACTCTGAAACTACTGAACTGATTTTAATAATTCTTACACAAATAGAAAGCTACTTTATCCGAAAATAGCATAAGCTATATTTTATTCCCGAAATTCCCGCGAAAACGAGAAAAACGGGAAATCACGTGAACAAGTCGCGGACGGAAAGCTTGTAAGACTGAACCAACTGCCTTTAACCAAGCTATGTTATTATTGTTTAAATTATGATTTCTAAACATACTACTTTGCTATGCAATTCTATTGTAAGAACTAATCTAACTTGGCTTAACAATTAGTCGATTGTCCAATATGAATAGAACCAATGCTTTACAACAATTCTAATAATGTTTACAACCAACAAACCAACATGAACTAACCACCTCTTTGGTTTTGTGGTCAAAAGCTAAGCTTCTGTTTGTGAATTCTTAAGTTAGTACCCGAATCGGGTTTTTATGGTTTTCTGTTAAAATATTTTCAGTTACATCTCATCAGGGTTTTAGAATGCGGCTGATACAGTCAAGAGACAAAACAACAAGGAGTTCAAAAGTCAATAAACTAATTTTAAAATTTAAAACAACCCGTTTCAGAATAACAACTTCTTTATTTTCTGTATGAGTTTTGAAAAATGATTTCGCAAAATATTTCTTGAGGAATCCCTACGGATTCCAGTACAGTCTGCAGTTTGTCTGTATGTATGATATAGATAGAGCGATTCATATACACTTGCCGAAATCTTAAATATAATCGGGCTTATACAGACCATTTTGACACATGGTCTTTTGCGGCAATGTAATGAACACTTTCTCCTGCGAGTTCACTAAGTCTATAAAAATAACTACCTACAGTGGAAAAAGTAAATCTGTACAAAAAAGAAATAAATTAAAATGCATTGCAAAGTGGAAACGTCTTAGTTCGGCGAACCGACTTGCAGTACCATTTCGGCAACAGCCTAGGTGGTACTGCAGTTATTATTGTTATGGGCAAAGGTAACCGCTTAGCATCAGGTGGGCCTTTAGCTCGTTTCGGCATCCTATACTATAGTATAATAAACCTAATAGTATAATAGACAAACAATAACAATAGTATAATAAAATAACACAGACAAAATTGGTCCCTTTTGCCCAGATATACTAATTTGAACTGCAAATCCGTTAAATAGTGCAGACATATCACAAATTTCTATGGTATTTATCGAATTTTAAGTTATTTTCTCCTTTTTTCCAGGTTAAACTCACACCAAAAAGCCAGTAAATGCCACTTACTCCTTACACAATTTCTTGAATAGTGCATTCTATTGCAAGTCAAGGCAACAATTGACCTGCGCAATCGGCTTCTATTTTATTTAATAAATTATTTATTGTTTCGTTGCAGTCTTAATAAAAACAATTCCTGGTTTTAATTTGTTGCCTTTTTATGTTTTTATTTTATTGATTTTTTTATGTTTTATTTTTATGTTATTTGTTCCGTGTGGTGCCAGACAAAGAATAGCACCACCCTATCTCTTCTCACGGGTGTTGTAAAAGGCGACTAAGGGATTAACCAGAGAATGGGCAGCAGCGTTCTCTGCGTATTTAACCAACCAACTGCGACCACCAACCCGCCTGCCAAGCCCCCCATTGGGCATATGGCCAGCAGTGGACGTCTTTCGGCTGAAATGATGATGATGATGATGAAATGAGCTTGAGAGTATACTATTTATAGATGTGAGTAGGTATTATTTTTCTTTATATACTGTGTCATAAAAGGGAAAACATCTTTTAATTATAACATAAATCAATTTTACGCATAGCTTGACTTTTATTATATTTTTCTGATGCGAGCGCCACATTGTAAAATAAAGTAAATGTTGTGAAACGTTGTATTGTATTTGTTGATTTTGCAAACGCAACATTGAAATATTGTAACCCTTCATAGAAGCTATGTCTTATTGCGCAAATAGGCGTTCGCAAATCGCATTCGATCCAGCAGGAGCATTCAACAGAATTTTCATAAAGTAAAAATATAAATGGCAAACGCCAACGCAGCATGCCTAGACGGAGTGGCGGGATGAACTTGACTTCTTCCAAAAAGACTGGTCCTAAGTTAAAGAACAGTCCTGAGGCCTTCGCCCTTTTTAAATGCCTGTCGCATGTCACACCACCGGGTATGTGGTGTGGTTATGCGCGACTCGCACCCACTAAAAACTCCACCGTTAGCCTACTCTCGCCTTAGGTGGATGGGCCACGAGGACTACAATGCATGACATTCTCAACCCATCCAGCGCGGCCCCCTTCAGTTTCTTCGTAAACGCTCCTTCGGCGATGTCCGGACACACTTGGGACATCACCGCAGTTCGAGGGCAGTGCAATGCGGATAATAGCCTCCCCAATCTATCGTCTGCTGGCCTCTCTTAGGGCAATTCTTGACAATAAAATGACGAAAATACAGACAGTCAGGGGGTTAAAGTTGTGGGTCCCTAAATCATAGAAACAAGTAAGTTTTTCCCTAATTTGCCGTAATAATGAGGCCTTAAAGTGTGTGTTGTGTGTGGCGATTATGGCATATCCCCCCCTTAATTGGGGGAGGCCTATGTCCAGTAGTGGACGTCTTTCGGCTGAAATGATGAAAGTGTTTTGACACAGACAGTGCTGCATCTTTGGTAAACTCTCACGAATATCTATTTCAACGGGGTATCAGGTCGATACGGAACCCTAACAAATCGCAGACGTTCTCAAAAAAGGCCAGGTTAAAAGCACTCTAAACCGACGAGCATGCATGACGAGGTTAATGAACGTAGATAAAGCGAAGGTGTGTCAGGATCGTAGCAGGAGGAAATCTTTTTTTTTAACATAGGAGGGCAAACGAGCATGCGGGTCACCTGATGGTAAGCAATCAGGTGACAATGGTTCAGTTGAAAACCAGCGTCAGGTACTAGTGACCTGACATATGCTGAACTGGACCTATTTGGCACAGCCGTGGGGCACACAATGTTATGTAAATCTACACTTTTTATTTATAATTTTGTGTCCCTAGTTTGTGGCAAATAAATTATTTCTTTCTTTCTTTCAATCTCCGCCGCCCAGTCCGTCCTTAGTCTCTGCCTACCCTTATTGGAAACAGATGTGATAATATTATGAATGTATGTACCTATGCGGCGCGTTCTTTTCATTAAAATGTATTTATTTATCCTATTGATGTATTCTACTACTTCCTACTAATATTATAAATGCGAAAGTATGGATTTTTGTTTGTTTAATGTTTGTCTTTCAATCACGCTAACTCAGCTAAACTTATTACGATGAAATTTAGGACACAGATAGACCATGTCCTGGATTAACACATAGGATACTTTTTATCGACATTTCACGGGAGCGAAGCCGCGGGCATCAGCTAGCTAAAACTAAAAAGCTGCAATTTAATTTTCGCTTTTTATTTTCTGTTTTCGTCGGTTCAATTTTATGTAAAAAAGTTTTAAATATATCAAAATCGGATCGGAGTTTGATATCTCGAAAAAAATATATCAATATTTCGATATATCGGCTTTATCAAAAAAATCGTAAGTCAGCTCAAAAATGATTACATTATAGTTTAAATAGTCCAGTCTAGTCCAGTCTATTATCAAAAAAATTAAATTATAAATGTATAAAAGTGTTAGGTTATAGTTCTTAGTAATTATTGTTTAATCTAAATAAAGAAAATCATGTGTATCAATATTTTTCAGTAAGAGTTGTTAACATTTTAATTTAAAATTATCTTTTTAACTTTGCTCAATGTTAACCACAGACTAAATAGAGGTAGAGATGCTCAGCTGTTAACGCTGACAGTGACAACAAACAACAACTATTTCAACCATTGAATTAATAAACCTATGGAAGCGGCATGTTCTTCTATATCCACCTAGTTTATACAAATATCTATTAAATCGTTATTGAATTATGAAACTATTATTTGTCTCTTGTTAACCAACGTGTTATGTCGTCTGGTGAAAGAGATCGCATGCTATTTGTATATTCTCTGTTTGGCAACATCTTTACGGGATATCAAAGAATAACGCAATCCTATTGGTTGTTCGACACATCTACGCTCTTCTCCACTTTGGTGGAGTTTGGGATTTAGTACTATCTAATATCGTCGATTTAAAAATGTTTGTAATTTCTTGGAAAACATCACCATAAATGAAGTAAGTTAGCCAAAAATTTTAAAAGTAGGTACCTAGATCGTTGCTAAAAATATTGTACCTAGTGAATTTTACCTTTAAACCGACTACATTTTTCAAATATTTGAGAGCACTAAAATTAATCTGTCTCTTTGTTTCTATCTTTTTCGGTGGCATTACAATTGGCAATTGGCTAGGCTGTTATAGAGGCATTCATGGCTAAACCCATAGAAACTAAAGCCTTTGAAACTCTGCCAATTCTGCCTCATTTGTGTGTATAAATTAAGAAACTTGAGCACACACACAGATTTGTTTGTTAGTTATTATAACGTACTACAGGCTTTGAGCATAGAACGACACAATTAACCCGTGCATATTGCAGCGTTTGGCAGGGGAATACTGATGGTAGTTTGATGTTATTAGCACTCAAGTGCATGCTGTTGCCTACTATCTCGCAATCGTTGAGGCGTAAGCTAATTTGGAATTACTAGGGTGATTGGCCATGTAAAATCTTGATCTAATGGACTCGAAAATTCTCCTGGTATGGTTGAATATATTTTAGGTTGTCACAGGATGATCGTTTGTGTGAAGTGAGGTCGGCTGATCCTCGTAATATTCTCAGCGCCCGAAGCGAAAAGCGCGAAGATCGGCTTCGGGATTAGATCCCCTTTCCGAGGACTCAATCTCTGTCCGTGACTACGGAACTTCCAAAATAGGGTTTTGGGTTGGGTTAGGCAGCTGTGTGCCGCCTACCGACAGACTGGCGGGCAACACAGCTGTGTGAGTGGTTGCTATGCGTGTTCCTGTAGGAGCGCCGCGCTCACCGTTTTTAGGGTTCCGTAGTCCTACAAGGAACCCTTATAGTTTCGTCATGTCCGTCCGTCTGTCCGTCTGTCCGTCTGTCCGTCTATCCGTCTGTCCGTCTGTCCGTCTGTCCTAATCCTTTACCGCTTAATAACTTCTACAGTTATAAACACAAGTAAATGAAATTTTGACAAAAAAAGGAATAGATATAGATCTCAATTTTAAAAGAATAAAAAAATCTTGATTACGTATTTTAAGGGTGGCGCCCATACATGTGAAATGGGGATGAAAATATTTTTTTCACTGCACCCCCTCGTGTGGGGTATCGTTGAATAGGTCTACTAAAATGAAGGTAATGTTTCATACACAACTTTTTTATCAGGTATACCATCTGCGAAACACAGTTCGCCATAGTGGCTTGCAATGTGTCCCCCCCCCTGCCATTTCTAAACTATGCAACGTAGAAACTTATAGTCTTCAACATTGATAGACCTTTATAAAAACTCTCTTTTAAAATTATTTTGAGTATAATGTGATTATAAATTTTAAAGTTATAATGAGAAAACTGAAAAATACTTAAGACGTCCTAGTTCATAGGTCATTGACCTTAGAGAAAAATGATAGTAGCAAATAATGCTCCTTTAGTTACTTTCTATTTAAAAAAATCACAAAAAGAAACACACTTCTTAAATTTAGCTTCATAAATTTAGCGCTAGGTGGCGCTGTTTGCAAAAACTAAAATAGCAATGATTAATATTCGATTTGATTCGTTTGTAATTAGACCTACTTAAGGAACCCTATAATACTGAGCATGGCCCGACATGCTCTTGGCCGGTTTTTTTTTTCTAATGTGAAATAATTTTTTGGTAGGTATATAGGTGAGGAACTTAGGACCTATAACGGTTACTTTCCCTAAATGTTCAAACTGCATGTGATGCAGAGCTTATGAATGAGGTTGTTTTCTGGCCAGGTTTTACACACAATTTCACCATTTTCAACAACTCTTATAGTTAAGCAACACTTTGACCGAAACGTCGAGGTTAGTCAAAATGTTCGTTATATTTTGATTTAATTGTGCGCGACAAGTCCCGTAAACATAGTTCAATATGTAATTTTTTGGTATTGATTTTTTTATCGATTCGTGTTCAGTATCAGTGGTATAGTCACCTCCTTAAATATGGCACGAATGCATAGCAAGCAACATATTGTATTAGGGTAAATCGTAGATAGATTGGATATTAATTTTGGCCGTAAGCTGGCTTTAGCCTTGAAAAGTATAAGAGTCTACGATGGTTGGTTAAAGAAGTAACACTATTAAAACCATTCAAAACTTTGTCACCACATATTTAATAAAATAAGGTCGTGGGTAGGTAGAAGACCCGTCACTATGTTTTCACTTTGTAAGGAGGGTGGCGCATGTACTCTCCTGGCTCAGCTCCGCAGTGGTGGAGACCGCCGAGATGGTGAACCCGAGGTGTTGACGGGCTGGCTGGATCACGCCAGGAGATGGTGACAGGGTGGTCGTCACTGGGCCGGCGAACGGCCGCGCGTATGTAGGCCGCGTGGAGCGCCGCTAAAATGTAGCCGGGCAGCTACCACGCAGCATGATGAAGATGGAATCTACAGCGTAGAACCCTGGAATTAATGTTACAGAGTGGGGGGCGTGGTCATAAGCGTCTCCTCTGATTGCGACCACCGGAAGCATAAGCAAAGCGAGAGTACAATTGCGATAGTGATGGTGGTGTGTGATTGTCACAATCAGGGGGCCTAGTACGAGTTTGACACTTTATAATACTTTCATAGTTTTCGTCGATTTTCATTCATAAACTACTAGTTCCTCCTCGTATCCGCCAGGGGCGCTACTGATTAATGAATGAAAGTCGTCGAATTCGATGGAAGTATCGGTAATTGTCAAACTCGTACTAGGCCTTCTGAACGGAGTTTACATGGAATGTGAGAAGCACCGAATGAATTTAAATTAAAACAATAGGCAAAGCAAATGGGAAAGAAAGTTAAATATCAAAATATTTCAATATCAAAATCCTATCGCGGTGCTCTTCGGTGAGTGACGAGGTGGGCCGACAATTTTACTTTGAACAAATTAGAGTGCTCAAAGCGGGCTCAAAATGCTGCTTGAATATTTCGTGCATGGAGTAATAGAATATGATCTCGGTTTCTAGGTCCTTGCATGTTATTTTTTAGAAAGATTTACCTTTTTCTTTAATCCTTAATATAAAAAATATAAAACTAATTATTTCCTGTCACAGTAAATTGTATTCAATTAAATGTGTCAAATTGTACCACTCTAGACTCTAGAACATGGATATACATATTCTGTCGTTTCTCTCTTGTCTTATTTAGTATTAACTACTGATAAAATATAACCACTAAGTAGTTCTACAAATGTAATTAGGTTAAAAAAAAAAATGTGTGTGAAATTGTTAAAATTTACATTATTAATTATTATTATTATTAATTAATTTACATTACTAATTAGATAGTCTATAAGGACATGCATTTTTTAAATCAACACGACAAACAATATTATTGCTCTAAAAATATTTATCGCAAGTCAGTTTCTCTAACCACCAGAAAACCTTCTGTTTATCCCTCTATCTAAGCTAAATATACATGTATTGAAGAGGCTTAATACCACAATAAGCCATATGTTTCTCCAGTATTATACACAATAATAAATATTATTCGAACAGATTATCACGGGTTAACAAAAAAATTATATAATAATGCTTTCAAATCTATTGTGTAACGAAGGGTTATCCCTTTGTATGATCACGCCCTTCAGTTTGGGTTATAGACAGATTTTGACATAATTCCACTTGGTTAATTTTGTTAAATGTGTTTTGAAAATATGTTATTGTTATACAAACTAGCCAAAAGTAACCGTCTCAAATCTTTTTGGGTCATAAATGGTTATTATATTTGCCGTATTCACCTGTAAATTAATGATATTATGTTACGAAATTAGCTTTTTAGACCTTTGTTGACCCACTTCACACCAAAGACATGGGCCTAAAATCATGTTTAATTACGCATATAAACATAACATAACCAGCCCATTACTGTCCCACTGCTGGGCACGGGCCTCTTCTCAGTACGAGAAGGCTAAGGCCTTATTCCACCACGCTGGCCTAGTGCGGGTTAGCGGACTACACACACCATCGATAACTGTATGGAGCACTCTCAGGTGTGCAGGTTTCCTCACGATGTTTTCCTTCACCGTTAAAGCAAGTGATAATCGAATATAAAACATTCGGAGGAGTTAACTGCTTAACATCAGTTGAATTAGCAAAATTGTTAATGTTGCTAACTGAAATAGATGCTCAAGAGCAATTTCTGCTTCGTGCAAATTCAGAAGCGTACTGTGCCTCTTCTTGCAATACTTGCAAGGAACAAGATTGCATCTGGATTCCATGTGCCCTGGTCGTAGACAATTAAGACAGACCTTTGCTTCTTTAGCCTTTTGTCTACGATCTTCAACAGACAAGGATCTAAATGCTTCACAATTGAATAAGAAATGGTTTTGATTGCACATAGGACATGTTAAAGACTTTTGAAAATTATTGTTATGTTTTTTATTCATGTTATTTTTACTGTTTTAGCGCAGCCCACTTCAAGGCTTACCTACTACCTTTTTTTTAAAGTACACTCTGTGTGACTATGCCAGTCTCTATCATATGGTATGATTGACTGTTATCTGTATGCATGCAACCAATCACACCATACCTACTCGTGACTGTCATTATCATACATACCATAACCATTCACTCCTCGGACGAATGAAAAAGGCAGACGGAATCTCGCTACACAAAGACTGAAGCACTTAATTTTTTCCTAAACCCACCATAATTTAGAAAGCATTTTAACACACCAGATTTATACTGTTATTTCATTTGTGACACTACAACAATGACTGCCGTCATACTAGATTTTTTGCGTAATTGCGGCTTTTTGACATACTATGGATGTGAATGATTCTTCGCATCGTCAGTTTGTCAGCGTCTGGTATATTATGATAAATATGCATTTGAAGACAATCATTCTTTATTTACTTTTCGTCTAGTCTTGCCCCAGATGTTTACCATCATGTCTAGTTATAATTGTAACATTGATTACTTTACTTGTGTTGCAAACAAAATCGATGTTTTTGATTTATTTATACATGTTTAAAACAACGACGCAGTAAACTGGCATTTACCTAACTTTAAATAAAAGCTTTTAAAAAAGACCCACTCAGTTGCTATGTAGCGATACCAATGGCCTAAAACGACGAGCTGCCTAATGCTCACCGGTTTACCTTCAGAACCAGTTTCCAGTACATGTACATTTCATATCATTGATCACACACTTGGTGCTACTTCACCCTGCAATAAACCTTACTCAGTGCCCAAAATACGTTCCCGTTACTCGAGTATCCATCAAACTGGTACCAAGTTCGCGAACCATTGACTCGTGCTCGTCTCAGGGGCCGCTCCGACCCTTTTTGCTTTGTTCGCACATCATTAAGTTTTTCTGCAACCCTTGGCCTTATTACTTACCGACTACAACACAGTAAAAGTGTAAACACCTTACGACGGACGACGAATTTATTTAATAACCGCCTTTCAAATATTTCAAACAATTTTAAAGTTCCTGAATCGTATGCCCCTCACATCTTCCGCGCTCAAAATTTTGTCTAAAAATCAAAATCAGATATTATTCTTTGACTTTTTACAAAAAACGAAAGACAGAAAGATAGATGATTGAATTATCTTTAAAATGGTGAAGGATTTATAAAAATACGCTCGATAGGTTTTGTGTTATTCTCCTTTATTTGTCCGCGTTAGACATAACTTTACAAATTTATTACACTACCAGGCCCCTCAGAAAGTATTGCGAAAAAAAGTTTTTATATATGGGAGACTGGCCAGTTATAATGTTTTTCGAAAATATGATTATTTATAAGTAAAAATAAGTAAGTTCCAATTTCAAAATTTCCCTCCACATTTTTTGCGAGTTAATTCAAAGTATTGTGTCTCACTGAAATATGGATCTGCGCCGGGAACATTTTAGAGCTATGATTTTATACGATTTCAAGTGTCGCCTGAAACCGGATGAATCGTACGATAGACTTCAAATGGCATTCATGGATGAAGGCCCTTCCAAGGCAAACGTGTATCGTTGGTATAACGAATTCAAGCGCGGTCGACCAACTTTGGGGGATGACGAAAGAAGCGGTCGCCCTTTGACGGCTGTTACCGAAGAAAACGTGCTAGCAGTGAAAAATTTAATCCAAGACAATAGGCGAATTACATATCAGGAGATTCAACACATATTGAAGATTGGATCGGGAAGCGTTCACGAGATTCTACACAGCCATCTTCGCGTGAGGAGGATAGTATCACGCTGGGTGCCGCACAACCTCACCGATGCTCAGAAGCAGGCCCGGGTGGAATGGTGCCGTGATATGCTTAACAAATTTGAAGCAGGCTCGTCTCGGCGTGTTTACGACATCGTTACAGGTGATGAGTCCTGGATTTATCAATACGACCCAGAAACCAAGCGCCAGTCGACTGTTTGGGTGTTTCAAAATGAGCCAACGCCTACCAAAGTGAAGCGATCTAGAAGCGGGGGTAAGATTTTGATCGCTAGCTTTTTTAATTTGACTGGCCACTTGGTATCAATTCCCTTACGGGATCAAAGAAGCATTAATGCCGAATGGTATACTACCAAATGTTTGCCAGAAGTTTTCTCTGTTATAAGCAACAAGCGACCAAACACAGGGCTCCGCGGGCTACTGCTCCACCACGACAATGCACCTGCGCACACCGCACTCAAAACGAGGGACTTCCTGGACAGCACGCCAGTCTAACTCCTGGGTCACCCTCCTTACAGCCCTGATCTAGCACCGTGTGACTTCTTTTTATTCCCAAAAATAAAAAATCAGCTCAAAGGGATACAATTTTCGTCGCCGGAAGATGCGCTGGCTGCGTTCGAGCAGGCTGTAAACGAGGTGTCTGCGGCGGACTGGAAAAAGTGTTTTGAAAACTGGTTTAGGCGCATGAATCTTTGTATAGAGGCTGGTGGAAAGTACTTTGAAAAGATTTGATAAAAATATATGTACGTATAGAACAATTTTTTTTAGTTTCGCAAAACTTTCTGAGTGTCCCACGTATGTAATACAAACTTAATCAAATATATCGAAAGATAAAATTATTAAAAAAACGTTCTAGTTTAACAATTATTTTTTTCAAATCATAAACACTGCTCGTTTCGAATTTCGAAATTCCGCATAATTTCTCCTTTGAGCAACAAGGTTCAATTCTTGAAATTGTAACGTCTTGAAACTGTTACGTGGCACATGTTTCAGAGAATCCTATCCATAAAACCAATGCTTATAATCTCGGTATTCATAAATGAATAAACTGTGCCTTCTTTCATGTTTTTATTGAAATTCTACTTACCTATTAGATAATTCGTTGAAACACAAGCGATACGCTCGCATAGTTATAGAATCGTGCGTATCTAAATGAAGGTCATGACAGCAGAGACTGTTAATTACGAGAACAGGTTCTACAGTCACCCCGATGGGATTAAATAGGGGGGCGGGAGCTGCGTAGCCATGCAAACTTTGAAATCCAAATGAGATTCGATGTGATAGCTAGCACGCTTCGCCGACAAATACCGTTACCGTTCGGAAATCTGATAGCACTGTACAGCTAAGCACTTTAGGACCAAATTGAAATAGGATTGGTAATCGTTGCTGTTCATACGGGGACCAAAATGCAACAGAATTAGTAAAATGGGGATCAGCGTTTTTAAAGAAAAAACCAGAGTCGGATTCGCTTACTAAAGTTACCATTTTATTTTTATTATTTGTTGTTTAACTATAGAGAATAATACTATAATCAGACCAAGTTTGACGCTTGTTTATTATTATTTAGTTTTTTATTTTATTGACATATGATTGTGTACATTTAAATAAATTACCTGACTCTTAAGCTAGTTATAAAATGCATTACAGGGGCCAGTGCATTTCCCTTATTATGAGGTACCTACATACAATTATGTCAACAGTAAAATCACCAAAAAAGTGAAAAATAAAACAAAAAATAATATGGACCAATATATTACCGTTTTTAAGATAGAGCAGGATTAAAAAATACAACAAATGTAGTGTTTCTCTTTGGGGTTAGACTTTTTATTATTTTTACCATAGAATATGTGAATATCAATTGGCCTACCTAGGTAACCGATAGATAACTGTAATAGGTACCTATTACAGTTGAAAAGATATAGCCCTATGTGACAGACAGACTGACGGACGAACAAACGGCTTAGTAATAGGCCTCAGTGTGTATGAATAAATTAATTTTCCAGACAACCTGACAGATACATTTAGCCTTTGTCCATCCAAAAGTTGTCTGGAAGATATAGCTTTTAGTGATAAGACCGCCCATGTACCCATAATTTATACGTTGTTCCTGTTTACTACTATTTTCATGGTGTACAATAAAGTATATTCTATCTATCTATCTCAAACACAGACATAATAAAAAATATAGACGAAGTGCTGCGAACAATCATAGTGAAGCCAATAAAACCGTGCTCCTCCGTGTACAAACCAGCGCTCACGCACACGCACCACGCACACACACGCACCTTAAACCGTGCTCACCCCTCTCAGTTCACATGTCGCGGCATTGTACAGTAAGCATCGCGAAAACAAATATCCATCAGGTGCATGGTGTGTACGTGAGCACTGGTTGTACATGAGGGAGCACGGTTTTTGTTGGCTTCACTATGGTTGTTCGCAACACTTTGTCTATATTTTTTACTATGTCTGTGATCTCAAAGCGAATTATATTTTGAGCCTTCATTTTATGTAACGAACGACTTCAAAACTACCTACTGAGTACGTTGTCGCTATCTTTAAAATAAACTCAGCCGAAAATAAATTCAGGTATCGATTGCAAATCGATTCTGTGGCAATAGTATTGTGTGCGCAGGCGCCGCGCGCCGGTCAGCTGGATGTGACGTAGATAATTGCGTTACTATTGTTTCTAGATGTGGGTCAAACGGATTACTGAAGGTTTCTTGTTAGGTTTGTTGATGAAAGTTGTTACTTATTGAGCTGCGAAACAAGTCAGGTTTACCAAGTGGTTGCCCGGTAACTAGAAACACCATGATGGGTCGTTTCGTCGCCATTTCAAAACATAACAACTACAAATACAAATCATTTATTCTGCAAATTGGATGTTAAAGATCACTTTTACAAGTCGGTTATTTATAAAAAACTGGCCAAGTGTGAGTCGGACTCACGCAGTAAGGGTTCCGTACCACCCATTGACCTGATACCACATAGAAACTGATTTAATTTACGAGAGTTTATCAAAAGACATCAACGATCGTTCGCGAAATGTGAATTTTTACATCTCCTTCTTACGTAGGTAACACATATGTCTACGTTTGCCCTGTTTTTAGTATTTTTTGTTAAACTACATAGTATGCACTATAATCAGACCAAGTTTGACGCTGGTATGTATTACCGTTTTGAAGATAGACCAGGAACAAAAACGTTGAAAAAAATGCATGTTTTTCGAGGTTTCTTGTGTGGGGACCCCCTTTGGTTTTAGACTTTTGTTTTGTTTCTAGTATTTGTCGTGATACACCTCACAGCAACACATATTCTGTAAAAATTTCAACTGGTTATCTATTACCGTAACAAAGATACAGCCCTGTGACAGACAGACAGACGGACGGACAGCGTAGCGAGAGTAATAGGGTCCCGTTAGCACCCTTTGGTTCCGGAACCCTAAAAACTAGATGACATCGGCATTTCCTGTATGACTACCTCTGAGAAGAAATACCGAAACAAACTCAGGGAACATAGTCTCTTCTAAAGTCCAGACAACAAGTCAGCATCTGATTTAAATACCCCATCTTCTATTGTACACACGGCTAAACAACACACTGACTGGTTGCGCCAGTAAGTTAACTTAAAAACTAGCTAATGCCCGCGATTTTTCTCGCGTCGTATGATACTTTCACCTTAATTTTAAGTCTCGGACGATTAAAAAAGGCGGACGGAATTTCGCTAAACAAAGACTGTAGCACTTAATTTTTTCCTAAACCCACTATAATTTCGAAAGCATTTTAACACACCAGATTTATACTGTTATTTTATTTGTGACACTATTCCACGCAGTGTTCGCGAGCCGCGGTCGGGAGCGTGTATCTTATTCTTTGAGTTTGAGGATTAGACGTACGCTCCAGATTGCGGCTCTTGAACACTGTGGGCGGAATAGTGGGTACTCCTTTGCCTTTTTGAAGTGAAAACTTATTTAGCCGCGTTGAGCGATTTTTGGTAGGGGCAAAACTTGTGAGTTCGCGTCGAGTTGAATGGCAATAGGCTCGCCCCCTATTACATGGGACTATAACATAACTGGCGAAATGTGGGGGTACTATACACCTCTGCCTACCCCTTCGGGGAAATACAGGCGTGATTTTATGTTATGTGTTAATCCATAATCTTTGGATTTAAGCTTCAAATCTAATCTGTTTTCGATTGAAGCCATTTGAGACATGAAGATGGAAAGTCTCATGTGTTTGTAATTTCACCAAGCAAGCATCACTATTTGGCTGAGAAGTAGATACGGTGGTAGTACTTCCCCGGACGAGCGGACGAGTCTATATCAAAATTTGTAAGAACTTATAAGAATCAGTGCGATACCGCACCGACCGGACCAATGGCTATACGTGTCCCGGCTGCATTGCTCTGCAAAGGCCGAGGAGATTGTAGAGTACATCCAGGTCAAGACCAAGTTCACTCTGAGGGTCGAGCGGTTGGAATCTCGTCACAATGTGAATTTTAATTCATTTGTGGTGAGGGTTCCGACTGAACATCTGTCGTCGACCTTCACGAAGGAAGAATTTTGGCCGAGAGGTGTTGTTTTCCGGCGATTCCGAGGACGGATACCCGACACCACGCGACACACGACGGCGACGCCGCTATTACCTAATGATAGATATAGATTATTTTATTTTTATGTTTTGCCATAGATTGCTTAAGTACTTTACGAGTGTATAGTATTCCTTCATAGTAATTCCTTTAAGGGTCTGTTAGTAACACAAACACAAATGAATGATTGTTGTATCTTCTTAATTTTGTACCATTAAGCACAAATCTTAAAGTTTAATCTATGATTTATAAAGTTTCTGGTATTACGCGGTACTCCACGTAATACCAGAAACTTCTAATCGTTGTTTAACGGAAGGAACTTAATCAGAAGGAATTAACTCGAAGGAATTACCTGGAAGAAAATACCTGAAAGGAACTGCATGGAAGGAATACTACCTAAGAATAATCTGGAAGGAAAACAAAACCCTCTAAATTTGAAGGTACTTTTCCCGCTGAGTCGAAATAGATGGTGTTATCTTCCAAAATGGCACTAAAATGTCTCTCAGAGCATAGGAATTAATACATTACTGATGCATATTAAACAGGTGCTTTAGTCGTAATATCCTGCCATCCTATACCAGTGATGTTCTCTATGCATATTTAAGCATCTTACAAGTTTTTCTGCGCCACATCGTCTGTTTAACTAGCAAGTGGTATCTATTAAAGTTAGTCTAAGTTCGAGATGTATTGTACATAGATTTGGATAAACAAACTAACTATACGAGTTAAGAACCCACACTACCCATTATGAACACGATTTACCCTCTCCACCACCCAATGCCATTTTAGTTTCTGTTGTTAGCATTTGAAAATGCACATTGTGGAAACTTATAATCTAGTGTTTCACAAGAATACCTGGTTACAAACTGGAATGTTTTATCTTGAAACCAGGATGAAAGCTGTCGTTAAGATGTAGCTTTAATAGTTTATTACATAGCTAGTAACACGAATTATTTAACCTGTTAAACAAGCATAAAGTCGACTTGTTTGTGTCTTCCAAGTGGTTAGTTAGTATGGTGGAAAAGATGAAGATGTACTTCGATTCGTTTGTATGAAACTTAGTGGGGTTAGTGTAGGAGAGCGGGTGAGCGTGTGAGAGTGGAGGTCCGGGCAGGGAACTATCGGCGTTGTCTGTCCAGTGGCACTGAGGCGGAGGGGTGGGTCGGGCTGGCCACGCTGAGCTCGTCAAGCGAGAGCCTCAACGCGCCCGGCGGCTTCTTCACGCTGCCCTTGAGCTATGCGCGTGCGCACAGACAACACAAACGAACGAGGTGGCAATTGACGCTCGCTATGTGCACGTCGCATTCGATTTTGATCATTACTTTGTTGTGTCGGTTCCATCTCTCAGTTCTCTGTAGATTGCAGATTGGCAAAATTAACAATTCTCTCTGTCACAAAAAAGTTTGTTTGGCGGCAACCGGCAAGTGCTCAAGCACGTGAAAAAAATGTGTGGTTAATAATATTATATTTATACATTGAAAACATTTAATTGGGTTGGATTATTATATTAATATTTATCAATATAGCTACTATATTCTGTGTGGTGAAGCTTGCTACATACTGAATTAGTATGTCTAATATAAATGCAGAGTATAACGTTTGTATGGTGAGTTTAATCAAAAACATTATTGTATTTTCACTAAGCTTGTGATTTATGAATGTGACATACTAATAAATTGCGTAATAGTGTGCATGAAAGAATGTTTGTTATAACAAAACAAATATATGTTTGTTATATATAACCAAAAAAACTGCTAGCGAACAAGAAACCTATTTAATTTAAATTCGTTATGCTTGACGCTCTTTTTAATTGACGTAACATTTTTCCGCAATGTGTGCTTAGAAATAATCGTAATCTTTGTTAGCAATACCAGGCTGTTGCGACTGTTTTAAATGTAACTTTATGAAATTTATTGACTGATTTACTTTAAAAAACATTTGATTTAAGAAAGTAAACATAACCAATATAATTAACCATGCATGCATTTGTGAAACATTTATACATGGTTGCGAGTGAGCATATTGATAATAACAACTTTTTATCTTTTGAATAAATCATAAATTAAATCCGTAAAGTAATACATCGTAATGTTGCTAAAACTTGTAACCTTATCTCGGTATCTCATGACGTCTTTAGTAATAGTCAATATCAAGGCTGTCAATGAAGCATTTATCTTGAAAATATTTTGATGATGCTTACCTAGCCAGCGTAATAGTAAGTAGGTGAAACTAATGGTTTATTTACATTTTTGTTTGGAGCTTGTGTCAATTTATTTGAATTATCATTGTAAACATCTACTGCCAGGACATGGGCTTTTCAATGACCAATGCAGTGGGTGATCAAAGAGGAATTTACTATAACCACCATATCTAGCAAACATATTAGCTCGCAAACATACAGAAGGAGCTATCTCAATGCTTTAAATGCGCCTTAATGGGCTCCTTACCAAAGAAGCTTCGTGTCTTTTTAATTGAAACGGATTATATAATGTTCTTGATATTTCAATATACATATTTATCCTGCACATAAATGTACTACAGAATAAATGTATGACAGAAATTGGTTTTTAAAGAGCAAGTGGGTGGTGAGATTCTTTGATACAATTTTTGTGACTCCGCGTTCAAAACAGCACTGATGATCAAGCAAACGGTTCGCGCACTGGTGTCCTACGAGACACGTGCACGCGGTGACAAGTTCACGCACCTTTACCACTTCTTTTACCTTATTATTTAGATTTCTATGGTTGGTACAATAATTGAGATCTTATATGGGTACATTGTGTACCTTTGTCATAATTAATAATTTCTTAGGTTTTTGCGATCACTACACATTATAATAAAACAATGCTCCTTTGTGAGTAGTAGTAGAGCTCCTTTGTGTAAGAGCTCGTCCGGGGAAGTACTACCACCGTGCCTACTTCTCCGCCAAATAGTGATGCTTGCATTGCTGTGTTTCGGTCTGAAGGGTACGGGTGCCGGTGAAATTACAATCACATGAGACTTTCCATCTTCATGTCTCAGAGTTTGGCGAACCGACTTGCGGTACCATTTAGGCAACAGCCTAGGTGGTATTGAAGTTGTCATGGGCAAAGGTAACCGCTTAACATCAGGTGGGCCTTTAGCTCATTTCACCATCCTATACTATAAAAAAATAAAAAATAAAAACCGGATTAAATCGCGTATATTTTAAGATAATGATATTGTGAGTGATTACTGCGTGCATCGAAACGATTTTAATTAATAATATTCTACGGTAGATTGTTTTTTTTTTTTTGAAATATCTGTAAAGACGCTTTTCATCTTAGTCTACCTGTGACCACGAAAGGCTGCAAAGCTTTCGAAACGTCAGGAAAACCAATTTAAATAATATACGCGATTTAATTCGGTTAAACATTATTTTATTATAATTTGTTATAATTGTTATGAAAGGAGATGATAAATTTGTATGATAAATTGTCACTATTCATATAAATGCGTCATAACAATTTTTCACTGTGTTGACGCGACTTTTTAAATAAAATCAATATGGGTATCGTATTCGAGGTTTTTGTAGATGCTGATTACGAATATAACATCTATTTTGAGATCCAAGATGGCGGACGCGACTTTTTAAATAAAATCAATATGGGTATCGTTTTCGAGGTTTTCGGGTGTGCTGATAACGAATATAACATGTATTTTAAGATCCAAGATGGCGGACGTGACTTTTTAAATAAAATCAATATGTATCTTTTTCGAGGTTTTCGGAGGTGCTGATTACGAATATAATATCTATTTTGAGATCCAAGATGGCGGACGTGACTTTTAAAAAAAAAACAATATGAGTATCGTTTTGGAGGATTTTCGGGGTGCTGATTTCGAATGTAACATCTATTTAGAGATATAGATAGATAGTATAACCAGTTATGTTCAAAAGTAATGTTCAATATGAATGTCATGCCGAGGCCAATATTCGTCGAAGGGTCGGCACACGAAGTTGTAATGGAATACGTCTATCTAGGGCAGGTGATTCAGCTTGGTAGACACAACTTCGAGAAAGAATCCGATAGAAGGATCCGTTTGGGCTCCAAAATTATAAAAAAAAGCGTATAATGTCTACTTCACATGACTACAGTAAACTAAGCGGGTTGTCGCAACTAGCTGCGCCGGCGCAGGCCCGCATGCGGGACAGCACTAGGCTGCTCCAGTGCCTGCGGGCCGGGGCCTGCGTGTTCACTGCGTTGTACAGCTCGAACGGGTCGCGGGATAAGTCGTATATTTCCACGAAGCTCTGTAAACAAAGAGAAAGTGATTGCAAGTTTATCAATATAATTTGAACACGTCTGTTGTTAAAGGAGAGGATTTGACATTATAAGAAGCATGGTATAATAACACCAGGTAGTCTCTTCCCGTGACAGCTAGGTCACGTGATTGCCTCCGTACTACGTCATCGGCCGTGGAGCCAATAGCGGGCTGTTAGCGTGACACTTGTCAGTTTGATGTGCTGCCACTTTGTGAAAATAAATTACCCGAGCAAAATTCATTTTTTATTTACTTTCTTCTATAAATAATCATTTTTTAACTAGTAATTTAATATAGTTTCCTTTATTAACTAATTAGATGAATAACACGAGATAACAAATAGTTAGGTTAGTTAGGAATTTATTTTATATTCAATATGAACAAAAATCTCCTTAAGTATATTGAAGATATCAATCAATGGCAGCACTGATCGTGACGTAGCTTCGAGGCATCGCGCTGTCATTACGGGAAGAGAATACCTGGTGAAACATCTTATTATACCATGATAAGAAGTTTTCACGACCCAAAACAAGCGTCTAAATTTGCGGGTGAATAAAGAATGAAAAATATTATATGAGTTTTCAAACTACGGTAATATTTAAAATATAGATACAATACCAATATAATGGTGTCGATTCTCTTGTTCAGGAACTAAACTTATTTTAAACTATCGCTCTCTTTTACTAATAGTAGATACAAGAAAGGGATGGCAACAATATTAGAAATGTCACATTAGTTTACGTGTTACATTTCTTTGTATTTTAGTGGGTACGTTCCGAGATCACGACTAAACTTGTATGGAAATCTAAATTCCGACTAATTTGACAGTTTTTTTTTTTTTTTTTTTTTTTTTTTATGATTTATAGATCTGCTCTTGACCACAATCTAGACAGCTTTGTCAGGATGTGGTCGACGATGGAGCGAGCAAACCTATTAGGTGCCGATTCACTCCAGCTTTAAAGGCGTTAGGGTTATAAGTTCTTAAATTATTGCCATCCCTTTCTTGTGTCTACTATTAGTAAAAGAGAGCGATAGTTTAAAATAAGTTTAGTTCGTGAACAAGAGAATCGACACCAATACCATATAATTATGTAAGCCTAATTAATTATGTACCTAATGTTGACATTTTGTTATTTTTAGTTATTTTTAATATTTCTATTATGTACCCAAGTATGTTTGCACGTCACATACGTGACAGGATATGTTAGAACACAAACATTTTGTAACGCCTATTCTATCTACTGAGTTGAGCAGTGGGTCATATTTAATTAAGAAGATTTATTTACCCACGGCTTAACTACTGAACTGCTCTACTGAGTTGAGCAGTGGGACATCATATACAGGAAAAAAAGAGAGGGAGGGGGTTGTACCCCCGATGCAAACCCGCAGCCGCATGAGCCAGCCGTCGCGCGCTTTCATTTTATGTTATTACGAACAGATTATGTCCATATTTTGCTGATTTTAAGTCGGATAAAAAATAAAAAAAAGACGTGTGGCACTCGGAGACTGCCGTGGTAAAGCTATTGCAAAGCATTTTTATGTAAATACAAAGAGGTGCCCTAACGCCGAAACTCTAAGCAGGCATGAGTCACCAGATTGCGGGGCGAAGAGGGGGATTACGCATGCGCAGTAACGCGCATACAACCAATGCCACCTAGAGGCAGGATAGAAAGTTATAGTCCTCCAATTTCACACCTAATCTGTGCAAGACAATGTACCAGAATTGAATAATAAATTAGACAATTTTGAAATGTCAACGTCCTGACTGGATGGTAAAAATATAGTAATAAATAAATATAAATATAATAAATATTTTGGGGCATATTTACACGATACCATCTAGTCCCAAACAAAGCAAAGCTTGTGCTATGGGTACTAGACAATGGATATAATACTTATATACTTTTTTTTTTCGTAAATAATTACTTATAATACATAAGAAACACCCAGACCAACACAAACACTTATGTTCATCACACAAATATTTGTGTTCTGTGCGAATCGAACCCACTACCTCGTGATCAGCAGTCCAACCCTCGAACCACAAGACCACAGACGTCGTCAGAAAAAAAAACAATAAATCATATACAATTTTATTATCTATAATACAACTCCTAAAAGTATAATTGTGTGCCCCACTTACCACTTGGTCAGCCCACTTGATTATAGGTAATGACTTAATGTACCTATGTAATGAGCTTTTTATAGTTTTATGTATGTAGATTTCCTACTTAAATCTAGCAAAAAAAAAAAAAAACCTGCTTATTAATAATTTTATTAAAGAATGGCGGGGAGAGGTGTTAGGTTTACACTAATTAAAAAATGTGGGTATGCAAGCCCTACATATTAACTAATTAGTATTATTATGAATATCACTTTCTAAGACCAATGTTAAATTAATGTTAAATGTTAAAAGAGATGCTTTGATGTTTTTGTTTGTTTTTTAGATGTTTTTTAACAATGCTCGTAATATGCTAGTTTTTCATTTAGAATAAGATCTTTTTGTTAACTTGTTTTTATTTTTTTTTGTTAATAAAGACCTTCAAAAATTAAATTAATAATTGTGTGCCCCACGGTTACGCCAAATAGGCTCAGTTCAGCAAAAATGCCAGACAACGAGCGTATGAGCAGCGCGGCACACGTCACACTAAAAGGCAGGCAGTTTAGCGATTTTTTCTTTCCACAATTTAAATCTTTAGATAAATCTACATTAATAAAAATGAAAGTTTCTTTGTATGTTTGTCCTCTATGTGTTCCTAAGCCATTCATCCGATTGTGATGAAACGTTGGTGAGTTGTTCTGCATACGCAAAGGTTTCGGGCCCAAAATAATAATAAAAATGGCATAGAAATGCGCAGCACAGACACAGCTAGTTATCTATAAATTTCTGCTATCTTGAGGGAAGATCATTTAATTTTATGACTGAACCTTCCCGGATGTTGTTCTTGATGATTTGATGTAGTGGAGTATCACACGCGGCCGCGTGGTGGTTTTTTTTAACGATTATTACGTGCGCACGTTCGAGCGATATTAATTGAAAAGTGACGGTTGGCGTGCGCGGTCCGTCCGGTTCGGGGTGTCCACAGATAAAGAAGAGCTGTCACTCTAACGTTTTGAAGGATACGTACTCGCATGACAACCAAAAAAGTTGAAGTCTGCCTACTGCTATACACGCTAGAAATTATGTGAACATGTACGTATGATTCGTTGTGGTTACGGAACATATATGTTAATCTTGATTGTATTTTCTGAAACTGTATTGTGCCCAAAACACGTTTTCTTGAAGTTTTCTCTATAGAAAATAATTGTAAACTAACCTCTTAAAACATGCTTTAAAGCAAACAATCTCTATTATTTACTAAATATTATAAATAAAATTAAGAAAACATTTAAGAAAGACAATAATCTAAACATTTGTTGTTTCTGTTTTTCAAATAAGCTTTTAGTTTTTTATTAAAAAAAAAAAATTGTTAATTTTCTTTCAAGTTGAGCGGCGTATCCGACGTCCCTCGGCTCGTTTCCTCTCTTACAGTTCTGTACGAAACGACAGTGACCGCAGAGGTCTGATTTTTTTGGTGTTGTCAGCCTCTTAAATATCAATTGATGTATTTCGTAAAAACATATATACGGTTAATTTAAATAAAATAAAATAGGTACTTTGAGATTTGATTTTAAATCGTTAGGTACTATGAGATTTTATCGGTACTGTAGTTTAATCAGAAACTATTAACTCTGTAAATTATACTTCGCTGTAGTTGTAGATGGAAAAAGTGCGAAGAACTGCCACTTTTGGCATTTTTTCTATCTACAACAACAAGAGTTAATAGTTTCTGATTAAACTACAGTACCTGTACTCAATTATTAAAAACGAATTTTCACCTGCGTTTTGTACGTGAACCTAGTTTAAATCTATAGGTTTAATATTTCGTGACCGCGTCCGCGCGTCATCGTGAACAAGGATTAATGACTGACCTATATTTATGCTTCCAGTCCAACAACCTGGACTGGTTCCCCCGACTGCGAGCGCTGTCCCTCATGGGGGGCGGTGAGGGCGAGGGGGGGGAGCTGGAACTGCGCGCGCTGCAGGCACAGCTGGACCACGCGCAGCTAGCCGTGCACACGCTCACCGACCTACTCACCGAACTCAGGGACCAGGTACGTTACGTCACTAAACTCAGGAACAAGGTACGTTACATCACTAAACTCAGGGATCAGGCAGTTACGTCACTAAACTCAGGGACTAGGTACGTTATGTCACTAAACTCAGGGACCAGGTACGTTACGTCAACACAGAAAATCTCACTTTATCTCACGCACGCACGAAGGAAGTTTTAAAAATAAAAATATGACCACAGATGATACGCGTGGTTTCGTAATGTATACACAGAGTTAATATAAAAAAAAAAAATTTAAATAGAGTTAATAATAATATAGAGTAAATATGAAAGAAATATGAAAAATAATAAAAATATTAATGAAATACTGTATTTTAATGCCATCAAAACACTATTTTTTACATAATTATATCCATATAAGTGTATATTTCAGAGAATTTGATAAAAAACAATCATATTTAAAAGTATCGATAAGTTCAAAGACGAATCAGTCACTATTATCCAAAACAAATCGTCACATAGCTAAGTGTCCCCTAGTAAGGTGACAAAATGATGGTGAAACGAAATTTAATTTAGGGGCTAGTTTAGAGGAGCTTTTAAGCTAAGGATCACATAGTTAGGTGGCACTTTAAGGGATGTTGGTGAAATCGGGCATTAGAGCCATTACACACTATCAACTGGTCGCCGGCGACTCGGCCTCTCAACGACCAAAATAATAAATAAAATAAAGTTCAATGTGCAATTCCAACGCACACTCGTCGAAATGCATTAGATAAAAAAACCGATAGGCTAGCAACTCTGCGCCGATGCTCGAGACTTTGTAGTTTAGCATCGACCAGATCGTTGCCAACGAGCCTCTTGGCGCGCCTCTCAATCGACTCGAGAGCCGCCAGTTGATATTTAGCCGAACCATCACAGAGATGAGAGCAGTACTCCATACAGGACCGCGCTGGATGGGTCGCGAAAGTCATGCGTAGCAGTTCTCGTGGCCCATCCACCCAAGGCGACAGTAGGCACACGGCGGAGTTTTTAGTGGGTGCGAGCCCCACATAACCACACTGCTTCCCCGGCAGTGTGACATGCGATAGGCATATTCTCCGCTTGAAAAAAAAAAAAAGGCTAACCTAACCTGGGGTGCTGGCCCTTTTTTTTCACGCTAGCATGCTGCCAGGCCAGCATGCCAGCTACGCCTACTGTGTCAGCTTTTTTTATTTTATTTTTTATAGCGTTGAACATACCTATCGCATGTCAGGTCTTTGACCAGTGTGTGTTGCCAGTAATTACTTACGGCACTGAAACGTGATAGCTCCATTGAATTAAGAAACCTATGGAAGTGGCCCATTCTTCTATATCCACCTAGTTTATACAAATATCTATTAAATCGTTATTGAATTATGAAACTATTCTTTGTCTCTTGTTAACCAACGTGTTATGTCGCCTGGTGAAAGAGATCGCATGCTATTTGTATATTCTCTGTTTGGCAACATCTTTATGGGATGTCAAAATACCTACGCCGCGTGGCAACCTCGCTTACCCCGCAATGTGGTCCATAGTACATGAGCTGTCAAGTAAACAAACTAAGGCTGTTGATATTTTTTAAATATCAGATTTTCGATCTATCGATATTTTTAATTATACAATCGGAGTTCGATATATTGAAAAAAAAAAGATATTTCGATATATTGGCCAAATTTCATGATTCTAGGTAGAATCAGTCAGTTTCTGGGCAGTCAGCCCCGCTATCAACCTGCTGACTGGCTAATCTTTTCCCCACGACATGAGCTATTATTATTATATAGCTCATGTCGACACGAAGAAGAAGAAGAAGATGATTCTAGGTAAATGCGAAGTACCCTATAGGTTTTTTATGTGAGTTTGCGAGTATCAAAATGTGACATAGCCTTGACCTAGAAGCTTGATTTTTTATGTCCTAGGGACAGCCGAACTTAGTATTTGATATAATTGCATTATTTATTACTACTTGAAAATGATTTTAATCAGCACACATCTCTGGTACGAAACACGAGCATCGATATCGATACTTTTTAGTTTTGATTACTTACTTCCCTAGCTATGGCCACCATAACGGTGGCCCGGATATTGTAGGTATACCACGCTTATTTCGTAGGTATTACTGGTCCATAGGGACAAGTCAATGGATAGCTCGCAATGGGCTTGATAAAAAGGCTCATTATCACCCAAAAGGCAATGGAGAGGGCTATGCTCGGAGTAATGTAAAATAGACATAACTACCCAGATTTAATATTCTAACCGGGTCACAAATTTTACTCTTTCATATGTCTGTATAATAAAGCTCAAAACGTTAAGGACGCGTTCGCAAAATTGATAGGTACAGAATCGAACTACTACATTGAAACGGGTCATACACACAAGTGTACGCTCGCTAACTTCGATAATAGTAGTCAAGTGAACTCATTTTGATACTTTGAAAGTTTTTTTTTTTTTTACGTATTTCTTTGTAATAAAATTTTGGTAGGTACCTACTACCTACAAAAAACATATTTTTGCTGTTTATATTTTTACGAATTACCTCCGGACTTGATGGAGTGACCTGAAGGTGTACTTCAGTGACTGCTACTGGAACTTCTCGATGTGTTGTAATAGGTGAGGAGAGTTTGGGCTCGTATTGTTAGTTATGATGAGACCTTACCTCCGGACTTGATGGTGTGACCTGAAGGTGTACTTCGGTGACTGCTACTAAAACTCCTTGACGTGTTGTACTAGGTGAGCCGAGTTTGGGCTCGTTTTGTTAGTAATGATTAGACCTTACCTCCGGAACTGATGGAGTGACCTGAAGGTGTACTTTGGTGACTGCTACTGGAACTCCTTGACGTGTTGTACTAGGTGAGCCGAGTTTGGGCTGGTTTTGTTAGTTATGATAAAACCTTACCTCCGGACTTGATGGAGTGACCTGAAGGTGTACTTCGGTGACTGCTACTGGAACTCTTTGACGTGTTGTACTAGGTGAGCTGAGTTTGGGCTCGTTTTGTTAGTTATGATGAGACCTTACCTCCGGACCTGATGGAGTGACCTGAAGGTTACTTTGGTTACTGCTACTGGAACTTCATCACGTGTTGTACTAGGTGAGCCGAGTTTGGGCCGGAGGTAAGGTCTCATCATAACTAACAAAACGAGCCCAAACTCGGCTCACCTAGTACAACACGTCAAGGAGTTCCAGTAGCAGTCACCGAAGTACACCTTCAGGTCACTCCATCAGGTCCGGAGGTAAAGTCTCAACATAACTAACAAAACGAGCCCAAACTCGGCTCACCTAGTACAACACGTCAAGGAGTTCCAGTAGCAGTCACCGAAGTACACCTTCAGGTCACTTCATCAGGTCCGGAGGTAAAGTCTCAACATAACTAACAAAACGAGCCCAAACTTGGCTTTCCTAGTACAACACGTCACGGAGTTCCAGTAGCAGTCACCGAAGTACACCTTCAGGTCACTCCATCAGGTCCGGAGGTAAGGTCTCATCATAACTAACAAAACGAGCCCAAACTCGGCTCACCTAGTACAACACGTCAAAGAGTTCCAGTAGCAGTCACCGAAGTACACCTTCAGGTCACTCCATCAGGTCCGGAGGTAAAGTCTCAACATAACTAACAAAACGAGCCCAAACTCGGCTCACCTAGTACAACACGTCAAGGAGTTCCAGAAGCAGTCACCGAAGTACACCTTCAGGTCACTTCATCAGGTCCGGAGGTAAAGTCTCAACATAACTAACAAAACGAGCCCAAACTTGGCTTTCCTAGTACAACACGTCAAGGAGTTCCAGTAGCAGTCACCGAAGTACACCTTCAGGTCACTCCATCAGGTCCGGAGGTAAGGTCTCATCATAACTAACAAAACGAGCCCAAACTCGGCTCACCTAGTACAACACGTCAAAGAGTTCCAGTAGCAGTCACCGAAGTACACCTTCAGGTCACTCCATCAAGTCCGGAGGTAAGGTTTCATCATAACTAACAAAACCAGCCCAAACTCGGCTCACCTAGTACAACACGTCAAGGAGTTCCAGTAGCAGTCATCGAAGTACACCTTCAGGTCACTCCATAAAGTCCGGAGGTAAGGTCTCATCATAACTAACAAAACGAGCCCAAACTCTGCTCACCTAGTACAACCCGTCAAGGAGTTCCAGTAGCAGTCACCAAAGTACACCTTCAGGTCACTCCATCAAGTCCGGAGGTAAGGTTTCATCATAACTAATAAAACGAGCCCAAACTCGGCTCACCTAGTACAACACGTCAAGGAGTTCCAGTAGCAGTCATCGAAGTACACCTTCAGGTCACTCCATCAAGTCCGGAGGTAAGGTCTCATCATAACTAACAAAACGAGCCCAAACTCTGCTCACCTAGTACAACCCGTCAAGGAGTTCCAGTAGCATTCACCAAAGTACACCTTCAGGTCACTCCATCAAGTCCGGAGGTAAGGTTTCATCATAACTAATAAAACGAGCCCAAACTCGGCTCACCTAGTACAACACGTCAAGGAGTTCCAGTAGCAGTCATCGAAGTACACCTTCAGGTCACTCCATCAAGTCCGGAGGTAAGGTCTCATCATAACTAACAAAACGAGCCCAAACTTGGCTTTCCTAGTACAACACGTCACGGAGTTCCAGTAGCAGTCACCGAAGTACACCTTCAGGTCACTCCATCAGGTCCGGAGGTAAGGTCTCATCATAACTAACAAAACGAGCCCAAACTCGGCTCACCTAGTACAACACGTCAAAGAGTTCCAGTAGCAGTCACCGAAGTACACCTTCAGGTCACTCCATCAGGTCCGGAGGTAAAGTCTCAACATAACTAACAAAACGAGCCCAAACTCGGCTCACCTAGTACAACACGTCAAGGAGTTCCAGAAGCAGTCACCGAAGTACACCTTCAGGTCACTTCATCAGGTCCGGAGGTAAAGTCTCAACATAACTAACAAAACGAGCCCAAACTTGGCTTTCCTAGTACAACACGTCAAGGAGTTCCAGTAGCAGTCACCGAAGTACACCTTCAGGTCACTCCATCAGGTCCGGAGGTAAGGTCTCATCATAACTAACAAAACGAGCCCAAACTCGGCTCACCTAGTACAACACGTCAAAGAGTTCCAGTAGCAGTCACCGAAGTACACCTTCAGGTCACTCCATCAAGTCCGGAGGTAAGGTTTCATCATAACTAACAAAACCAGCCCAAACTCGGCTCACCTAGTACAACACGTCAAGGAGTTCCAGTAGCAGTCATCGAAGTACACCTTCAGGTCACTCCATAAAGTCCGGAGGTAAGGTCTCATCATAACTAACAAAACGAGCCCAAACTCTGCTCACCTAGTACAACCCGTCAAGGAGTTCCAGTAGCAGTCACCAAAGTACACCTTCAGGTCACTCCATCAAGTCCGGAGGTAAGGTTTCATCATAACTAATAAAACGAGCCCAAACTCGGCTCACCTAGTACAACACGTCAAGGAGTTCCAGTAGCAGTCATCGAAGTACACCTTCAGGTCACTCCATCAAGTCCGGAGGTAAGGTCTCATCATAACTAACAAAACGAGCCCAAACTCTGCTCACCTAGTACAACCCGTCAAGGAGTTCCAGTAGCATTCACCAAAGTACACCTTCAGGTCACTCCATCAAGTCCGGAGGTAAGGTTTCATCATAACTAATAAAACGAGCCCAAACTCGGCTCACCTAGTACAACACGTCAAGGAGTTCCAGTAGCAGTCATCGAAGTACACCTTCAGGTCACTCCATCAAGTCCGGAGGTAAGGTCTCATCATAACTAACAAAACGAGCCCAAACTCGGCTCACCTAGTACAACCCGTCAAGGAGTTCCAGTAGCAGTCACCGAAGTACACCTTCAGGTCACTCCAAGTCCAGGACGAATAGGCTTTTAGAAACCCTACTTACAATTTTTTTTATAGCGAAATAAAATAGAATAAAGATCTTACCTTGTCAAGTATCAAATTTTGTTTATCGAATATTATGTGTTTGTACAGCGATCTTTTTCAACTCGAGGCGCTCCAAACAGGCGATACGTGTCCACTCTCGACGGCGATCGCGCGCGGACTAGTTTCATTCAAAATGCTTGTGCAATAAATCAAGACGGGCGTCAAAAATAAAATAACCCCTAATGCAATCGGTTAAGATTCATCCATAAGAGAAAAAAATGTGAAAAAATAAGTTTCGGTTTTAATTTTTTCTGCGACTATTTATGGCATTTAGATTTAAAAAAAAAATAGCATTAAGAATTGAATATACATAACCAGCTCATTACTGTCCCACTGCTGGGCACGGGCCTCTTCTCGGTACGAGAAGGCTAAGGCCTTAGTCCACCACGCTGGCCTAGTGCGGGTTGGCAATAATATTGGTTGGTTAGAATTGAATATGTTTGCCAACAAATAGTATTTTTAGAAATAGTAAAATATGTTAATAATAGCACAAAAAATGTACCTAAACTCAACCCAATTTGTGAAAAATGGCAACGACAGATCGATTTTACATTAT
This sequence comes from Asteroscopus sphinx, assembly GCA_949699075.1. Lineage (NCBI taxonomy): Eukaryota > Metazoa > Arthropoda > Insecta > Lepidoptera > Noctuidae > Asteroscopus > Asteroscopus sphinx. Next base: position 17,597,991 of record OX453024.1, read on the forward strand.
AAAAAACTAAAATTTTCGATGATCAAGTTCCTATCATTTGAAGATGAAGAACCAATCTATACGAGGTAGTTATTAGTTATATTGGATTTTGTTTGGTTATTCCTTAAAATGTACCGAAAAACAGCATAATTTTGCCTGATATGAAAACGCGCCCTTAAGGCTTTCATATTACATGTCTCTTTTGTCTCTTGTATTTCCTCAGTAATTCAACAATGACTACATATTTGTCAAAGCCAGAACGCGGAGGCACTTAGAAAACATTGAAACAGGTACCCCACTCTTTATGTTCAGAACAGTTTCATTTCATATTCTAAAATTATGCGTTCAGATATTCGAAAACGGAATACAAAACGGTTTTGGTGCGTTCCTCTTTACTTTATGGACATGTAATAATTTATTTTCACCGAATATTTGCATCAGAAAGCTTTATGGTTGTTTGTAATTTTTTATGATTAAACCGTTACCTTTGGCTATGAATACCTTCGTTTGTGTCACCTTTATCATAAAAACTAGGATTTTTACTTGATTTAAAGCATCCATAAAAGATTTATGATATCCCACGTTTTTAAAACGAGAGTGAGTTAATATTGCATTGTCATCCAGTCCTGAGCTATGTTTAAAGTTGTAAATATCTAGCTCATCGGGAAGATAGTTTAAAATCGATTGCAAAATTTGTACCGAACAGATAATAAAGGAAGGAAAGCGAGTTAGTAATAATTTTATGAAAAAGGGACCGACGACCTAAAGAACGTGGCTGGGGGGGACTGGATGCGGAAGGCAGAGGACCGAGCGTTGTGGCGCAACTTGGGAGAGGCCTATGTCCAGCAGTGGACTGCGATAGGCTGAGTTGATTACTTCTTCTTGTTCCAGGGGCTGTGGTACATTGCATACAATTTAACAAAAAAATATAAAATATTTAAGATCAATTAAAATGTCAATTCTGAAACATTAGATGGATGATAAAAAAAAAAGTATTTTCTAGCATAAGTACATAAAATCGGTCACATTAAATTTTGTCAAGAAGGAATTCGTCAATGGTATAGTAGCATTCATCTATAAGGAATCTACTTAGTTTACGTTTAAATTGTGTCAAGTTTAAATCTTTGATGTCAGTCGTTCAGTAGCTTATTTAATATTTTTGGAGCCATGCAGAGTATGCTCTTGTGCATGAGTGGTTTTTGAGCTTCTTATCGGCTTATAGTGTTGCTCTGAAGCTTTTTTAAATAGTTCGCTATTTTTCTTGACGAACAATGCGGTCTCGTATATGTACAGACAAGGTAGTGTTAATATATTGAGTGATATAAAATACGGTTTACAACTTTCTGTTGGTTTAAGATTGCGTATGGATCTAATACATCTCTTTTGTGCTTTAAAAATATCATCTTTTTCGCAGGAATTAGCCCAAAAAATTACTCCGTAGCGTGATATGGAATCTACATAGCCACATGGTATAATAACACCAGGTAGTCTCTAAAAGTGGTGTGCATTAAAAGAGCCTCCATGAGTGACGATATTTAATTGATCGTTCGGCGCACCCTGGGCAGTCAGCCCCGCTACCAACCTGCTGACTGGCTAATCTTTTTCCAACGGCATGAGCTATTATCATGTAGCTCATGTCGACACGATAGAAGAAGGTAGTCTCTTCCCGTGACAGCTAGGTAACGTGATTGCCTCCGTACTACGTCATCGGCCGTGGAGCCAATAGCGGGCTGTTAGCGTGACACTTGTCAGTTTGATGTGCTGCCACTTTGTGAAAATAAATTACCCGAGCAAAATGCATTTTTTCATTTACTTTCTTCTATAAAGAATCGCTTTTTAACTAGTAATTTAATATAGTTTCCTTTATTAACTAATTAGATGAATAACACGAGATGACAAATAGTTAGGCTAGTTAGGAATTTATTTTATATTCATTATGAACAAAAATCTCCTTAAGTATATTGAAGATATCAATCAATGGCAGCACTGATCGTGACGTAGCTTGGAGGCATCGCGCTGTCATTGCGGGAAGAGAATACCTGGTGAAACATCTTATACCATGCATAGCCATAATACGCAGTTACGACAGCTGTCTGATTTACTATTTTCTTAAGTTTATAAAGAGCGAAGGCAAACCTACTCAAATTCTTGAATATTTAATACCTTTATTTAGATTTATATGGTTTTAATGTTTTAATAGTGTCTTTAAATTCTTTTGATAATTACTTTTTTATTGATCTAAAATACAGTGTTACAGAGGTTTCCCAACCGGTTATACACAGTTACACATTACACATGATTCGTCGTATTATGAAATTATTCTTATTCTAATTCTTTATTGTACACCAGAAAAATACAGTATTAACTTACAAATAGAAATTACATGTACAAAGACGAGCTTAACTCAAAAATGAAAGCAAACCTTTGAGCGATAGAGTGAGTGTAGAAAAGAGGCTGAGGGTAAACTTAGTGCAAGACTGTTTAGGTCTAGGTCTATATAAATTAAACTGACATAAAACCTACATTACCATTACCTAAATTATTATCTTACTTTATAATATGAAACATATAAAATTCCTAAAATATACATTAACGTTACAATCGCAATCGTCGACCAAACTTTTGTCGTGTCAATAAATCAGATTGTAGATAAACAAGAAATTTTACTTCAAATAAATTATTTGAGAAGCTAATTTGCCAATAGAAGTCGTCGACCAATCTGTTTGATGATTCATTGATTGTGTTCGGATATCCTTTATTATTTGACGATTAACACTTCCGTAATTCGCAGAAAAGGTTCACAGACTTCTTAAGAAGCCAATAAACTTATTATAATAATATTATTAATTTACATAATTTATATCGTAGAATGTATCTTCATTTGTCTACACTATAGTTTCTATAGTCTATCTCACAATCATCATCATAACAGCCGGAAGACGTCCACTGCTGGACATAGGCCTCCCCCAAGCAGTTTGGGGGGATATGCCATAATCGCCACGCTTGGCAGGCGGGTTGGCTCAGAGAACGCTGCTGCCCATCATCTGGTCAATCCCTTAGTCGCCTTTTACGACACCCATGAGAAGATATAGGGTAGTGCAATTCTTTACGTCCGGCACCACACGGAACAGATATAGATAGAGAGATAGTCTATCTACACCAGTGTTTTTCAAACTGTGGGTCGCGACCCCTGAGGACGTAGTGTTTTTAGGTCCTACACTACAATAAAAAAATACAACCGACGCGGCAATGTTACCTACTTACGAAATACTTACTTTCAGAGCTCAACATCGAACTGTACGTATACAAATACTACGTCACAACAGGTTTAACCCTCTGGGTGACAGTTACGTTAATAGATTCTTTTAACAGAGACTGGTTGCTAAACAATGGTCTCCATAAAGTAGACACACCCATTGCCTTCGAAAATTTTGTCTAACAAATCAAATCAATGGGAGTTATTAGTTTTGCAATCGCAGTAAGTTGCATACCGCATTGTGATTTTACTATTAAACTATTCTGATTAAGACCAGTGTCCCATTGCACTGAAAAAGGTTTCTTTCCATCTTTCCACTTATATTTGTCAATTGCTATCTGATGATTGAATTCTTTAGGAGTATAATTCATCAAACCATATCGTACTGTGCCTGCCACGGTAACACCTGCTGCCATTTGCCGAACTCTGTGTTTGCCAAGTTCTATTTGTTGAACTTTTAACAAAATTTACCAGATAAATGTTATAATATATGGGTATTGCTAATATGTAGGTCAAGCCTGGACTGCCAGGTTTCTCTTCTGCACTAACGTAATCTTTGAACTAACATGCGGTTATGTTATGGTAAATCTCTTTATATAGTGTCGGTTATCAGTTATGACGGAAATCAGACGGCACAGAGGTCATGACTGGATGAGTCGGGCACAAGACCGCCAGGAATGGAAAAGGAGGGAAGAGGCCTACATCCAAGACTGGATCAACGACAGGCTCCAATGATGATGATGGTGATGATTAGTTAAGAGTATTTTTATTGAATTTTATTGTCCAACTATAAGGCAATCCCTCATCTTCAAGAAGATATTAGAAGAATATTTAGGGTGCTTGAGCATTTGAGATTTGTGGCTGTAAAAACATACATACATACAGAAGAAATTATCAGTGTGGGAAAACTTTTGTGTGGTTATAAGTTTAATTATTTTGCGTTTCAAGTTTAGCTACCTATACATACATGCACTTCCCAGTATGCTCCCAATAATAATGCTGTTTCATTGCTCAACGCTCTGATTGCTCAACCAGAAGTTGATATTTTTACACCAAAATAAACCAATTTGTCAGCTTTTGTCATAAATTTTAAAGTGAAACAGGTGACAATATAAAACGAAACTAAACTCAGCTGAACTGTGATCAACAAATCTCTGCTTGAGGGACGTTCTAAAATCAAAGCTCAACTTGAAACTAGTTTTAAACAGAGATCAACGCCAGCATACCTACGTAGATTTATTTTTATTTATTTAATTTTATAATAAACAATTTTAAAGGTGCACACTCGTTTTATTCAGTTGCCATAGTATTAGGTGGGAATAAAACGGGTGGAGGCTACAGTACTTGAGTTTGCTCCGCCATAAGGCTCGCTTTGTCGCAGTTGTCTGACATTCGGACTTCTGACTACCCGTAACGACTGCCTTATATATATTTTTATGGAAACCGGAACCGACAGCTTATCGTGCTCTCGTAGGCACGGAGGGGTCCGATGTGCAACGAAACGGTCACCCATCCAAGGACTGACCGCGGTTAGCGTAGTTTAATCTTGCAGATCTTGCAATCTACGCGGGATACTACTGCAGGTGTTACCTAACTACACAAAAATTAATACTTATTAGCTTTTATTAGCATAATTTACTGCCGAAACCTGTGCATTAAACCGTCAAAAGTTTCGCTATCTCACCATTCAAGTGAAATATTTGGGTTACTAAGATACTACCGTGAATGGGCTTGCTTATCTTACACACTCACTTACATACACATATCCCCACACACTCTCATACACATCCCCCACCCCCACACCCACACAAACTCAATTATTCATGCATTTTTACTACTAAAACAAATTGTATAATGTTATATTCAGAATTGTTACACATATTATATACCTATTACATTTTATTTTATTTTGTAAAATGGTCAACCCATAAAGAACACTGTTGTCCTACAAGATACAGGTTTTCCTAGTTTGTAGGGCAGGGATCTTTCCTGATTGTAAATAACCATAATTACCTAACTATAGCTGATAAGATTTTGATGTAACTATAGGCTAAGTTTCTGGTGAATAAATAATTTACTTACTTTACTTACTTACTTACTGTCTGTTTCCCCCAGGACCTGACGCGGCCCAACGCTAAGAACCAGCTGGCAGCCGCGGCGCGTGCCGTCACCGACAGCATCAACAGACTCGTGAGTACATGCGTTACATTTACATGTATTGCCGTCCTCAACTGATCCTTAGAGAGACCAACTTCTTTACCGGGTCACTCATAGTCGTTAATAAAATCCAAATAAAAATAGCACTTTAAAGTTTAAATTAATGTATTGTCATCAAAACTAGAAAGAGAAGAAAAAAAAAGATTTCTGTTTGATTTTGTTTTTTCACTACATGTGTGTGCAAAATTTCAGTCTGTTAAGACTACAGGAACAAAAGAAAAACAGCTGTTCACTACATTTGTGTTCACATAAATCGACAATATGTAGGGAACAGCTGATAAATTTTTCACGATTTCAGGGTTGGTCCCATAGTAAAAGTTGTTCAAATTGATGAATACAATCATCCCTTAAAGGGTTGCTAATTAATTCAAAGTAACATTGAGGAGCAAACGAGCAAGCGGATACGGGAAACGGGAGACGACCTGATGCTGATAGTGATGAGTCAACAATCAAATCAGCCTATCGCGGTCCACTGCTGGACATAGGCCTCTTCCAAACTGCGCTACAGCACTCGGTCCTCTGCCTTCCGCATCCAGTCCCCCCCTGCTACTTTCATCAGGTCGTCGATCCACCTGGCTGAGCCTTACACTGTTTGTCGTTTCGCGGTCTCCACTCAAGGACTCGTCTGCTCCCAATTCCAGCAGCCATCGGTTGGTTAAGTTTTAAATTTTGCCAGTTACTTTATACCTAATTATTTAATTATTTTTAACGCATTTACGCACGCGATGCGAAATCTAACGATTTAAATTGTGGAAAGAAAAAAATCGCTCACGAGCAGGATTCGAACCTGCGACTCCTGGCTCAGTACGCCAGTAATAAGTTAATAAGAAGACGTCACCCAAAGACGTACAAAAAGTGGAGGTTAATTTCGATAGTGTTTCACGAGCAGTGGTTCACGGTAGCTTAGTGGCTAAAGTACTGGCGTACTGAGCCAGGAGTCGCAGGTTCGAATCCTGCTCGTGAGCGATTTTTTCTTTCCACAGTTTAAATCCTTGACTGAAGCTCAGAAGTCCAAACTTAAGATTTGCCAAAGGGCTATGGAGTGTAGTATATTAAAAATAAGATTCAGTGATCGGATTCGTAATACCACAATACGCTCCAAGACCGGTATTGCCGATGTAGGCAACAGTTCTGCCAGATTAAAGTGGGAATGGGCGGGCCCTATCAGCAGAATGCATCCAGAAAGGTGGGCAAGGATCGCTACACATTGGGTGCCTCAGGAAGAAATTCGTCGCCGGGGTAGGCCGAGGAAACGCTGACGGGATGATCTGGACGTGTTTCTCAAGAATTGGACTGAAGAAGCTACTGATAGGGAAGTTTGGAAGAATATGGGGGAGACCTTTGCCCAGCGGCGGGACAGAGAAGGTTGAAAAAAAAAAATTTTATTGTTACTTTATAGCTGTCTTCTTTCCCAGGTGGATGTCTGCACAGAGGCGGCTCCGGGCCAGAAGGAGTGTGCCGCCGCCATCCGCAGCATCGAGAGCGAGATCCAGGACGTTAATACCGCTTCTTAGCGTTTAGCCAACGTGGCGGCGGGGAAAATAGGTTATTGTTAGTCTTCGACGCAATAATTGGAAATTCTACAAAAAATTCTATTACTGAGATTTACGACGCCAAAAAGTAGCTTAAAACGTAGATTTCTTGAGTTATTTATAATACGGCTCATAATGTAACTCTATATGTGATTTAGATATAAATAAATGTAATAAACCCAGATAGCTATTGGGGTGTGAGTTTGCACTTTACAAAATGACGTTGTACTTAGGTTAAACGAAGCAATAGTGTTCAATGACAGTTATTGTACGAAAATAATCGTCAAGAATAAAAGAGATGAAGGTGTCTTTCTAAAATAAAATAAAGATATTTCTAGGGTTAATATAAAATAAATTCCTAACTAGCCTAACTATTTGTTATCTCGTGTTATTCATCTAATTAGTTAATAAAGGAAACTATATTAAATTACTAGTTAAAAAGTGATTCTTTATAGAAGAAAGTAAATGAAAAAATGCATTTTTCTCGGGTAATTTATTTTCACAAAGTGGCAGCACATCAAACTGACAAGTGTCACGCTAACAGCCCGCTATTGGCTCCACGGCCGATGACGTAGTACGGAGGCAATCACGTGACCTAGATTTCACGGGAAGAGACTACCTGGTGTTATTATACCATGGGTATACACAAGAACCTGACAAGACTGAAAACATTGGAAAATCCGGCAAAAATTTAAAAAAAAAATTACGCCACGAAGGAGTATTTTTTCTACCTCCTTATTTGTAATGAAATGAAATAATTATACAAGTTGATGAAATAAACATTTTATTTTATAAATAAATACTTTTGGGACATTTTACACATCACCATCTAGTCCCAAAATAAGCAGAGCTTGTACTATGGGTACTAGACAAAGGATATTGTTGGGGCTTCAGAGTACTTCAATGAAACTCCCGTATTGAGATTACTTGGTATAATCCAGTAAATATAAATTTTAACAATAAAAAAGGTCGGAGCGAAATGGTCGCGACTGATATAAAACAAAGGTACAATTAAGAGTTAATGTAGGTACGCGTGGAAAAATATTATCAATAGCGCCTTGACGATTTGAATAGCAAACACTAGACGATGAATGAAGTTTTATATTTACGTAGGCGTAAACATCCTGCCCCGTTGAAACTATTAGGTTTCAACCCTCTAATAACTCCTCTTCAGTTGGTAAGGGGCAAATGCGAACTAAAGGTCGTCGCACGGTGCCTCTTGTAGTATTCACGTCAGCAACACGCGAGATTCCATCTGGTCCTGGGAACAATCTTGAAATTCGTCCAAGTCTCCAACATAAGGGTGGGACGCCATCCTCTTGCAGTAAAATTAAGTCTCCAATTTTGACAGATGCAGTATTGGTCTTCCATTTGCGGCGTTGTTGTAACTCGGCAATATATTCGCGCTGCCAGCGCCGCCAAAAATGCTGTTGTATCTGCTGCAGTCTAGCATACCGTTGCAAGTTGTTTTGATTGCAATCCTCCAAATTAGGTTCAGGCAGTGAGTTGAGCGCTCGACCAATGAGAAAATGCCCAGGAGTAAGGCACTGGAAATCGTCAGGGGAGGTGGATAAAGGACATAGAGGTCTACTATTTAGAATAGCTTCTACCTGTGCGAACAGCGTATGGAGCTCTTCGAAGGTTAAATGAGAATTACCCATTACTCGTCTAACGTGAAATTTTGCTGAGCGGATACCGGCCTCAAAAATTCCGCCAAAATGAGGAGCATAAGCTGGTGAAAAGTTAAATGTTATGCCTTCCGCACATGCAAAATCAGATAGATCGTTAATGTTAGTTTTAAAAAAGTCATTAATTTCTTTAGCTCCTGCGACAAAATTGTCGTTGTCGCAGAATACTTCCGTTGGCCTGCCTCTTCGTGACACAAATCTGCGGAATGTCATAATGAAAGCGTCTTTTGACAAATCGCTCACCGCCTCTAGATGTGAGATTTTATATCTTAAACATATGAAAAAACAAAGGTAGCTTTTGACTAAACAAGCACCACGTCCTTTTCTATTTAAAGTTAAGAATGGACCAGCGAAATCTATGCCCACTGTTTGAAATGGAAAGTTTGGCGTGACACGTTGTGCGGGCAACTGTCCCATTATAGGAGCAATCGTCTTTCCATGCAGGCGTCTGCACCTACAGCAGTTATGAAAAGTGCGTCTCGCTAAATGCCTCCCGTTAATCGGCCAAACATATTCCCTAACAACGGCCAGCAATAACTGTGGGCCAGCATGTAATCCGCGTCTGTGTTCGTATTCGAATATCAATTTGGTAAAATGATGCGAAGCATGCAGTAGAAACGGGTGTTTTTTATTATAATTAAAATCAGAGGAGCCTAGTCGGCCTCCTACTCGGATGACTTTGTCATCACTTAAAAATGGAGTCAAGGATAAAATATTTGATTTAGGACTCAAAGATTTGTTGTTGAGTAATAAATTGTATTCATTGAATGATTCCTGCTGTGCTAAACGGCACAAACAAAGAAACGAATTGTTTAATTCATCAACAGATAAATTGCCGAGAATTTTATCATTATTATTTTTTATATTATTAATAAATCTTAGTACGTACGCAAAAGATCGTTTTAATTTAGTTAAGCTAGAAAAGTTTTTAAATTGAATTATAGGCACATTTGGAGTAGCAACATTAGAAGTAATAGTATTAGGTTTAGTTTCCGGTAAGTTATTATTATTGGTTTTATTTTTTAAGATAGGCCATTTACTTTCAGGCTCCATGAGGAATGAAGGGCCTGACCACCACAGCTCACTACTGCCGAGCTGATCGGGGCTGATTCCTCTTGATATGAGGTCTGCAGGATTGACAGATGTAGGCACGTAGCGCCACGATGAAGCTTCTGTTAGCTCACAGATCTCAGAAATCCGATTGGCTACAAAGGTTTTCAGATTTTTAAAACTGGTGTGGAGCCATCCTAGCACTACTGAAGAATCGCACCAATGTACTTGATGCTGAACTTCATATGGTAGTGATTCTTTGACAGCCTTACATAACTTTGCTGCCAGCAAAGCTGCACACAATTCAAGTCGGGGAATGGTTGTACTTTTGATTGGAGCTACTTTGGACTTAGAGCATAGCAACTTAACTGTGACTTCTTTCGCAGAATTAACAGAACGCAAATAAATACAAGCTCCGTATGCGTGTTGGGATGAGTCACTAAACGAATGTAGTTCGACAGATGTGGGCTCATCGCAGAGGACACGCCGGGAAATTTCTAGCGTAAGAAGAGAAGGTAAAGACTGTGTAAAAGTATCCCAGTCTCTTTGAATTTCGTGTGGGACTGGATCGTCCCAAGTTAATTTTTGCAGCCACAATCGTTGTAATAAAATCTTCATTTTTATTACGCACGGGCTGATCAATCCCAAAGGATCAAAGATTTTAAACAGAGAAGAGAGAAAAGATCTTTTCGTTAAATGATTACTATTAGTGGAAAGTGGAACCTTAATAGGAAAATGTAACTGATCAGTCGATGGATTCCATCCCATGCCCAGAGTACTAGTTGATTCGCTTACTAAAAGATTGTCATCACTGTGATCAGATGAATTAAATAAGGTTGGTAAGTTCGTCTTGAACTTACGAAGATTGAAGCATCCTTTTTTCAGTGCTTCAGATACAGCTTGGTGGATATATCGTAAGGTGTCCTCACTTTCAGAACCTGTGATAAGATCGTCCACGAAGAAATCATGTTGTATTATTTTCTTGATCATAGGATCAGAGGATTCTTCACCAATCTGCCATAGACATCGAGTACTCAAGTAGCTGGAACTTGCCATTCCGTACGTCACAGTACTTAACTGAAGTGTTTTGATGGGCATAGTCTCGTCTTCTCTCCATAAAATGAGTTGAAGATTACGATCCTCCTCATGGACACGGACTTGACGGTACATCTTTTCAACGTCACCAGTGAGGAGGTACTTATGCTGTCGAGATCTTATTAAAATGGAGAAAAGCGAGTCCTGCATATTAGGCCCGACCAAGAGGATGTCATTGACGGACTGACTCGATGAAGTAGGAGCCGAGCCGTCGAATACAACTCTAATCTTTGTGGACTCACTACTGTCCTTAAAGACAGCGTGATGGCAAAGAAAGTAAGATGTGTAAGGTATAGGTACAGCGGATTCAGAAAGATGCCCTAGGTCTGCGTACTCACGCATAAATTCTATGTATTGTGACTTGACTTGGGGTTGTTTGCGAAAACGTTTTTCTAAATTTAATAAACGTTTTTTAGCTAATGAATAAGATTCACCAAGGCAATCAGGTGTATCCTTTAAGGGTAGACCAACAGAGAATCTACCAGTTTCCAGGCGGAAAGTGTGAGATAAAAAATGTGTTTCACATGCTTTCTCGCTGTGGCTCATAAGTGGTTTCGTTTGGGGAACATTTTCTAAGTCCCAGAACTTGGTTAGTTCATGATGTATGTTGTCATCGGATGACGTGTAAGAAGCGATTGAATGACTACATTCTGTATTTGTATAATTTGACTTATTGTTTGTGGGATAATTAAAATAAATAGGACCTGAAATCAACCAACCAAAATGGGAACATCTTAATATAGGAAAATTAAGACCAAGAGAAAGTTGCTCATGGCCCAGAATGTCCCAGAAAAGATCGGCACCGATGAGGACATCAACGGGTGCTGGTTGGTGGAAATTAGGGTCTGCCAGAAAGATATCACTCGATATGTTAAGTTTTTTAATATCAACAGGTATTCTAGGTATATTACCGGTTAACGTTGGCAACACTAGAAATGTAGAAGTGACGTTGAAATGTTTCATCAAAGACTTCAACTGCACCACGCAAGTTTCTGTAGCCTGACTGGTGGTCTTATTGCCTATGCCAATTATATTGACATGCAAAGAAGAATTAGATTGTAAACATAGTTTTGTTTTAAGAGATTGTGTAATAAATGATGACTGACTACCACAATCCATAAGAGCGCGAACCTTCTGTGTTTGGTTGGTGATCGGATTGGATACCTCAATATAGGCAGTAGACAGTAAAACTTGGTTAGCATTCTGATTAGAAAAATTTACAATAGTATCGTCAGTATTGTCGGGTAAAGTGGTGACAACACTGGAAATATTATGGTTGATAAATTGTTTATGTAACAATCTATTGTGCCTCGCATTGCACATGCGACATGGATGCATACGACAGTTGCGTGCAGAATGGCCAGACCTTAAACAGTTATGACATAAATTCAATCTGCTTACTTCACTGATACGGTCATCTACACTCTTAGCCAAAAATGTGGGACAGTCGTAAAGGCGATGACTACCGTTACAAACGCCGCACGATATATCAGGAATAGTATTGCCTTCACTATTAGAAACGTATGACTGATGAGACCTAGTATTAGAAACCATAGGTTTTGGCGTTGCCTGAGTCTTAGTTTTAGGATATGAATGGCTACGATTTATTGACTCGAGTACATCAGCACGGTTAATAAGAAACTTAAAAAAATGTTGCAACTTGGGTGTATCAGTATTCAACGTGCCACGGCACTCTTCCCACTTCGCAATGGTGTGACCATCAAGTTTGGAACTCATTATGTGAATAATTAAAATATCCCACTCATTTGTAGCTAGTCCGAGATTAGTTAAAGCACGTAAGTTTTTTGTTATATGATCCACAAAAAATCTTAATGATTTGTCGCACTCACGTGTGATTTGCTGTATATTTAACAATGAGTTTATATGATGACTTATTAATTGTCGTTTATTGTCATATCTTTCACATAATAATTTCCAAGCACTCGTGTAGTTAACGCTGGATACCTCCAAGTTAGTTATAATACGCGCTGCATCGCCCGTCAGGTATGAAATAAGATAATGGAACTTATGAATCGGAGCGATGCGGTCGTTATTATGTACTATAGATAAGAATGTGTCACGAAACTCAAGCCAACGAAAGTAAGACCCGTCGAACTTAGCAATTTGAATACGAGGTAATTTAAAACCTATATCATGATGTTCATTATTACACTGACCTGTAGATGATTGACTTGAATTCAAAACCTTGTAGTTACTTTCATCATGCCGGTTTGAATTATGTTTTTGTATGATACTTTGAGCCATAGCAATGTTGGATATAAACAGGTGCTCAATAGTATCACGCTCATCTATCTCATTAGGTAAATTATCAGAGTTTAACACTTCTATTTGATTTTGCAAGTCATCAAAACGGCTATAAATAGATTCAAATTTGTTTAATTTTAATGTTAATTCAGCTAACTCAATTTGAGAAAGCACTTCCTTAACATTTGATAAAAAGTTTCTAAATTTTGTGATTTGTCCTTTTATGGAACTACGTTTCACTAAAAGATCCTGTAAATCTTGAGGATCCTTTGTGCCAGATTCACCTCCACAATCTTTACCCATTGTGCACCTAAGAAACTTGTAAAATATTGTAGATGTAATTTAATTAACTAATTGTATTTTATGTTAAAGTTATGTAAACAAAAGGATTGATCATGGAAATGAACAGGCACAAAGTAAGTAATATTTCGAAAATAAAATATAAATTTAGCTCACGCTCCTCGCCTAACGTCACCTGAGGCCGGCCCTGTGCTCACAGCAGTGGGCCCGACTAGCGACTACTGCGTTCCGATTGTCACACTGTGACACGGCCCGAAGTTGCGCAGCCCGATGTAGCGTAACCCGGAGAGGTCAGCCTGGAATGTTCGGCAAAGTGGGTGAAATATATGCTTTTAATATAACTAATAAGCCTGTAATGTAATAGAAAATAGGCTAATATTACTGGGAGATAGCTTAATAGTTGTGTTGTTATAACATACTAGTACGTTACAACTATATAGTAGCAACGGTTAACGTTGATCGAAAGAAAGAAAAAAATAACTTTTAATGAATTGCGTACGGTAGGTACCTATAAATTATTAATTATTTTAAACACTATAGACACTAATGCACAAAAAAAGCTATTTGAAATAGGTATTAGGTAGATGATTAAGTAGATTTAGAAAGGGTTTGGTAAAAGGGTAATGGTACGTAGGTAGAATGGTAATGGTAGATAGGTAAAAGGGAATTCACAAAGAAAAAAGGGCACTTAGCTGCATTGGCCGAGGCTGCGGTACGATGCTGAATGCTGATCGCTGACCGGCGGTGGCTGCAATGGCTGGTACACCTCCAAGGAACCCAGGAATGATGATAAATTGTGATGAAAACTGGCTGCGGCGCAATAGTTAGATGCCGGCCGGCACGTGTCGTCACAAAGATCGAACTTGTTTTCTCCGAATATTGCAGCTCATGTCACGGTCGCCAAAATGTTGGGGCTTCAGAGTACTTCAATGAAACTCCCGTATTGAGATTACTTGGTATAATCCAGTAAATATAAATTTTAACAATAAAAAAGGTCGGAGCGAAATGGTCGCGACTGATATAAAACAAAGGTACAATTAAGAGTTAATGTAGGTACGCGTGGAAAAATATTATCAATAGCGCCTTGACGATTTGAATAGCAAACACTAGACGATGAATGAAGTTTTATATTTACGTAGGCGTAAACAATATAATACTTATATACTTTTTTTTTTTGTAAATACTTACTTATAATACATAAGAAACACCCAGACCAACACAAACACTTATGTTCATCACACAAATATTTGTGTCCTGTGGGAATCGAACCCACGACCTCGTGATCAGCAGTCAGACAATCGAACCACTAGACCACAAAAGTCGTCAAAACTACATACTACTTACTACACTACTTATTTGTGACAAATAAATAATTTCTTTCTTTCCTTATTTTTTTAGGGTTCCGTAGTTCTTACAAGGAGTTTCGTCATGTCTGTCCGTCTGTCCGTCTGTCCTAATCCTTTACAGCTTAATAACTTCTACAGTTTTAAACATAAATGAATGAAATTTAATAAAAAAATAGTCTACATATAGATCTCAATTTTAAAAGAATAAAAAAATCGTGATTACGTATTTTAGGAGTGGCGCCCATACATGTGAAATGGGGATGACATTTTTTTTTTCGCTGAACCCCCTCGTGTGCGATATCATTGAATAGGTCTACTAAAACGAAGGTAATTTTTCATACATCACTTTTTTATCAGGTGTACCATCTGCGAAATATAGCCTGCCAAAGTGGCTTGCAATGTGTCCCCCCCCTGCCATTTCTAAACTATGCAACGTAGAAACTTGTTATCTTCCACGTTGATAGACCTTTATAAAAAAAAAAACTCTTAAAATTATTTTGAGCATATTGTAATTATAAATTTTCAAGTTATAGAGAGAAAACTGAAAAATACTTCAGACGTCCTAGTTCAAAAGTCATTGACCATAGAGAAAAATGATCTAAGCAAAGAATGCTTCTTTAGTTACTTTCTATTTTAAAAAATCACAAAAAGTAACTTTATGTTATGTTGACATGACACACTTCTTAAATTTGGCACTATACAGCGCCATCTAGCGGCTACTGTCAACACTCTCTGAGTCGCCAATGCTGCCGTCTATTACAAAAACTAAAATAGCAATGATTAATATTCGATTTGATTTGTTTGTAATTACACCTTCTTAGGAACCCTATAATACTGAGCATGGCCCGACATGCTCTTGGCCGGTTTTGTTTCTTACCTTAGTAAAATCTATGCTTCTCACTAGATTGTTGATCTCCTCGTCGAAATAATCGTGTGAGAATATGAGGAGGGTCCTGTCTATCTCCTTCGCTTGTGCCAAAGAGACTATCAGGTGACGGAGGTAGGTGAGTCAGGCATGTACCTGAGAACAAAATATATAAAGATAAAGGTATTATGTTCAGGATCAGGGATGTTATGGATATGAAATTTCGGATCTGGATACGGATACGGATATAGGAATAATATTATTTCGGTTTCAGATACGGTTACGGATATAGAATTATTTCGGATTATCCGTTAGTTTCTCCGGTTCTTCTCCGGATAATCTCGTTACGGATTTTATCCGGCATAGCTTGTAGAATCAGTAAGCTGAAGTGGCAGTGGGCTGGCCATGTCTGTCGAAGGACCGATGGCCGTTGGAGCAGACGAGTCCTTGAGTGGAGACCGCGAATCGGCAAACGCAGCGTAGGGCGCCCCCCTGCCAGGTGGACCGACGACCTAAAGAACGTGGCTGGGGGAACATACTATAACTTAAACTCTCATCACCAGGTGACCCCGGAGGATCTGAAAGCCAATGCAGAGTACATCAAGATGGCTGACCACTATGTACCTGTCCCCGGAGGGTCCAACAACAATAACTATGCCAACGTTGAGCTGATCGTGGATATCGCTGTCAGGACACAAATGCAGGTAAATAAAGGAGCCAAACATGCTTGAATTGCTATGTTCCAGTGCTCGTGGTATGGGTGCCGGTGACATTACAGTCACTTGAGACTTTCCATCGGTATGTGTCGGAATAAGACCGATGCCTGAATAATAATTATATCCTTAAGTAGTGATCAGGTGATTAAAGATCAAACTGAACTTGAGGAACGTTCTGTAATGCAGACCTTAGATTTCATTTCTACGAGTTTCAACTTTATTTTTGTTAGGACTGTGAAGAGCATTTTTCAAGTAAGTACAATCGACGAAGAAACCGATCACAGAAACTATCAGCAATCAAAGAACAATATTTATTTATTATTTTAAAAATATTTTTTATTTTTATTTTCAATCCTGTGTTTATTTTTTATTAATTTTTAATTCAACTCGTTCTTGAATCGACTGCTACAAGCGCTACATGACAATTGGTTGACACAGTCCGTTTTTCAACGATTCTGAAGCACTTCGTGCCACCAGCATCCCTGAGTTCATTTTACTGGACACACAGAGCTCCCACTCTGTGTACATCGTGACCTCAAAGGCTCCCCGTTCTCCGGTCGCGTATCGATAGGGCGGGGAGTGCGCCGTATAGCCTTATTGGGCTAGGTGCGAGAGAGGTTGCCTCTCCGGCGCGGCGTCGCCTTCTCCGAGCAGGATCGGCCCTCTCGATCCCGTTCCGCAGTCTCCTTCTGGACCATAATGGTCCCACAGAAGGGGACTAGTTCCCTCTAATTTGTCTTCTCCGCCAGCATAGCTGATACTACCGCTGACCAACGCTAACAACGCTAGACAAACGATTTGTCTACGAAAACTTAAACAAAATTAAATTGTTTAGTTAGAACATAATTAAAAATGGCACTTTGTCTTGTCCTTCGTAGACAAAACAAATGTCTACACTTCTACAGTCGTAATGCTACGCCTGCTGGACGTAGTTTAGGCGTTATGCGTTAGTGCCCCACACCAAATGTGGGTTGGCCAATGACATTAAGGTGAATGCTACAGGGTAGCCCGCGAAATTCAAAATTTCTTGCGTTTTTTGCACATTGTAGCTTTATTTCGCGTTGTATATCAATCAACATATGATTCGCGGTAGTAATAACAATATATCTACTGAACAATACTCATAAAATATATAAACCTAGCTTTATAAGCTCTACAAGCTCGAAAATCGATAATTTGATCGTAAATTAATAGTATCGAGCTTGTACAGTTTATAGAGCAAGTTTAATATTTTTTATGAGTATTATTCAGTAGATATATTGTTATTACTGCCGCAAATCATATATCGACCGATATACAACGCGAAATAGAGCCACAATTAGCAAAAAACACAAGAAATTTTGAATTTCGCGGGCTATCCTGTAGCATTCACCTTAATAATGACGATACAGAAGAAACCCTACGGTGGGGCAGTGTTTATTAAAAAACAAACACTGCTCATCGTTCCCATATTCTCAATTTACATACATATTGCCTAAAGCACTGCCTGCTCCGTATGCGTACATAGCGTGAAGCATGCAACTTAGACCGACAGCCAACGACCCGAACATGCGAACTAAATTAGCTAAAAGGTTATCGGTATAAATCTAGGTCCCTGTTATTCAAAGTGTGAAGATTGCTTTGAGCGAGGCACGCGACCGATCGGGCTAATTTTCAGTACAGTCCCGCTGCTAAAATTGTTGACTACCAGGCATTTTCTTATATTGATAAGTGTCGATACGAGAGAAAAATAATCTAAGAATGCATTGAAAAAAGTTTGCGGGGACTACATATTAAAATCTGATAAAAATAATGGGGTCGATTCTCTTGTTCACTAACGGCCAAAATTAATATCCGATCTGTCCACGATTTGCCCTACTAGAGATAGGAATTTGACATAAGCTCCATACAAAATATGTCAAATTTCTATCTCCAGTAGGGTAAATCGTGGATAGATTGAATATTAATTTTGGCCGTAAATAAACTTATTTTAAACACTCCGCCCAGGGTAGGCGGAGCCAGTGTTGGACTCTTACCGACTAAAACCACCACGGTGTTCCTTCAACTACCTTAGCCGGGGGCGTGGGAACCCGTGAGTATTCACACAACCACCCTCGACAGATCCCGGCCTGCCACAAACAGGCGAACCCCTTCTCCCCGTGCAGCCTAACGTTGGCCGCACCCTCCTCGGTGGTGCACACGGAATACTGCACGCCACCTCACCTCACGGGCCTTTCGGGGTCAGCATGCCAGCTTGACATGACAGTTGGCGTAAACTGTGTCAGCTACGCCAGCTGTGGCAGCTACGCCAACTGTGTCAGCTACGCCAGTTGCTGGTCGGGCAGCAGACTACCCCCTAGTCTGCTGCTCGCAGGCCCCATCCTCCCGTAATTTTTATAAAGGTTTTCTTCCTTGCGGTCCGGACGGCGAAGCCAAGACCCTCGGTCCCAAGAGGCGCGAGAACACTACTCAGCAGGCACTCCCGGGGTTACGAAATCGACGGGGCAGGGAAGGACAGTCCCCCCGCTGCCTGCCCAGTGGCAGGGTGAGTGCACACCGGGCCTTCCCCTGCTCCTCCACTGTGCCTTCTGTTGACATAAGAGGGACACGTGGAGGAACTCCCCATTGGCCCTCATGGGGCCCCTCTCGTACCAGAATATTTGCCGCAGGCAATAAGATCCCCCGAAGGTTAATCCCTCGAAAGGATTATATTTCCCGTACCCAGGATATACCGGCCTAACGACAGGGACAAGCAGCCGTCAGACACACGTGGAGGTTTTCTGGTCAGCACCGTGTTTAGGGACCCTAGTTTTGCGCAATGTGACTCGGTGACCAAGAGCGATCCATGTCGCACTCGTTAACGTATCCCATGTGCCCGAACACCTGCACAAGAGATGTCCTATTCGCCGCCACAGAAAACGCCTTTGAAGTGGCCACGTTCTACTCGAAAAATATTTAAACACAATAGTTGTACTTATTTGAAACATAAACACGATAGAAGATAGAAATTGATTTAATTTACGAAAGTTTACCAATTTATTTTTGGTATATTTCGTCGTGATAAGAGTCATAGCAACACATAAACTAAAAAAAATATAACCGGTTACCTATTACCGTTTAAAAGATATAGCTCTGTGACACCCGGACGAAAGAACAGCGTAGCGAGGTAATAGGGTCCCGTTTGGCACTCTTTGGGTACGGAACCCCAAAAAAATGAATTAAAGATCGAATAAGGCGAATCAAACAGTTCCAAGTCAAATCCTAAATAAAAAATAAAAAAATTAAACTCATAAAGGTCAGTATACTAACTAACAGATTGATATCGCTTAACATTAGGTGAGGTGGTGGTCAAACGCAAGCCCATTTTATAATTAAAGCACATAAATAACACAACATACATCATTCATTATACACATAGGCACATCACATTGACGTACCCCGCACACATGTACTCTCACAAAATTACAAAACACAAATAGACATACCTACTTTAATAAAATTGTACACAATAACCAACCATTATGCAATAAGCATGAATGGACTTGTGCGTATTTGTTGTTTTGAGGACGAGGAATACCTACTATCCACTCGTGATACAGATTTTTACTAGTACGGGGGGATACAGTGAATCAGTCTAACGACTACCGATGCCTGCAACCCATAACTGTATTAAGAAAGTACATATTGTATTAGAATATAAAAAAGAAAAAAACATCACGATCAGACGAATCTTCTTAAACATAAAACTCTTTCAAATAAAACCGTCATCTTCCACCTCAAAATAAAACAGAAACGAGAACTCTCTTATAATATACTCCACTCTAGGATAAATTATTGATCGAAGACTCCACTCAACCGTTCTCTCGACACATATTCACTCCACTAATAAGGAAATGGTATTTAAATCTCAAAAAAGATGTATCAGGGCAATGAAACTGTATGGGCAAACTTTGATAAACACCTATATTTATGTACACAGTTTGAGCAATAAATGTCTTTGTCTTTGTCTTTGTCTAATGTTTGGCCTTGATAATATTGATAGCTGTAGGCCATATTTTATAAAATATAAAATTTTAACCCTTCCTTCTTTATTCATTTATGAGACTGCAGTTTTCGTAAAAAAAAAACCCAAAATTATTTAGCCGTCTCTCGGATGTAGTTATTCGTAACCGTAGGGATAAAGATGGACTGTGCGTTGTTCGATCAAACACAACATTCAAGCACCAAAGTATTGTGTGTTTGGCACCAATAATATACAACAAAATACCGGAATCAATCAAACAATTAAATATAAAACAATTTAAAGAACACCTAAAAAGGTATTTATCAAATAAAGGTTATTATAAATTAATAGATTTTTTAAATGAATCCTAATATTACGAAATTTCTGTTTCTGTTCCTTAGGGATTGTTTCATCATTTCATCATTTCAGCCGAAAGACGTCCACTAATGGACATAGGCCTCCCCCAATTAAGGGGGGGATATGCCATAATCGTCTCGCTTGGCAGGCGGGTTGGCGAATCACAGTTGGTTGGTTAAATACTCAGAACGCTGCTGCCCATCCTCTGGTGAATCCCTTAGTCGCCTTTAACGACACCCGTGAGAAGAGATAAGGGTGGTGCTATTCTTTAAGTCCGGCACCACACGGACTAGGGATTGTTTGCTTTTATTATATAACAATGGTAATTACTACTATGATGATTATTATGACTATATTACTATGATTTTTTTGTTATGTTCAATTTTATTCAATTGTTTATGCTATAATTTTAATATTAATTACTTAAATATTCAATAAAAATGTTCCATCTGACATGTAATTAACTTCAAGAGGTATTCTCTAAAAAAAAAAAAATTTGTACGCCGTAACTTACAGCAAAACATGCAGGTCATAATTATTTTATTAATAACACCGTACATAACAATATATATTTTGTTCTGTATACTCATGTTTTACAAATAAATTATCTTTATCTTTAAGCTATGGAAACAAAACTTTGAAAATAGAACAAGATCCGCACGCGGGCGAATTGGTGTAAATGAAAATGAGATACTGTTGAATTAATTTGTGTTGTGTTTCCTCGCAAATGAGAGAAAAGTACTATACAAGTCTCGGCCGAAATAGCAATTAACGGCCTCGTTTAGTTAAAAAGGACTCGGCTTGCGCCTCGACCTTTCAAAATCACTTGGGAAGTACTCGGCTTCGCCTCGTACTTCCAATATTACTCGGCCGTAAATTGCTTCATTTCAGGCCTCGACAGTAATGTACTATTTTTACATTTACTAGCTCCAAAATACCACCTTATACTAAAAGTTGAAAGCTTTTACCGTCTAACCAGAGGAGAGTTTGTTTTAGGGACCGATCTGGTCGCCAAACTCCAAAAAAGTACATCGTTTCTTTCAATTTTTCGTCATCATTTCTTGAAGTAGGGAGAATGGAAAAAATATATGGTGGAGTTGAGTAGTTTATGTATCCATTTTGAAAGATCGATATACGATTTAAATAACTTCGCTTGATAGAAAAAAAAACGAAACATGGCCAATTTTTGACACTTTGAATTTATTTTATGACGAAAATGTATATAGAACATTTTGAAACTCACACGGTATATTTTATCGCAAGCCAAGTAATCCATTTCAGAAACAAAATTGATAAAATTACATTAATGTAAAACATTACATAACTAATTGTTATCACCGGCCGGCGCCAATTGAACATCACTAAACTCTCTATGGTCAGGTTAGTGACCCGTTTGTTTACCTTTCTATTTAATTGGATTGGCATGGACTTTAATCCAATCTACTCTCGATTCTGTACAAACTAGTTTCAGGTTTTGAGTTATTTCTAGTATACTTATGTTTTTGCTGCGAGGAGGAAATCTTACTTTTCATATATTTGTTGGCCACTTCTATGGCGTGTTTTGTGGCTTCTCTTGTACAGGATTTAGGGCAAGGGACAAGAAAGCAAATGAGCCATGTGCAGCAATTGATATAGGATTTTGAAGTTGAGGACATTACCTATAAGCAAGATTCTCAACTATACATAAGATCAATACAGATAAATACCTATTACGGTTTATGATTAGTCATCGATTTAGCTAATACATATCCACACACACATACATATAACGATTCATTGATCCCGAGATGAAATTGGAAAGAAACCTTTTCAGTTTAGGTATCATTTCAAGCATTGCACGTATCTCGCATTGAGAATATTGATTATTTAGTGTTGGTTGAGCCAATAATCATCAGACTGAGGAACAACTATCCTTCTCTTTGAAAAAAGAAAACCATGTAAACGAAAAGATTTCCCTGACAATTGAATTTGCCGACACCAGAAATGGATAGAGTGACACCGTAGCTGTTACATAGTAAATACTTATTCGTTTTCAATCAAACTGTGTCACCGCTTTTATCTATTAGTTTTTTGGTTCAATTTCGATACATCATTTCAGCCGAAACACGTCCACTGCTGGATAGTACTAAATTTTTTGGAATAAATAAAATACAGGGCTCCCCCAAGCATCGCCACAACGACCGGTCCTGCGCTTTCCGCAACCAGCGGATTCCCACGACCTTCACCAGGTCGTCAGTCTACCTTGTGGGGGCCATACCTACGCTGCGCCTTCCAGTACACGGTCGCCACTCCAGAACTTTACTGCCCCATCGCCATAGGCCATCCGTTCTGCGAGCAATGAGCCCCGTCCACTGCCACATAAGTTTGGCAATTCTTCGGGCTATGTCGGTTACTTTCGTTACGAATTATTCAAAATATCTATCTAATATACTTACCTACCCAATGGGTAACCCATTATGATAAAAAATAAATGTTTTTGTATCAGCACACCAGACATTCTTACTTCTCTTGATGATTTTATTTTTTACAAACATACAAGTTGTATCTGCAGAAGTTTCAACTAATATAGGCGTACCTTGAGGACCTATCTTGGGAGCCGAAAAATATTTACAAAAAATTGCACAGCGCAGCAGGATGTAGATTACAAAACGATCAACGAAATACAGTTATTTTTTAAATTTACAAAAGTGTGAATGGGACAAAAACCGCTTCCAAAGACAACTGACAGTGGTGTTGATTCTCTTGTTAACTTAACTTAACTTAATTTAAACTATTCAAATCTTTTTCTAAAAGTGAAGACTAATTAATTAATTAACTGTTAACTGTCAAATTAATTAAAAAATCCATATTTTATCATCTTTTATCCGATTTGGTGAGCTACTTTATAATTATTTTACATTCGTGGTAGAGCCTGGCTTGGTTTAAAACAACACGCCTTCTTCGGACTTGCAACTTTGATGCGGATGAGCTATCAGGAGCAGAAAGCATCAATTTCTGAAAATATAAATTATATATCTGAATTATTTAAGTTTTGTCAAAGAGGCCATTAAGAAAATACAACTGATAGAACAAAATTATATTACAAAACATTTGGTAAAGGATATTGGAAAAAAAAATACGACTAAATGATTCTTTGCTTAAACATATTTATCTTTCTTTTCCCACAATGAATTTATATTTTGATGTATTTTTATTAAATTGTGTATCAAAGTATTTTGAATTGTCACCCTTGTTTGTATTGATTTTTCGAAAGCGGTTCTGACATAGTAATGGCATTAGCCAGCTCTAAACCAAATGTCTGAATTTATTTCACCTAACCAGACAAGGAAAAGGGCTTACCAGTTTTAGTCCTTGTATGTTTCTTTATAGGTTTGAAAGTTTGATCCTCATGAGCCATTTTTAGCATAACCATGCTCTGAATTTGTATTCTCTGTAATGAAATAATTGCATTTTATCAACAATATCAATAGAATTAAGCATAAGCCTTTTGGAATTTATAACCCGATACCCTTCCGTGCCATGGAGAACATGTTAAGCTGTTGGTCACAGTAATAATATGAATATCTATGGCGACACGATAGAAGAAGACTTCAATCACCTGATCAGAACAGATCGGAGTCAGTGTGACGAGCCTTGCGATCCGATTCAACAATCAGGGCCTAATTCACGTAATTTCATGACGCGCCGTTTCTGACAGCGATCGCCGTAGATAAGTAAATAAATAAATAAACATCTTCGGGACATTTTTACACAGCACCATCTAGTCCCAAACTAAGCAGAGCTTGTGCTATGGGTACTAGACAATGTATATAATACGTAAATACTTCTTTTTTTTGTAAATACATACTTATAGCATAAAATAGATAATAATACTAGTGTATAAACGAAACTCCGGCCCCAGACGCGTTCAAATCCACGATAATAGCCTAGCACAGGCGCGCTGCTCCACCACTGAGTCGCAGTCGTCGTCAGAATAACCGTCACTTCCTTGGTCCTCCGGCTTGCGGGCGACTGCCGCCTTGGTTGCTCGCGTCGTCCGTGGCATTCTAACGTCTATAGTCACTGAATACTACTAACTTTTCACTGGGTTGGGTTCGTTCGCGGAAATAGGTGTGTACTCATTGGGATTGTCGATAATATACTGATTATAACTTATTGCGTATATATTTATTACGCATTTTGTTAAGGTAGAAAACAACTGACGCACAATTGACCTTTCGTTTTGTTGTACTGACCAAAAATTATCAGAATAATTTGGTAGTTTTAGATAACTGAAATTGTATTATCCTTAAACTCCTTCTGGGAAAAATGTGATTCGGTAATTGTGTATTTTTTGGAAGCTAAAAACATTACCCTCCTTCTGGGGCAGTCGGGTAAAAAGGTTAGTGTATCTGTCGAAAGCGGATCATTAAATCAAGCCCATCATGATGCACCTAGCCATCCTCCATTGTCCTGACTCATGCCTAAGCATATCGTGAAAACAAAAGGCTGATTTACAATCAGGCATATCCTGATGGTTACGAACGATGATGATGATATGATATGATGATGATGAGACGAACTTTTGACGATCCGCCTTGCTACTTACATAGGACTGACATGACCTTAATTACTAACGCCGGACACACTTCCAAATCCCCGGACATTTGGGCGAAAAATAATCCAAAATTAAAAAATGAAATCATGAAAAATTTCAATCTTTCTAAGCTAAACACATTAGCATTTAAAGAAAAGAAATTAACATCTAGGAAATCATTGTATGATGATGAAAATATATAAAATACCAATTGAAACATGTCTTTATTTCATCTAACCATAATATTATATACATGAAAAATGTAAAATAATTGTGATACAACTAAGTGATCATAATCTAAAATTTGTACACGAATTATTTCGAACATTAAATATGTACCTACTACATATGAACAATATGTATTATGTGTTTACAATAAATCATAAAGAAAATGACTGTAAAAAGCATTATAATCTAAAACCTGCGCGTGCGTTTGTTTAACAAGTTCACGCGCAATGTCCATAATATTATATCCTTTTTGCAAAATTAGCTTAAATAATTTATTTTTATGATTTACGATTGATAACTTGACTAAACAAGTCCACTTTATGTTCAACCAGAGCAATAGACGAGAACAAGGAGTCCCTGGCCATGTTCCTGATCCGCTCGGGCTGCGACGTGGAGTCCCCGCGACAGCTGGGCCCGGCCGGCGAGGGCGCCGACGGCGCGCAGGAGAAACACTCGCCGCTGCACCTGTGTTGCACCTGGGGACTCACTGACGTCATACAGGTAACTTGAGCGATAAGACCGCCCATTGTACATGTGTTCTATATAAGTCATATATGTTGCTATCTTCTTTTGTGTACAATAAAGAGTATTTGTATTGTATTGTATTGTATTGTAACTTAACGAACCTTTTTTTTTTTTCGAGTGGAAATCCACATGGATACCCTCCGTCTGGGGTGGGCGGAGGGGTATGTCGGACTCTTACCATCCTCTGCACAAAATAGAAGAGCTCCGGGAACTCCAGTGGACCGCGCCGGTGCTACGCCTTTGGCACGTCCCGGGGAAACAAGGTTTCCCCAACAGCAGCACGCGACTACCACGTGCTGCTGCCCTCCTCAGGGTCGCTTAATAGATGCCACATAATAACAACATCACAAATCTTGTATATTTGGTTAGAATATTTTACCTATTGTATACATTTGTAGGGCATAGATTTGCATGCTTCGTCATTAAACGACTACTTATGTGTATTTTTTGTGTTAAATGTAAACTTCTCATATAAGCGAACTTTATGTTCTTTTGAGAATAAAAGATTTTTTAACCCTTACTACAGCATAACTATTTAATTCTGTGCACACGCATTGTTGTGAATACGAGTTAGTTATCTACATGGTAATAATATATTTGAAATTAACACATCTATTACTACGATCCACGACGACAAAAAGTAGCTTAAAAAGTAGATTGCTTGTTATTTGTAATACGGCTTTAATTAGCACTTAGGACATTTTAAATATTACAGAAACTGCATTAAAACGGGTCAGAGATCTGTGCCGTTTTGAGCTTTGTTATCAATGCAATAGATTTATAATTGGATTGGAAATTGTTTTTGATAAAGCGGGAATTATGTTTTGAATTTCGAATTAGCTGTCGTTTCACGTGGTTTTCCGACAAACAACTATATTTTTTAAGAAACCTATACTAACTTTTTCGATTACAGAACATTAATAAAATAAAAATGACAAATAATAAAATGTCAAGTATGAAATGGTGTCAGTCAAACAAACATCGAGAATATTTTATTTTTTATTTTTATTAAACTAGCTGTCACTGTCAATAGCTAACAAAATTGATAACAAGTCTGTTGCCAGGGAAATATCTGTTTAAACGAAATTCAACCTAATTGTATTAGAATGTCTGTAGGATATTAAGCTTATTGTGGGTCATGATTCCGATTTGTTGACTGTATTTTACAGCTTTAGTTTCTGCTGTTAGAAAAAGCACAATAAAGCATTTTTGCGGGTTTTTGTTACAGTACCTATTTAAAGAAACAAGTCATAAGGCGTGCTGAGAAAGGCTTTGAAATGTCCTGAACTATGGTGCAAAGTGCTGCTACGCATGCCCCACCGGCTTTTCCAATCTATCTATCTATTTCTGTCATCACTGCATTACGATTAAAAATAAATAACACATACTTTAATGCTGAAAAATCTATAAAAGCAACGCTGTTAACTCATGTTAATATCGAATTTTAAAAAAGGTAATTTAACATTCCCTTTGAATTTATTTCCTTTGAGCTTTGCATATAAAAAAAGTATGACGTATTTCCTTTCACAGTGCGCATTCGAAATTTTATTTTTTATCTGTGGTGCTTACAGGACTCTACAATTACCGGTAAGCGGTAGCTAGCGTTTTTAAGTGTTATATTCGATTATCACTTGCTTTAACGGTGAAGGAAAACATCGTGAGGAAACCTGCACACCTGAGAGTGCTCCATACAGTTCTCAATGGTGTGT
This sequence comes from Asteroscopus sphinx, assembly GCA_949699075.1. NCBI lineage: Eukaryota > Metazoa > Arthropoda > Insecta > Lepidoptera > Noctuidae > Asteroscopus > Asteroscopus sphinx. The sequence continues at coordinate 17,625,677 of OX453024.1, forward strand.
GTAGTCCGCCAACCCGCACTAGGCCAGCGTGGTGGACTAAGGTCTTAGCCTTCTCGTACTGAGAAGAGGCCCGTGCCCAGCAGTGGGACAGTAGGTAATGGGCTGGTTTATGGTTTATACTTAATGATGTATCACTCAAGTAGTGAGCGTCACTAACGGGCAAAATTAATATCCAATCTATCCACGATTTACCCTACTAGAGATAGAAATTCATCAGCTGACTGAAATTATACGCACGTCAAAATATATCAGACATATGATTCGTAATGTATTTATATTAAAATAAAGGTGTTATCATATAATTTTCAGTAAAGACCAGTTGTAAATGACAGACAAGCCTTCCGACGAGCAATACAAGAATTGCTCGGATTATAACCCAGTTAGTAAAAATATAATTAGGGCTTCATTCCTCCGAGACAAGCACCGCCACTACATTGGTTAGTGAACAGCATTCCGAAAGTGTCCTTCCAAACAAGGCAAACAGCTAACTAGCTAGCAAAAGCCCTGAGTAAGCCTATTGTAATTGATGACTAAGCCACTGTCTGTAAATTCGATAAAATTTTGTCAAACAATAAGTGAATCGCTTTTTTTAATCAAAACTAAGCCGTTGTGCTACCTGCTGAATGCGGATTCGCAAGTTTTGCGGGTCATTGACGCATCAACCGCCTACGCTACGAGCACTGGTCAAAAAATGGCCTCCAACAAAGTATCACTACATAAATTTGGTTCGTAACGACCAAAAAAAAATCGGTACAATATTTAAGGGCAGACCATAGACCGACAAGTGTCACAGAGGTTGGCGGGAAAATTCGTAAAGATCATGTTGTGGATTTTTTATTATTTTCCAAAATTTGTGTTTCTTCGACTGTTAATGTGTAATAATGGTGAATTATTAAATGTTAAGTGCTCGTTAACGTGTATAAGTGTGGATAAATGGGACAAAGTTGAAAAACATGACTTTCGTATTATCTCATCATCCCCTCAGAAACCTAGTAAAGTTTCCATCACTTTACTAGGATACAAGTATAATATGTTAAATGATTACGACTGAAGGAAATGTATCCATGGTCATGAATAAATTAAATTAAAAAAAAAAAAAACTAGTGTCACGCTAACAGCCCGCTATTGGCTCCACGGCCGATGACGTAGTACGGAGGCAATCACGTGACCTAGCTGTCACGGGAAGACTACCTGGTGAAACATGTTATTATACCATGGGTTCTTGGAACTCGTCATAAAGTGTCTCGGAACAAGAGTTAGCGAGGAGGTAGTCTCCACTCAGCAGAGCGATCTTGTTGCCGAACATCATGTCATCAGGTTCAGCCGCGATGGGCTGCTGCGAGTTCATGTTGACCAGGCCTTTGTGCACCAGGTGCGAAGTACGGATCATCTCCGTTACCTCGGCGAGAGCGCGTTGACTGGTGGAAGAGAAACAGGGCAATGAGCTTTAGAATGTATAGATAAACTGATAAGAAACAAAATACAATCTACTTAATAAAATTCTTAAAACTGACTAACAGACAACACACAGCCTAAACCGGTGGGTGGGGATGGCGAACCAATGGCACCCGTGCTACAGATAACACGCCACAACAAATTGTGGGCACGGCATTGAGGACCCTAATAAATGTGTTAAATAAGTTTTTCTTAGTTTTCCCCACTAAGCTAAGATTATTTATTGGCAAGTTATATCCACATTACAAGTTTTGTTGAAAAAATTGGCACGTTGATGTATAAAGGTTCGCCATCCCTGGTCTAGGAGGATGAAATTTTGCACTGGAGTTCTTTACTTCAGTTTTTTACCCGACTGCGCCAGAAGGAGGGTTATGTTTTTTCGTGTGTTTCACAAGAAAGGAAGTCAAATGAGTAGGTACTTAGAGAAAGTTTTACTTGGTATGGTGAACCCTATGTAGCTACGTGGCTACGTGAAAGAGTTTCCCTCTTGATGTCTTACTATTCAAGCTAGCACAATTCTCCAAGTTGAAAAGATTGTCAAGAAAGATACTGTTTCAGCAGTATTTTTTAGGATGAAACTATCTTCTTTCCCATCAGCATATTGGGCTAGAACAAATTACACTTGAATTAAACTTGGTACAAATGGTACATTAAAGTTCGAGATTTAGAAAAATATAATTATATTATATTTTTATATTAACATTCATGATGATGAGACTGGTTTAAATAAATTAAAACACTAATGTTTACTTTTATTTCGTAATAGTAATTAGCAGGTCCTATCTCTTCTCATGGGTGTTGTAAAAGGCGACTAAGGGATTCACCAGAGAATGACCATCATTCTCTGAGTTTTCAAGTCAACTGCGATCGCCAACCCGCCTGCCAAGTGTGGCGATTATGGCATATCCACTTTTTGGGGAGGCCTATGTCCAGCGGTGGACGTCTTTCGGCTGAAATCATGATGATGAATCAGCAGGTACCATATAAATAGAGATTTAAAACAGTTAATTAATCTTACCAATTTATAACGGCAGATGGGTAGATATGGTCATCATGTTTCCTTTTACAAGAATAATTATTATCACGATTCTGACATACATCTGAAAAAATAAATACATTAGTATTCCATAAACTATTCTCATTCTTTATTGTACACCAGTCCCGTACACTGAAATTTTATATGTTTACAGGAATAAAATCAGTGTCTGTGTCAATTCAATTCAATTCATTTATTTTGCGAAAATGGGTACAAAAATCAGATGGTAATTTAAAAAAGAAGTAGGTTACATATGCCATATTCTGCTGTTAAGCATGCAAAATTTAATACAAATACAGACGTTTTACCTAAAATAAAACGTAAATTAAATTACTTACCTAAATTTGAAGCCTAATAATACATGAGAGAGAGGCCATCATTCTGTCCCTTTCTCGCACTTAATCCCCTCCTTTGCGCTCACTATTGCTATCTCTGTCTCTCCCCCACCACCACCAGCAGTCGCAAGCGTTGGTTGCGTTCGTATTTTGACTCATTGAAGTCGTTGTGGAACCAGGCAGAGTTTAAGTTATTAGGCTTCAAATTTAGGTAAGTAATTTAATTTACGTTTTATTTTAGGTAAAACGTCTGTATTAAATAACTTGACCGTAAATTTGAAGCCTAATAATACATGAGAGACGTGTTTGATATCGCCTGGTGGTGGTGGAGACGTCAATGTGACTAGTAGATAAGAGTTTAGATCACACGACAATGAAAGAAATGGATTAGCCTTTCAAAGGATAAATATGATGTGTTCTGTTTAAGGCAAACATTTAAATAAGCAGCAGTAGCAATATAATTTTAGTGGATTCGGGTCTAGCTCGACGAGGTAATAATAGTCTTTCCTTAAAAAGCTTGTATCTTTATAAATTAAAAACATAATAACAGCGGTGTTAAACAATTTTTATTACACAAATTACAAAATCATGTGATACGGTCTTTCAATTTTAAACCAACGTGTGATATGTAACAGAAAAAATCATTTTCGAAATTTTTATAATAACTTATTGAATGATTTATTAATACTCATTCGATTACAAAGCAGATTACAAATAACCATATTTATACTGCATTGAAAAGTTTGTTTACACAATTTTGAGAGTTCGCTTTCATTATCTCTTTACAATAAAATCGTTTAAACGTGTTTCCAGACCTCCAATTACCCCTAGAGAGTATATCATCCAACGAACAATTCTCAAACCAACTCTTTGAAGCTACAGCGGACCTAAAACTTCCAGCAGAAGCTTCGATCCCGGCCTCCTTTAGTAATTTTTTAACCCAATTTGCTATAATGCATCGGGAAGCGGGACGAGCTTTGCCACATACAGTAATAAACAAATTATCACATTTAGCTTTATTCCTTCTATCTGTACCAACTAAAATCAACTTTTTAATCCAATGTACTGGATCTAAACATTTATTTTCTTTATTAATCATTAATTTCCAGCCTGATTGGCGGTAATCTGCGGAATCTGTTTTTGATCCAAACATTGGCCAGAAAATAATATAATCATCGTTAATTTCACAATTACTAGAATTTATGCTTAATAATGTCAGGTCGTGTACCCGACGACCTGAACACAAAAGTAAGACACATGCAGTGTATTTTGATATTTCATAAAAATTGTCCTTATCAGGGTTTTGGCAAGATATAAAGGATATAACCTGGTCTATATCCCAAACTGGAGACTTTGAGAGTTTTGGTGTAGCTAGCGCAATAGATTTTAATATTCGCTTTACCAACGGATGCCCGCTAAGTCGTTCCGTAGATTCAGGGCTACATAAAGTTGAAACTACTGCCTTGTGGCTTAAAATAGTATTGTAAGAGAGTTTATCCTTTTGATGTAGATCAGATAGAAATCTAGCCAGCGCGGAACCGGTTGGTTTGTTCACCGATATGTGATTTTGATTGGCCCATTTCGTCCAACGAGCCCATGCTGGTTTATATGATCTTATAGTAGACGAACGCCAGCTTTTCATAAGAAGGCTCTTCTGTTGGGCTGTCCAGCCACTCAGCTTTTCATCCCACCCCCACATCTCCATATCTCCAGTGTCATCTCGCTGACCTTGTGAGGGGGTTTGTTGGTCGACACGTCTATCAGTACTTGGTGCAGATTGTTGATGGTCCAGGGGTGATCTATTGCCCGATTCTTCAGGTCTGGTCTCCAAAAAACTTGGTCCCATTTCGGGGCTACTATTAGAAACACGCCTCGACATTTGTTCAGATGGAGCAGCACTTTGGGTATCAAGAATGGAGGTGGAAAGATCCATGCTAATGGGTAGTCCCAGATTTGGCTGAAGGCATCTTGAAATACAGCTTGCTGGTCTTGGTGATCCAGAGTGCAGTACCTGGGGACTACATGAGCTTGTTGAGACGCAAACAGGTCTATTACTGGGATTCCCCATTTTGCGAATATCAGCCTCGTTACTTGAGGGAGAAGATGCCACTCTGGTAGTTTCTGCAGACGGGATAATCTGTCTGCTTCCACGTTGTAAACACCGGGGATATGATAGATTGTCAGATTCATCAGTTGAGTATCCACAATGTCTAATATTTGATCGGTCAGATCCAAAAGCGCTAGAGATTTCGTGCCGCCTTCGTTCCTCAGATACGATACCGCAGTCTTGTTGTCGCTCTGAATATGCAGGGTGGCTTTGTGTAAACTGGCACCGGCGTGTTTTATAGTTTTTAGGATAGCAAGCATCTCTTTTTGATTGCAGTGAAGATTCTTTTCTGTTGCTGTCCAGGTCCCGGAAACATAAGCGCTGTTTACGTAAGCTCCCCAGGCATTGTCCGACGCGTCTGTTACTATGTAATGTGTTGGATGTGGCATATGGATAGGTGACGAGGTGTCGAGATGATTTAGCCACCATTGTAAGTCCCTTAGGGCTACATCGGAAAGTGGATTCATTATCGTGGGCCTCAGATGTAACATGCCTATGCAGAGTCTTTGCAGATGACGGAAATTGATTCTTCCCCGAGGAACAACAAAACTGGAAAAGTTCATCATTCCTATCACACTTTGCAATTCTTTCAGAGATGCTTTTTGTTTGCTGATCAGGAGAGTGATAAGGGCCTTCATTTTGAGACACTTTTTTGTGGGAAGTGATTTTATATTTCTCCAAACGTCCCATGATATGCCCAGATACTCTATTGTCTGCCTTGGTTGCAAGGTGGACTTTTCGTAGTTTATCATCCACCCTAAGTATTTTAGAGTGCTCACTGTGGTTCTGACGTGACTCACCAGTGTATTGTAATTTTGATTTGCTAGTAGATAGTCGTCTAAATATACGACTACACGCATCCCGTGCTCTCGCAGAGTCTGGGCGATCCAGTTGCTTAGGGAGGCAAAAGTTTTTGGTGCCGAACTGAGTCCGAAAGGTAGGCAATTCATTTGAAGCAATTGGTCCCTGTTGTAACGCCGGTTGGTAGTAAGATTGCAGCACGATAGCTAATTGATGAAAAATCTGTAGACTTCCAGTAATAAGGTGTATTGTGTTCCACCGACAACAGAAGAATGAGCCCGTTTTAACGTTAACACCTATTTTTATAAATAATCAGCGGTAGTGACGTCACAACGTTTTCGAATAACATAATTATGAAATTATTATAATACCTACTTATTAAATGTTGATATTTAACTCAATAATTAATAACTTTGGATGAATAAATAACCTTAATCAATATTACTTCTAATCACAAAGTATTGTAGACATTTAAAATGTAACCTATTTGTAGGAAGTGTTGGTGGCGGGAGCCGGAAGTTGTAACACTGTATACAAGCCGTAGGAATCTTCTGTGGGCCTCCGAAATTGGCAGGTGAAAATATGCTTGGGACAGGTCTATTTTCACCATCCAATCGTTTGGTTGAAGAAAATCTGGGATCCTGTAGATATTGATCAGTCTGAAAGGCGAAGCCTCGACGAAATGGTTCAATGCTTTGAGATTGAAAATCGGTCTGAGTTTTCCGTCGCTTTTGGGTACCAAGAACATTGGAGAGATAAAACTTTGAGAAAGAGGCACAGCTGTCAGCACCCTCTCTGATATCATTTTGTGAATAATATTGTCCATCTCTGTGGACTGTGGTGTTGACCGATCTGGATGCTTTTGATTGGGCATGTGAAGAGGAGGCATTCGTATGAAAGGTATGCGGTAACCGGAAATTATTTTCAAAATGTAATCTGGTGCGCCCATTTCCTTCCACCGATCGTAAAAGAGTCTCAGCTGACCGGCGTGAAACAAACTCGTTAAGTCAGAATCGTCGTGACTTTCCTCTCCTATCCCGGTGGGTTGAGGGAGAGTGTTTTCTTTTGTAAGCGTATGAATCGTCATTGATTTTGCGGTTATTCGACTGCTTACTGCCTCGGCCTCGAAAGGGCTTGTTGCTGTTATGGAAAGGTGTATTGTTCGCTTTTGAAGCTGTATGCCCCATATGTTTATAGGTCACCTTTCTTTGACTCGGAAGTGGTAACTTTTGCTGAGTCATAGATGTACTTGGATCGGTCTGCGGTGCAGAAGCGCGATCCTTTTCACGAGGCCAGAAAACTTTGTTTACACCTCCTGCTTTTTCTAAGACGGAAGTTAGTCGCTCCGCGCCAAAAAGGTTGTGACAAGAAGGTGGAATTTTCCTAATAATACTCTTGTGCAGAGAATCCTTGACGGCGGCCAAAATAGTCTCCCTTCTCTGCTGAATACACTCCGCTCGATGTCCGCAAACCAATTGTAAGGCATCATTAGAAATCTTCGCGTGGTCGCCATTTACAAAAATATCCATAATCTTTTCATTAATTGTGTCAGGGTTTAAATTATCTGTTTGCCTAGTCCAACTTAGAAAGGAGCGAAGCTCCGTTTCCAATTGATCTTTTTGTTTAAGAAGGGCGAAACTCAAGGAAGCAAAAGCTTTTTCCGTGTTACTTAACGAGCGCGGAGCGTCGTAACGCTTCACTTCATCATTGGCCTCAAGCTCCGTGAAGCCAGGAGTATGCCTATAGATTTTTTGAACCTCAGAATACCTAACGTTTGTCCAATCCGGATCATCTAGGTGTTGGATATTTTTTAACGCCTCCAGGTAAGCGATCGGAGTCTTTAAAATCTCAGGATCTTTTATTTTAGTTCCTAATGACAATGAAATTTCCGGTCCCGGTCCAGGTCGCGATCCTGGTTCCGGATCACCCAGATTCTCTACCAGTACGTCGTCGCAATATAGCTGTCGACTCACACTATCGTCTATACTATCTTCGTAATATGATCCGCGGTTAGGCTCAATATTACGGGGCACGATATTTTTCTTTAGCTCGGCTACTTCCTCAAATAACTTTTCTAGCATTCGATTTTTATGGCTACGTTTATTCTTTGTACGGGAACGACGAGTACGCTTACAGCGAGGAGAACTATTTTTGCTGCTACTAGAACTCGAACTATCACTAGAACTTGACGATGACGAACTACTCAAATCACGAACACGGCGGCTTCGTTTGCGGGTATGCACATTGTTTTTATCTTGATCGTTCATATTTTTATCGGGTAAGATATTCTGATCACTCATTATCACTATTTAGTTTACCAGAAAAATAATTACTATGAACTAAAAAATGTAGGGTAGGTACGTTCAAAAAAGAAACTAAAGTATAAAAATAACGAACGGTAACACCGTTAAGAATTTATGCAGTGACACAGTTCAAAACAAATAAATGTCTACAAAAACGTGTGCGAATAATAAATAACTAATTTAACACGATATTGTTCGATATGCCTGTTAAAAATTTAAAGTATAATATCACTGCAACAGGGATTCTTTATAAGTGCGAAATAGATATTCACTTAAATATTCAAAAACATGTACCTTGTATTTTTCTTCGATGTTGTCGGGACGGGAACAACGACGTCAATGAGTCAAAATACGAACGCAACCAACGCTTGCGACTGCTGGTGGTGGTGGGGGAGAGACAGAGATAGCAATAGTGAGCGCAAAGGAGGGGATTAAGTGCGAGAAAGGGACAGAATGATGGCCTCTCTCTCATGTATTATTAGGCTTCAAATTTACGGTCAAGTTATTTAATACATTAATTAAAGTTGCAATGTCATAATACCAAAAATAAACGAAATAATTCATGTCAGTCTCATATTGTCATATCAAATTACACAAGTATATAAAATTATCATATGGTCAAATTCTCTCATCTGAGCGATTTTTTTTTCCACAATTTAAATCTTTAGATTTCGCTTCGCATGCGTAAATGCGTTAAAAATAATAAAATAATGAGAATATTGCTTTTAGAAATAAACCTAAAAAGAGTTGCCATAGTATGTAGGAGCTGACCTGTCCCGACAGAAAGCACCCGTTTACGAGCACGACGCGAGCATCAGCCATTGCTTAACTCAACCATATTGAAGGAAACTTAACGACCCGATACTAACGCCACCATCGAGCATGACAGACTCATACTGCTAGACAGCATATTTGTTGTTGGCAGGAATATATAGAATTACTGTAAAAACATTATTGGCCACATGATACTTACATTTTACATTTTTCATATTATTGACATAGATCAATAAACTAATCATCCATGGTATTGCCCGACTTAGGTGGCGAGTTACCCGAAACAAACTTACCCGAAAAGGTGAATAGCCACCTCTTGAATTTTCAACAAACGTATTAGGCGTCTGTTCAACTGCACCGAAATATATGATGGGGTAAAAGCGGTCGACCGTACAATGAGGAATGATTAGATTTACCTGTCAGTCCCCAACACACACTCGACGCCCGCCTTCTCCTTGTCCAGCACAGGGCAATGCGTGGGCGCACGCTTGTATAGCCCGCGACCTTCTACGATGCAGAGGCGTACTGCAAAAGAAAAAAAAAGAAAAACTAAGGCAAAACTAGGAGTTGACTGGAATAGACTAGATAAAACTAAGTAGTTAGAAAATCCTTCTTCCTAGAATAATACGGGTTAACCTTTACTCTGGGGTTTTTCACCTAATCCTGAAAAATAACCCGGTTAAAACCCCTATACGTGTTAACCTTTTGGCCCCTGTTAAAAACTAAGGCAAAACTAAGAGTAAACACTACTGGACTAGACTAGATAAAACTAAGAAGGTAGAAAATCCTACTTCCTAGAATAATACGGGTTAACCTTTACTCTAGGGTTTTTCACCTAATCCTGCCTGACGCTGCTCTTCGTTACGTTTGTTCACGTTCTAGGTGGACAGAGGTAAGTGTTAAGTAGGATCGAGTTTTTATCTATGTACCTTTTAACTAACAGAATGCTAATGCCCGATTTCACCGACATCTCCTAACTTTAAAGGATCCTTTAAGCATGGTTAGAGGGCGGTTAGGAGATGGTTTCCGTTTCACCAACAGTTAGGGGCCACATAAACGTTAAAAGCTCCCCTAAATTTAGGTAGTCGAAATTCGGGCCCTTAAACCGGCACATACGTAAGTGATCTCTCAAGCAACGAAGATGTATTGTGATTTAGATGAACTTTTTGAAAATTTAGAAACTATTTCTAGTATATTCACAGTAATTAACATCTGTAGACCAAAAATATATCGGAAACAACCCAATTACATTGAAAGTTTTCATGAAACTGACTTTTTTCGAAGATATAGGTTACGTAAATCTTCAGTGTTGTATTTATTGGAAAAAATTGAGCACACCTTGGAATTTTTTCATCTATTTATTTAAATTGATTAATTTAGTTAAAGTCATTAATTAATTTGCTTAATTCCATTAATTAATTTGATTAATTTAATTTAATTTAAAATATAATAAATAAAATCATGTGTAGTCAAGGCATTTTTATACATAATGGACTTCTTAAAAATGTTTGTATCTAGATATATTATACAAGAAAAAAAAATTTAATTCAATTAATTAATTTGATTAATTTCGTTAAATCTTAATTAATTTGCTTAATTCCATTAATAAATTTAATTAAATTTAAAATATAATTAATAATATCATGTGTTGACTACACAATAAAAGGCATAAAAAGTCATCAATTATAATTCTAAAAATAATATAAAAATATGTATAATTCATAACTAATATTTATATTGCACCTGTGGCAGCACACAGAGAGACTATAATACCTATAATATAATACCAAAATAGCTGTGTACACAAATAAACATTTTGATTTGACTTGATTTTATACATTACTTTGTTAAAATAGCAACACAGAAAATCTCACTTTATCTCACGCACGCACGAAGGAAGTTTCAAAAATAAAAATATGACCACAGATGATACGCGAGGTTTCGTAATGAGTTAATATAAAAAAAAAATAGAATAAATAGAGTTAATAATAATATAGAGTAAATATGAAAGTAATATGAAAAATATTAATGAAATACGGTATTTTAATGCTATCAAAACACTATTTTTTAAATAATTATATCCATATAAGTGTATACTTCAGAGAATTTGATGAAAAACAATCATATTTAAAAGTATCGATAAGTTCAAAGACGAATCAGTCACTATTATCCAAAACAAATCGTCACATAGCTAAGTGTCCCCTAGTAAGGTGACAAAATGATGGTGAAACGAAATTTAATTTAGGGGCTAGTTTAGAGGAGCTTTTAAGCTAAGGATCACATAGTTAGGTGGCACTTTAAGGAATGTTGGTGAAATCGGGCATATAAGTTTCGTTAATAAAACCTACCTTTAAGGCTAGGAACTTTTTTAAATAAAATACATAAACGAAATGCATAGACAACATTAGAAAGGGATACCTTGACTCCTCGAATGCCATCTCTGTCAGCTCGTAGTCCCTCTTACTTCAAATACAAATCTTATGATAATTGTTTAAGATCTGTTTTTGTTTGCATTATTTTGTTAAGTGTACTATCTACCTTTACCAACGGTAAATGTCATGTCTCTGGACGACATACATTGTAGAAAGAAAAAAAACGCTTACGACCATCGAACCTGCGACTTCTGGCTCAGTATGCTTTAGCCACTAGGCCTTTATTTTTTCTCTCCACAATTTATATCTTTAGATTTCGCTTTGCAAGCTTAAATTAAAAATAAATTTTATCAGTTTTTAATCTTTCGCGAATTTCACTCATATTGAACTAAATTTACGGGACTTGTCGCGCACAATTAAACACAACACACACAATTAGCAATGAAAATTCGAAATTCTTTGATGGCTTGAGGTTATAGTTCTTCCGTGTCATTTGTCCATTCTCTCCCTTTTCATTAATATCATAACCTCATTCAATCCATCCATCTTAACATCTCTACTACTACCAAAACTTACAGTAACCAAAAGCAATGACTGATTACCCATTTAAGAATAAATACCTTACATTAATGCTGGTTTTCCATCCCTCTCCCTTCCTCTGAAGTTACTAGACACAAACACTTAAGGTTTTGTCATTACATTACATAACCAGTATAAGCGGAGCATGTCTTGTATGAAACTTACATACTAAGCGAGTTCCGCATTTATTTGTTTCATTACCATTGTTAGGCGTTTGACTATACGCTAAAGGTTTAGTGGTTATATCTAATAAAAGGTTATGCCAAAATCTTAAGGGATTGTGTCTCAAGTAATTCCATACAAAAAACCTACCTAGCCATACGTTCAAGGGTACAGATAAAATACTGTACAGTCATTTCTTACAAATTTTGAGTTTGGTTGAACTATATGCCTTTTTTATGAACTCTCACCGCATCTATCCAAAAGTACTGTCATGTGTATTTAAATTTATATTGTCATTTATATTACCAATCACACTCCCTCTTTCTTGAACTTACGTTTCTTTTGACCCTTTTTCTCCTCATTTCATCAGTACAGAATTGAAAATAGTACTACAGCAGGTAGGTACCTTATCTGAATACAATGTCTTGTATTCATCCTCCGTCAAATCGCGGTAACGAACAGGATCTGATTATTTGATGCAGAATATGGCTCGACGTGGCTCTCTGGCGACGTTGGATGAGTCAAATTGCGTTCAAGAAGCATGTCTTGTTGCCTTATTTATTTTATACCAGAAGGAATTCTTTTCCTCAGGTGTCTGTATCGAGCGCACTATGCTAATCTATTTACCAAAAAAAACTTGAAAGTACCTAGTCTCTTCTCATCTGCATAACTTTTACAATGGGACCAACTTTGAAATACTTAAATTATAATTAGTTGTTCTGTACATAACTGGATACCTAATTCGGTCAAAATGTTTATAATAGTTGATTTATTTTTACAATTAGATTCTAAAGTTGTGTATAATTATGAGCAGATATTTCCCTGATGGTTTTTTGGGTTATAAAAAATTGGGGTGTATTATTATTATAAGGCCTATGTCCAGCAGTGTCTTTCGGCTGAAATGATGATGATTATTAAAACTGTGCAGATGTGTCGCGTAAAACGGGCAACGATCGAGTTATGATGTTTTAAATTCGAATTTATTGCGGTTTTGTTGTGTATTGTGTCGTAGTTACTGAGATGTGATGTTGTTTATAAAATATATTTATGAGTTGCAGCTGATATTGAGCGGGTGGCTATTATTTTTCCTAGTTCACGGTTTGTTGCCACAATAAAGTTAAAATGATGAACTCTTCTCTATCATTCACTTCATACAAGGAATAAAGATAGCATGATTAAAATATTGTAAACATGGTACATCACAGGTTTAATCAAGTTCGATGATTAGTTCTACATTATAGTTTTTTGCTTTTATAATGAAGAAATATTGATGAATATTGGCGGTTTTTAAAATGTACTCTTGCAGTGTTGCCAAACGTGCGATAATTATTGTAAATCTAAGATAATTTCAAGATCAGTATCCAGTACGAAAAAAAATATTGCAGGGTATCGCACGATAGTTTTATTAATTCATACGATAATTTAAATAACACTGCGACAATTTTGAGCCAGAGCAATCAATCATTTTTTTGGAATCTACTTCCTAAATAGTTTCACACAGATAATTTTATTCTTTTTGAAGTAGTTTTTTACTTTTTTAGGATTCCGTACCCAGAAGATGCTCTCGCAACGCTGTCCGTCCGTCCGTCCGTCTGTCTGACACAGGGCTGTATCTTTTGAACGGTAATAGGTAACCGGTTGAAATTTTCTCAGAATATGTGTTGCTATGAGGTGTATCACGACATATACTAAAAACAAAAAAAAAATTAAAACCAAAGGGGGTCCCCATACAAGAAACCTCGAAAAACAAGCATTTTTTTCAACTTTTTTTTCCTGCTCCCTCTTCATAACGGTAATACATAACAGCGTCAAACTTGGTCTGATTATAACACATACTATTTTATTTAGCAACACATACTAAAAACAGGGCAAACGTAGACATAAGAAAAAGATGTACGTAAGAAAGAGATGTAAACATTCACATTTCACGTACGCTCGTTGATGTCTTTTGATAAACTCTCGTAAATTAAATCAGTTTCTATGGGGTATCAGGTCGATGGGTGGTACGGAACCCTTACTGCGTGAGTCCGACTCACACTAGGCCGGTTTTTTCAAGTTTATTTTTATATTGAACTTCTGTAGTCTGTGTGTTGAACTTGTTACATTTAATTCTCTTCTTCCAAAATAATAACGTAAACATCGTAGGTAGGTACGGTCGACCGCACGTCGGTGGTAACACTTTGACATTAGCAGCATCTTTATTTCGTAAGCAGTAAGGGCGGTTTTCGAATTGACGTGTTTATGATTTGGTCTCGTACATTTTCATATTGAATTAAATTTCTCGTATTGGTGCGATAGTGACAGACCCTACTGAGACTGAAGGTTGAGTTTGACACCTACTGAGTAGGCTGGGTCTTATTTGCATAGGACAGATAAGGGTGAAAAGTGGAAACTGAGAAAGCCCCTGTGCCCCCTGGATCCGCCCTTGGTAAAAGATGTTACCAAACCAATGGTTTTAATATGAATACCTACAAGATCAGGAAATAAACTGAAGAGCCAACAAACCGGCTTCAATATACAACAAATCTTACTTCTTTATTAGTTGAAGTTACTTATGAACAATATTTTCTGGTTTCACTAACTGCTTTATTACGTCTCTTCAAGATTCTTTAAATATCAATAACGTCTTTATTTATTTATTTATAATTTATGTACACACAATTATGTCTTTCATGTAAGTTAAAGTAAAAATATCTTACTAAGTAATGCATAATTTTATAGGTAAATTGTAAAATGGTGCCGTTGTACTATTCATTTCTATGTATTTTATTATTATTTCTCTGTGTGTGCATAAATTTAATAAATAAATAAAAATATCAATTTTTATCAATTTTTTTGACGACCGGCGACGACGTGGTCTGGTGATTCGAGTGTCGGACTGCTGATTACGAGGTCGTGGGTTCGATTCCCACAGGACACAAATATTTGTGTGATGTGACATGAGTGTTTGTGTTGGTCTGGGTGTTTCTTATATATTATAAGTATGTATTTACAAAAAAAAAGTATATAAGTATCATATCCATTGTCTAGTTCCCATATTACAAGCTCTGCTTAGTTTGGGACTAGATGGTGCTGTGTAAAAATGTCCCAAAAATATTTATTTATTTATTTATCAATAGGAAAAAATACTCAGATAGAATAATACATTGGCATTCCAAATTGTATCATGCTTACTACTACCGTGCCCCCAGATACAGAACGTTAACTGTTAATTTACTGTAATAGAGTCGACTTACTAAGCAGCAATACTGTTTAGTAAGTTTTTGTTCGATTCTGTAAGTAATGTGTTTCCCAATATGAAAAGCAAGTTTGAAGCTGAAAGGACCACAAAGCTGAATGCGGAAAATTCTGTGGAATACATAGAAAAGGAATTATAATGTTTAAGTCTGCATCAGTAAAAACTCCAAACAACTAAAATCTCCAATCTTATCCGTAAATTCTTATTATCAACTTTACAAGTCATTAGTTACTAACAAAATCATAAAAAAGCTCGGCTGATGAAACCCTCGCCCCTCGGCTAAAGACGATGTCCATAGATTTGTCCATCCTAAGGCTGTCTGGAAGAAATCGCCTTGAGCGAAAAGACCGCCATTGTACATATCTTTTATTAAATTCATATATTTATTTATTTGCACTTTATTTCAGTCACAGAGAACCAGAGAACTTAAGTATATGTTGCTTATTTTTTTCGTGTAGGTACAATAAAGAGTAAGGTCAAGGTGGGGAAGTTCGTCTACGGGGGAACACCGTACACCGCCTCTCTAGGCTGTTTCTGAATAGCTACGACATTAACAGCTCGGTTGGTAAAACTGAGCCACTACCAGGCCCCTCAGAAAGTATTGCGAAAAAAAGTTTTTATATATGGGAGACTGGCCAGTTATAATGTTTTTCGAAAATATGATTATTTATAAGTAAAAATAAGTAAGTTCCAATTTCAAAATTTCCCTCCACATTTTTTGCGAGTTAATTCAAAGTATTGTGTCTCACTGAAATATGGATCTGCGCCGGGAACATTTTAGAGCTATGATTTTATACGATTTCAAGTGTCGCCTGAAACCGGATGAATCGTACGATAGACTTCAAATGGCATTCATGGATGAAGGCCCTTCCAAGGCAACCGTGTATCGTTGGTATAACGAATTCAAGCGCGGTCGACCAACTTTGGGGGATGACGAAAGAAGCGGTCGCCCTTTGACGGCTGTTACCGAAGAAAACGTGCTAGCAGTGAAAAATTTAATCCAAGACAATAGGCGAATTACATATCAGGAGATTCAACACATATTGAAGATTGGATCGGGAAGCGTTCACGAGATTCTACACAGCCATCTTCGCGTGAGGAGGATAGTATCACGCTGGGTGCCACACAACCTCACCGATGCTCAGAAGCAGGCCCGGGTGGAATGGTGCCGTGATATGCTTAACAAATTTGAAGCAGGCTCGTCTCGGCGTGTTTACGACATCGTTACAGGTGATGAGTCCTGGATTTATCAATACGACCCAGAAACCAAGCGCCAGTCGACTGTTTGGGTGTTTCAAAATGAGCCAACGCCTACCAAAGTGAAGCGATCTAGAAGCGGGGGTAAGATTTTGATCGCTAGCTTTTTTAATTTGACTGGCCACTTGGTATCAATTCCCTTACGGGATCAAAGAAGCATTAATGCCGAATGGTATACTACCAAATGTTTGCCAGAAATTTTCTCTGTTATAAGCAACAAGCGACCAAACACAGGGCTCCGCGGGCTACTGCTCCACCACGACAATGCACCTGCGCACACCGCACTCAAAACGAGGGACTTCCTGGACAGCACGCCAGTCAAACTCCTGGGTCACCCTCCTTACAGCCCTGATCTAGCACCGTGTGACTTCTTTTTATTCCCAAAAATAAAAAATCAGCTCAAAGGGATACAATTTTCGTCGCCGGAAGATGCGCTGGCTGCGTTCGAGCAGGCTGTAAACGAGGTGTCTGCGGCGGACTGGAAAAAGTGTTTTGAAAACTGGTTTAGGCGCATGAATCTTTGTATAGAGGCTGGTGGAAAGTACTTTGAAAAGATTTGATAAAAATATATGTACGTATAGAACAATTTTTTTTAGTTTCGCAAAACTTTCTGAGTGTCCCACGTATATCGTTCTAACTTTAAAATATAGATGGCACTGTGTTGAGTTTAATAACAATAAAACGGTCTCCAAATTTTTTGTAGTTGACAAATTGAAACACAAGTGAGTCATGTGAATATCAACAGATTTTTACTTGTTGTAATGGTAAGTGTCTAGCTTGTATATTTTTGTTTTGTTTTATTCTATTCAAATCGAATTTAAATCTATATTTACAGAAATATTAGTTGTGTTAAAAACCTAACGTATAAATTCAATATTGGGGGAAGACTGTCTAGTATTTTAGGGAAAGACCGTCATGTGCCGATCTTGCCCCAAGGCAGATGTGGTAAACCTTTTTTGGTATAAGCGTTTTCGTTAAACGTTATTATTTAGGTATACAGTCAAAGCTCCTTATTCGCAGTTTTTTTATTAATATGCCTTCATTCGAAATATATCATGATAATGTGATAGGATAGGAGTCTTGTTTCATATAATTTCTACAATAGTCATTTATCCGATTTAAATAACTTTATTTTATTATATATTACAAAAGAACATCAAACAAATCGTCTTACACTAAAGAAAATTAGCTAGACGCTATGCGAGCAGTCCGGAGTTGGGAATTAAGTGAATATAAGGCTGCTCATATTTATAACTTACCAAGAATAACGATCATGGATCATTTGAATAATAAAAGATGGAAATTAAACACTCTTGGGAGGCTACCGGCCATTTCAAAATAGACAAAGTAATTGTAATATTGATCTTCCAAAGATTTTTAGTTGTAGTAATTATTTATCATGGCAAATTATTTCATAATAAGGAGACACCGTCCATTGTTGATTTATTAATCTTTTTAAAGAATTATTGAAAGTTCTTAAAAATGTTACCTAATTAAGGCAAGTCATATTGTTGATTGTTTGGTAATTTTTTTACTTATTTTTCTAATTATTTTATTAGTCTATGGTATAGAGGTCGTACTGTTGATTTTCCAAAGATATTTTGTTTTGTAAGCATTTACAGGAATTAATTATTATTTTTAATATAATAGAGTACATGCCGCAACAAGTTCGTTTCGTATTTACGGTGGTTTTTTTTATTGTATGAGCAATATAAAATAATTCATTTGAAAAAAAATAGAAAGATATAGGATTTTTATTTATTATTCAAACAGTACAAATATAGCCAAGTGTGTTTGTTTGTTACCGTTTAGTTTTTCTATGGTTTAAAGAACCTCTAGATCTGGTTTGTATTACTTTGTATCATATAAATACCAAAAATTATCAAATTTCAAATTGCATTTTAGATGCAACCAACAAACATACTTACCTTTTATACCCTACTGTCACAATAATCAAATATAATTGTACTGATTTCAATGTTGACAATCCCTTCCCTTGCAAATATACCGGACTTACCCCACTTCATGATTTTACCGCCATAGATTGTGATTGCTACCTTATATCATGGTTCTTCAAGCATGTATTTGATTAACTTTTAATTTCGAATATTTACTGAATATGGGTGCTGCAAATATCTGTTAAAAACCAATCAATTTATGCTTATGACGGAGTTGCCCCAATTACTCGGGAAAGTCCGTCTACTTACTACCTTTTAAAAAAACGCGTTTATTTTCATGATGACAACAGTTACATTGATGTTTGTAACAGTAACTGATAAATAAGGAATCTTTAGTCATCATTAATATTCAAAACATACAATTAAGTTAAAAAATCAGCCATAGGGTGTTTATCAAATCAAGCTTGCAATAAACTATGCCGGACTTCGCCACCTTGACCTTATTTGTAATTTGTACCACCCTTATATCGAAAATCAGGACTGCGTTCACTTATATCGTCCGACGTCGTCGGACGACGCTCGGAGCGTTGTTGTTGTTGTTTAGTTGATTGAACGACAGGTTCCTAAAAATACAACTGGATTCTATTAGTACTGTCCCGCTGCTGGGCATGGCCCTCTTCTTGGAATGAGAAGAGTTAAGGTACTAGATATTGTTAGTATAATAGATTATCATAACATAATCAGCTCGTTACCTACTGCCCCACTGCTGGGCACGGACCTCTTCTTGGAACGAGAAGAGTTAAGAAACTAGAAAATATAGAATAACATAACGTAGTCAACCCATTACAGTCCCACTGCTGGGTATGGCCCTCTTCTCAAAATGAGAAGAGTTAATGAACTGGATATTGTTAGTATTATAGAATAACATAACATTACCAGCCCATTACCGTCCCACTGCTGGACACGGGCCTCTTCTCAGCATAAGAAGAGATGTGGTTAGTGTTATAGAATAACTTAACATAATCAGCCCAATTACTACCCACTGCTGGGCACGAGCGTCTTCTCAGAATGAGGGAGTTTAGGGCTAATTCCATGAAATTCCATCACCTTAGCCGGTTGGTTGTAAAAACAAAATATAGTATGGTAGGTAAATAGTGTAATCGTCTGTGTATGCGCTTATATGTATATATTTGAAGACATTGTGTTCATAATTATGACGCGATGTTATTTTCCGACATCCACGCGGACGGAGTCGCGGGCACAGCTAGTACATAATAGTTTTGAAATTACATGTACAAAGGCGAGCTTAACTCATAATTGAGTTTTCTACCAGCAAACCTTTGAGTGATAGAGCAAATATAAAATGTAAAACTGAGGGTAAACTTTCAGTGTACATAACTAATGTCACATAATTATTGTGCATAACAGTAAACAAAAGATCATTAATTTCAAACATTAATGCAAGAGTATTTTTTTAACCCATCCACATCCTCTTATGTCCAACCAACCATCTAGACAAGCGTAGTAATTTTGACATTATTTCAACTCGACCTAATAGTCTGAGAACTCAAACATTTATTTTTGCTTGTACAGATAGGTATGTACATTAATATTCATTTAGCCAAGAATGCAAACAAATGTGGCACTTTGAAATCTTAAATTATCTGAAAATTTCTCAAGAGTGAAGAACTATACGTGACTGTGGTAGATTTAGATCCAAGTTTAACGCCTAATTATGGCGCATAAATCAAGTTTGGTGGACTAGCGCCGGTGTCGTTCACTACAGCTTTCTAAAATCTGGCCAAACGATATATCTATTGTGAGCAACTGCAAACCATGAAGGAAGAACTAGCTGCTAAACAACCGAGATTGGTCAATCGCTCTAGGCCACTGCTGCTTCATCATCATCATCATCATCATTTCAGCCAAAAGACGTCCACTGCTGGACATAGGCCTCCCCCATGGCTGCTTCACGACAACGCAAAACCACACACTGCACAACAAACAACCACTAAGTTAGATGAGCTACCATTGGAATGTCTGCGACATCCACCGTACTCCCCGGGCCTTGCTCCTACAGATTACCATTTTCTCTGGAATTTGGACAACTTCTTACAAGGAAAAAAATTCTACTCTGAGGCGGCAGTCCAAACCACCTTCAAAGAGTTTATTGATTCTCGCCCCCATGGTTTTTTTAGTAAAGGGATCAATGAACCACCTATGAGATGGCAAAAGTGCATAGATAACAACGGTGCATACTTTGATTAATTAAATATATTTTACAAAAAAAAAAAAAAACTTCCCGTACAAAACGCCAATTTCATATGTAAGGACCTAATAGAAAACAAGTGGAAGTGCCATTACCATAACGGGTACCAGTATCGCCAAATTCACATATTTACAACTGAAATAGTACATTACAAAACACAAAAACAATTATGTGATCAATTGAAAATTTAACAATTATATTTTAGTGTTTTTTTTTTAAATTCAATCTTATTACATGTTGTTAAAATTAAAAGTATGTTATTGAAATTTATCAAAATTTTACATGTAACGGTGATCAGGATCACTTTTCGTTCTGATATCATTTTTACACATTCAAAATTAACAATAAGGTATTTCACGTAAGCGTTCGAAACATCGTCATGGCATCATTATTTCAGCCGGCGCGCTTGGCCGCCCGGGAGTAAATCGAGAAAAAACGTCACTGTTAACTGACGCAAGCGCGTTCCATCCACGCCTGCAAATGCTTAAAGGCTTAGTTTCCGTCGGGTGCCTCCCGAAGCCACCTAATTTTTATTCCAAGAATTCAAGGGCAAGATAATTCCTAACAAAGTCCTATTTATTCAGGACAGTAACAAAATATTTGGCCACCGTAACGTGTGAGTCTAAACGCGTTGCAACGTTTAACATCATGTGTTGTTTGGGACGTCATCAGTCATCATCATCACTGTATGAACATTTATCATTCAATTTATGTAAATGACATCTTTGATGAATAATTTGGTTTTTTAAATAACATTTTAGGTGAATACCCGACGGATCATCATTCGATGTTAGTTGTTTCTGTGCAACTGGTTACTAGAATCGACTTTTCGTTAGTGCCTGTCATTAGGTTTATCCACAGACCACTAAATTATGCGTGTGATTAATTGAAATAACTTTTTTAATGATAAGTAAAGGTCTAATTAATATATGACCATGCACAGGTTTTGTTTGTTAATTTAATAAGGTTTGTAAATAAGTATAAAAAACTTTTTAACAAAAAATAAAACCGACTTCAAAAACCTTAACTAAAAAGTAAAAAATAATCATTGTATGTATTTTAAAATCATAACATAAACAACATTTTAAAGGCGGCGCGTGGTTGACCCTTTGCGTCATGTAATGTACATGTCAACAAATCGGAATCATGACCCACGATAAGCTTAATATCCTACAAACATTCTAATACAATTGGGTTGAATTTCGCTTAAACAGATATTTCCCTGGCAACTGACTTGTTATCAATTTTGTTAGCTATTGACAGTTACAGCTAGTTTACCAATTAGAGGTTTGCACCGGAGCGGAATCTTGAGAACCGGTGATATTCACCGGTGATTGGGCGATCTCCGGTAATTCACCGGTGATCTCCGGAGAATTAAGAAAAACAAATCTTCATTAATTTGTACTACAATTTTATCCATAGTGTGTACACTGTAGGCAGATTCTTACTATGTATAATAAATTAATTTTATTTTACTTTTTTATGGAAATGAAAAACATGATTGTAAAATGAAATATAGGTATTTTTTATTTAAAAAATGATTTTCAAACAACTTATGTTAATCAATCAGTCACTACAACGAATGAATGATTGATTGCATGATATTTTTCGGGACTTCTCGCCGTAAAGCCTCTGATACACATGCCTGTAACTTGCATGCTTGCATACAGCTCCTTGCACGTGCCAGCTACTTTAATGTGTATACGTTAACTGGCATGCCTGTACCTGGCAAATAAGTAGATTGCACGAAATTTGATTTACTGGCATGCAATATGAGGGAGGGGTCGCGGGGTTCTGCAAAACCGCCAGTTACTGTTGTGAACATACGTGGCAGCTAGGCATGCCAGTGTCACTCAAATCCGTCTTCTTCTTCTTTTCTTTTCTTATCTCATTAATTTAGCTACACTTTCTACTGCTAGTAACAATATGACACTATTTAATTCACTTGGAATGCTTTCCGTTGATGCAAAAACAAGAAAATGTGCTGTTGAGACGTCGCGTCGGTAGCGTGGCGTACTGGCTCGTGTATACTTCTTGCATGTTACTGACATGCAAGTAAGAAAATTGCATGCCTGTTTACTTGCAAATGTATCCACAGTATGCCAGTTACTTGCTTATGCCGTTAGCTGACATGCAAAACCTACTGCTCCATTTTACAGGCATGTGTATTCCGGCCATAAAACCGTAAAAGATTTATGATTTAGAAAAAATAACTTATAACATGACATCACAACTGTAGTGCCCGAAGGATAAGATAGGGTAAGTTTTTAAATACCCTCACATTTCGCCAGTTTCGTCTTAACTTTAAAAAAAAATGGGGAGCGAAGATAAGTTTATTTATGATATTTATTTTTATGTTTATTGTTGGCTAATGAGTTATTAAATAATAAAATAGCTTTTTTTTTTATTTATTCGAATAATACGTCCAAAAGATTGATTCGTCTTCAGAAGAACAGGAAACTTGGAGTAAGACATTAAAAAAAATTACGAATGTCACGTGTATTAAAAAAAAACCCGCCGAATACATAACCTCCTCCTTTTTTTGAAGTCGGTTAAAAAGAAATCGGCACCCAGACAAAATTAACAAGATAATCAATTACATTGCAATGAACTATTTGGCTGATGTAGCAAGCGAGATGAATCATTTTAACAATGCTTCGAGTATATTCGTATCCGAAATCCGAAATATTTAAACTCGTAAAAATAAGCAAAATGAGAAATAATACAGTGTTGAGCAATAAATCTTTTATTTATGTATTCCGAATGATCGATGATAACCGGAGATCAATCGGTTTTTCTTCGGTGTTTTCAATCGAATAATTTCACCGGTTTTCACC
This sequence comes from Asteroscopus sphinx, assembly GCA_949699075.1. NCBI lineage: Eukaryota > Metazoa > Arthropoda > Insecta > Lepidoptera > Noctuidae > Asteroscopus > Asteroscopus sphinx. Next base: position 17,649,100 of record OX453024.1, read on the forward strand.
GGTGATTCTCCGGTACTCAGTGCTCCGGTGCAAACCTCTATTACCAATAAAATTATTTTTCTAAATTTTATTCTTGACGTTTAACTCCAAATATTGTTATTTATTTATTTATCATTGATTGCGTGAAATATGGTACAGAGGATATTATAAATTAAATGTATGTTCCACACTCGGACGAATAAAAAAGGCGGACGGAATCTCGCTAAACAAAGACTGAAGCACTACATTTTTTCTTGAACCCACTATAATTTACACTTTAATTATGATGCTACAACAATGACTACCGTAACACTAGTTTTTTTGCGTAATCGCGAATTTTTGGCATACTATGTATGTGAATGTGTGCCCATATTTTTAAGCGAGCCGGGTTGCTATGGATGCTTCACTTATTGAATAGCGAGATTCCGTCTGCCTTTTTTATTCGTCCGAGGTTCCACATATTTAGCCCTATGATAACCGCCCTTTATAACCGTCGCTTCCAAGTATACCTTCATTCGGAAAAGAGTAGTTGGCGCTGACAAAAAAATGGCCTCCCTCAAGGAAGTGTTTTAGCTCCAGCACTGTTTAACATATATACAAATGACCAACCTAGTGTCCCCCACACAACCCGGTTTTTATATGCGGATGACCTTGCTTTAACAACACAAACCACAACATTTGAAGAGGCGGAGGGAAATCTTGAAGTAGCACTTAAAAAACTAGGCAAATATTATGAAGAAAATGGTCTTAAGCCTAATCCTTCGAAAACCCAGGTTTGCGCATTCCATCTTCGCAACCGCCACGCGAATCGAATTCTTAATGTGCGGTGGCAGGGTGTTAACATCCAACACTGCTTTCATCCAAAATACCTTGGCGTAACTTTGGACAGGTCTCTGAATTTCAAATCCCACTGCCTCAATACAAAACTCAAAGTCTGTGCGCGTAACAACCTTCTCCGTCGCCTCACTACCACAGAATGGGGAGCAGCACCACAAGTCTTGCGCACGACTGGTATGGCTCTGTGCTTTTCTGCTGGTGAATTTGCGTGCCCAGTGTGGCATCGATCCGCACACTCCAAGCATGTCGACGTTGCCCTTAAAGAAACATGCCGTACGATAACTGGTTGCCTAAAGCCCACGGCTCTTAACATGCTATATCCATTAGCGGGCATGGCTCCACCTTCCGTACGTCGAGATGTCGCGTGTATATTGGAGAAACTGAAACAAGAGACCGATCATCGACACCCTCTCTTCGAACACCAAATCCCAAGAGCCCGGTTGAAAAGCCGCAAGAGTTTTATTCGTTCCACTCGGACCTCACAACTCCATCCAGCCGCAATGAGGACGGAGTTGTGGAAGGAAAGGCTCCCACCACCACCTGATTTTGTAGTACCGCAAGAACACCTGCCCCCAGGCCACAATCTCCCGTGGCCAGTCTGGAAATCCCTCAACCGGCTCCGGACTCAAGTCGGTCGCTGCAGAGAAAATTTGTGCAAATGGGGAATTCGAGACTCCTCAAAAACTGAATGCGATTGTGGGGCCCCCATTCAGTCCATGGCCCATTTGCTTACTTGTCCCTTGTGCCCTGTCAACTGTACAAGAGCCGACCTAAATGAAGCCACGATCACCGCCATAGAAGTGGCCAAATATTATATAAAAAAAGTGTGAACCATTGACACGAAAGAAGAAGAAGAAGCCCTATGATTTAGCCGTTAAGAGGCTGACAACACCTAAAAAATCAGACCTCTGCGGTCACTGTCGTTTCGTACAGAACTGAAAGAGACGCAACGAGCTGAGAGACGTCGGATACGCCGCTCAACTTGAATGAAAATTAACAATTTTTTTTTTAAATAAAAAACTAAAAGCTTATTTGAAAAACAGAAACAACAAATGTTTAGATTATTGTCTTTCTCAAATGTTTTCTTAATTTTATTTACAATATTTAGTAAATAATAGAGATTGTTTGCTTTAAAGCATGTTTTAAGAGGTTAGTTTACAATTCTTTTCTATCGAGAAAACTTCAAGAAAACGTGTTTTGGGCACAATACAGTTTCAGAAAATACGATCAAGATTAACATATATTTTTTTCACTGCCACAAACTGAATAGATACAGCTAAAAATGTTTTTAAAAGAAGCCTATTTGGGGTATTTGGCTGTTGTCAGCGTCTTAAGAGTATTTTTTGACACCTTTTCATACTTGACATTTTATTATTTGTAATTTTTATTTTTATTTTATTAATGGTCTGTAATCGAAAAAGTTAGTATAGGTTTCTTAAAAAATATAGTTGTTTGTAGGAAAACCACGTGAAACGACAGCTAATTCGAAATTCAAAACATAATTCCTGCTTTATCAAAAACATAATTTCCAATCCAATTATAAATCTATTACATTGATAACAAAGCTCAAAATGGCACAGACCTCTGACCCGTTTTAATGCAGTTTCTGTAATATTCAAAATGTCCTAAGTGCAGCGTAAAAGAAAACCTTACTGTTTTGACGATTTCAAACGAATTATCAACTGAGTGGGTCATGATTCCGATTTGTTGACTGTACAGTCGAGCGCAATATCTATAGTAAAAAAACTTTTTAACAAAAAATAAAACCGACTTCAAAAACCTTAACTAAAAAGTAAAAAATAATCATTGTATGTATTTTAAAATCTTAACTTAAACAACATTTTTAAGGCGGCGCGTGGTTGACCCTTTGCGTCATGTAATGTACAGTCGAGCGCAATATCTATAGTAAAAACAGTTTATGTGAACGTACATGAAAATCACGCGCCGCCTTCAAAATGTTGTTTAAGTTAAGATTTTAAAATACATACAATGATTATTTTTTACTTTTTAGTTAAGGTTTTTGAAGTCGGTTTTATTTTTTGTTAAAAAGTTTTAATTTCATACTTTTTAGTTGAGGGTTGATTCATAAATGTTTATATAACCAATTTGAGAATATATTTTTATTAACCTTTGCTATCCCACTGGTGGGCAAAGGTCTCGCTCATGTTCTTCCAAACGTCCAATCACTATCGTGAAAAAAAAAACACGCATATCGGCCAAGAATTCTCAGAATGAGGAACCAATGAGCAGATCATCTAGATACGCAAAGCTAAAATAAACTGATTTATTGAAGCTGGTTAAAAAACTACTTAACCTAAGTCAATAAAATTTATATGGGACCACCGCGCGGACTTTCTCTACCAAATAAAAAAACAATCACGTAAATCGGCCCACAAATATCGGAGTAATCGGTGTACATACATGAAAAAAAAAAAAAAAAAAAAAAAAACAAAAAAAAAAAAACCCGCGGAATACATAACCTCCTCCTTTTTTTGAAGTCGGTTAAATACGCGTCACTTTTATTGGTGAGTTTGATTTTAAGTACTTCTTCTTCTTCGTGTCGACGGTACAAAAATTTACTGATAGTGGCACAGTAATCACACGCTGCTGGCCCAGAAATTTGCCACGTCTTGTGCGTTGTCTGTGGCATCGATAAGGTCACTCAATGTGCAAGTGCTTGGACACAAAGAGCAGCATAGCAAGTGTGACATTGATTGAGGATCAATGCCACACATGCAGGCTGTAGCTGTTTGGTCCATATAGCCCCACTTGCTCATGTTAAGCCTGCATCTGCCTACCTGGGTCCGCAATCTGTTTAGGGACTTCCATATAGGCCAGGGGAGTTTATACCCTACAGGAAGTCTCTCACTGGGTTGGATGTAGTGTGCAGGTGGAGGTAATTATTCCAGCCACAGTTTTCGACGAGCTTCAGCTGGAGAACCTTGTAGAGCCTCTGTTGATTTAAGGAAACTGTGGCGGTTCTTTAGGCGTTGTGTTGGTAGCTGGGCACCAAAGAGAGGGTGCCTTATGTCTGACTCCTGCTTTTCTTTCTCTACCGCACACGCTACGTTCCTTCGGAACCTTGGGGGCGCGATGCCGGCTGTTGGATAGAGCATATTGAGCGGCGTTGGTTTCAGGCAGCCCGTAATTGTCCGGCACGTCTCGTTTAAGGCAACATCTACCTCTTTTGCGTGGTTGGAGCGATGCCACACAGAACATGCAAACTCACCGGCAGAGAAGCTAAGTGCCAAGCCTGTGGTGCGAAGAACGTGGGATGAAGCACCCCAGGTAGTCGAGGTCAAACGTCGGAGCAAGTTATTTCGGGAACCGACTTTTTGTTTTGTTTTCAGACAGTGGTTTTTAAATGTCAACGCTCTGTCAAGGGTGACTCCGAGGTAAACGGGACTGCGGCTATGCTGTACGGCTACTCCTTGCCAAGTGATGTTAAGCTCGCGGCCAGCTGAACTGTTGCGGAGATGAAAAGCGCAGGATTGTGTTTTCGATGGGTTTGGTCTGAGCGAGTTTTTACCGTAGTATTCACCGAGAACTTCCAGAGCACACTCAAGGTTTTTTTCGGCATCTTCAAAGGTTTTTGTTTGAGTGGCCAATGCAAGGTCATCCGCATAAAGGAACCTCTCAGTGTGACACGTACCAGGTTGGTCATTGGTGTAAATGTTGAACAGTATGGGCGCCAACACACTACCCTGGGGTAAACCATTCTTTGTATTCCTCCATCTACTCCTTTCACCATCTAGGGTGACCTGAAAACGCCGATTGCGAAGAATCTCAACTGCGAGGTATGTAGGTAGTTGATCCAACAGCCATGATCTACATTACTTAACTCCAAGCTCCCAAAATACTTTTTAAATAAAAATATTAATTTCCATCATGTATGAATAGTTGGCGGACCCGCATGGAAGGCAAGCGCTCAATCTTTCGCTTTTTTTAAATCAATCAATCGGAAAGCGCAGGACCAGTCGTTATGCCGATGCTTGGGGGAGACCTATGTCCAGCAGTGGACGCCTTTCGGCTGAAATGATGATGATGATGAATCAATCAATCAACTCGACCTACCGCTGTCCACTGCTGGACATAGGCCTCTCCAAAATTGCGCCACAACACTCGGTCGGTTGCCTTCCGCATCCAGTCCCTACCAACTGGTGTAACTACTTTCATCATCTTTATTTTTTTTACAGACACAAAAATCAATCAAATTTGCAAAAAAAACTGTCAACAACCATATCCAGGAAGAAATCGATAAATTTGGATAAATTAAAAGAAGTGTTGTTGTGTTATCAAATATCACAATGTTGAAGCTATGGACTGTGATAATAGAAGAGAGAGTAGAATATATAAAATATATTTTTCGGAGGTTAATAAATATGTACGTATGTATAGTTTGCCATCGCTCTCTGTCTTTATTCTATTACTTGTAGATGGCTATAGTTGACTCTTTAATTGAAGGAACGTGATAGAAAATGTAGGGGTGAAGGATCGCTGGCCAGCAATTTTGCGGTTAAGAGGAAATGCGGGCTGAGAAACTTATGCAAATTTGGTATTTGATGAAACAATCGCTGTCGCTTGGAGTCATAAATGCTAAATTACATTAATTGTATTATCTACATAGTAGCTTCACTTTCATGTTTATTGGTCAATTTATACGTTATTTGATTGATAAACCTCCTTTGATAACTAGGGCACTGTGCATTGAAGCTTGGCCAACAACACTGCAGTACCCATATCACATTGAAAAGAAAAGAAAAACTTCCATATTCATTAAATGTAACACAATTACATTTGTGCCATTCACAGTGAATAATGGATAGCAGATTGGGAGTGGCATTTGAATGAAAATGAAACTGGTATTTTATGTGGAGCGTCTGTTCTTGACGTCAGCTATATGTTCTTTAATTCTAGTGGCTATACTACGCTTTGTTTGCCCTATGTATGATAACCCACAATCACAATCAATCTTGTAGACCCCTGCATCTTGTAAGGGAATGTGACACTTCACCGGTCTGAGGAGTTGGCTGATCTTTCTTTGGGGCTTGAAATAGGTTTTGATAGAAGCACGCTTCAAGATATGACCAATTCTGTCGGTGACCCCTTTGATGAACGGTAGAACAGCTTGTCGACGATCAACTGTGCTGGGTTTCAGGCGGCGTTTGCGATGGGGATGTGGAGCTTGCAAGTTATTATGCTTGAGAACATGCTTCACATGGTAAAGTTCCCCTGCCAGATGGTCGGCATCGCAGATGCGGTGTGGTCTCTGTAACAAAGATTTGGCCACGGTAGCTAACTGACAAGGATGGTGGTGAGATTCATCGTTCAAGTACCTGTCTGTATGGGTAGGCTTTCTATACACTGTATGACTAACAGAATGATCAGGATTATGGATAAGTTGTAAAAAAAAAATTGACCGCGTTCGAGAATGTCGAGGTGGCGTTTTTTTTTTGCAAGTTTGTGACCCTCCCACTCCCTTACGTCATGCTCAAATCGTCAGATTAGTGAAATGCACACTTTTCAGCATGTAATTAACTCACCATAACTTAATCTGACGCGCTCGAGTAAACGTGCAGGAGTGTTGTGCATTAGTCGCGGTACTGTTTATAATGATGAGTACAATAACCCCTTTAAAACATAATTTTTTGTCACTATAAAATAATGTCAGTCATAAAAAAATACTTACCAAGTACTTATGATAATACTTTAAAATTTTGTCGGTCATCAAAAATAAAATGTTTTATTTACCAAAGTACTAAGATTTGACGATCATAATGGCTACGTTTATAATCAGAATTAAAAAAAAGGACTGCTAAGAAAGAAGTTTCAGATAAGTATTTAGAAACCAATTAAAACTGTTCACCTGGTTCACATCAATCAACTCAGCCTATCGCAGTCCACTGCTGGACATAGGCCTCTCCCAAATTGCGCCACAACACTCAATCCTCTGCCTTCCGCATCCAGTTATCCCCCCCCCAGCTACTTTCATCAGGTCGTCGGTCCACCTGGATGGGGGGCGTCCTACACTGCATTTTCCGATTTGCAGACAATGGTTTATAATTTTGCTAACTTATAAGTCAAGTTATTACCAAATTATACTTTTTTAAACAAAATTACTTAATTATATGCACATTATTAAGTTGGTCACAAATTTATCACAAAAACTGGACCAGATAGGTGGTGCTGTGAGCGAAGCCGTCGGCGTATTATTATATAGTTAATAAGAATATGATTATCTTAGAGATTTTATTTTAAAAAACTTACATCAAGTCGATTTTTATGTAGACCTTACATGATCTTACATAAAGATAATATACAAATAGTTTTATTCTTTTAATCTATTTTATATATTTATCGTTTCCATGCCGTATGAACTTCAAACTTAGTGTTGGTAACGGCCAAAATTAATATCCTATCTATCCACGATTTGCCCTACTAGAGATAGAAATTTGACGTATTTTGTATGGAGCTTATGTCAAATTTCTATCTCCAGTAGGGCAAATCGTGGATAGATTGGATATTAGTTTATGTGAACATTTTTTTCATTTGCTTTGTTAGGGTATAACATATCTATACTTAAAGATTTAAATTTTGGAAAGAAAAAATCGCTCACAAGCAGGATTCGAACCTGCGACTCTTCTTTTTCTTTCCACAATTTAAATCTTTAGATTTCGCTTCGCATGCGTAAATGCGTTAAAAATAATAAAATAATTATATCTATACTTTTAAATATCATTGCTGAAAAGTCTTTTATGTTATGAAAATTGCTCATCACCTTCCTGCCCTGGTCCAAAATTACTTGGTGTCGGCGCAATATCTCTTCTTCTTCTATTTTTGTCTATCAACTGTAGCTTAGTGGCTAAAAAGCACTGGCGTACTGAGCCAGGAGTCGCAGGTTCGAATCCTGCTCGTGAGCGATTTTTTCTTTCCACAATTTATATCTTTAGAATTCGCTTCGCATGCGTAAAATGCGTTAAAATAATAAAATAATTAGTAAGGGTAGGCATATCTATATGACTTTGATTTAACTGTAAAGTTAGTCGAGTCGGACGCTGACAACACCTAAAAAATCAGACCTCTGCGGTCACTGTCGTTTTGTACAGAAAAGAAAGAGAGGCAACGAGCGGAGGGACGTCGGGTGCGTCGCTCAACTTGAATGAAAATTAACAATATATTTATTTGGTAAAAAACTAAAAGCTTATTTGAAAAACCGAAACAATAGTGTTTTAGATTATTGTCTTTCTTAAATGTTTTCTTAATTTCATTTACAATATTTGGTAAATAATAGAGATTGTTTGCTTTAAAGCATGTTTTAAGAGGTTAGTTTACAATTCTTTTCTATCGAGAAAACTTCAAGAAAACGTGTTTTGGGCACAATACAGTTTTAGAAAATACTATTAAGATTAACGTACATTTTTTTCACTGCCACAAACTGAATAGATACAGCTAAAAATGTTTTTAAAAGAAGCCTATTTGGGGTGTTTGGCTGTTGTCAGCGTCTTTAAGATATCGCTGACGTCACCCAAAGACGTATAGTGGAGGATAATTTCGATACCACGAGCAGTGTTCACGGTAGCTTAGTGGCTAAAAAGCACTGGCGTACTGAGCCGAGGTCTAGGGCTTCAACCAATATTTAGTTTTTTTAGGGACACTAAGAAATTGTCATTTTATATGTAGTATTTTGTCTTTTACGGTGTATCTGGTGAGAATGTGCTATAAGCCCAAATAAAAAAATTCAGGCAACAAAAATGTGGTATAGAAGCTCCCCAGCTGAATTATACTACAAACAAGTTGAAGGACTTGGGGTCCAACAAACCAACAAGCTAGAGAAGATCTGTGAGACATTCTTTAAGAAACTAATTGAGAGGGGGAGAAAGGCTAGGCCTGAAGTTGATGAGCTAATGAGCTACCACCTTTAAAGCCCTCCAAATCACCAATGTGCAAACATAGATGTGAGTTTTATTTCTATACGTTTTTTACATTTATATTAATGGTTTAATTTTGTGTAAAACATTAAGTAAATAAAATAAATATTTTTGGGACATTTTTACACATCTCCATCTAGTCCCAAACTAAGCAGAGCTTGTGCTATGGGTCTAGACAATGGATATAATACTTAGATACTTTTTTAATTTGTAAATACATACATATAATACATAAGAAACACCCAGACCAACACAAACACTCATGTTCATCACACAAATATTTGTGTCCTGTGGGAATTGAACCCACAACCTCGTAATCAGCAGTCCGACACTCGAACCACTAGACCACAGACGTCGTCATTATTTTCGAAGGTGATTATTCCATTTGAATCAACAGTTTAATTCAAATTCAAGTGTTTTTTATTTCAAATAAACCTAATTACAGGCACATTTGAATCGTCAGGCTCTAGTTGCAATTTGTGGGTCCTATGGAGAAGAACTGTTTCGAAACCGTTTTAAAGAAACCTACGTAGGTACGCTTAGCTTAGCTTAAGCTTTATCAGTACCCTCTGCATAATCTAACCCTGACCTAATTTTAATAACAACTTTATATCAACGCCTCCCCCCCAACCGGTCCAGTTATTATGTCACAACCTGAACGGAAGGATATGCCAATTAAACCGATACCGAAGCAATGAAGTCATGACTGTCGCACTGAGATGTCGCGATCGATATCTTGTTCGTCTATATTTCATGGACTTCCTTTAATTGAAGACACCATGTTTGTATGACAGATTTTATTATTGACATCTATTAAGATCCATTAAAATATAGAATGGTACTTCATCGCAATTGTGTTAGTTCGATTCCCAGCTCGAGCAAGAGATTTTTTTAATAATCTGTGAAAGCACATTAAAAGAGCTGTAAAAGGTTGCGTGCCGTCATATTAATATTTCTTCAACTCACAAACCCTCTTCAAAATATAGGTGACAAAATAAACCCCAACATTAGCGGTGGTTAATTACTGAATGATTTAATTTAATAAGTCACGGTAACAAGCTCCCAATGAAGCTTTAACATAAAGGCATATTTGTAAAGGCATTTGAGTGTTTGTAATCGATAAACTCTAAAATTACTGAACTGATTTTAATTATGTTTCGTGTGTTGGTCCAAGACGTCCTCCTATTTAATTTTAACTTGGAGTAGACGTATCGTCTCGCCAATTAACCACGTACAAAAACGTTAATGACAGCTAGCAGTGACGTTTAACTCAACAGATTTGTTACCAACACCGTAAAATGGATTTTTTTTTACACAAGATGTAACTTTATTAATTGAGGTCCTTTTAAGAGGTGAATGTACTCATCATAACGAACAACTTTTCCTATAGGAGCAACCCAGACGTGGAAAAACAGCTGTTCCATACATTTTGTCAAGCGACTTAATTTGTATGAAATAGCTGTTTGAATTAAATTGAATTTTGAAATTGATTACTTTAATTTAATAAAATTTTAATTTATTGATTTTAATTTTATTTATTTTATTGATATTTAATTTATTAAATTTTTATGTAATTTTTTTTTTTTGCCCTTTGTGGCACCCATGAGAAGATATAGGGTAGTGCAATTCTTTACGTCCGGTACCACACGGAACAACCTAACATAACCTTACTCCTTATAAAAAATATGAAATAAAATCATACTTATTTCCCCACATTAGGAATCCCAGTTTAGCCTAATTATTAAGCATTTCTCCCACAGTTTACCCACCCATCAAACTTTCAAAGAGCCGTCAATTTACCTAAAGTAACGGCCCCCTCACACAAGCCTGTTGGCATGACAAGCCAATTTGTTTGACACGCTAAGGTGACCTTACGATGCGTTTAATGTTACGTAATGTGACAGCTAGTGTTTGATTCACGGACTTTTGATTGATCTAATATGATGTCAACGTTAGGTGGATTTAAAATTCACGGACTTTTGATTGATCTAATGTGATGTCAACATTAGGTGTATTTAAAATAGGGAGGAATTTGACGCTCACTTTTCTTTTAACAACACAACACAACATCAAGCCTATATTCCCTGAAGGTGTAGGCACAGCTGCACCCATATTCCGCCAGTTATGTTTTAAGTTTTATGTAATAGGGGGGCGAGTCTCAATCCACTAACCGAACACATATCCAGACTCCTGGCTGCTATTGAGTAATGTCTAATGAAAAATCCCAATAACACTTCACTTTTCTTATAGATAGATAGATACACACACCCACACAGTTGCTTGTTTGTCGGTATTCTACAGGCTGTACTTTGGAGAGTGTTCGCAAGAGCTCCATCAGCTTATTCCGCCATCTTCTTTCTTTCATCGGACTAAAAAAAGACTAAACAAATACAAGTAAAAATAGACATAATTCCACAAAAGAAAAACTCGAAAGAAACTGTGACTTTTCATATCTTCAAGTCTTTGCATGAATGTGTGTGATATGTGTCTCAGGATTGTACCAATAGGGTGTTCAGCTCAGCATGTGACAGCATATACCTGACGCTGGTACTCTGCTGGATCCCTTCAGTGATATACGAAGCCACGGGCATCTGCTTTTCCTACAAATCTTACTAGTATTATAAATGCGAAAGTATGGATGTTTGTTTGTTTGTCCTTCAATCACGCTGAAACCTAAGCAGCCAATTAAAGTTAAGCGACGATTATGAGTAAGAAATATTCCTAAATGGCTACTAAGTATTTGTTAAATTTTAAGTAACGTTTATAAGTAAGGCTGTAAATACTTACCTACACAACCACAGATTTTGAGCTTATAGTTTACCATGTTATTAACTATTATCTCAGCTTTTTGTCATAAAAAATGTACTTAAGAGAATGTACGCGTGTTTCTGAGGTAGATCACTGTTTATATGATGAGGGAATGATATCCTGACATCTGTTTGGCGAATATAATAGTAAGCGAAGATCAAAGAATCACATATGGCACTATGAGAAAACATCGTTCATGATAAACGTACTGGTTATATAGTCTTTGGTTCATGAAACATCGTTCATATAAAGAACGATGTGTCGACGATGTCAAGGATTTCAACATCGATGTTAAAACATCGATGTTTTACATCCCTAGCCGTGGTTCCGCCAGTGTGTGCCAGATTATAGAAGTTTCTCGAATGTGGTTTCTATCGACTCGACAAACCTTCCTCGTTTGATGTTCGATCAAACCAAACGTCATTTGAACGAATCTCGTGTCGTGTGCTATAGTGCTCGTTCGTACGGCGGCGTGTTTCTTGCTGTGCAGGTTTCATTGAAAGTGCTATTGAATATTGTTAATCAGTGTTTCTAGAAGTTTACAGAATTGTGATTGAAATCTAAAGTGAAGATAAATAAAAGGTGAGTTTATTTCAACAACTGATTGAAACGGTGGAATCTGCATGAGAATTTGAGAAATCGAATACATTGGCGTTTGTGTAGATTTCCGCCTCTCACCAGGATTTTTCCTGGACTTCGTGCGTTTTCAAATACAAGACCATGCAAAATCTCTAGGCTATACAAATACTTATTATAATATTTAAAGCGTGCGGGAATCGAACCTGTGACCCATAGCGCAGCAGCCAGTTGCTCGACTACTGCACGAAACGTGACTGCGTTTTTAGGGTTCCGAAGTCCTACAAGGAACCCTTATAGTTTCGTCATGTCCGTCCGTCTGTCCGTCTGTCCGTCTGTCCGTCTGTCCGTCTGTCCGTCTGTCCTAATCTTTTACAGCTTAATAACTTCTACAGTTATAAACATAAGTAAATGAAATTTTGTTAAAAAATAGTCTGCATATAGATCTCAATTTTAAAAGAATAAAAAAATAGTTTTTACGTTCTTTAGGGGTGGCGCCCATACATGTGAAATAGGAAAAAAAAAAAATTTTCGCTGCACCCCATCGTGTGGGGTATCATTGAATAGGTCTACTAAAATGAAGGTAATATTTCATACATCACTTTTTTATCAGGTGTACCATCTGCGAAATATAGCCCGCCAAAGTGGCTTGCAATGTGTCCCCCCCCCTGCCATTTCTAAACTATGCAACATAGAAACTTATAATCTTCCACATTGATAGACCTTTGTGAAAACTCTCTTTTAAAATTATTTCGAGTATAATGTGACTATAATTTTTTGAGTTATAGACAGAAAACTGAAAAATACATAAAACGTCCTAGTTCAAAGGTCATTGACCTTAGAGAAAAATTATCATGGCAAATAATGCTCCTTTAGCTACTTTCTATTTGAAAAAATCACAAAAAGTAACTTTGACATCAATCAGACTTCTTAAATTTGGCTTCTTGAATTTATCGCTAGATGGCGCTACTAACAACACGCTCTGAGTCGCGAATGCTGCCAATTATTGCAAAAACTAAAATAGCCATAATTAATATTCGATTTGATTCGTTTGTACACCTACTTAAGGAACCCTATAATACTGAGCATGGCCCGACATGCTCTTGGCCGGTTTTCTGTTTATTCTAACTCTAAAGCCTATATTTGCTGACTTTTCGGGATTCTAAAGCTAAAAGTGCACCAAAGGAAAAAAAAAAAAAGCCGCGGAATACATAACCTCCTCCTTTTTTTGAAGTCGGTTAAAAATTGGCTAATATTGTGTTGTCAACACGTGTTGGTGACAAAAGTTTCATCTCCGCCAAAGGAACTTTAACATCTTTTGTGTTGTGAACACGTGTTGGTGACAAAATTTTCTATAGGTAACTTACCTTAAATTTGGTGTGAACAAACAAAATGGAAACAGTTGCAAACACAGAAATTGCCAACTATGTATAACTATGTATCACTATAATTCCTAAAATGTAAAGATGTTTTTTTTTACCTACCGCATGTCGTCTTGTTGTGGCAATAAATCATATTTCTTTCTTTATTTTTTTTTTTATTTTTTTTTCTTCCTATCCAACTATTTCAATGGAAACGCACCTAGGAACCAGAAACACTGACCATCGATTAATATGAAAGTTAAGTTAAGGGCACCGTTCACATTTTAATGAAATTTGGCGTACAGAATGGACATAACCCGGTTTAACATATGGGCTACTTTTTATCCCGGGTAGATGAACAGTTCCTGAGGGATGCGCGGTTAACGACATTTACACGGGTGAAGTCGCGGGCATAGGCTAGTTAAAAATAACTGAAAACATCGGGCTCATTGTACTAATGTAATGTAGAGCTTCCGATAGAGTGGGTCTTAAAATGAATATGGACAAGACAAAGGTTATGTCGAATTCCCATATAGCACCCATTCCCGTAAGCATCGGAGAATCTACACTCGAAGTTGTTGACGATTATGTATACCTAGGACAAACTGTCCAGCTAGGTAAGTCCAACTTCGAGAAAGAGGTCAATCGTCGAATCCGACTCGGTTGGGCAGCGTTCGGGAAGCTACGCAATATCTTCTCGTCCAAAATACCGCAGTGTCTCAAGACGAAAGTCTTTGACCAGTGTGTGTTGCCAGTAATTACTTACGGTACTGAAACGTGGTCGCTCACAATGGGCCTGATAAGAAGGCTCAAAGTCACTCAAAGGGCAATGGAGAGGGCTATGCTCGGAGTGTCCCTGCGTGATCGAATCCGTAAGTAACCGACATAGCCCGAAGAATTGCCAAACTTAAGTAGCAGTGGGCGGGGCACATTGATCGCAGAACGGATGGCCGATGGGGCAGTAAAGTTCTGGAGTGGCGAAGCACGCGCGCCCCGCCCACTTTTCCATTCTATCTATCTATTTATGTGTGTGAAACAGTCAAAATTAATATCCTATTTATCCAAGATTAGCCTAGAGAGAGGAGTGTTTGTTGATTGGAGCTTATGTCAAATTTCTATCTTTAGTTGGGTAAATCATGGATAGATATATAGAATATTAATTTTGTCCGTAAGTATACAATTTCTCGATACCCTTGTCATAATCATAGCTGCATTTATGGGCACAAATTCCACTTACACAAACGCCCAACTCTGCAATATGTATTGGTTGTCCAATAGTTCCCTTCAAATTCTTATTTGGCAATAGGCTCGCCCCCTATTACATGGGACTACAACATAACTGGCGAAATGTGGGTGTACTATACACCTCTGCCTACCCCTTCGGGGAAATACAGGCGTGATGTTATGTAAATTCTTATATTCGTAAGTAATGAGATATAAATTAACAAACAAAAACTATCAAGTAAACGAATCATAATTTTTAGACAGTTTTACGAACGACAAACGAAATACGAACATTCATTCCGACTGATACCTAACAATAAAGATAGACTAATCAGCTTTCAAATCTCAGGTCAAGCTATGTGATTGGTGGTTAACATTTTTGCCGGCCAATCACAGAAGCTGACATTAGATTTGACAATAGATCAAATTGATCAGCCTTCCAATAACTGGGGGTTAATGTTATAAAATTGACCGGAGATCAGAGAAACAAACGTCAAATCATGATTACCGCTTGCGATAAGAGAACGATGGTTGACCGGTAGCAAATTGTGCGATGAATGATACTGTTAATCAAATATCGTCAAACACGAGTAGACCCCCAGGTGAGGTAGCGGTCAAACGTAATCCCATTCCTGATTATAAAATAAAATATTACAAAGGGCACCGCGGGAACCATGCACAGAATTATGTATAGGCTACATAACATAATTTTATAAAGCCGCGAGCGGCCGGCACTTGGCGCCCCCTAGGAAATCCATAGTCTCTGCCTACCCCAATGGGAAACAGGCGTGATAATATATATGTATGTATGTATGAAACTCAACTCAAAGTCACGTCACGTTGCGGCAAGCGGCCTGGCACAGACCAAGTGAGTTAGAGTGCAGGAGCTCTAAGGCGTGTTACAAAAAATTTCTTTGAGGCGTCGTCTCTAGTACGTAGTATACATATTACCTGAATGCTTATTCAGTAATCGGAGTACCAGACATCGTGTCTCTTCTGTAACTATTTTTTTTCTTAGTCTATGATATGCATGGAAAATGGCGGCACAAATGGCAGCGTGTACAAGTAAACTAGAAAATGTCAAAATGTATTGCATTTTGTTTACTTACCGGTGAAACGTTACGCCGTTATTATTGTGTTTCGATCTTGAATGGTTTTTACATGTTTTTAGAACACAAGACGGCATTTTTTTAATGTTTTGTCGTCATTAAGCACGGAGTATAATAAAACATTATTATGATGATAAGATAAATAAAGTATACGAAAATATGCAGAAGCAGAAACTTCACCGATTTGAACACTGTGATGGCACCAAACAATTTTTTTTGGTATATCATCACGGCTATAATAGGTATGCAGGGTATGCTCAATTGAACTTTGCTTTGCTTTTGCTTTCAGTCTAAACAATAGATCAAGGACCATAATTTCAAGAAATCCTTTATTCATCGCAATATTTAACTTATTCAAGGTAACAACAATAACTGTTATTATTTTGTATTACAATAAGTCATAAGTCATTTATTCATTTGTGTAACATAGGTACAAAAAATAATATAAAGTTCTTAAATACAATAAACAGTCCGCTATGTTATGTTGTTGTTGGATTATTGCCGCCTGTAGTGACGTAACGATGCGATGTTCGATGCTCACACGCAGGCTGGCAACTTGACGACGCGAAAATGAAATTATGATGCAATTTCCGAACGAACTTTGACTTGCCGACTTCTTGATGATGAAAAAATATGATATTTTCTTGATGTTATTTTTGTTTCTTCTCCGTTACTATCAGTGCAACACAGAAAAAATTTGAAATGGGTCTTCAGGATCAGAATCTATTTATTTATTTATTGTATTCTTTATTGTACACTAGCGACCCGCCCCGGCTTCGCACGGGTGCAATGCTACTGTACAAAAACCAATATAAACTGCTGTTTTGCAGTTAGCTTGCAGTCCGTCTGCAAAGGCCTTAATCATAAAGCCTTATCAACAAATAAAATAACTCACGTAGTTCCTACAAGTGACCTTACTTCCTCAGCTTATGTATTTTAACTCCCTATAGTGATAGCTCTCACCCCGGCCGTCTCCTGGGCGGCGGTGGAAGAAGGGAATAACTATTCTTATATGTATAAGACTTCCCTATTGAAATATTGTCGTTTTTGTACAAGGTGCAAAGTTTCCCGCGCGATTTATTTTTAGATGTCCGTGACGTCGTTATCTCGTCTTAGTTTAGATAAGGTGGACATTAGTACCAACTTTTTTTTAATAATTATACTATGTAGTAATGGGTTAAATATTCAAGAGGTCTTGGTTCAAAGTCAAGGTCGATTCTTTGTAAAATCCCGGTTTCTGTTTGTAAAATGTGCCTGGTTTTAGTCTCAGCGACCGACGGGTTATACCAAAATGCACAGGTAAAATCGATTGGGGTTATATGCATTTTTATGTTAACATTTCGTGTCAAATGCTATGGACGTGAATTGGGTATTTCACTTCATTACGATTTGATAAAATGTCAATAAAATAAATGGGTATTGGCGTATGTTACATTATCGTCTAGTAAGCATCGCGAAAACAAATATCCTTCAGGTGCATGGTGTGTGCGTGAGCGCTGGTTTGTACACGGAGCACGGTTTTTTTGGCTTCATTATGATTGTGCGCAGCACTTCTTCACTTTCGTCTATATTTTTTACCATGTCTGTGGGTAATTTTGGATACTTTTTTTATTAAATAACCTCCACCCACATTTTGAAGTACACACTTACATAAATTAGGTGTTTTTAGGTGCAAAATATTTAAATATTTATCGTTATAAAGGCTGAATGCGTTTTTTTTTTTTTCAAAACTGAAAATAGTACAAGAACCGCGCGCGGACGAATTGGTACGAATGAAAAAAATTTGATACTGTTGAATTAATTTGTGTATTGTTTTCTCGCAAATGAGAAAAAAGTACTATACAAGTCTCGGCCGAAATAACAATTAACGGCCTCGTTTAGTTAAAAAGGAGTTACAATATTACTCGGCCGTCAATTGCTTCATTTCAGGCCTTGACAGTAATTTACTATTAACAGCATATTCGATGCATTAACGTATGTTATGTTAAGATAAGTATGTATTTCTTGTTACAACAGAAATAGATAGAATGGAAGAAGCGGCGGGGCGCGCGTGGCAGCACTCTGCACCATAGTGCAGTGCATTTCAAAGCCTTTCTCAGCACGCTTTATGACTTGTTTCTGTAAATAATGTAACAAAAACCATCAAAAATGTCGTATTGTCCTGTTTCTAACTGCAGAAACAAAAGCTGTAAAGTGCATTTGATTAAAGTTAATTTTAAAAAATTAATGACGTCAATATGTAAGGCGTCGTTTGTTCGAAAGTTGCCACGCATGAATCGCAAGTAAAATTGTGATTACAAACATTCTATCCATTTCTGTGATTGTTACTAACACAGTGAGCCATTGTTTTACTTGTTAAATAAAATAAATTAAAATTAAATTATAATGATATCCTTTCGTATTCGTTAATAAAATTGTTTTATGACTTTACCTGTAAATAAATTGTTTGGTATACCTATAAAGCGCTGTAAATTCCTACTTTTGTGTGATAAAAATAAATGCATCTGTTGAACTGTTGTGTGTAGCGTTATTATTGTGTACCTATAATCAGTACGGTCGGTAGTCAGATTGCTAACAAAGGGAGTAGTTCCTGGACACGCCACCCTAAGACTTGACACGGAGCGTGACTGCTGCAGTAGGTACCTTACCTTCATCTTTTATTAATATTCGTCTCATCGGATCAGCCCCCTTATTCTATTTTCTGTGAT
The DNA here is from genome assembly GCA_949699075.1 of Asteroscopus sphinx. Classification (NCBI taxonomy): domain Eukaryota; kingdom Metazoa; phylum Arthropoda; class Insecta; order Lepidoptera; family Noctuidae; genus Asteroscopus; species Asteroscopus sphinx. Next base: position 17,667,630 of record OX453024.1, read on the forward strand.
AGTTCAATACCGTGTAACTAGCACTTGCAAATATGGTAACCTATGTACAAAAACAAAACAGAGTGTTTCTAACAGTTATATTTTTTTTTTTTATTCTATTAATATTTATTGAGGGTTTAATCATACCTGATTACGCCACCCTCATCGGTACAAACCAAATCTTAAGATCTAAGTCCTTTTTGTACTACTTTGTACAACAGTCTTGCATCTTTTGACAAAGGGGACGCCAGTATACTGTTACATTTTCCGATATTTAATGACTTGGACATTAATGTACTTCTTTCGGCCGCGTTCCGAACACATTCCATCAGTATATGGTAAACATCCTCTACCACGTTACACTCTGGGCAATTAGGTGAAATAGCTTTACCCATAAGGAAAGCGAAACTATTCAATGGAATGTGTCCCGAACGAAGCCGAAGAGCTATAACTATTTCTGACCGGCACATATTGGCTTGGTCGATCCATGAACACCGAGAAAGGGCTGGTTGGATCGTTCGATACCATATTCCTTTACACAATGACCTGTGATCGAAGTATTCGTTCCACATTTTGGTGCATTGCTCTTTCACGATATATAGGAAATCATTGTGTACCGGAAGATATGAACAAACCAAATCCACATTATAAGCATCTTTAGCTAGTTGATCAACTATTTCATTATCTTCCAAGCCAATATGAGCCGGTATCCACTGTAGCACTACATTCTTGTTTTCAGAAACAAGTTTACAGATGGAACAAATCACATCATAGGCAATCGGAACACCCCGAAAAGTCGTGGTACACCGAGCCAAATGTTGGAGAGCGCTTTTGGAATCGGTCAATACTACAAAATTCCCGCTTTCAAACGATTCAATGTATGATAAAGCTTCCCCAATTGCTACAAGTTCAGTACACATTATATTAAATATTGTATTAACGCTCAATTGTACTGAACTCTTAGCTTGTGGGTCGAAAAAAGCCGCTCCAGAACCTGTCTTGTCCTTTGATCCATCTGTAAAAATTCTATAAAACCCCGAATACGTGTTCCTTAAAAATAAAGAACATTTCTCATTGAGTCCAACAGTTTGGTAGTACTTTTTAGCCTTATCTAAACCATCTATTCTAGGGATTATAATTTTAGATAAATCAATTTTGTGAACCCAAGTGTCCAATGAAAACATTTCCAACTGTGGACTTGTGTGAACTGAAAATGAATTAAGAGACTCGTGAATTTTTACTAATAAGGGAGTCTTTCTTCGCCATTGTGTCTGTTGACAAAGTGTGTGTAGTTCATCTAACACAGCGATAATACTGTTATCAGCATAAGATTTTAATTTGAGCCAATATTTGCCAGCAAGATAATGTCTGCGGAACTGCAACGGTTGTAGGCACAATTCATTTTCCATAACGTGAATGGCTGTGCTTTTAATGAAGCCACCAATAACCCTCAGACAAACGTTTTGAACCCTGTCCAATTTAATTAGGTGAGTTTCACAGCTACTATCGTACAGGAAGCAAGCATAATCGATTCTACTCCGAATCAATGATATGTACAATCGCCTTAGATGCTTGGGATGTACTCCCCATCCAGAACCAGCAAGAACTTTAAAAACATTTAACACTTTTAAAACTTTTTGGCGGGTCTCGTTAATATGTTTAGTCCACCTAAGCGATCGGTCAAGCCAAACCCCCAAATATTTCACATTGCACACCACCGGCAACGATACATCGTTAATATTCAAATCTATGGCTTCTCTAGAAAAGCCTCCCCTAAAAATACAAACACTACACTTTAAAGGGGATATTTCGAGACCCAAATCCAAAAGAAGGTTAGCCATTTTATTGAGCGCTGGTTGTAATCGCTGCTGTGTCGACGATAAGTCACTGCAAGAGGTGTACAATACAAAATCATCCGCATACTGCGAAATAAACACCCCATTAATACTTTGACAAATTACCATGGTTGCAATATTAAAAAGTAAGGGTGACAATGGATCGCCCTGCGCCAATCCCCGACCGGAAGTGCGCCTCATAACGTAATCGTCAACTGTAATTTTAAGATTTCTCAATTTGAGAAAGTTCCAGATATAACTACAGATCCTGGATCCTACACCAATTCGATGCATGATTTCCAATAAACCTCTGACGTCTACATTATTATACGCGTTGTTAATGTCAATAAAAACGGCTGCAGTAATAAGTTTTTTAGACAAGCCAATCTGAATACGGGACACTAAGATGGATAAATTATCTACTGTTGAACGGCATTTTCTAAAGCCTGTGGTGTTATTTGATAAGAAATTATGTTTTTCGATAAACCACTCTAATCTGTTCATTAAAATGTTATGAAAAACTTTGCAGACGCATGAGATCATTGAAATAGGTCGCAGAGATGATAAACTTTGAGAGTCACGTCCCGGCTTGGGGATTGGCACAATCACAATATCCCGCCATTGCTTAGGAACAAACCCTGATACAAAAAACTTATTATAAAGGAGGATCAGTATCTCTTTCCCCTTTTCTGGCAATCTCTTTATCATGGAATAAGATATATTGTCACAACCAGGAGCAGTATCCTTAGATTTGACACATTTATTAAACTCTGAAGGAGTAATAACTACATTAAGTTCTGGATTATCCACACAGAAAGTTGGTTCTCTCGGAGACACAAAATCCGGCGTTAAACTAAGAAGCAGATCAGAAGCTTTACATTTATCTACGTAATTTGTTGATCGTTTGTATCCCTTTAGCCACTTCATTTTCCGCCATAAGGTAGATTGAGACGTAGTATGGTCAAATGACGAACAAAAATCAGACCACCCTTCAAATTGAGCTCTGCGAAACAGTCTCTGGGTTTCGCTAATCTTACTCTGTAATTTGTCATAGTTCTGAGGGTTAGAATGACGTCTAAATTCGGCTAAGGCTAGTCGCCGTTCTGCTACACATTTAGACAACTTTGGATTCCAATATGGTTTAGGCAAGAATTTACTATCAGGGTTCGGGTTAATCTTGACTGAAGGGATACAAACCTTGGCGGCTAAGTTAATATGTTCAATAAAGGTATTATAATCATTTTGTAAGTCCCCTGAAAATTCAAAATCTGTCAAAAGGGTGTTGAGCAACTTACTGTAGGAAGCCCAATTAGCTTTTTTGAAATTCTTACGGAATATTTGAGTAGGACTAGGCTGAATATTTGAGGTAATTTTAATGACACAATGATCACTGCCTAATGTTTCATTCATAGCGGACCAGTCGAATACTAATGCAATATCAGATGATACTAAAGATATATCTGGTGAGGATTTTTGACATACTGAGTTAACTAATTTTAATCGAGTCGGGCTGCCATCATTCAAGCTAACCAATTGATTATCCATTAATGCCTCAAATATTTGAACGCCCCTACTATCCGTTTTATACGACCAATTTGAATGGTGCCCATTGAAATCTCCCAAGACTAATGTTTTTTCGGTAAACATAGAAAATAAAGTATCCCAGTCATTTTGAACGGTTCTTACCGAAGGTGGACAATAAACAGAAATAATATTTTCAATAACGGCACAGTTAAATAATCGTACACAGACCAATTGGATACCTTGATTGCTGAGTTGGACCTCATACAGTTGTGATTTAATTGATTTGTGGGTTAGAACTGCAACCCCCCCATAGCCATCAAACCTGTCTTTGCGATAAATTTTATAGGCACTTAGCTTCATGTCACTTTCTGGATCTAACCATGTCTCACTCAACGCTGCAATGTGTATATGTTCTTGAATTAACAGCTGTTCCAATGAAATCAGCTTAGGTTTTACGCTTTGAGCATTCCATTGTAGAATATTTAATTTAATCCCAGCTTTGTAGTTATCCATTAACGGATTTAAATAAATCAAAAAGTTTCTTCAACATAGGCCAATCCGACACATTATCCACAACAACCAAAATTAACCATTCTATACAACATTGTATAACCTTCTTAATTTTCTCTGCTATAGTACCTCTCTTCAAAAATATTATCTCTTTAAGTCTAGACAAAAGCTCATCAAAGTGTACCTCTCTCTTCTGAGTCATGGTGGGACTATCACGCACACATGATTCCTTCGGTTCAGTTGAGAATAAGATATTCCAATCATTTTTCTTAACATCCCGTTTTTTGTCGTGTGGTTGAGTATGTGGTTCGGTCTTTGGAGTAGCTGAACTATGTACCATCGCTTTGGTTCTGATCACATCAGTATAAAGAGGTGTACTTGAGACGGTAGGTTCAATTTTATAAGGGCGTGCAGAAAACAACTCAGATGTCATTGTACCACTAATATTTTCAGGCTCTATCTTTTCTCTAGGTGGAGAAGGCACTACATAAAGAGATAAAGCTTTTCTATATGTACAATTAAACTCTGCCATAAGATCTTTGAGCTTCTTTTCTTTCAAAAAAGCAGGACATGTTTTTGGCAGCGCCATGTGTTGCCCACCACAGTTTAAACATTTAAATCTCTGGGTATCGCAGTTTGGATGATTACTACCGCATTTTGGACATAATATCTTCTTAGAAGGGCACACTCTTGCCGGATGGCCAAACTTCCAACAACGTGAGCATTGCGTCACGGGGAATACAAAAGGGTCCACCTTAATCCTCAAACCCTCTGCCAAAACATATGCTGGTAAAAGATCACCTTTGAAGCACAAACGAACCGCTTCACTTGCGATCCATAATTCTTCCTGCGTATCATTAATATTACGCCTCTTGAGTCGCTGCAACGAAACTAGCTCAAAAGATTCAAGGCAAGTTATACAATTCTTAAGATCGTCATCTGATAGTTCTAAATCTACATCTTTGATGACACCGTATGAGTAACTTTTTAAATCTGGTCTGTGAAATCTCCATCCAATGTTGATTAAATCTTTACAAGTTTCTAATTTAAATGCACTGACCTCATCCATACAATCTATACGTATTCTGCAATCGTTTATGTATTTTACTTTTATTATATCTTTTATTCCTTTTTCTTTAAATAATCTCGCAAGAGCAAATTGTCTCGGAAACTTCTCATTAAAGGAAATATATACCTGGACGTGACTTTCTTTTAACTTCTTCTCCTTGCTTTTTACTGTTGTCCATCCTTCCTCGTCTTCCTCCCTACTTCGTTTTATAGGTCTCATCTTATTTTCCAACTTCTCCTCATACAAATCATCATTTAAATCACATTGTTCTTCATCAGCTTCTGCCATGTCCGTTTCAGAATTGTTACTGCTATACATAATACGCACCGGATCAATATTCTCGCTAATTAGTTCATTATCATCCTCCATGATACACAACTATGTAACGCATATTCTAATAGCTAACGATGTGCCAGCCAACTTAAAGGCCAGCGACGACCGTAAAGTAAACAATAGGCTCGTTAGCTAATGAGTTATGAATCACTATTAACTCTGCACGCGTCCGCTCGAAGCGAATGCCGCTGCGGGTATGAACAGTTATATTAATTATGGTTAAAATAACGGTGGTGAAGTGAATCATAAACATTAAACCAGCCAAGTGCGAGTTGGACTCACGCAGTAAGGGTTCCGTACCACCCATCGACCTGATACCCTTTAGAAACTGCTTTAATTTATGAGAATTCATCAAAAGACATCAACGTAACGTGCGCGAAATATGAATATTTGCATCTATTTTTTACGCAGATACCACCAAATATATCTATGTTTACCCTATTTTTATTATTTGTTGCTCAATAACATAGTATGCACTATATTCAAACCAAATTTTACGCTGGTATGTATTACAGTTTTGAAGATAGGGCAGGAACAAAAACTTTGAGAATAAAACATGTTTTTAGAGGTTTCTTGTATGGGGACCCCCTTTGGACTTTTTTTCTTTTTTTAGTATTTGTCATAGTAACACATATTCTGAGAAATTTACAAACGGCTACCTAGTACCGTTCAAAAGATTCTATAGCCCTGTGACAGACAGACGGACGAACGGGCGGACGGACAATCAGCGCAGCGAGAATAATAAGGTCCCGTTGGGCACCCATTTAGTACGGAACCCTAAAAGTGCGAGTTACACGTTTATAAAAAATGGCAGATATCGCCTTACTCAGTAATGTCGATTTAAAGAATTGGACAATCTCATTTTACAAATTCTGTCACAACCACAAGTCATAGCAAAATAAAAATGATACATTATCCCACTCGATGCCCAAGATTCGGGTCACTCTAATAGAGCACAGCCTCACGCACAGCCCAGTGTTACCAGATGGCAAGTTTATTTATTTATTTATTTTATTTATTTATAGAAGTACAGCCACATCACAAAGTCAAAGTTTGAAATTATCACAAATCTAGAAAAAAAATATCTTATGTTGTTATAATTAACACTAGCTATGCCCGACCATACGTTCCTATCAACATTTTTTTTTCACAAAATCCATCGCGTGCTCCGCACTCGCAATGTTAGAAACAATTCGCCTAAGTTTTATCGCAATAGGATGAATGGTATAGGAACGCATACGGGCCAAAAAAGAAAAATATATTTTTATTTGTAGATAAATAAAATCAGAAAATTATTAGAAAAAGAAAAGAAAAATTTCTTATTGTCCCAGTTAGCAGCGTGCAACAGTTAAAAAAAACGTAACAATGCAAAGCAAAAAAAAACAGATACCTAACTAATCCAATAGCACTCAGTCTGATAGTCTGACTCTAGGTCTGACTGTCCTGACTGAACTGGTAACTGACGCAAACCGACCCACGAACTAAGACCGAACAAAATGAATTAGTGGAAAAGGACGCAGTATGCGGTTGGAAGGGAAGCATCGTTTTTTTATGGTCTTATGCGTGCATTTTATTCAGTATGTCGTGTGCATCACACTGCACACATAATGAGTGAGAGTGACGAGAATGTATGCTTAAATGCTTGTTGTTAATGCTGGTTGTTGTCTAAAAAATTACTAAGCCTCAAAAATATCACAGCGTTATTAAAATTATCGTATGAATTTACAAAACTATCGTTCGATACCCTGCTATTATTTTTTACCGCAAAGGACTTGCAATCATCGTAGATGGATCTCAAAATTGATGTTATATTCGTAAACAGCACCCCAGGAAACCTCGAAATCGATACCCATATTGATTTTATTTAAAAAGTATCGTCCGCCATCTTGGATCTCAAAATTGATGTTATATTCGTAATCAGCACCCCGGGAAACCTCAAAATCGATATCCATAATTGAGTCCAGTCCAGCATGAACACTTCAGTAAAGAGATAAATGAGTTAAAACAAAATAAACCTAATATTAAGTATAGGTCTAAACAAATGCAATATTTAAATCTCTATATTGATAAAAATATGCTCATACGCGTTGGTGGTCGCTTGCGTCACTCCAGTCTTCCTTTGCAGCATAAGCATCCTTTGTTATTGCCTTCAAAAAGTCATGTTACCACCTTAGTCATTAAATATGAACATGAGAGGCTACTACATGCTGGTAATCAGACGACATTATCTAGTTTGCGAAAATTTGTATGGCCTTTGAATGGAAGGAATAGTGTTCGGCATATAATACACAAATGTGTAAGATGTTGTAGGTATAGAGGTGAGACGGCGTCGCAAGTAATGGCAGATTTACCTAGGTATCGTGTGACTCCCAATAGACCGTTTTTGTTATGCGGTGTTGACTTTGCAGGCCCCATTCAAATGAACGTGGCACGAGTCAGAAAGTCACTTATTACTAAAGGTTACATTTGTATTTTTGTATGCATGTGTACTAAAGCTATTCACATTGAGCTTACCTCTGATCTCACAACTAATGAGTTTTTGAATGCACTTAAAAGACTAGTTTCGAGGCGGGGTAGGTGCCTACAAATATTTAGTGATAACGGGTCGACCTTTAAGGGCGCTAAAAATGAGTTGAAATCATTGCATAAAATGTTCAAAGAAGATTTTGAATCTATTTCTAATTTTACTAATTCAGAAGGAATTGAATGGGTGTTCATACCTCCCTATTCTCCTCACTGGGGTTCCATATGGGAAAACAGTGTTAAAAGTGTCAAACATCATTTGAAGCGAGTTATGGGAAATAACATATTGAGTTATGAGCACTTAAATACATTACTGGTTCAAATAGAGGCCATAGTTAACAGCCGTCCTATAACTCCCCTCAGAGATGATGCTGATGACCAATACCTCTCACCTGCTCACTTTCTGATAGGTGAAACTTTAACTTCCATTCCGGAAGGTATTTTCTTTGATGTACCTGACAATAGATTATCTGTTTATAATCAATTATGTAAAATGCGTCAATTGTTTTGGAAAGCATGGAAAAATGACTATCTTCACTCTCTTCAAATGAGATATAAATGGTACAAACATAACCCTAATTTATTATTAGATATGATTGTATTAATTAAAGATGACAATGTACCTCCACAGTCTTGGCCTTTAGGTAGAATAATAAAGTTGTTCCATGGTAAAGATAATAATGTTAGATCTGTCATGTTAAAAACTAAAAATGGTAATTATACAAGGCCTATAACAAAAATAGTTCCTTTGCCATATGATAATTAATTGTTAAGTTTAGCAATAATATAAAATCATTGTTAATGTAGAATTAAAAGGTAATTGTTAGTGATAAAATAATATTAAAAACATTTTTACTTTAAAGTGAATGAATTTAAATTGTATAACTTTTAAAGGAAATTCAGTAAATTATAAACATTTTTATTTAAAAATTAGACATGTCTTTGTTAAGTAACTGTCTACTTATAGTGTCTTAACTTTGTAAAATATATAGTTTCAAGACAATATTTGATTGTCTTTGTTTTCAAATAAGTTTCTTAGATCAACAATTTGATTTGTATAACACTGGGAAGTTTATAATAATATTCAATTCTTAGTCATATTTAGGTGACTTTTAGTTTCTATTCAACTTTTGGTCTTATGTGTCTTAAATAAACTTGTGTAATTTATTGCAATATTAGATTAAGTTGAAATTTAATTGGTTACTTTGTAACGGGCGGGTGTATGGAAAAATATTGCCATCTGTTGTCTTTTTTATTGAACTAAGTAGCTAACTAGTAGTAGTAACTTCAATACAGATCATTGCCGTACCTACATAGGTTATCGATAGCTGTCAAGCTTGCTTAGTATTTCAAACGTTTCTTACTAGATGTCGCTTGTGAAAATCTAACTCTGTTTTATCAGGCTACACCCGCCATTAATTACACTCTTTCTGGTTGACTAACTGCATGTATGTACTGTGTCCGTAAAAATAAAAATAGTATTTTCGATAAAAGGTGCGTTATTTTCGAATCCAAGCAATCCCAGGGCTCCCAGTAATCGTCCACTCCCCATTGACCATCCTCCCCGGGTAGTACAAGGACACGTGTCCAGCGTGATGCCAGGTCCCCTTGTTGTCCAGCTGTATGTCGACGCTGACGAGACAGAGCTTGTATTATGTGGGTACTAGACAATGGATATGATACTTATATACATAAGAAACACCCAGACCAACACAAACACTTATGTTCATCACACAAATATTTGTGTCCTGTGAGAATCGAACCTACGACCTCGTGATCAGCAGTCCGACACTCGAACCACTAGACCACAGACGTCGTCATACATCAAACGTATGTCATCATCATCATTTCAGCCGAAAGACGTCCACTGCAGGACATAGGCCTCCCAGAAGCAACGCCACAACGGCCGGTCCTGCGCTTTCCGCATCCAGCGGATTCCCGCGACCTTCACCAGGTCGTAGGTCCACCTTGTGGGGGACCTACCCACGCTGCTCACGTAAGAACGGAGCCATTCATGTTATAAATGCAATTCCTTCGGATCAAATGCAGGATTTAATCTTGTTGCAATTCGACATTTCGTATCTACTCGACGTCCCGCTTGAGTTGAACCACGTTGAACAGAACTCGCGATAGCTAACTAGGTGAGTTAAGTCGGTAGGTAAATACCTACCTCCATAACTAGGTAGCCATACAATAGTTACGTAGGTGTCACGTAGGTAATAATAAATTCAAATAGCTACAGAGCAGTGAATGCAGTGATAGTCGGTTATTACAAAAGTACTTAGGTAGTATTTACATTGTTGCCGGCACAACTGCATTAAAATGTTATCCACTAAATAATTCAATGACTAAAATGCGTGTCGTAGGTAATATTTTAAAGCGATTAGTTTTTTTTTCACGATAGTGATTGGACGTTTGGAAGAACATGAGCGAGACCTTTGCCCAGCAGTGGGATAGCAAAGGTTAATAAAAATATATTCTCAAATTGGTTATATAAACATTTATGAATCAACCCTCAACTAAAAAGTATGAAATAAAAACTTTTTAACAAAAACTTTTTAACAAAAAATAAAACCGACTTCAAAAACCTTAACTAAAAAGTAAAAAAATAATCATTGTATGTATTTTAAAATCTTAACTTAAACAACATTTTTAAGGCGGCGCGTGGTTGACCCTTTGCGTCATGTAATGTAGTCGAGCGAAATATCTATAGTAAAAACAGTTTATGTGAACGTACATGAAAATCACGCGCCGCCTTCAAAAGTTAAGATTTTAAAATCCATACAATGATTATTTTTTTACTTTTTAATTAAGGTTTTTGAAGTCGGTTTTATTTTTTGTTAAAAGTTTTTATTTCATACTTTTTAGTTGAGGGTTGATTCATAAATGTTTATATAACCAATTTGAGAATATATTTTTATTAACCTTTGCTATCCCACTGCTGGGCAAAGGTCTCGCTCATGTTCTTCCAAACGTCCAATCACTATCGTGAAAAAAAAACACGCATATCGGCCAAGAATTCTCAGAATGAGGAACCAATGAGCAGATCATCTAGATACGCAAAGCTAAAATAAACTGATTTATTGAAGCTGGTTAAAAAACTACTTAACCTAAGTCAATAAAATTTATATGGGACCACCGCGCGGACTTTCTCTACCAAATAAAAAAACAACCACGTAAATCGGCCCAAAAATCTCGGAGTAATCGGTGTACATACATGAAAAAAAAAAAAAAAAAAAAAAAAAAACCCGTGGAATACATAACCTCCTCCTTTTTTTGAAGTCGGTTAAAAAATAAAACCGACTTCAAAAACCTTAACTAAAAAGTAAAAAATAATCATTGTATGTATTTTAAAATCTTAACTTAAACAACATTTTGAAGGCGGCGCGTGATTTTCATGTACGTTCACATAAACTGTTTTTACTATAGATATTGCGCTGGACTGTACATTACATAACGCAACCACGCGCCGCCTTAAAAATGTTGTTTAAGTTAAGATTTTAAAATACATACAATGATTATTTTTTACTTTTTAGTTAAGGTTTTTGAAGTCGGTTTTATTTTTTGTTAAAAAGTTTTTATTCCCAATTATATTGGGGTCGGCTTCCAGTCTAGCCAGATGCGGCTGAACATCAGTATTTTACACGGAGCGACTGCCATCAGACCCCCGCAACCCAGTTACTGGGTAATACTGACATTCGGAGGTTAGACCAGTTGTCAGACTTTCAGGCTTCTGACTACCCGTAACGACTGCCATAGATATTCGTAGGTATAACAACCGGGACCGACAGCTTAACGTGCTCTCCGAGGCACATGACCTACATAGCTATCAGGTGAAAAGTATAAAAATGTCCCACCCGTGTCCAGTACATGCCCGCAATTTCGCGGGTGTGTTCCCCAGAGGCACAGACTCGTCGATACCCGGGTGCCGCCATGCCATGCCGCAGTGACGTCATACGGCGCACCCGGTCAACGACATGCACTTTTAAATTTTAAAATAAGAATGGACAATGTTTTTATAGGTGTTCGTGTTGTAAATCACAATAGACTAAGGAAGGAGTAGGTACGTAGGTACCTACATAAGTACCTAGTCTTGTTTTTTTAAGAATTGACGACTGGTAGGTAGGTAGGTACGCACGGCTACACATCAAGCTGTAATTTTCCAGTATAAGCTGATCTCGCATTGTACAGAGAGCCTATACAAGGCGAGGTCAGCTTATACTGGAATTTTACAGCTTGATGTGTAGCCGTGTGTACCTAATAAAATTAAAATGTATTTATTTATTTTGGCGTTTAGGCTTCTTTAATCTGTGGTTTAGGGTATTAATCAAAATAATTAGATGTCGATTACTTACTGAGTGGGCGGGAAAATTTGGAAAGAGCGTGTTGTGAATATTGTATTCATTTCTAAAACTTGTTTCTTCGAGTGTTAATGATACCATGATGATCATCGTAGCATCTCTTGTAAGTCTGTGTGATCATGATATGTGTTGATGATGTGTGAGTGTTACCATGATACAAATTCTCCACCACCAACCACAGAACAAATAATAGTACTGCCATAACTGCAATGAAACTGTCGACGATTGTGCAATCCGCTTGTAGTCGGCGTGTAGTTCGAACTTTCAGTATATTAAAAAGTACTCTGTGGTTCGAACGACTAGCAGGACCTGCCTACCTACCATCCCTCTGTAAGTATACAGAGGGTCAAGATCACCAGTTCTGCTCAATCGATTGAGATGACACAACCATAGGTGTAGTAATTCTATGCTGACACACCCGTAGGCCTACCGCATATTGCATCCCAATTACCGTCCAGCCCAACAGAGTGCTAGGTTGGGCGTTTATGTCTTTTGTTCGCAAAAGCTTTATTGCACTGGCATTTGCCGTGTTTTGTTTTATCTCCTAAACTATACAACCAAAGAAAGATGCTTTACTTACTACCCTTTACTTAAAAGGGCAAACTATATATCTATTAAATACTGATGACTAAACAATACTTTGATGAGGATTAATAGTTTATAAATTAAAATTTACTTATACGGTTAGAAATGAAAGTAGGTAAGTATATGTTATTTAATTATTTTGCTCAAAAATAGTTTAAATATTAAAAATAATAAAAAAAAAAAGTGTGAGTCGGACTTACGTAGTAAGGGTTCCGTACCACCCATCGACCTGATACCCCATAGAAACTAATTCAATTTACGAGAGTTCATCAAAAGACATACCTACGTACCGTGAGCGAAATATGAATTTTTGTATCTCTTTCTTACGCAGTTACCACCACATGTGTCTATGTTTTTACCTTTTTATAATTTTTTGCTAAACTACATAGTATGCACTATAATCAGACCAAGTTTGACGCTGGTATGTATTACAACAAAAACGTTGAAAAAAAAATGCATTTTTTTTTCTAGGTTTCTTGTATGGGGTCCTCCTTTAGTTTAAGACTGTTTTTATGTTTAGTATTTGTCGTGATACGTGATAGCAACACATATTCTGAGAAAATTTCAACCTATTACCGTTCAAAATATACAGCCCTGTGGCAGACATACGGACGGATGGACGGACAGCGTAGCGCGAGTAATAGGGTCCCGTTTGGCACCCTTTGGGTACGGTACCCTAAAAACGTAATGTGTGTTTAGGGGTGGCGCTCATACATGTGAAATGGAGACGAAAATTGTTTTTTTCGCTGCACCGCCTAATGTTGTCATTTAATAGGTCAGGAATAGGTCTATTGAAATGAAGGTAATGTTTCATACATCACTTTTTTATCAGGTAGGTGTCACGTTTACGATATATAGCCTGCCGAAGTGGTTTGCAATATGTCCCCCATGTGCCATTTCTAAACTATGCAACGTAGAATCATCACAAATAGTCTCAGACCAACAAAAAACTATTGTAATGTTGGTCTGAGCAGATAGTAAAAACTATAGACGAAGTGCTGCGAACAATCATAATGAAGCCAAAAAACTGTGCTCCTTCGTGTAAACCAGCGCTAATGCACACAGCACACACACCATGCACCTGTATTTGCTTTCGCGATGCCGCGACATGTGTACTGAGAGTGGTGAGCACGGTTTGAGGTACATGTGTGTGCGTGAGCGCTGGTTGCACACTAAGGAGCACGGTTTTTTTGGCTTCACTGTTATTATAATAAAACAAAGTTTAACCGGATTAAATCGCGTATATTATTTAAATTGGTTTCCCTGACGTTTCGAAAGCTTTGCAGCATTCACTGTTATTGTTCGCAGCACTTCGTCTATATTTAAAAAAACCCCAAACATAAACCCCCTTATTACAAAATCGGGTTTAATAGTAGCCTCCTGTCCTGTGTAGTCATACATCAAACAATTGTATTTTTAATCCTCTCCGTTAAAATTTTGATTTGTCTTATTTGTTTTATTTTAATAAAGATTTTTGTCAAGGTATTGAGGCCGGTGTTCATGAATGTTAACTCTCTGATTAAACGGCTGATTACTCGAAAATATTACTGGAATTGTGGGTAGGTACGTAAACGGTTGTTTGGCCAGACAAGTATCGTTGGTGAAATCAAGCTTTTAATACCCCGCGGAGAGTATGCAATCCAGTCTTAGCTTGGAAACGGAAAGTATTCGACAGTTCCTATACTTAAAGTACTTTCCAAAGGTTGTCTGGAAGATATCGCTTTTAGCGATAAGACCGCCCATGTACCCATAATTTATACGTTGTTCCTGTGTATGCTCTGAAGGAAGGCCAACACGTAGGGATTTCTTATAAAAGAACCGATCGAGATATCACATCGTTTCGCATATCTCGGTGAGTGATTCGCGAGTGAATCGATATTTTTATCACTCGAGTGCGTTTTTTCGATGTCACTCGAGTAAAAGTGGACTCGAGTAAAAGAAGACTCACTAATCATATGTCATCAACGGTAAAAAAAATTATCAAATATATTAATTATTGTGGTTATATTCTCTTTAATAATAATTATAACTAAACCAGGCGCGTGCATTGCATATAGGCAATTAGGCATAACCTAGTGCCTTCCTCATTCTAATTCAATAGTGGTGTAAATTATTATCCTTTTTTCAGAGTACGATGATTATTTATCTTAAAATAGACCTATTAATGCTAAATTAATCTTCATACATAAAAAAATCAATAACTTATACCACAATTAAATTCAAGTGAAGTAGGCCAATGCACGCCACTGAACTAAACTATTCGCCAAGGCCCACAGAGTACATTATATAACTGAGAACCTAGGCCCATGTCCAGCAGTGGACGTCTTTCGGCTGAAATGATGATGATTCGCCAAGGACTATCAATTGTGGCATCGATGGGTAGAATACCCATTTTGACAAAATTGTAATGGAGTCTCAGTAGGGTTTCTTTAAGGCGGCGCGTGGTTGACCCTTTGCGTCATGTAATGTAGTCGAGCGCAATATCTATAGTAAAAACAGTTTATGTGAACGTACATGAAAATCACGCGCCGCCTTCAAAAGTTAAGATTTTAAAATCCATACAATGATTATTTTTTTACTTTTTAATTAAGGTTTTTGAAGTCGGTTTTATTTTTTGTTAAAAAGTTTTTATTTCATACTTTTTAGTTGAGGGTTGATTCATAAATGTTTATATAACCAATTTGAGAATATATTTTTATTAACCTTTGCTATCCCACTGCTGGGCAAAGGTCTCGCTCATGTTCTTCCAAACGTCCAATCACTATCGTGAAAAAAAAACACGCATATCGGCCAAGAATTCTCAGAATGAGGAACCAATGAGCAGATCATCTAGATACGCAAAGCTAAAATAAACTGATTTATTGAAGCTGGTTAAAAAACTACTTAACCTAAGTCGTCTTGCTTGAAATCGCGAAAAAAAACAGCTGTTCCTTACGTTTTGTTGATTAATGTGAACATAAATGTAAAGAATATCAGATTATTTTTTTGCAATTTCTGGGTAGGTCCTATAATAAAAGTTGTTCATACTGATGAGGACAATGACCCCTTAAGAGGTTTTGAGTTATTTCAATAACACCTTGTATATGTATACATGACATTGTATTTATGACCTTGTATATCAGAAATGCGTGGTCATATTTGAAGAGCTCATTTAGGTCATAGCATAGAACAACTTTTACTATGGGACCAACCCTGATATCGCGAAAAAAATATCAGCTGTTCCCTACTAAATCATCGATGTTGCTCGACAAAATGTAAGGATCAGCTGATATTTTTTTCGCGATTTCAGGGTTGGTCCCATATAAAAGTTGTTCTATGTTATACCCTAAATGAGCTCTTCAAATATGACCACGCATTTCTGATTCACGTTGTATTATATCCCGTAGTGAAAAGCCGGCTTTACTTTTTGTACCTTCTCAACCCTTTGTTATTACTCCCGAGTTCCCGACCCCTGACTATTGATGCTATAGTGACGTAATTCCCAATCCTTTTATACTCGACAGTAACATATTTCCCTTCTATTCCAGTTGGCGCACGAAACTGACAGCTCTACAAGAGTACATCGATTGTAAGCGCGCTGAAGCTAAGCAGACGTTGGAGGCCGCGCGAGAGAAACGAGTCAAACTTATTGTTAAGAACATTCGCGAGTGGAACGGGAAGCTTGCTTGATTATTTTATTACGTATTAAATACGCTAGTTGTGGTCACGGAATAAAAAAACAAGGAGAAGTGTCTTATGGCTACCGCACTTAATCGCGCTTAGTTTCCCGCTGCGACGCTATATGACGTCTCGAATGCTTATGTGAAATACTAGATTATACCTTATTGTGTAATTATAAGGTGCAAATGTGATAGCAGAACGAAAAATGATTCTAGAGGTGTATTATATCACCACTATGTGTAAATTTTTTATAAATTTTATTAAAATAATTTAAATTTTAACGTCTTGTACTAAGATTTTTTTTTTAAATTGTATAATTGCTAGGCCCCATTTGAATTTTAAGTAGATCCAGTCACATAGTTGTTTTTTGTATTTTAATGTACTATTTCAATTGTCAATGTGTGATTGTGGCGACACTTTTCCCGTACTAAGTAATCATAAGGGCCCCTCCATTTGTTTTCTTTATTTCGTGGTTGTAGTATACAGCATGTTACAAAAACACTGTTCCTGTGAGCTACGTTATCAGAATCGATAAACTCTTCAATAAAAATAATCAAATTAAATATTAAGTCATTATTAATTGTAATAATCACTTTTGATAATGATTTAATATTTAATTTGATTATTTTTATTGAAGAGTTTTCCAAATGAGTTGCATCCTTACGTATGAATATAGCTATATTCTGATAACGTAGCTCACAGGAACAACAGGGTTTTTGTAACATACTGTATCAAATTAAATATTAAGTCATTATTAATTGTAATAATCACTTTTGATAATGATTTAATATTTAATTTGATTATTTTTATTGAAGAGTTTTCCAAATGAGTTTCATCCTTACGTATGAATATAGCTATATTCTGATAACGTAGCTCACAGGAACAACAGGGTTTTTGTAACATACTGTATAGTAGTACTTAAGACACTGCTAAATAAAGCGGTGAATTTTTGGATAAAATTGTAGAAGTAAAGGTCTAGAAATATCGCTAAACGAATACATTCCAAACTTTAGGAAACCCCATGAACTATTGCGTTTACTAAATTAAATTGCAATTTTCAAATAATTGTTCCAAAATATTACTGAACTTTCAGAAGTTTTTTTTTATTAGGATAATTTCATAATCTTATCATATCTATACTCACTTAGCAAGCTCTAATTCAACACTTTCACACACACCCCTAACACTTTCACACTCTCACTAAACACTTTCACACTCACACTATCAGCACTTTCACGCACTCCCAGTACACTCTTTCATACGCACCCAAACATTCAAATTCGACACATTCGCACAACTTCAGTATTTTTATTTATTATCCTTTTTTTATTATTACGTTTTGCTATTTGGTCAGATCATAATGATATCATAAAATACAGTACCGACCCCGGGAATGCACTTTGTTAAACTGTGAATAGTATCGTAGGATTCCACGAGACAGGCTTGTCCTAGTGTGGAATCCACAAGTTAATTGTTTCCTTATGTAATACATTTTCGGAACCATTGAAAACGCTCAAGAAGCGTATTTTTGTATCAGTTAATTATTATGAGTAAAACAACATGAATTACTAAACAATCATTTTATTTCCTCATCCTTCATTACCATTTGTACACTATTCTCGACCGCTTGGCACATTTCCTTGAGCGAGTTTTGCGCCCAGTTATGCGTGTGCGCAACCTTCTTGTTCTGCGTGTCGTTACGTGTGGGAGCTGGGATGGCCGGCTTGAAAGCCATCTCTGAACCGTCGTATGTGTTGAATATTTGTGCTGAGCTCCTGAAACAGATTAAAGTCGGAATGTCAATTGATAATGTCCTCCCGGCCGAATTTCAGTCACGGTGGCCAATCTCAACGCAGACTAAAAATATCTAAAATGTACTGTATCAAATTGAGAGAATTTACGATCATAAAAGTAATTTTTCATGCGTTTAGGTCAAGATGCGTCAGAATTATACTAGGTATATTAGATAGATAAAATATGCTTTATTGTACACCATGAAAATAGTAGTAAACAGGAACAACGTATAAATTATGGGGTTTTGGAAAAAAATTAATCGTCTTGGCGGTCACCATTATATTTTAAACTTCTACTTTTTGCCGTAAGTCTTAGCCCAGCAATAAACTAGGCCTATTTTGCTGCGATAATTTCACTTACATCTTATTCAAGTCCTGCGGCATGTTCCCCCTGAGCACCGCTCCCGCCGCGCTCCGCACAGTGGGGTGGTAGTGTCGGGTGAGCGCGCTCAGCTCGTGCAGCGCCGCGGCGTGCGCGTTGCAGTGCTCGGGCGACGGCAGGGTTGGATCGAAGCGCCCCGACCCGCCTGCCTCGCTGTCGGCTTTAAGGAGCATGGAGACTGCTTTGCTTTGCTGAATGTAAAAGATAGATTTAGATTGAACTCAATTCATCTTAATTATTTTATTATTTTTAACGCATTTACGCATGCGAAGCAATTTCAATTCATCTTATTATTATAAAATTGGGTTTGGAGTGGCGATCGCGTACTGGAAGGCGCAGCGTGGGTAGGCCCCCCACAAGGTGGACCGACGACCTGGTGAAGGTCGCGGGAATCCGCTGGGTGCGGAAGGCGCAGGACCTGTCGTCGTGGCGATGCTTGGGGGAGGCCTATGTCCAGCAGTGGACGTCTTTCGGCTGAAATGATGATGAATGATGATGGGTTTAGCTCTCAGATCCCCGTAGTGAAAAATACATTTTTATATAATGTTCTGGCTCTGTAGTGCAAACCTATAAAGCCAGGCTTTCCAGGGGCGAGGGAAGAGAGGGCGAATTTTTTTAGCATTTATGCAAAACTGTACCACAAATTGTGGTGTATTATTTGGGAGATTTTAGGCTTTGTTTAATACGAAAATTTAGCAAAATAGTTACTTACTAGAAGGCAATAACGAAGCAGTGACGGCTGAATACTTATAAGCGCGAGCGAAGCGAGCTCAAAACTTTTTACAGATTTATGTGTAACAATATAGTTAACTCAATACGTAAACATAACTCAATTTAAGTATATTATTTAAGTTTAACGTAGGATTTGTGTAATATCAAATGTTACAGAATAGTTGGTCATTGCAGACATACGTTAACATATAAGTGCGAGCGCAGCGAGTCCGTTTTTTTTTTGGTTTCATTCAAGCTTTAATCAACTTGGCCTAAAACTGGCTGGACATAGACCTCTCCCAAGTTACTTGGTCCTCCGCCTTTCACATCTAGTCCCCGACAGCTGAGGCTCTAGGTTGTCGTCGGTCCACCTGCTGGGGACTGCATTTGTCGATTCACGGCTTCCACGCATACCCGTCTGCTCTAACGGCCATCGGTCTTTCGACAGATAGACGTGGCTAGAACCCACTGCCACTAGCTTACTGATTTTGTTTAAAAACTTCCGCGAGAGCGCGCCCGTAGGCACGTGCGTAGTTTGCCTTGGGGGACGATCCGCCTCTGGACTACCCAAAAAAAAAAAGCGTCGAATACATAACCTTTGTAATGTATGACTAGTGGCGCCCCCATTTTGTATACTCTTATGCCAAACTGTACCTGAGCTAACTGGTGCAGCAGCGACAAGCAGGCGAGTGCCCCGTTGTGGGGCAGCTGCGGTGCCAGCGTGGCCACACGCTTGGCGAAGGCCTGCAGCACGGCGGGGGACACCCGTCGGGCCCGCGCGCAGATCTGCGACACCGACTCCACGATTATCAGAGCGTCTGCGTGGGTTCTGCCTGGAAAACATGTTATGTTTAATACTGAGTGTCAGGGAAACGCTTCCGAAAACTAATTACTGATCATCATCATCATTTCAGCCGAAAGACGTCCACTGCTGGACATAGGCCTCCTACCCCAAGCATCGCCACAACTACCGGTCCTGCGCCTTCCACATCCAGCGGATTCCCGCGACCTTCACCAGGTCGTCGGTCCACCTTGTGGGGGGGCCTACCCACGCTGCGCCTTCCAGTACGCGGTCGCCACTCCAGAACTTTACTGCACCATCGGCCATCCGTTCTGCGAGCAATGTGCCCCGCCCACAGCCACATAAGTTTGGCAGTTCTTCGGGCTATGTCGGTTACTTTCGTTCTCCTGCTAATCTCCTCATTTCTGATTCGATCACCCAGGGACTCTCCGAGCATAGCCCTCTCCTTTGAGCCTTCTTATCAGGCCCACTGTGAGCGACCACGTTTCAGTACCGTAAGTGATTACTGATACGAAACCACAAAAAAAAATGCGTAATTTTTTTTTTTTTAATTTTTCTTTCGTAACCAGCTTTGGGCAGTTAAATAAAACTGAATTGCAAAAAAAACCCCATTTATTTACCAAATTTTTTAAAGTTCACAATGTAATTCAAATGAAATATTTGCTGGCGCTAGGGGTGAACGACATCCGCTCGCATACGCAGTCCGAGTCGTAGCGAGCGTAGGTAGGTTATTAGGTACGCGCGCCATTGGAGTGACACTACTGTCAGTGTTGCCAACAAGAAATTATTCAATCGTCAATAACAGTCGTAATTTTTTTTAATTTTTTATTTTAATAAATATTTTGGGACTTTCTTACACAGCACCATATAGTCCCAAACTAAGCAGAGCTTGTGCTATGGGTACTAAGACAATGGATATAATACTTATACAATTTGTAACAATATGTTAACTAAAAATGTTCAATAACGTTTTTAAACATTTTATAACTGCAGTGTGGCCATTGGCCACACTATAATACAATATCACGACAATCCGGGTTAAGGTGTTTCTGAAATCTTATCCAAATCCGCGGAGCCGTTTCAGTTTGATTTAAGGACAAACAAACATACTTTCGTATTTATAATATTATTACGATAAGTATTTTACATACATACATATTATCACGCCTGTCTCCCATTGGGGTAGGCAGAGACTATGGATTTCCTCCTGCTACGATCCTGACACACCTCTTTCCCTTCATCTACGTTCATTAACCTCGTCATGCATGCTCGTCGGTTTACGGCCAAAATTAATATCCAATCTATCCACGATTTGCCCTACTAAAGATAGGAATTTGACATAAGCTCCATACAAAATATGTCAAATTTCTATCTTTAGTAGGGTAAATCGTGGATAGATTGGATATTAATTATGGCCGTTAGAGTACTCGATTTGATCGATAACAACACATAACATATCGTCACGCCTGTATTTCCCCGAAGGGGTAGGCAGAGGTGTATAGTACACTTACATTTAACCAAGATCGAAAAAACAAAAAAAAAATAATTATATTTTGAATTGAAAAAATCGATATTTTTTTTCGATTGATTTTTGATCGATAAGTATAGACGAAAACTCACCAGCATGCGCCTGCAACATGCACGTGTATAGATACGCGTGAAGTTGGCGGGGTCCACGTTGAGCGCGCCCCCGCCCCGCCAGCACGGCCAGCACGGTGCGCACAGCAGCCGCTCGCGCGCTCCGAGCAGCTCGTCCGAGAGCAGGCGCGCCAGGATCGCGACCAGGTCCGAGTAGTACTCCAGGTTTATTACGTGCGTGAACCTGCGGGAGGAAGGGGCGGTTCAATATTTGGTGACCGATCGATTTTGATAGCAAAATGTTCGAGACGAAATGCGTGTGGTCTTTTCTCTATACAAACGCTCTCGACTGCTTTCTTTCTGATTTATTATCTTAGAGCAATGATTCTTTACAGTAAAATAAATATCAACTTTCTATCACTAGGTGTTAAACACATTTAACTAAATGAATTTAAAAAATATTTAAATAGAATTTGGTACAAGCGGCCCTAAGTATTTCTTCACTCAGTGATCGCATAGGGTCGAATTCGGCATTTTGATTGGTCGGTTCCGGGGCTAGCTTCAGGTAGTCATTTCGTGTTGATTTTTGAAACTTGGGTTTTGTTGCGTGCGCTCCTTGCAGTAAAATTTTTGTAGGTACCTGCTACAGTTTTTGAATATGAGAATATGAATATAATATATGAATAAAAGAAGAATATGGAAATAATATCTTCAAATAAAATGGATTTAAAATAAAATAGAATGGATGTACCTAATGGAAATTACATCTCCACATAAAATGAAAATAAAATAAAATAATTAAAAGTAAAATAACTGAATGAAATAAAAAATGCCATCTCCGGAAAAAATGGGTAAAATATAAAATAATAAAAATAAATTAAACAGGAAATGACATCCCCGGATATAACTGAAATAAAATAAAATAAATAAAATGGCAATTAAGTACATCATTCTTCCTGTTTCGGAAAACTTCTGCAAAATAAAAATAAAGTTATAAATATATATTTTTAATTATCAATAAATATCAATTCGTCTAACTAATTATTAAATTCCTCGTCACCATAACACTAATTTTTATTAAACTAACAGAAATACGCAACAGGCAACAACAACAATGTTATATTATATCGAGATTATGAATTCGCCTACACTATGCGTTCCGTAAAATAGCTAACGGGTAACCTTAGCTAAGGGTGCACTTTATTCGTTGCATAGTGTCGCTCAACACTCAAGTAAGGTTTATGAAACGAAATTTCGTCCACTGTGCGTTAGAGCCTACTGTGCGTTCTTATAGTATCGTTCTTGAATACGGGTGTAAGAAACACCCAGAAACATCACACAAATATTTTTATCCTGTGGAAATTGAACCCACGACCTCGTGATCAGCAGTCCGACCCTCGAACCACTAGACCACAGACGTCGTCTCATACATATATTAAATATAATAATAAAAATCCATTATCATGCCCGAGCCGACATCGGCTACGGTGATCATTTCTAAATCCCCATTTAGCATCGTGGGCTCCCCTACTATAGTGATGTATCATTATGGATATATCACTATGCTACACCGATATAATTTTTCGAATTTCGAATCTATTGTTCATTCTATTATTCAGAATTTGATTATCACTTGCTTTAACGGTGAAGGAAAACATCGTGAGGAAACCTGCACACCTGAGAGTGGCTCCATACAGTTCTCGATGGTGTGTGTAGTCCACCAACCCGCATTAGGCCAGCGTGGTGGACTACGGCCTTAGCCTTCTCATACTGAGAAGAGGCTCGTGTCCAGCAGTGGGACAGTAATGGGCTGATTATGTTATGTTATGAATCTAAATAATTCAGAAATTATATGAGTATGTCAGAATTATATATGCACACTAACATTTCCAACGCTCTAGAGGCTAAAATTATAAAATTATATAATGTAGTTGTAAGTACTTTTGTATCTCATTATAAGTGAACTGTTTGTTCTTATGAGAAATAAAATTCTTTAAACCTATCTATTATTCGAACTACTTTTTTAATTATTTTTTTTGCCGTGGGGAAATCCTCATGGACTCACTCCGCCCGGGGTAGGCGGAGCCAGTGTTGGTTTCTTACCGACTAAAACCATCACGGTGTTCCTTCAACTACCTTAGCCGGGGGCGTGGGAACCCGTGAGTATTTACACAACCACCCCTGACAGGTCCCGGCTCGCAACAAGCAGGCGAGCCCCTTCTCTCCGTGCGGCCCAACGACGGCCGCACCCTCCTCTGTGGCGCACACGGAACACTGCACGCCACCTCACCTCAGGGCCTTTACCAGCTATGCCAGCTGCGCCAACTACGCCAGCAACGCCAGCTGCTGGTCGGGCAGCAGACTACCCGAGGCTGCTGCTCGCAGGCCCATCCTCCTGTAATTTTTATAGAGGTGTTCTTCATCGCGGTCCGGGCAGTAAAGCCAAGACCCTCAGTCCCAAGAGGTGCGAGAACACTACTCAGCAGGCACTCCCGGGATTACGAGACCGACGGGGGCAGGGAAGGACAGTCCCCCCGCTGCCTGCCCAGTGGCAGCGTGAGTGCACACCGGGCCCGCCCCTGCTCCTCCACAGTGCCCTCTGCTGTCTCAGAGGGACACGTGGAGCATCTTCCCATTGGCCCACATCAGGCCCCTCCCGTGCCAGAATATTCGCCACAGGCAATAAGGTCCCCCCGGTCCAAAGGAGACTTATTGCCCGTGCCCAGGGTGCACCGGCCCAACAACTGCCGTTCCCTCTAGACGTGTCCAGAAGGACAAGCAGCCGTCAGACACACATGGAGGTTTTCTGGCCAGCACCCCATTATTCGAACTACTGGCAATACTCGCCGTGACCAGCGTGTCGTCGGCTTAGCATGTTACGCCGACGCCATGGAGGAGAGCACCGCGCAACACCCAGTCGTATCCGATGTTCCACAGAAGCGGCCCCAGAACCGATACCTGTGGCACACCGCACGACATCTCTCTCCGACCCCATCCTTCCCGACCCGGGTAGATGGTAGATGGTTGGTTGTTAACATTTTTGCCGGCCAATAACAGGAGCTGAAATTAGATTTGACAACAGATCAAATTGATCAGCCTTCCAGAAATTGAGGGTTAGGATGGGTTTTTGAAAAAATTAAATTTTTAACAAAAAAGGATGTAGTAAACTATGCGGAACGAAGTTAATTCGAAATTCAAAACATGATTCCAGCTATACCAAAAACGTAACTTTGTATCCCACTATTAATGAATCTATTGCATTAATAACAAAACTCAAAATTGCATAGACCTCTGACCCAACTCAGCCTATCGCAGTCCACTGCTGGACATAGGCCTCTCCCAAGTTGCACCACAACGCTCGGTCCTCTGCCTTCCGCATCCGCAAAGACGTAAGTGTAAGTTAAATTCGACATCTAAATTATCGGTCACGATAGCATATCGGTGACAGTGTTATGTGGGAAGATTATAATGACATCATGCTTGGTCTAAACAAGAGATTTCGGTTTTCCTCATATCTATTCTGCAAAACGTGTTAAAACTATTGCGAAATAGAAGATTTTCGTTAAGTCTTTATTTAGCACTTACATTATTTGTTTGCGTAAAACCTGTATTAGTTTCCCAGTTACAATGTTACACGCTTAGATTTTTTTTATCTTAACATTTCATTTTCAATAACTTTATTGTGGTCGGTAACTGCGTATAACATGTTCTTTTTGATCCATAATAGCTGTTTCTTTGCCTGTCTAATTAAATTTACTTCAGATGCTTATTGCAGTTGGTCCATCCGGTCTGTGATGGTTTCACGCTACGTTTGTCGACTGGTAGTCTCCAGTCAAAGCTTTTCTGTTACTCATAAGGGACATACTCAAAGAAATAAGTAGATATCCTACTTCCCGCTAATATTATAAAAGTGAAAGTATGTATGTTTACTTGCTTGTTTGTTTGTCCTTCAATCATGCTGAGACGGCTGAACGGATTTAGATAAAATTTGGCACACAGATGGCCTATGTCCTGGATCAACACACGGAATACTTTTTATTGACATATCAAGGAAGCCAAGCCGCGGGCGTCGGTTAGTATAAAATAATCATGTATTATAAGAAAGGCTCACTTAAATGATGTCATGATAAATTACAATGTGAAGCTTAAGATCATTATCCAATAGCACTTGGACCGCCCACTGCTGCAGCTAACAAATAACAATATTATGTACATAAGTCTTAATAACAAACAAATAAGGGTTATGCAATGAGTGTCATGAGCCAATGGACGCAGCGTGGGATGCCCCTAGTCACATAGACCTAATGTAATAGGTAGCTTGTTTAAACTGAATGACGAAGGCTGAAAACTGTGTATTTACCACAACCATAGCTTAACATCAGGTGAGATGGCGGTGAAACAAAAGCCCGTTGAGATTATTAAAAAAAAAACCTGGTTGTTTAGTGAATTAAATTTTAATTCAGGAACTCCAGAAAATTTCAGAAACTTTAGCAGTTTTTAGATTGGTTATCAGTTATTTCCAGGCTTCTGTTGTAAGTCTATTAGCCAGGATTGCCGTGTAATCCTGGTTTCCGTAGAATGGACGGAATAATCACCTAACTAACATTTGGCTTTGTAGCCTGAACGGTATATTAATTGCGTAACATCAGCATCATTATTTCAGCCGAAAGACGTCCACTGTTGGACATAGGCCCCCAAGCATCAAAATCAAAATCAAATGTTTTTTATTTCAAATAAACCTAATTACAGGCATTTTTGAAACGTCAGGCTCTAGTTGCACGGTTCCAAATTGTGGGTCCTATGGAGAAAAACCGGCAAGAAACTCCATCGCCACGATGACCGGTCTCACGCCTCCTGCATTCAGCGGGTTCCCGCGACCCTCGCCAGGTCGTCGGGCCACCGTGTGGCCTATTCCCATGCACATTGCGCCTTCCAGTACGCGGTCGCCACTCCAGAACTTTTCAGCCCCATCGGCTGTACGTTCTGCGAGCAATGTGCCCCACCCACTGCCACTTAAGTTTGGCAATTACGTAGGTATAGGTTCATGCATTTAAATATTATGAACAATTTGTATACATTAGTATACTAAATGCAGAATCTAACTACATAATATTAGTTTTTATGTTGCCCAGGCTACATGTACTAATTAATAACTGTCAGATGGTGTCAGGCCTTTCTCTTATCTATTATTTTGAATCAGTTTCTTAATGCTTATTACTATTATTTGGGACCTAGATTATTTGAGTAATTCATCAACGTCGTCAGTAGACAAAAATTAGATACGTACTTGAAACTTAACACAAGCAAAACTTCTGCAGCTTGCACCTGGTTAGATTATAGAACTATAAAAGAAAGTGGGGTTAGATTATAAAACTAGTATCCTGAAACTATGTTTTGACAACTGACAATTTGACTTGCATATTATTCTGTTAAAGACAAAAATACATAATTATATTATTGGCTCTTTTACAATCTGTATAACTTATTTAGAAATTAGTAGCGTACTTTTTAAGGTTCCCAAAGGGTTTCAACGGGACCCTACTACTCTGCCTACGCCATCTGACCATCCATCTGTCTGTCACAAGACTGTTTTGTGTAAACAGTCTTGTGTCAGTAATATGTGTTATATTCTGTGAAAATTTGCTTGCGATCACTAGACCAACGAGGCCGTAACTATAAAACCTTAAAATAATTTTGAAATCGTCCAGATACTGCGTTTAAAATTAAAATCTCTGCTACTCTTTACAACAGTAGAAAAGTTAATTTCGGCTTTTGCAGGCGCACTGTGTTTTAAGATCCCAAAAAAAGTGACATCCCTTTTTTATTCCCGATTCCTGTAGTATGAATAAATACAAATGCGAGAGTAGAACTCTGGTTTGCCAGGAATCTATGGTTTTTGAAAAATAAATTCTTGAAAATGAGCTTTTTTGTACCTGAGTTTACAAACATAAAATCATAATTTAAAATACATGACATCTATCATCAGATTGACCTATTTGTTCGATGGAACTACTAAAGCCACATATTTTAAAGCAATGAAAAACGAAATAGGACCACATGTAACGAAATTATTTGAGATTTCCTGTTTTTCGTTTTTATTTTTTTACTCGAATAATCCATAGAGGTATTAAAAGATTTTAACACCAGCGGTTGCTATGAATGTGTTCTATACTCCGTAAAAATATTACGAAATAATTCCATGGATTATTGTAATTATCGACTATTTTATAAACATCCGGATTTTCCGGCGCTAGGGTTGCTACTTGTCATAATGAATATTTTTATATTTTTAAATGTAATAATAAAAATATTGCTAGTTTTTGACACTATCACTTTTTTATCAGGTAGGTGTCACGTTTACGATATATAGCCTGCCGAAGTGGTTTGCAATATGTCCCCCATGTGCCATTTCTAAACTATGCAACGTAGAATCATCACAAATAGTCTCAGACCAACAAAAAACTATTGTAATGTTGGTCTGAGCAGATAGTAAAAACTATAGACGAAGTGCTGCGAACAATCATAATGAAGCCAAAAAACTGTGCTCCTTCGTGTAAACCAGCGCTAATGCACACAGCACACACACCATGCACCTGTATTTGCTTTCGCGATGCCGCGACATGTGTACTGAGAGTGGTGAGCACGGTTTGAGGTACATGTGTGTGCGTGAGCGCTGGTTGCACACTAAGGAGCACGGTTTTTTTGGCTTCACTGTTATTATAATAAAACAAAGTTTAACCGGATTAAATCGCGTATATTATTTAAATTGGTTTCCCTGACGTTTCGAAAGCTTTGCAGCATTCACTGTTATTGTTCGCAGCACTTCGTCTATATTTAAAAAAACCCCAAACATAAACCCCCTTATTACAAAATCGGGTTTAATAGTAGCCTCTTGTCCTGTGTAGTCATACATCAAACAATTGTATTTTTAATCCTCTCCGTTAAAATTTTGATTTGTCTTATTTGTTTTATTTTAATAAAGATTTTTGTCAAGGTATTGAGGCCGGTGTTCATGAATGTTAACTCTCTGATTAAACGGCTGATTACTCGAAAATATTACTGGAATTGTGGGTAGGTACGTAAACGGTTGTTTGGCCAGACAAGTATCGTTGGTGAAATCAAGCTTTTAATACCCCGCGGAGAGTATGCAATCCAGTCTTAGCTTGGAAACGGAAAGTATTCGACAGTTCCTATACTTAAAGTACTTTCCAAAGGTTGTCTGGAAGATATCGCTTTTAGCGATAAGACCGCCCATGTACCCATAATTTATACGTTGTTCCTGTTTACTACTATTTTCATGGTGTAGGTACAATATATTCTATCTATCTTACTTCCTATAGGTTGTTTCTACCATAGGTAGGTAGGTATGCTAACTTCGAGGAGGGTCCGAGTTCGATCCCGGCCCGCACCTCTATCTTTTCGAATTCATGTGTGGATCCGAATCATTGACTTGTACCTATGGACTTGTAATACCTACGAAATAAGGGTGTATACCTACAATATCCGGGCCACTGTTATGGCGGCCATAGCTAGGGAAGTAAGTAATCAAAACTAAAAAGTATCGATATCGATGCTCGTGTTTCTTACCAGAAATGTGTGCTGATTAAAATCATTTTCAAGTAGTAGGTAATAAATAATGCAATTATATCAAATGCTAAGTTCGGCTGTCCCTAGGACATAAAAAAATCAAGCTTCTAAGTCAAGGCAATCATACGGCTATGTCACATTTTGATACTCGTAAACTCACATAAAAAACCTATAGGGTACTTCGCGTTGACCTAGAATCATGAAATTTGACCGATATTTCTAAATATCGATTTTTATTTCAATATATCGAACCCCGATTGTATATTTTAAAATATCGATATATAGAAAATCTATCAACAGCCCTAGTTTGTTTACTTGACAGCTCATGTACTATGGGCCACATTGCGGGGTAAGCGGGGTTGCCACGCGGAGTAAGTTTTGATATCCCGTAAAGATGTTGCCAAGCAGAGAATATACAAATAGCATGCGATCTCTTTCTCCAGACATCATAACAAGTTGGTTAACAAGAGACAAAGAATAGTTTCATAATTCAATAACGATTTAATAGATATTTGTATAAACTAGGTGGATATAGAAGAATACGCCGCTTGCATAGGTTTATTAATTGTTAATTCAATGATCCGAATTCGATTATCACTTGCTTTAACGGTGAAGGAAAACATCGTGAGGAAACCTGTACACTTGAGAGTGCTCCATACAGCTCTCGATGGTGTGTTAAGTCTGCCAACCCTCACTAGGCCAGCGTGGGGTCTAAGGCCTTAGCCTTCTCGTAAAAAGAAGAGGCCCGTGCCCAGCAGTGGGACAGTAATGGGCTGATTGTTATGTTATGCTAACTTCCTTTTAAGTTATCAGCGGAACTCGGCGATAACGCTGGGGTTCCGAGAAAACTAGGTGTGTCGTAATCGTAACGTGCCAACATAAAGACGCCATATACAATAGTAGGCAGAGCAAGAGGGCATAAAGATCACCTGCGTACTTGCGTACTCTTATGCAACAATGCTATACAATGTAGACGACATTAACATGGTTTCAATGTTTAGCAGAAGACGTGTATGGGTTGTTATTACCCGACTGCGCCAGAAGGAGGGTTATGTTTTTCGAGTGTATGTATGTATATTTCTTTGGCACGCTCTGTAGCCTAAACGGCTTGATGGATCTTAGCTTGACAGGTGTCGTTGGATTCGTCTTAATTGTGAGAGTGACACTGGGTATATCAAAATTATAAAAATCTAAATGGCCGCTTTTTGGAGCCATTTTATGTGACTTCAAAATTTTTTTTTTGCTCAAAACCTATCGAGTGGGGTATCAAAATAAAGGGTTTACGAAAATATATACAACTTATATGTTTAAATGTAATTTGGAATGAGAAATGCTAAAAAACAACAAAATGTTTAACGTTAAAAATGAATTTGACTTTTCAAAAAAAAACATTAAGTAATAGTATGATAAATAAAACATGACAAAACTAAAAAAAACCGGCCAAGAGCATGTCGGGCCATGCTCAGTATTATAGGGTTCCTTAAGTAGGTGTTACAAACAAATCAAATCGAATATTAATCACGGCTATTTTAGTTTTTGCAATAGACGGCAGCATTGGCGACTCAGAGAGTGATGTCAGTAGCCGCTAGGTGGCGCTATACAGTGCCAAATGTAATACACGGCACTTGACGCCAGCATTGGCGACCCAGAGAGTGTTGTACGACGCCGCTAGATGGCGCCAAATTTAAGAAGTGTGTCGTCAACATAACACAAAGTTACTTTTTGTAATTTTTTCAAATAGAAAGTAGCTAAAGGAGCATTATTTGCTATGATCATTTTTCTCTAAGGTCAATGACCTTTGAACTAGGACGTTTTAAGTATTTTTCAGTTTTCTGTCTATAACTCAAAAAATTATAATCACATTATACTCGAAATAATTTTAAAAGAGAGTTTTCACAAAGGTCTATCAATGTGGAAGATTATAAGTTTCTACGTTGCATAGTTTAGAAATGGCAGGGGGGGGGACACATTGCAAGCCACTTTGGCGGGCTATATTTCGCAGTTGGTACACCTGATAAAAAAGTGGTGTATGAAACATTACCTTCATTTTAGTAGACCTATTCAATGATACCCCACAAGAGGGGGTGCAGCGAAAAAAATTTTTTTTTCCCCATTTCACATGTATGGGTGCCACCCCTAAAGAACGTAAAAACTATTTTTTTATTCTTTTAAAATTGAGATCTATATGCAGACTATTTTTTAACAAAATTTCATTTACTTATGTTTATAACTGTAGAAGTTATTAAGCTGTAAAGGATTAGGACAGACGGACAGACGGACAGACGGACAGACGGACAGACGGACAGACGGACGGACATGACGAAACTATAAGGGTTCCTTGTAGGACTTCGGAACCCTAAAAACAAATGAAAAAATTAATTAACAAAAACAAAAAACCCGATTGCGTCTAAAAATTACAGAAAAGATATAAACAAGACATATCAACACGCAGGCGGAGGCTACCTATGAACTATTATGTAATTCATGACCAAAAACATACGTAGCCTCCGACTGCGTGTTGATAAGTCTTGTTTATATCTTTTCTGTTATTTTTAGACGTAGTCGGGTTTTTTGTTTTTGTTAATTATTCTAAGGCGATTTCTTCTGGACACGCGCCTCTTCTGAGAAACAGAAGGGTTTAGGCTTCATCCACACACCATCGTGAACTTTTTGGCTAATAAAATTTTCCTATTTATTTTTATCCTGAACAGGTTTATGTTTGACCGCTAACTCACCTGATGCGGTACGATGGTCCACGCTTGGCCAGCAAAAACTTATTCACTCGTATAACAAATTATACATACCTGTTATCATAATATATTGCCACCTTGAGCCTTGGTCTAAGCCTTGAGAGATCATGTTGTTGGTCAAGTCGGCACAGAAAATCTCGGCCAAGTGGCCGAGTTGATAAGACTGAATTTTGTTAATTCTTGTATTGGTTTACCCGACCGAGTATCTAAAGTACAGTCGGTTACAGAATGCATTACATTTTATGTCAATATTCCTCAGCGCTGCCGCTGCTACTGATAACGCCATAGAAGTTACAAAGTTCTGGGCTTGCGAAGTCTGACAAAAAATTAGTTGTACCACTGACACGAAGAAAGAAGAAGAGGAAGTTCATAATAATATAATAGGTAGATAGATAGAGTATACTTTATTGTTTGCACACCATAAAATAAAACTAAAGTTGTAACAAACATGAGCACAGTAATAACAATTGGGGGTCTTATTACCCTAAAAGCAATTTCTTACAGACAACCATTGGATGGACATATAATTATGCTTCTCCATGGTTAGAAACGAGATTGCTGAGGTATAACTTCGATGAACAATAGATCGAAGGTTTACAAATATTTGACGATTGTACCATTAGCATTGTACCAAAATGGTAATAACTCATGCCGTGGGGAAAAGATAAGCCAGTCAGCAGTTTGGTAGCAGGGCTGTGATTGTCCAGGGTGCGTCGGACGATCAATTAAATACCGTTACTCGTAGACTCGCTCTTTCAATGCACCCATAATCATCACGCCACACTTGGCAGACAGGTGGGCGCCAAGCCAAGTGTAGGAAAAAGTCTTCTTCAAATCTTTTAACATAAAATTACACAATATCATACGTATACAAAAAACCAAAATACCATCTCCAAAAACTACGCCATAAACCAGTTTTTATTTCAGACAATATTGTAGACATATTTTTTGGGTGTGCCTGTCAAGCTAAGTAAATAGGTTAGCATCGATTGTTGGCTAATGGCTGGTAGACTGGTAGTGCGCCATTTTGAGAACAATACTGGACCATCTGTTCGGTTCGCACTGGAGATGTACGAATTTCTCCATTCTGTGGCGCCGAGGTGTCTGGCGATTTTTATGAATTGGATGTTGTACATTGATTGTATTCTTTTAATAGAAAAAAACCTATGTCTAGCAGATCTTGGTCCGTGGGGTCAGTTGCCGATCGCAGTAATTGTTATTTTGTTTGTATAGAATACATACATAATAAAAAAATACTTTACTATGTCTGTATGTGTGCAGTGGCGTAGCTATGAAACCACAGAAATAGATAGAATGGCCAAGTGGGCAGGGCGCGCGTCCTAACACTCTGCACCATAGTGTAGTGCATTTCAAAGCCTTTCTCAGTACGCCTTATGACTTGTTCCTGTAAATACTGTAACAAAAACCCGCAGCAATGCCTTATTGTGCTGTTTCTAACTGCAGAAACAAAAACTGTAAAGTACATTTGATTGAAGTTAATTTTAAAAAATTAATGACGTTAAGGTGAATGCTACAGGGTAGCCCGCGAAATTCAAATTTTTCGGCGTTTTTTGCTAATTGTTGCTTTATTTTGCGTTGTATATCGGTCAAAATATAATTTGCGGAAATTGTAACAATATATCTAACTAAGGAATAATACTCA
The DNA here is from genome assembly GCA_949699075.1 of Asteroscopus sphinx. Classification (NCBI taxonomy): domain Eukaryota; kingdom Metazoa; phylum Arthropoda; class Insecta; order Lepidoptera; family Noctuidae; genus Asteroscopus; species Asteroscopus sphinx. Next base: position 17,701,275 of record OX453024.1, read on the forward strand.
TAAAAAATATTAACCTAGCTCTATAAGCTCTACAAGCTCGAAAATCGATAATTTGATCGTAAATTAATATTATCGAGCTAGTACAGCTAATAGAGCTAAGTTAATATTTTATGAGTATTATTCAGTAGATATATTCTTATTATTTCCGCCAATCATATTTTGACCGATATACAACGCGAAATAAAGATACAATTTGCCAAAAACGCCAAATATTTCGAATTTCGCGGGCTACCCTGTAGCAAGGCGTAGTTTGTTCGGAAAGTTGCCACGCATGCATCGCAAGTAAAATTGTGATAACAACCATTCTTATCTATTTCTGTGTACGAAACCAAGGGCCCCGGGGCAAAAAGTTAGAAGTCGAAAATTCTTTATTCTACTAGGATATTATAAAACTTTTTCGAACGTCTTTCATGGAGGCCGAGGGGCCGCTTCAGCTTGGGGGCCCCGGGGCACTGCCCCGCCTAGCCCTACGGTAGCTACGCCACTAATGTGTATGTTTTTTACTGTCTGTGGCATAGAACGAAATAAAATAATGCTTACGAAAATAACTGCTTCTTCTTCTTTTTCGTGTATGAGCTAATGAGCTACATAATAATAATAGCTCGTCGTGGGGAAAAGATTAGCCAGTCAGCAGGTTGGTAGCGGGACTGACTGCCCAAGGTGCGCCGGACGATCAATTAAATATCGTCACTCGTGGAGGCTCTTTTAATGCACCCCATAACAACTGCTGTAATTAGAACTAATTATGAGTACGGGCGTAATTAGAACGAATTTACATACATACATAAACATCACGCCTGTATTACCCGAAGGGGAAGGCAGAAGTGTACAGCACGCCAACATTTCGCCAGTTATGTTATAAGTCCCATGTAATGGGGGGCGAGCTTATTGCAACGAACCGGGCATAAATCCAAACTCCGGGCTGCTACTGAGAATTTCCTAATAAAATAAACCAATACACTGCCCGACCTGGGAATCGAACCCAGGACCCCACGCTCAGCAGTCGCGCTTGCGACCGCTAGACCAACCAGGCAGTAGAGGCAACTAATTTATTGAACAAAGTCTCTCGCACTATTAATTATTCTTTGTTACAGAGATAAAGTTTTATCTTGTTCTATTAAGGAGGCAAAGAAAATTTAATGCGTCTGCCATAAAATATTGTTTTTTTGACGGTTTTTATAACATGTCAAAAGTTTCAAAGACAAGATGTCAGTGTTTATAAATAGGTATTCCATAAGAATACTTCCGCCGATACCTGCTGACTGACTAGACTAACTATCTTTACTGGTATGTTTAACAAATAACTCTGCATTGGAACGAACAATAAGATCATTACAGATATTTTGATAGTTATTGCTTACGGTGCTGCCATCTTATTATGCAGAGTTAGCGCAGATTTTAATTTTTTTCTTGGCATATAATGCTGTTATAATTATGTAGCAACTAGTGATGTTCCGGATATCCGTATCCGTATCCGCGGATATCCGAGGTAAAATTAAGATCTGTATCCGTATCCGCGGATTTTGACACTAATAATCCGTATCCGCGGATATACATTTTGAACGAGCCGGCACATCACTAGTAACAACGCGATTGAAAAAGAATGAGAATACGTAGTTATTTCAATTAGTTTATTGACAAACTTGAAACTCATCATGTACTTGGAAAAGGTCATGTCCCACCCACACCCACAGGGCCTTTAATAGGCTGAATTGATTGATTGATTAAACCCGTTATGAACCACACACATTTGCACATGAATGCCAAGCCAGCAATGTATAGTCAACAAATCGGAATCATGACCCACTCAGCCAAGAATTCGTATGATATTGTCAAAACAGAAAAATGTTCTTCTTATTAGCATCGCGCTGCACTTAGGACATTTTGAATATTAAGGAAACTGCGTTAATACGGGTCAGAGGTCTATGCAATTTTGAGCTTTGTTATTAAATGCAATAGATTAATAATTGGATAAAAAGTTACGTTTTTGGACAAGCTAGAATTATGTTTTGAATTTCGAATTAACTGTCGTTCCGCATAGTTTACCTGTAAAAATGAAGTATTTTTTTTATTTTTTATTCGAAAACCTATACGAACTCTTTTAATTCCAGAAGAATATCAATCAAATTAGAAGAAACTAACTGTCACTGCACAATAAAATTGATGACAAGTTTGTTGCCAGGGAAATATCTTTGAGCGAAACTCGACCTAATTGTATTAGAATGTTTGTAGAAAATTAAGCTTATGGTGGGTCATGATTCCGTTTGGTTGACTGTACACCGTCACATCTCCATCTTACGTCGACATCACAATACGTATGTGTGTACAATTTCGTAAATCTGTGACTCATAGCTTTCTACATCCATCGATCATCCAACATGGCGACTATGTACGGTTGGCAATACACCGTGTATGGCAAACAAGTCGTATTCTTACAAGTTGATAATTAAATAAGTGGCTTGTATTTTATTTTGACGTGGCAAGGAAATAAAACGAAAATGTTATAGATTTTATCTTATTTCAAGAATAAAATATGCTGGTGCAGTTACCACCTGGTATGCTCCAAGGTATATCTTCTCATGGGTGTCGTAAAAGGCGACTAAGGGATTCACCAGAGGATGGGCAGCAGCATTCTCTGAGTATTTAACCAATCAACTGCGATCGGAACCGGGCCTGCCAAGCGTGGCGATTATGGCATATCTTCCCTTTTTTGGGGAGGCTTATGTCCAGCAGTGGACGTCTTTCGGCTGAAATGATGATGATGGTACAAGGTTTGATTCGCACTAAGATATTTATATTAGTGCATTTGAATTTTTTTGAAACCTTTGTCTGTGAAGGTTAACACAATGCAAAAGACCTATTGTGGGGCCACATTTAAAACAAAACCAAGGAACAAGTTAGAAAGATGCTCAAGCACGAATTTAGATTCAATAATTGTCATTCCGTACCACTGAGGAATTATAACTCAGTGTTCCATACATACATCCTTCTCATTTCGTTTGATGTACTTGAATGTATTGAAAATACAGTTCTTAAATCTAGATTTATACTTGAGCATGGTTCTGGAATACAGGCCTAGTATGCTACTACCATAGAAGTATGTCTATGGCTAATACTATGCTTTAGCCAGGAATCAGGCAATCAGTAGTTCGCAATCAGTAGAAGAAAGAAATTAAATCCCATTTGGTTAACAATTAAACATTCCATTTCATCAACTTTTTTACTCCATAAAAGAAATCCCATTTCAAAAACTTCAAATTCATTTTAGTAGGCAAAAGTGAAGTTGACGAAATGGGATGTGTACCAAATGGGATGCAAAAAGAAAGTAAGTTTCCTAAGGTAGGTACTTAAAGTACGGTCGACCGCACGTCGGTGGTAACACTTTGACATTAGCAGCATCTTTATTTCGTAAGCAGTAAGGGCGGTTTTCAAATTGAAGTGTTACCACTGTCATGCAGTCGAATGTACCTAACCTGAGCCCAGGGAAGTCCATAACCATTCTGTAAAATTTGTATAGGTTTTTTCAGCAGCTGAATGACTCAAAGCTCCTATAAGGCGTATGTGCAATAATGTGCATATTTATTCAAGTACAGGTAGTGAACGCATGAGGTCTACTTCCTCGTCAAATGGAGGATGCTCCGACCAGTGGGGCAATTCTTTGACATTGACATAAGCTTTCATTTTGATATGAAGGTAATATTAATTACGTGGTACGTAGTTGCCGATAACACGGATTGTCAAAACACAGGGAGCAATGAACATTGACATGTTTTTGTTAGAAAGAGGGTTTTATTCTGTCATGGATTTCTTAAAAAAACGGCCAAGTGCGAGTCGGACTCGCGCAGTAAGGGTTCCGTACCTCTCAACCACCTGATACCCCATTAAAACTGATTTAATTTACGAGAGTTTATCAAAAGACATCAACGCACAGTGCGCGAAATATGATTTTTTGCATGTCTTTCTTACGCAGGTACCACCACATATGTCTATGTTTGTCTTATTTTTTGTATTTGTTGCTAAACTGCTTATTATGCACTATAATCTGACGTCATCAAGTTTGAAGTTTGAAGATAGAGCAAAAACAAAAACATTGAAAGAATGCATGTTTTTTGAGGTTTCTTGTATGGGGACCCCCTTTGGTTTTAGACTTTTTTTTGTTTTTAGTATTTGTCGTGATACACCTCATAGCAACACATATTCTGAGAAAATTTCAACTGGTTACCTATAACCGTTCAAAAGATAAAGCCCTGTGACAGACAGACGGACGGACGGACGGACGGACGGACAGCGTAGCGAGAGTAATAGGGTCCCGTTTGTCACCCTTCGGGTACGGAACCCTAAAAATGGGTAAACAATTTGTGACTTTTTAAATTATATTATCAAACTATATAAACAATTGAGATTTCATTTATACCGTAAACATGTAATTAGAAATAATGTGATATGACATGAATTATTATAAAATGGATGTAGATAACCTAATGTTAATAAAAACTTTTTAACAAAAAATAAAACCGACTTCAAAAACCTTAACTAAAAAGTAAAAAATAATCCTTGTATGTATGTATTTCAAAATCTTAACATAAACCAAAATTTTGAAGGCGGCGCGTGACTGTCCCTTTGCGTCATGTAAATATAATGTACTGTCGAGCGCTTATCTATAGTAAAAAACAGTTTATGCGAACATACATGAAAAACACGCGCCGCCTTCAAAATTTTGGTTTATGTTAAGATTTTGAAATACATACAAGGATTATTTTTTACTTTTTAGTTAAGGTTTTTGAAGTCGGTTTTATTTTTTGTTAAAAAGTTTTTCTTACATAGGTACCACCAGATATGTCTATGTTTGCCCTATTTTTAGTATTTGTTGCTAAACTACATAGTATGCACTATAATCAGACCAAGTTTGACGCTGGTATGTATTACCGTTTTAAAGACAGAGCGGGAACAAAAACGATGAAAAAAATGCATGTTTTTCGAGGTTTCTTGTATGGGGACCCCCTTTGGTTTTAGACTTTTTTTTGTTTTTAATATTTGTCATGATACACCTCATCATCATCATCATTTCAGCCGAAAGATATCCACTGCTGGATATAGGCCTCCCCCAAGCATATGTATGTTGGGGGGACACCTACACACCTTGGTATACACCTCATAGCAACACATATTCTGATAAAATTTCAACTGGTTACCTATTACCGTACCGCAAAAGATACAGCCCTGTGACAGACAGACGGACGGACGGACGGACGGATAGCGTAGCGAGAGTAATAGGGTCCCGTTTGGCACCCTTCGGGTACGGAACCCTAAAAATTGTATAATTTTTTATTTACACTTGTTATCAATGTGTAAGATGTGCTGATACCACGAGCATTATTCACGGTAGCTTAGTGGCTAAAGCACTGGTGTGCTGAGCCAGGAGTCGCAGGTTCGAATCCTGCTCGTGAGCGAGTTTGTCTTTCCACAATTTAAATCTTTAAGGAGTTCTCATTCGATCCATTTACTTCAAAAAGCTCTGAGGTGCGCAATTTGCTAAACCTTGACATCTTTATAATGAAAATAAATAATAAATAATATTCAAGTACCATAAGTAACATTTTTCAACTCCTATCAAATGTGATAATTGTGCTTGCTAGTGATCGTTAAAATATGAGTTAATTTATACTATTACAAGCCGTGGAAACCCGTAATTGGCTTGATGTAACTTTTGCTAGTTGTGTATTAATTTATTAGCTGTTGGTTTTCCTAGTTATAAATAAATAAATAAACCTTCTTTTTCATTCAAGGCCCTTCAAATGTTTTACGAAGGCAACACTAACACTAGGATCTTAGCCTTCCACATACCCTTCTGCCTTCCCCAGACGAAGGGAATCAAGAGGTTTCTCACGGTAAAAAAAGATATCGCCATTCGAGGAAATCTACCTAAAACTCACCTCACAGCAAACAAAAATAAGTCAGCCACTTATTTATTGTCACGTTACACTTCGGTGTGACAAACTTCCTTGGGTAACACTCGAAACAACTGGCCAAAGTGGGGCAGTTAGCCAAGTTAAATTGGCCAAGTGTTGGCAACTTTTAACCAGTGTTTACCGAGACTTTGTCTGAAATATTGCTTTTGTCGTGACGTGTCCGGCTATGTGCCACATACGTAAATAGGTTGGAGGTTTTCAGAACTGTTTTGGGCTTACTTGTACCTTTATTAAGCAGCGGCTATACATCGTGTTAATGAAATAACTGAAAAACTCCTAAGGGGTCATTGTACTCATCAATTTGAACAACTTTTACTAAGGGACCAAACCGTGGACAAAAGCCTGAAATCACGAAAAAAAAACTGCTGTACATTTTGACGATTTATATGAACACAAACGTAGGGAACAGCCAATTCTGAGTTCTTTCTTAGAGCTTTTCCCAATTATCTTGGGGACTGAACATCAGTATTTTACACGGAGCAACTGCCATTAAACCTCCGCAACCCAGTTACTAGGCAATACCGACATCCTAAGGTAAGACCAGTGTTTCGGGCTTCTGACTACCCGCAAGTCCCGCAACGACTGCCATAGATATTTGTATGGCAATCTGGACTGATAGCTTAACGTGCTCTCCGCTGCACGGAGGGGTCTCGATGTACAACGAAACGGTCACCCATCCAAGGACCGACCGCGGCTAGTGCAGCTTAACCTCGCAGATCTTGCAACCCACGCGTTTCTGGACAATTACAATTACATTCTATACCAGACGACTTTTTTTCTGTATAGAAAAAAACAGGATATGATCAGTTATTGTAATAAAACAGTTTTTTTTTTTAACTTCACTTCCCAAGCATGTGTTGGGGGGATATGCCATAATCGCCACGCTTGGGAGGCGGGTTGGCGAACGCAGTAGGTTGGTTAAATACCACCGTACCTACTTCTCCGCCAAATAGTGATGCTTGCATTGCTGTGTTTCGGTCTGAAGGGTACGGGTACCGATGAAATTACATAGACACGACCACAAAAATAGATAGAATGGCCAAAAGGCAAAGCGCGCGTGCCAACATTCTGCACCATAGTAAAGTGCGTTTCAAAGCCTTTCTCAGTACGCCTTATGACTTTTTTCTGTAAATACTGTAACAAAAACCAGCAAAAATGCCTTATTGTGCTGTTTGTAACTGCGGAAACAAAAGCTGTAAAGTACATTTGATTAAAGTTAATTTACACCCACATTTCGCCAGTTATGTTATAAGTCCCATGTAATAGGGGGCGAGCATATTGTACGTTGTTACACTGCGTGCTACCCCTCTCTTTACTTGCCCATATTGTCCATCCTAAGGCTGTCTGGAAGAAATCTCCATGAGCGCTAAGCTAATATTTGTATTGTATTGTATTAGAAAGACTAGATAAAGGCTTCGTGCGACTATATGAGTGCGTCGTTTCGAGCGTTTGTACGTAGTTTCCGTACTGTATGTTATGTTTACTGTGTCCAGTGGCTGTATTATGAAGAGTTAGAGCAGTCATTGTTCTGTTGTGAGAGAGAGACACAGCTATACAGGACATATAGCGCCATCCCTTTATAAATCATGACACTATGTATTTTCTATTTAGAACTCATTTTAGTCGTCAAGATATTTTATAATACCTTCTCCTTAAATTTTTATTTATGCCAGTTGCACTAAGTCGGTGGCTATAGCTCGATATTACAGTGGCTTGATACTTTAGGTAACTATTATAATTATAGTACTGTTCTGGGTTGCGTATGTACTATGTAGTTCGTATTTATAATGTTTGATCACACGCGTGTGTGTGTGTGTGTACATTACTGTACGGTCGTGTGACCGCATGTTTACGTTTTCACTGTGAGTTGTTTTTAGTATAATTTTCCCGCGGCTGTTTGTTGAGTGCTTGGGTTTGTTTTACAACGGTATTGGATCTTTTTAACTTAAATATTCGTGGAGAGCAATCATGAAGTCGACTATGATCTTGGGGGAGAAGGATTTGATCTCCTGAGTTGAGATGACCTGGCCTCCAAGGTGCTGGCTTCTTAATTGGTGCACTGCATTACATTCTCATTAGATATGGATGGGCGTCTCATACTTTTCGCAACCAACTTCAAACGAAATTAGTTAGTCTGGAGTGTAGACAAACTTGAATTCGATTGTACGATCGCATGTGCTATGATTGTGCCGACACAATTGCGTTCCCGTATTAAGGACGTCACACATTGCATGCGGCTTTAATGTATTTATAATTTGTTTACACATAAGAATATAGATGTATTAAATAAGAGAAAAAAGTCATATTTAACTATGTTTACGGGACTTTTCACGCACAATAAAACAAAAAAAAGCCAAGTTTCATTGGCCGTGGTCACGAGCAGACCATGCCAACGAGCAAGCATTTTGTGTCTGAATATGAGTGAAATTCGCAAATGCGTAAAAATTAATATTTTTAAGCGCAATGGTGTATCTTTATTTCGTTAACAGTATGGGAGATTTTGTAATTCAAGTGTTACCACTGACGCGAGGTTGACTGTACGAGTGTACAATGGCCTGCCTATTAAAAAAAAGGTTAACGCTGGGTGTCTTAAAGTGGATGAATTTTATTATAAGATCCTTAAACTACAAGTAAGGCTAATAGATAAATAAACATATCTAGAGTGTATAATTTTACAATATCTTATGGCATTACACACGTAGCAGGCAATGTAATTTATATTAGTTTTAACCGACAAAAAAAAGGAGGAGGTTCTCAATTCGACGCGTATATATATATATATATATATATTTTTAAATGTATTACCCCGCATAACTTTTTATAGAGTGGTCTGATTTTGATGATTCTTTTTTTAATGGATAGGGTATATCTCGAAGTTGGTCCCATTTAAATTTCAATCAAAATCCACCCCTAAGGGTAGTAAAACAGGGGATGAGTGTTTGTTCACCCACTGAATTCTTACGTGTTAACCGATTCTGTTGAAACTTGACACGCATAAATATAGTTCTAGACACTACGACATAATAGAGACCTGGAGTTAGATTTTAACAACAAAAAATGAAAAATAAAACTTTTTAACAAAAAATTGAACCGATGAAAACAGAAACTGAAAAGCGAAAAATAACTAATTATGAGTCGGCGCCAAACAACCAATCAACGAAGATCATTAAATTACTTTAAATAAATAATAAAAACAACGTCACATCAAATACAACGTGAAATTTTCAACGATAAACAATAACTTTCCATACATAAAAATATGGATACTTCCTGTCCTACTAATACTATAAATAAGAAAGTATGAATGCTTGTTTATTTGATTATTCTTCAATCACGCTCAAATGGCTGAGCGGATTTGGATGAAATTTGGCGCATAGATAGAACATGAGCATGCACATTTATCTACTTATCACGGGATCAAAACCTCGGATAGCAGCTCGTTCGAAATAAGAAGCAGCATACAAGTTGGTGGATTTTTTAGTAAATTTAAATAATATGTAGGTAAATAGAATAAATAGTACTTACCTATAGGAATACATGTCGCTACTAATTGTAATAAAATTGGTTCGATTGACCTTGACCACTTATTGTCAATTGTCTAATAAAAATATCAATCAATGGAGAGGGCTATGCTCGGAGTGTCCCTGCGTGATCGAATAAAAAATGAGGAGATTCGCAGGAGAACGAAAGTAACCGACATAACCCGAAGAATTGCCAAACTTAAGTGGCAGTGGGCGGGGCACATTGCTCGGAGGACTGATGACCGATGGGGCCGTAATGTTCTGGAGTGGCGACCGCGTACTGGGTAGGCCCCTCACAAGGTGGACCGACGACCTGGTGAAGGTCGCGGGAATCTGCTGAATGCGGAAAGCGCAGGACCGGTCGTTATGGCGATGCTTGGGGGAGGCCTATGTCCAGCAGTGGACGTCTTTCGGCTGAAATGATGATGATGATGATGATGACGAATACAATTTAAATCCGAGAATTCACAGGTCGACAGAGCGTAATGACTTACCTTTCAAACCTCGTATAAACCATTATAAATTTTATGAAATGCCAACACCACATACCCAATAGTTATTGCACAACAGAAATGTTCCACATTGCCAAAGCGTGAACTAACATTGACCTAATACTGTACTATATTGATTAATATTACCGAAGCACGTCGACGTACACTAGCCATAGACACAGTGTACCTACTTTATAAAGTAAACATAGGAACTTTATCGTAAACACAGCCCTATGTCACGCGAGTCCACCAGAACCCCCTGCTCATCGGGGATCAGGATGCCACAGCGGGCACGTTGCGGGATCTCTGACTGGCTCCTGACCGTTAGCGAGATGCTGGAGGGGAGAGCCACATCGGTGACTGCACCCTTCAGCCAAGAGAGCGTGTGTTGATTGGAACACCAAAGTTTTAGGACCCCTTCCGCATACGTCGGCTTCCCGTTGAAGTCAGGTCCGTTTTGATCCTCTGGTGAGGACCAGGACTCGCTGATGATCCGTTTCTGGATCTCCGCGAGTACCCTGTCTGCTATGTCCTTCGTCACATGCCCCGTACGCGCGCAAGTGACTGCGACACTTAGGGGTGACTTGACGGCCTGGGCATATGACACGTTTCCAGTCCGATTGGAATCCCCGAGCCGCGGCCGCTTATGCTCCCCTCGAGGCGATGTTGACTCGTCGAGAGCCCGCTTGGCCTCGGCTCGGGCATTCCGACCGGGTCGGTTGATAAATATAACAAGAACTCGTGGTTTAACTTACGAAACAAAAAAGGTTGAGGTCAAAATATCGTCCCTACTAGAGTTCATGGTGTATATTAACTAAGGATATTGTACATTTTACTAAACCAATTTCACCAATTTTATTTGGTTATTTTTATAATAAAAATGTGATAAATATAACAAGAACTCGCGATTTAACTTACGAAACAAAAAAGTTTAATAACATAAACAAATACAAATCATGTGTTGTCTAAATGTTTATTAATGTAGATAGACCTTCTGTTCGCATCACGTGCATAACGGAATAACACCAGTAATGCGATCCTGATCACCAAACAATATAACACAGAAGGAGAACAAAAAGTAACGGCAGAAGGTCCTACATACGCGCGATAATAAGTTCACATATACGGAGCACTACGGAGTCAATGAAACGGAAGAATGGAACCACAACATTCAGGAAATGTAATCTCGTTCCAAATAGATAGGTCCTTGAACCAGCAGCCAGAATCAGATCCTCGTCAGTCTCAGAGCAGTACTTTACTTAGATCCAATTAGATTGATATAGGTCCAGTCGCTGGATGCGGAAAGCGCAGGACCGGTCGTTAAGATGTTATAAACATATCGAACCCATAACAAGAATGTTGGATGTAGTAAATACGACAAACGATTAATAAACCTAGGTTAGGAACAAGAAATCGTTAACGTAAATCTATTTTAATTTATTTTACAAAACCAGTTGACTATTTAGATCGATTTATGATTTATTTAAATTATTTTAAACAGCAACAAATAAAATACATAATATGAATATTATTTTTAAAGGTTACTCGTGACGTGGTGTTGTAAAACTAATCATTATTTTACACTCTAAAGTATTGTACTTTAATGTTTTAATGCTATGAGTGTGGTTCTATTCAATCTATTTTTTTTTTCAATTCTGTATACGTGCTTGAATTATTTTGGGTTATTTTTGTGTTGGGAAAATACGTTCTTTTTTGTGTAGGTAATCATCTTGCGCCAGATTTCGCAATATTTAAAAAACTAGAAACCATAGTATTATTTCTAGATGAGCAAGTTGAAAAACGGAATTGAGTTTTCAGATAAATTTTCCTAAAGTTTTTTAGTTTGCATAAGCTATTTTTTACAAATAAAAGTAACCAAATGTAAGTAGTGCACTTCCATACAGAAAGTTTTTCTATCCAACCCCTGAAGGAAGGACCAATGATTCGAATTTATGCTTTATGCAGTGGAAAATGATAAATTTATGTGCGTCCAGTTCCTGCTTCGATACGGCGGTTATTGTGGATAATGTCTTGATTTTTATGGTTACTGCGGCACGTTTGCATAACAAAAATATGAACACTAAAATCTGAGCAAAGATACACAAGTTGCTAAGGTTTAAAAGTGCCAGCTAAAATACGAACAAAACTACCAAACATATCTTGAAACTGCTGGTCAGCACAATCTGTTTAAAAAAAATCTTACTCACACTTCTGTTTACCGAAGCAAAACACCTTTTGAACAGCTATCGAGATAACAAAAAGCAATGTAGTCTGCTGCATTAGCGAAATTGAACAAAAACATTTCGACTGGTAAAACCGATACAATCTTGGAAAATAAGGAACGAAGATGATTGCTGGATCGCTTTCCTACCAACAGTAATTGAATCCAAATAGAAAGTGACGCAATGACATAAAGGAATGAATTAATGAAAAAAATTGGCAAACGGACTATGATCACACTTTGGGGACATCAATCTAAACGCTACGATTCGAGACACCAAAGGACCAAAGGAAGGGGGAATTATATTGAGCCTGGGATGACCCTACAAAAAATTATCGTCACTTCCAATAAAACCCATTAAATTCGATTTCATTAAAGTCAAATTACTTAAGGATAATATAACGTGAGGCCAAAGAAAAATTGTCGCAACGCTTACATAATCAAATTAACATAAATCTGTAAGCATTAACTTGTTTGCATAAAAGTAACTTGAGCTTAAGATATTATAAAGCAATCGTACCTACATCGGTTGATGAAATAAATTGTTATTCATACCACGAATATCGGAAAAAACCACATCAATATTAAGAGTCGGGCCCGCATACATTTGCTAACTGAAAGACGAAGCTTAAGCCGCATTAAGTTTACTCTCCAAGTAAAACTTGAGCTAATCAGTTATGTAAGCAAGAAATTCTGTACGAAAACATAAATATGTAATCTGCTAGCACATTATATTTAGAGTAAATAGAGACAAACGTGATTCATTGAAAAACGAAATCAATCTTACTCATTCATAATTGACTTTTGTTTGACTTTTACATATGCTCAGTACTCGAAATTAATACGAAATCTTACGATTTAAATTGTGGAAAGAAAAAATCGCTCACGAGCAGGATTCAAACCTGCGACTCCTGGCTCAGTACGCCAATGCTTTAGCCACTAAGCTACCAAAATAATACGAAATGTTAATTTAATATGATTAAATGATTATGAAGCTGGTATTATATTTCGGAGCGAGACCTTACGAGTATCTTTGGTAATTTTGCATGTTTCGAGAAGAGAATCAAAGAGAACTTCCAATTACTCCAAAAGTAGATTAAAGTTATTTCAGGAAATACATATTCGTTTAAAAGATTTATAAGCAACAGCTGTATAGATTTGTGTCACCTGTTATCACTGTTCCATTTAAAAGTGAAACATGACTAACATGCCAACGTGACACGTACCATGCGATAATTTCCCTTGTCAATATTTGCACGTCTCATAAAAGTAAAGACTCAAACTGTACGGACTTTCCTCTTCCGTTTTATAACAATAAGTTTATGTAACGCCACTGCTTTCTTTGTTCAAAGATTATGATATAAATTTCAACAATATAATCTGCTAAGTCTTCACGCAACGAACTGCTATTTCAAGAAATATTAATTGCACTTTAATATTGCGACGACGACGCTCATCTGATGGCAATATCCCACAACGCAATTCTCTCAGATCATATATCTTATAAAATGAAAATGTTAATCATATAGCCAAGTTTGTGGATCACGTAGCTGAAAATGTTAATCATATAGCCAAGTTTGTGGATCACGTAGCTGAAAATGTTAATCATATAGCCAAGTTTGTGGATCACGTAGCTGAAAATGTTAATCATATAGCCAAGTTTGTGGATCACGTAGCTGAAAATGTTAATCATATAGCCAAGTTTGTGGATCACGTAGCTGAAAATGTTAATCATATAGCCAAGTTTGTGGATCACGTAGCTGAAAATGTTAATCATATAGCCAAGTCTGTGGATCACGTAGCTGAAAATGTTAATCATATAGCCAAGTTTGTGGATCACGTAGCTGAAAACGCGGTTGTTAAGCAAACCGAACCGATGACTTAGAGAGACTTGTTGCTCGACTTTTTGCTTGGAGAAAACAGGACCATTACTTAGATCAGACTGTAAAATAAAAATTTAATTTAATTTACGGACAATACCGTGGGAATATTTTTCACACAGAGGCAGATTCCTCGGCCCTGGAAGGTCGTAGGTGAACGTGCGTCAGCACGAACCGTTCGTAGTGAGCAAAGCTATGCAACGATTAAAAAAACAAATCGCATTACCGTAGTATTTGCGACTAAATGGTCGCAAAAAAGACTGTAAAATAAAAATATATATTTAATTTACACATCGATGTAACTTATAAAAATAGTAGTACTGTAGCATTTTGTAGGTAAATTAAAAATTACATTGGTTTTGTTTGGACGCCGCGTAGTCGACAGATTTGTACACACGGCTACACATCAAGCTGTAAAAAACCAGTATAGGCTGACCTCGCGTTGTAAGGAAAACCTATACAATGCGAGGTCAGCTTATACTGGAAATGTACAGCTTGATGTGTAGCCGTGTGTACAGACGGCAAAAGAGAAAATTATGCAGACATATTGGTGTTAATTCTCTTGTTCACAAACTAAACTTAATTTAAACTATCGCTCTCTTTTACTAATAGTAGATACATGAAAGAGATGGCAACAATTTTAGTGCTGTGGCTTCATTCGCTAGTTCTACGGGCTCCGTCTATCTCATTCTTTTGGTCTGAGCACGAGGGTGACACTATGGAATTCAAAGGTCCTCGCGTTTTTTGCAAATAGTTCTGTTTCTCGTTGTTTAAGATATATACAATATGATACGCTGCAATAATAACAATATATCTCCTTTGATAGGTACTCTTAGGCCCGTATTACAGAAGGTTCCTCAAGTACAGTTTAAACTCCAATCACCTGATCACTACTTAAGGATAGAATCTTTACATGAGTATCGGTCTTATTCCAGAACGGTAATTATTATAAACTTTAATTCAACAACATTTGACCTGAATTAAAATAGAAATCTCTACCCTTTCCCCATGTATTAGGATCTTATTTACTGAAGAAGGCATGTTATACCACATATATTTTGTTACGTACAATTGTGCAGTAGCGCGAGTATATTCACCATTTTTTTCTGGATTTACAGCAATACCGGATGCCAAAGTCTGAAGAATAACATAGAACCTTTTAATAAGATCCTCATCAACTCCTGTAATTTCTGAAGAGCAATAGTAGTTCTCAAAAAATCGTCGAGCTGTATTGCCGTCATTGCTGTTTCCACTTCCTTGCCGGGGTTTATCAACGTGCAATCCCATTCGACTTCGAAATAGACTTTGTACAAGTTTCTTCTTGTCTTCTTTACTTTTTTTATCTTCCGGAGTTCTCGCAGCCCATTTTTGAAACGAGAGATTATATGAAATATGTAAAATTAACTCCATGCACCTAATCCACGCATGCAACGTAGACAAACCGTACTCGTAAGAATTCATATTATCTGGCTTTGATTCAATCTTCTCCAAATTATTCATCTCGCTTGGTTTAGCCCCACACACCGTACACACAGCTCCAGAACTTGTGTCAGTTAGAACTTGTGTAACTTTTCCGTCCACCATGGTTAAGAATAGCTCGTGACTTATTTCAATTGCCTGGTCCTCCTTGTGTATCTTAGAAGTTTCCAAATTATTAATTTGACCCCGAATATCACCAACCACCGAACGGGTTTTCTCGGGCGTTTCTTTTGCAAATTCCATCAGAATTGGTCGGCAATATCGAATAGAAGAGCAAGCCGGATTTTGCCAAAGAACCTCTTTTGTTTCTGTATCAGTCAGCTTTATTGGTACCATAGACGCTATAAATAAGTTTGCATCTGAGACTAAGTCACTTTCATCTGTTAAAACTTGTTTATATTCACTTTGTCCCGATGAACCATCACAACCCCATTTGGTAAACAATTTTTCTTCTTGTTGGGTTGTAAACATTTTCAATTTTTAGTATACGGGCTGTAGTGTGATCCAGCAAATCTTGTAGATTTACTTTAGCGCCTGTATCGGTTATTTCAATGCTGGAGGGTGGAGGATAACACAGTTTTTTGCGTTTGTCAATATATTATATGACGGCAATATATCGAAGTTTTTGTTAATCACACTTGCTCGAAGTAATTTGTATTGTGATTTCGAAAGATCTAAATCAGCAAAAAGACTTAAAGCTTCATCTGCTGTAAAATATGTTGCATTGCGAGTTTCATGTAACAATTTTTCCTTTATAATATTTTTTTCACTTCTTTCACAATTCCGCATCATTGCAACAACAGAAGCTTCGTCGAATTCTCCTTCAGACCGCAATCCTTGGACGTATGCGTTATGTATATACTCGAGTCCATATTCTTGAATCAACTCCATATTCTTCCTTTTTTTCGATTTCTCTGATACATCTTCATAAGACTTTGGTGGTCGTCCACGTTCTCCAGATGTTGTAGGTGTGATATCCATTGGTACTTCCTCGAATTGTACATTAAATTCGCCGTCCAACCACGTTGTGTTTTTACTAAAGAAACGTTCTTTAGTTCGGTTAGATTTGGTCCAGCGATCGCTAAAAGCTGATATAAGAGATTTTTGAATACTTTTCACAACAAATTCACTTTTTGCAGACGACAAATGGTGGTGTTCTTCTAAGTATTTTTGAATATCTTCTGAATTTGTCCCATGGTCAATGAAAAATACGCATAATACTCGTCGAGGCACAACAAATTCACTCATTTTGTTGTATAGGCAGGTACTTCGCAAATATTGTTTTTACTGAGGATGGTGAAGACTGTATGTCGAAGCACAATAAAGTACTGGTAAATGACAATGTAAACCTATAAGTTTTATAGTTAAATTCCGTGAGAAAAATATTATTATCTGCGGGGTTCTGCGGGTATTTATCACGTTCCTAACCACTATCTATGAAGTTGGTTAGTAGTACTGATAGGATGTGCAATAACAACTTTAACCACCATTTCCTCCCTTTTCCTTCACCTAACTTAGTGGAAAAGTACATAAACTACATGAGAATTATTTAATTCACACGGTCATAACAAAAATTAACCACATCAGACCGAATGATAAAAATAAAATTAATACATTACCCAGTATTCCCTAAACTTTAGTTTATTATAAATATAAAAACACAATATTAGTTATTTTTTATTACACTTGGCATTAATGCATGCTAAACATTATTAAAGATCTATACAAATAGCATTCACAAACCAGGTAGTTTATGTATCAGATTTCACTACTTTTGAAGCGAAGCTTCTATAGCGTCGTTGTGCGCTCGGCCACCAGGGAGTAAACCGATAAAAAACGTCACCGTTAACTCACACGCGTGTTCTATCCACGCTTGAAAACGCGTAGAGCTTCGCTTCTTTGAAGGTTACTTTCGTAACCTTTAGGTAATTTTTATCTCGGTCAGGTTAGACGACTTAAAAGGTAACTTTTAGGCAGCTTTTAGGTATCTTTTCGAAATCGAATTAGATATTTTATTGCAATGTTGGAATGGAATTTTATTGATATTATATAAAATAAATAATCAATAAAAATGTTTTATTTATCTCCACAAATTACATTTTTTATGTTAAAATCGTTATGGTCGTTGTGGCGATGCTTGGGCCTATGTCCAGCAGTGGACGTCTTTCGGCTGAAATGATGATAATGATGAAGATGATGTGATAATTAAGAACAGTAATATATTATGAATTATTGTTACTTATTATGAATTTATGCACAAAGTAATCTCTTCTCGCACTAATTAAAGCCGTATTACAAATAACAAGCAATCTACTTTTTAAGCTACTTTTTGCCGTCGTGGATCGTAGTAATAGATGTGTTAATTTCAAATATATTATTACCATGTAGATCACTAACTCGTATTCACAACAATGCGTGTGCACAGAATTAAATAGTTGGTACACACGGCTACACATCAAGCTGTAAATTTCCAGTTTATGCTGACCTCGCATTGCATAGGCTTTCCGTACAATGCGAGATCAGCTTATACTGGATGTACAGCTAGATGTGTAGCCGTGCGTACTACTTGGTACAGAGAACGCGTAGCGCGGCGTGTTACAACGAGCGCTTGATACTGTTCTGTAGCCCTACCATGAGTTTACACTGTTAAAACTCGCTAGCGTCTCCGTAAATAATTTATATGAAAGATTGTACAGCGCCCCTAGCGGTCACAGAAATAATTACAATTCGTACCATGAGTACTATAGATTTCGATAGGTAAGAAACCTCACGTAATCTATTCGATAGTCACTAACGTTTTGCAGCTGTTACCATACAAAACGGCACCATGAGTCACTAATTCGACAGGCGCAATCGAAAAATACGCTTGCGATAGTAGTTACGTAGCTCACTAGCATTTTGAGGTGTGAAACATATGTTTACATAATAATTAAATAGGTTTTTGTGCATATTAAAGTCAAAATAATGTCTGAAAGAGCTTATTTAATGAGTATATGAGTTGAGCCTAGCTAAATTTACACTTTTAAAGTTTCAAGTGGCTTTGTTCTACCTGCGTTGTTTAGGGGCAACTATTTGGAAGTTTTGTAGCTTTATGTTTGAATTAATTTATTGGAAACATACCTTTCCATTAACTCCGCCAACAATTGAAATTGTGACCCACTCACACACTCACTGTGTCCTCATTGTTTTCTATTTAATAAATAAACTTATCAAAAATGCCGCGAGCCACACAATCACACAACGTTAACAAAATTACAAATAATTTAATAGACGACATTGAAATATTTCAAGGTATAAAAATTCAACAATCACTAAATACCATAAGCACTTCACTAACATAAACACAAACCGCTGACCCTTCAATTTCAGTCGGAATCTTTCGTGTTGACTGTCATAACATATTTAGCATAGCGATACCACTACATTTTTAACATATGAGCCGTTCTCTCTTCTTTGTACTGAGAGAGAAAGAAACAAAATATGAGTGATGTTAGCTAGTTAACTACGTTATACCAACATAACATTTCGAAGACGATCGAGCTTACTCTAGCGCCTCCGTAAGACTCCGTAAAACTCATGGTGCAAGCATTATCGAAATCTATTTGAACCACGTTAACACGCTAGCGAGTTGGACGCTAGCGAGTAAGTTTACGATAACAACTCATGGTAGGCGTACAGTTTACAGATGTAAAATATTTTGAGATGTAGACGTTACGATGTCTAGTCCAATCGAGATCCAGTAATTTCTCGATCTAGTCTTACGGGCAACCTAGACATATCGAGATCGAGACCAAAAGATACCGACCCAATTATACTTCTGTTCTTAGATTAAAACTTCATCATCATCATCATTTCAGCCGAAAAAAGCCGAAGGCGAACCCCTCAAAGGGGAGGGGATATGCCATAATCGCCACGCTTGGCAGGCGGGTTGGCGATTTTTTTTTTTATTGGACTCTCGCAGAATTGGTACCCAGAATGGATACCCTAACTGCAAAACCGCATAAGGGCGTCCCCAAAGGGAGGGCTCGAACCTCGGCTTACTGGGGCATTGCGGGGGGACCCCGCCGCTATGTTCCCCTGGCAGCCGTTGCTGCATCGGGAATAGTTTCCTCGAAAGTGGCGGACTTTCGGTATATCGGATGAGTCGGACTCACGCAGTAAGGGTTCCGTACCACCCATCGACCTGATACCCCATAGAAACTGATTTAATTTATGAAAGTTCCCATTATCTAGATCTTACGTCTTCTTTGTCCATCCAAAGGTTGTCTGGAAGATATCGCTTTTAGCGATAAGACCGCCCATGTACCCATAATTTGTACGTTGTTCCTGTTTACTACTATTTTCATGGTGTACAATAAAGTATATTCTATCTATCTATCTATTTATGTTAGTTATGTTTATGTTGTTTATCAAAAGACATCAACGAACGTACGCGAAATGTGAATTTTTGCATCTCTTTCTTCCGTAGGTACCACCACATATGTCTATGTTTGTCCTGTTTTTAGTATTTGTTGCTAAACTACATAGTATGCACTATAATCAGACCAAGTTTGACGCTGGTGTGTATTACCGTTTTGAAGATAGAACAGGAACAAAAACGTTGAAAAAAATGCATGTTTTTCAAGGTTTCTTGTATGGCGACCCCCTTTGGTTTTAGACTTTTTTTTGTTTTTAGTATTTGTCGTGATACACCTCATAGCAACACATATTCTGTGAAAATTTCATTTGGTTATCTATTACCGTTACAAAGATACAGCCCTGTGACAGACAGACGGACGGACGGACGGACTGACGGGCAGCGTAGCGAGAGTAATAGGGTCCCGTTTGCACCCTTTGGGTACGGAACCCAAAAAATTATATGCTGTGTTATATACAATACTATGTAAATTATCAAACATTTGAATACCGAAAGATATAAATAGTGGAATAAAGTAGGTCTAGTTTAAATAATTTCACTTACAAAAGGTTTCTTTCTTTATATGCTAAAACTTTGTATATTTATCTCTAGTTTGTTTAAGCATAGTGAAAGAAAAAGAAAAGCCTTAAAACTCCTTTTAAAATGCGCCTAAAATGGAGTAACGTTTTTGGTAAACCTAAAAAAAATTGCGCTCGCTTCGCTCGGGATTGTGTCGTGTACATTTTCAATGTTCATATTATGTTTTTCATAATTTACCAGATTTTGGTTAATAATTCGTAAATAAAAATGTAGGGTCGCGATTTTTTTTCCTAAGGCTCTATGAAAACATGAAAAAGTTTCGTTTGTTATTATTATTTTGCCATTCATTTTAAAATTTGATTAAACACCGTTATTTTTTTTATAAGGCACTATTTTTAGCCTTTAACCAAAATCGGATTTTTATAAAAAGATTTGTTATAAAAATAAATTCAAATTACATTTTTAAATAAATTCATAAGGATCAGTACACATTTACAATTAAAAAAAATCAGCATCAGCATCAGCATCCGCTGATGTTAATGTCAAAAATCAGCATCAGCTTCCGCTGATGTGATAAAATCCTGGATCAGCAACAACCCTGCTTCCTAATGGTTACTTTTTACAATTAATCATATTAGATTTAATTAGGTGTATAGAAAGGTTTTCAATCCCGGAACTAAGTTCCTATACACGATTCCGGAATTGGTCAAATTATTGAATTTTTATGAAAAATTACAATATCTATGAACTTAACAAGTTTTCTTGTCCAGTCAACTTAAGTTACACATCAGACTTATCCTACTAATTTATATTACTACATGTCATACTAATGTAAATTTATAGTATATTTATAATTTGTAGTATATTATTATAGTATATTATTTTGCGAGTAAAGTCCGGTTTGCTAATAGCTTTATCATGCGTACCGCCAGAGTGGAATTCCTTGCGGGCGTCAGTGTTTCCCGAGAAATATAATCTGGTGGTCTTTAAGACTCGAGTGTATAGGTTTTTGCTGGGCAAGCGTGTACCATCGTCGACCGCACCATCGCACAGTGTGATAAGATCCCGGTTTTTGTCTCATCGTGTTTTTATTTAGTTAATCGATAGAGTTTACAATTCCGACGATTAGACTAAAACTCCGGGTTCGCTCAGACTTGAGGATTTTTTTTTTATGTCTAAGTTTCGCAATATCCGACTCTTGAAAAATGAAAAAAAAATCATTATAATTTAATGGAAGTACTTATTACAGAATTTATTTAGTGTAACGAAGGGGTTGCTGGAAGTGAAGCTTGGTGTGCGGGTTCTCCTGAACCTGGGTGTAGGTAAAGAATGCAGTAATACGAACGTCAAGACATGTTGTTTATTCGATAGTTGAATATGGACAGCGCCCCAAATTACAGTTACACGTTATTTTATAATTTCTATTAATCAGTGTTGCCAACATGAAATTCTCAAATCGATACATTGTTAAATAAATCGATAATTAAGCTAATATTATATAATACGATCATGTTGGCTAATGACTAGATTTATTAAATAATTTAATTGACTGGATATAAATACGATGAATTAAAAGTATAATAATCGACTAAATACAAGACATGGTGACTTCATTCGTTCCTTCCGCTGATAAGTAACTTGTCTCTGGGTTGGCTGATCCACAGTTTGTAACATTCGGCCATCCTGCAACAGCCGTGACCCACGGCGATCAATCAGGTTGTCACCACAGTCTGAAACAATAAAACATTTTACGCAGTAAATGATTTTTTTTAAATACTCTTTTACGTTATCCTATTCGTATTGTACTCCTTCGACTTCATAAATATGCTGCAGTTAGATACTCTTGTATTATTACCATAATTCCTTTCAAGAACAGAACTATTTAATAGTAACTAGGTCTTGTTTTACTTCAACATAACCAGTTCGAAGCTTTCATTTAATAGTGTTTAAAATGAGATCGACTAATTGAAGACTTTACTTTTTAACAGCTACTTTTT
Organism: Asteroscopus sphinx; assembly: GCA_949699075.1. Classification (NCBI taxonomy): domain Eukaryota; kingdom Metazoa; phylum Arthropoda; class Insecta; order Lepidoptera; family Noctuidae; genus Asteroscopus; species Asteroscopus sphinx. The sequence continues at coordinate 17,723,769 of OX453024.1, forward strand.
GTTGTATTAATAATTCTGCTCTCGATAACTATTTTTCCTTTTATTTTCTGCCTTTACTTCTTCTAGACAAAGAAGACAAGGTAGGTACCGTTACACAGCTTAGTAGACTACAACATATTAAAGTATGATGACACCATCTACTTTTAAAATCAACATGTAATTCCAACATACAATTTTGCAGAATAAATAATATCATTTCATGATTTCATCAAGTAAGTTCACACAGATCTAGTCTACCGTTCCAGATAGCTTAGTTTACTATGTTATAGAAGTAGTTATGACGACGCTATCTAGTTTTCAAATTGAAATAAAGAAGTAATGTTAATATCCAATTTTGTAGAATAAATAATTTCATCTCATTATTTAAACAACAATTTCCTCGATATTATATTTTCCAAATTACTCGTGGTCATACAAATTGAAATTTCCTAGATATTAGCTATGTTTTTTTAAAATAACTCGTCCCATAGATTTAGCTTGATTTCCTCGATACTAAATTGGTCAATTACCTCGTGGTCACACAGACCTAGTTCAATTTTCTAGATATTATATTTTTCAATTAACTCAATGGTCATACAGATCTAGCTCAATTCTTTATGCATTATATTTGTCATATAACTCTATATCGCACAGACATTACGTACAGTAGACTGCATGACAGTGGTAACACTTCAGTTCGAAAACCGCCCTTGCTGCCGACGAAATAAAGATGCTGCTGCTAATACCAAAGGGTTACCACCGACGTGCGGTCGACCGTACCTAGGTCACACAGACATTATGTACGTCACGCAGACATTACGAAGTCCCGCAGACATTACGAAGTCACGCAGACCTTACGATGTCACGCAGACATTACACAAGTCAAACAGACATTACGTAGGTCATACAGACAATACGTAGGTCACGCAGACATTATGCAAGTCACACAGACTTTACGCAAGTCACACAGGCATTACGCAAGTCACACAGACATAACATAGGTCAAACAACGTTAAGCAGGTCACGCAGACATTACGTAGGTCACACAGATATTACGTAGGTCACACAGACATTATGCATGAATTACTTAAGTCTTTTATCAAAATAAACATACACGTTTTAGTTTTTAAACTAACGTGCCTTTGCTATCCAAAACTAGTCTTAGCACAGAATAGGATCAAAGTATTCATATAGAAATTTCCTAATGGGCTATTAGGAAATTTCTATATGAATACTTTGATCTATACCTATGTTTAATCTCAATACTCAATTATTTGATCAAAGTATTCATATAGAAATTTCCTAATAGCCCATCTATACCTATGTTTAATCTCAATACTCAATTATTTATTGCATTCCATAATTTAAGTAATATTCGAACATTTGGTAGACTAAGGATCAATTAATAGACCCTGTCAGGCACAGTACAGTTTTGTAGGCGAGAAGAGGAAAAGCGTGTTTGATTGCAATTAAATGTTTTATCCAATTATTCTGTTATTTATAATTTTTTGCTTTTTTTTTACTAAAAATAATCATTTTGATGAATTGTGTGGTTACTTCTTTTTAAATTATTAGGAAAATATTTACTGTAGTACAATTTTTTTAAATTAGGTTATTAATGTTCTTTCTTGCTTATATTTGATTTATTGAACTATTATTCATTATTTATAAGTCGTTCTAGGATATTTTTATTCATTGTTATCATTCAAAGACAAGATTTTTTTTAATTTACATGTAATTTAAGTATTTATTTATATATTGTTAAAGGATATTTTACTATTTTTTATTAAGTTATTGGTTTTTTTTTTTTACTTTAATAGGGATTTAAGTGAATGAATAATATATTTAATTGGGTACCATATACAAGATGTTTACTATGTCTCTTTTTTTTCTAACCTATACATTTATTCCGGTTATGGTCTATCTGTGTGCCAAATGTCATCTAAATCTGTTCAACGGTTAACGCGTGATTAAATAACAAACATCCAAACATTTTATTGGACCCTTTTGTATAATAAAATAAATAGAGCCTTAAATATATACCCCCTTAAGATAAACTCAATATAAGAAAAAAGTGTGTGAATACCTACTAAAACTGAACTATGAGGAGACTGAACTTTTACTGCATATAGCACAGTGATTACGCTGACAAACTTAATGGATGCATTCAAATCATTCACAGATAGCACATCCACAAATTTATTCCGAATGTTCATTACTATTTTAATGCAACTTACACTTACACGCTCATACTCACCCTCTCACACTTCACTCAGATACACTTTCATCGTAAACAAAGAGAGGACATGTTTACGGTTGAATGAAAATAACAGGCTAATATTAATTTCAATGGTTACGATAATTTTGTATAATTCGAGGGGATTAGGTTTGGTTACAGATGCTTCATATTTTTTGGAATACCAAAACATAGCCAATTAATATGTTAAAATAGCTGTATAGTTTTTAAGAACATTTATATTAAATTGATAGTTTATTTTATCATCATATTCGTTTATACTATACTAGCTCTTGCTTTTTCGTTTATTAAGCTATTATATGTATTCACATTTTAAAATAGATTTGTTGACTAATTGTATACTTTTATAGACATGGCAAAGGTACTAGAGGAATGTATTTCCAGTCGCCAAGTTAGTAGGTTTAGTCTATTTTTACGTTTATATACATACATACACACGTATTATCACGCCTGTTTCCCATTGGGGTAGGCAGAGACTATGGATTGCCACCTGCTACGATCCTGACACACCTCTTTCGCTTTATCTACGTCCATTAACCTCATCATACATTGTCGTCGGTTTAGAGAACTCTTAACCTGGCATTTTTGAGAACGTCCGCGATTTGATTTGATTTTATTTTTATGTCTAAGTGTCTCTAATTCTAGTGTGTTTGTCTTATCATTCAGTATAGAACTCCGGGTATTTAAGCACAAATTTACATATTTCAAAAATGTTAATACAGGGTAAGGTTAGCATTTTCAGTTCTCGAATATAGGAGTTAACAACTGTCGGTTTCTTAAATGTTTACTAAAATTCTAATTGTTCTCTGTAAGATACATACTGTGGGCGCGTCTATACTATTAACCCATCATGACTCAATATTTGAGGCATGCATAGGCATACGCGGAGTAGGTAACAAGTGCAGTTATAGGTCTGTAACTAGTTGTTTTTTTTTTTCGGATGTCTTAGGATTTTTTGATATTGCTCTTATTTTGAATGCGACTCTATTAATGTTCGAGTCTATGTCTTAAAATATAAGGGTGAATTTGCTAACTTCTAGTTTAGAGCTATGGAAGCTAAAATTTACATTTATTTGTGTCATGGTACAATATTTAATTTTCCATTTATATTTATATTGTTCTCACATGAGGCAAGTATTGATACATCATCCGCAAACAAAACAAGGGTCAGTTATATTTTTAGGAGGGTCGTTGTCGTCGTTGATGTCGTTGACGTATGCAAAGAACAGTACACATCCAATTAAACTTGTGGAATTAAGGCGTTTATTGGTTTGTTATTGGACCGGATACATTATATTTAATTTGTTATGTGGTTGTAAAATTCTATTTCCACCAGTTGTTTTTTTTTATTATTCTTATCCTTTAAATAAGATGTGAACCATTTGAGACATTTGCCGCGGATTCCTATGCTGTATAATTGTTAGTTAATAATATTTCAAATTATGCTTTATCGTAAGGTTGTGTCACTTCAAGCAGTACTCCTACTGTATATTTTTACTATGAGTTTTTTTGGATATATTTGTAAACGAAACGCATAAACCCATTTGCATAAAGGTTTTTTTTCTTTAATTATTTTTGAGACTGTTGGTAAGAGGGCAATTGGACGCTAATTATTTGGGTCAGTTTCTTTATTTACCTTATACAGGTAGCAACATAATATGAGCTTTTTTTTTTATTCGGAAAAACGCCTTCAAAAGACTGGTTTATTCGTTCATAAAATGGTAGTATTAATTCATCTGCGCATTGTTTCGGTAAAGTAGAATTAGTAGTAGTAGTTAGTTAAGTAGTATTATTTCAGTGAGTAGTTGTTTCGTCGATACCGTGGCTCTTTTTCTTTATTAGATTATTTTCGTCGTAGGTAGGTATATTGGACTAAGAAAGATTTCTATTTTACCTCTTTGATTTCTATAAAAAAATAATAGTACCAAGGTCACAACTGCATTCCGCAAAATTATTAAATTATCTTTGCACCGAATCATTTTTCTTTATCGAATGGGCTTTCGTATGACCACCACCTCACCTGATATTAAACAAGACTCATTACACTCTTTTATTACATACTACTCAATTGAAGAATATTTGAATGTTAGCAATGTAATGTAATAAGAATGCATGATAAATCTTTCACTTTTATGTATGTTAGACATAGTTATATTTAAAAATAAGAATAATATTAGTATTAAGCCCTCAATATTGCAACGCTTGCAAAAGGCTACTAAGTTCTAAGCACAACAATAAAATGTAACACCAATTATGTACCTACACTTAGTATGCAATAAATCTTTGAATCTTTGGATCTTATTTCACCAAAATTTGTATCAGACATTACATTTTTTTCTTGTGAGGGTAAACCTAACTATATTATGCAAGGTATTAATACATCCTCATAATATTGAGAGTAAACATCTGAGCTAGTGAGCATAAATTTAATCCATCCGTCATCCACTGTATAACTGTATCGCCAATATTTATCACTCTTGATACAAGGAAATCAAACCGGGAGCAGCGGTGTAGTAACTAGCAGAAGATAGTTGAATCTGTATTACGTTCAGTGTCAATATAAACATCGTAACTACAGCCCGGAGAAACTCAATGTCTACTTCACGTTTTTGTTAAAAAAATAAAAATCCATAACACGTGTTAGTGAATAAAAAAAAATATTTAAAATAAATTTTCTTGGTTTAAAACAAAACTCTGTTTAGTTTGTTTTATATATTTAGCGAAGTACATACGAGTTTTTCCAAATAATTAGATCTTTAATATAAAGATTAGCGTTGTGGTTTCTGCACATCTTTTGTAAATCGTCAATATGAAGTCTAAATTGTACTTTTCCTAGTGGCAGTATGTATACCAATCCCGCCAATCTTTGAGGGTAAGTTTAATTTCCATTTCTCCATAATATCAGCGGTTATAAAACAAAAAATAGTAAGTACATTTCGTACCTGTAGTTTCCGGTGAGGCGTCTGTGATCCCTGTTATTGGGACGCAGTGTACTTCGCTGTACCGGGAGTGTTTTGCGATGTCTCGGCAGCATACCAGCATTTCTGCGCCACTGTAGCTCGCTGCTCGATTGCAGACCAAGAATGCCAGCGGGCGATCACATTGTGAAGAGCCTGGAGGAGACCTTCAAGACCAACACGATTCACTCTGAAACTTGAAAACATGGTATTAGAAAAGGCACAGATGGTAAATCCAACTTCTGAGATGTAACGAAGGGGTTGCTGGAAGTGAAGCTTGGTGTGCGGGTTCTCCTGAACCTGGGTGTAGGTAAAGAATGCAGTAATACGAAGCGTCAAGACATGTTGTTTATTCGATAGTTGAATATGGACAGCGCCCCAAATTACAGTTACACGTTATTTTATAATTTCTATTAATCAGTGTTGCCAACATGAAATTCTCAAATCGATACATTGTTAAGTAAATCGATAATTAAGCTAATATTATATAATACGATCATGTTGGCTAATGACTAGATTTATTAAATAATTTAATTGACTGGATATAAATACGATGAATTAAAAGTATAATAATCGACTAAATACAAGACATGGTGACTTCATTCGTTCCTTCCGCTGATAAGTAACTTGTCTCTGGGTTGGCTGATCCACAGTTTGTAACATTAGTCTATCGAAAAATGGTATAATAGCCGACTGTTCTACCAATTCCTGTTGCATTAGTATGAATGGGTCGAGAGATATGATTCTTTTTCTCATATTTCGTTTTCATTTTTTTATTCATCTAAACCGCCGTAGTAGGTGGTCATTCTTACATCAAAAAATTGCTGATACTTTCTATTATGTATAGTATTAATTCCAAAACCTAACTCATTGGTTTCCAGGAGTTATTAGAAATTTTAGTAATATCCGAAATATCCGCACTTAGGGCTGCCACTTCAACCAAAACATAATTTGTTTATTTTTATCAAGTTTTAGCTTCCTTATCACGACCATAACAAGATTCATTTTTTTGTGGCTTAGATGGCAAAGATTGAGTAATTTTATACAGGAAATTAAAAAACGAATGGAGAAATTGGTATCATGTTGACTGATACACGTTTTTTGTAAACCGTCTATAAATTCTAACCCAAAAGACTCAACTAATAGTAAATAAAAGAAAATCCTTTCCGATGTCTCATAAGTATATCAATCAACATTAAACATGAGTAATATATCAACATCTTTGACAATTTATTAAATATTTTTAGACAATTTAGTTATTTTTTATTAATTATACAATTCTTTTAAATAAATTTTGTTTTACTTTTTAACCGACGAAAAAAACGAGGACGTTATCAATTCGTCTTTTTACAGAGTAGTCCGATTTTGATGATTCTTCTTTTAATGGATAGGGTATATCTCGAAGTTGCTCCCATTTAAATTTGAAAATCAAAATCCACCCCTAAGGGTAGGAAAAGGGGATGAGTGCTTGTTCACCCACTGAATTCTTACCTGTTAACCGATTCTGTTAAAACATGGCATACATAAATGTTCTAGACACTACAACATAATGGAGACCTGGAGTTAGATTTTAGCCACAAAAAAATTAAAAATTAAACTTTTTAACAAAAAATGGAACCGGCGTAAACAGAAACTGAAAAGCGAAAATTAAAATGTAGCTTTTAGTCTTAGTAACTATTTTCCTAGCTAAACTAATGTAAATAACTAATTATGAGTCGGCGCCGAACAAACAATCAACGAAGATCATTAAATTACTTTAAAGAAATAACAAAAACAAAATAACATCAAATACAATACAAAGTCAAATTTTCAACGATAAACAATAACTTTCCAAAAATGGATCACTTGCAACTTACACGCACTTTGCTCGTTTGTTTGGCGCCGACTCAAAAAAGTTTTATTTATTTTACAACTTATTTTGAATAAATTTTAGTATACTTTTATATTTTACAATTCTTTTAAATCAATTTTATTATACTTTTTGATTTATAACAATTCTTTAGAATAATTTATTTTGTATACAACCTCAACCTCTTAGAGAAAAAAAAGGCAAAAAAAATCCCATTGCCACCGGCCGCATTGTCTTTATTGAGACCTGTTAATGAACAAAATCTAGCCATCTATAATTATTCTCATGTTGAATTAATTGTAACTAACAATGAAGATGAATTTTAGTTCGGTTAGCCTACATAATATTTTACAAATTCATATACATTTTCCTTTCGTTATTGCATTGTGAATTTGTGTCAACTCATAGGTAACTTACGTTTGTTACTGCGGTGACCTATTCCACTAGGCTATGATTTATGTCTACATAAGTTAATAACTTTAAAGATAGCTTTATTTGCGATGCACATGAGCTTGGAGTCTATGCGTTTTGATTCGGTTTTAAAGGTTGTAGCCAAATATGAATCCTACTATTGTGAAAATGTTTGGATGTTTTTTAGGGTTCCGTAGTCCTACAAGGAACCCTTATCGTTTCGTCATGTCCGTCCGTCTGTCCGTCTGTCCTAATCCTTTACAGCTTAATAACTTCTACAGTTATAAACATAAGTAAATGAAATTTTGTTGAAAAATGGATTCGATATATCTATATCTTGATCTTGATAGGACTCAATTTTAAAAGAATAAAAAAATCTTGATATCGTATTTTAGGGGTGGCGCCCATAAAATTAAAATTTTTTTTTCGCTGCACCCCCTCTTGTGGGGTATCATTGAATAGGTCTACTAAAATGAAGGTAATGTTTCATATATCACTTTTTTATTAGGTGTACCATCTGCGAAATATAGCCCACCATAGTGGCTTACAATGTGTCCCCCCCCCCTGCCATTTTCAAACTATGCAACATAGAAACTTGTAATCTTCCACGTTGATATACTTTTATAAAAACTCTCTTTTAAAATTATTTCGAGTATAATGTGATTATAAATTTTTGAGTTATAGTGAGAAAACTGAAAAATACTTAAGACGTCCTAGTTCATAGGTCATTGACCTTAGATAAAAATGATCTTAGCAAATAATGCTCCTTTAGTTACTTTCTATTAAAAAAATCACAAAAAGAAACTTTGTGCTATATTGATAACACAAAGTAACAGCGTCCTTATTGACCTGTAATACAGGTCAATAAGAATGTTAGGCCACTTTGATCCTACACTGCGAATTATGGGGCAACTGTGTAATACATTCACTTTGACATTAGCTTTCATTTTGAAATTAAAGCAACATTCATTGCGGGTACGTAATTGCCAATAACACGGATTTTCAAAACACACGGAGCAATGAACATTGAAATCCAGATGATTGACCCCGCTTGTCCTAAGTTTTTATGAAGAAACTCAGTGCTTTTTGAAAACTCCTGGTTTTTGCAATTGAAGTCGAGACTAGAGTGATGGTTCTGCCCCGAAGGTGGGGAATTTGGTAGACCAAACTCTGCGAGATCTTGATGCACGATTTTGTCACCTTGTTGAGTGCATGCGCCCGTGATCCAGGCATCGATGTCCATCCAACTATCTCTAGAGTCATTTCGGTCAGGGTCTTCCGGTTGTGACGGTACAGTTGTATCGGCTATAGCAGAGCCGATGATTGCCGCGATATCCTCTATCGAGCTGATGTCGTACATATCCTGCTTGTGTCCGTCATCGAATAATTTAGCGGGTGGTGAGCAGGACGCGGCGCAGGAGTCTGCTGCGGAAGTCTCCGCGAAGGGTTTGGAATCAGGTGTATCTAGGAACGGTTTAACGTCCTCTAAATCGGAGGGCTCTGTGTCAGCCGCACATGTCGACGAGGAAACGACGTCATGGTCGGTACCATAGCCGCTTTGCGTCGGATAGTTGTTGTTTTCTTCTGGAAGGCGTTGCGCGATAGCATGATAGGTTTCTGATTAATTACTCATGACGCGACGCGATGCGAGCGATATCGCATCGATTATCGACTCGAGTTGTACGTTCGTTCTAATTGATACCAAAAATATTTCGAACAGATTACTAGTTGCGCAACAGAAGTCGCTCATCGATATCCCGAACAGAGAATCGCGTGCAAGTCGAAACAAGTGCCAGCGCTCGCACGCCCCCGTACATTTATTTGAAATAGGATCGCAGGTCATTAGAACGTACATGCAATTCGACTGATCTGTGAGCGATATCATCAATCAATGCGATCTTGTCTGACGACATTTGCGATTTTCAATACGTTTTCTTCGAACGCATGTTGCAGCGATATCTGACCGATATCGGCAATCGATGCAATTCTGCGTCGCGTCGCGCAATGAGTAAAGTCCCTTAACTACAGTACCTGTACTTCAATTATTAAAAACTAATTTTCGATAAACGATGCATTCAGCGAGTAATAATTTTTTCTCCCACTTGCTCGGAAATTGGTTCATTATTCATAAAAAAAGAATACAACAATCGGCTCTTTTCCGTACGCAACGAAATAACAGGCCGGTAATATCCAACAGGACAATAATAGAAATTGCTGGACACTTTTTATTTTTTAAATTATGCTTCTTCTTCTTCTTCGTGTCAATGGTTCTTATTTACTTCACACTGGTGCCGATTCTCTTGTACACCCACCTAAACCTAACTATAACTAAAATTTACAAATTTTAGTTTAGAAAATCATAAAACTTATTCTGTGTTTATCTTTTTCTTATTTTAGAAAACTTGTTGACAGCTCTAATAATTGAGTTTGACGCATCTAAGTTGAATTGGCGGTGTTACCAGTACATCTTGAAAAAATTATTAAAGAGTGAATGGAATGACCGAAAGTTCACAAAAACAGAAGGAAATTAAATAATAATTATATTTGGAATTATTAGTTTATCATTAAAATTAAGAAGAAAAAATCATGTCACGAAATAAAGTTATTTTGTTTTATATTTTCAATAAAATATATAAATTGGAATAATGTGATCAGATTAAAGTGCTAGGTTATTATTTTCTACGGCCCGTATTACAGAACGATACTCAAGCGTTGATCACTGTTTAAAACTAGTTTTGAGTTGAGCTTTGATTTTAGAACGTTCCTCAAGCAGAGATTTATTGATCACAGATTTGATCTGTAACAATAAATCACTGGTGTGGTCCAGACTACGCTTGAGTAGAGATTTCTATTTTAATTCAGGTCAAATTCGTGTGTTATGTTGTTGAATTAAAGTTTATAATAATCACCGTTCTGGAATAAGACCGATACTCATGTAACGATTCTATCCTTAAGTAGTGATCAGGTGATTGGAGTTTAAACTGTACTTGAGGAACCTTCTGTAATAACAGTACCTATCAAAGGAGATATATTGTTATTATTGCAGCGTATCATATGTATATCTTAAACAACGAGAAACAGAGCTATTTGCAAAAAATGCAAGGTCCTTTGAATTCCATGGGCAATCACAATAATAAACTATTTCTTTAATTTAAAAAGCTGGAATTTCCCTTTTTAAAGACGTGGTTAAAAAGTTCTAGCACCCAGGCCACGAAATTTTTCAAAAAAGTTGAATAAGTTAGAATCATTGAATTAAGAAACCTATGGAAGTGGCACATTCTTCTATATCCACCTAGTTTATACAAATATCTATTAAATCGTTATTGAATTATGAAACTATTCTTTGTCTCTTGTTAACCAACGTGTTATGTCGTCTGGTGAAAGAGATCGCATGCTATTTGTATATTCTCTGTTTGGCAACATCTTTACGGGATGTCAAAATACCTACGCCGCGTGGCAACCCCGCTTACCCCGCAATGTGGCCCATAGTACATGAGCTGTCAAGTAAACAAACTAGGGCTGTTGATATTTTTTAAATATCAGATTTTCGATCTATCGATATTTTTAAATATACATTCGGAGTTCGATATATTGAAAAAAAAAAAGATATTTCGATATATTGGCCAAATTTCATGATTCTAGGTCAATGCGAAGTACCCTATAGGTTTTTTATGTGAGTTTGCGAGTATCAAAATGTGACATAGCCGTATGATTGCCTTGACCTAGAAGCTTGATTTTTTATGTCCTAGGGACAGCCGAACTTAGTATTTGATATAATTGCATTATTTATTACTACTTGAAAATGATTTTCATCAGCACACATCTCTGGTACGAAACACGAGCATCGATATCGATACTTTTTAGTTTTGATTACTTACTTCCCTAGCTATGGCCACCATAACGGTGGCCCGGATATTGTAGGTATACCACGCTTATTTCGTAGGTATTACTGGTCCATAGGTACAAGTCAATGGTTAGAATATAAGCTAAAAAGTACCACGCAGGATTACAAACTTGGAGACTTTCTCCCCAAAAGAGGGAAAATTTGTGAATTCAGGCTTTTTAGGGACACATATTAGGATAAAAGGATATAATTGAATGTCACATAGATTTTTTTTTCCCATTGTATGGATTTATGTACTTCTTATCCTCTTCTTATCGAAATTATAAATTTCATTTTATATTTCTATGAAAAATTTACCTTTCTGCTGAATCTACAACAGCTGCAACCACATAGTAGGCATCCATTATTTATTATAAACTACCTAAAAACTATAAAAATTAATAAAATAAGCTTTGCAATTTTAGTTGTTGATAACTAATTATAGTCGACATGTATTTTGATGCCTTCTAAAAATAGTCAGATTTAGGTTGACATTTCTAATATTAGGTGAAAAACGTCAATTACAGAATAGCAAAATGTCAATTTTTACTAAGTTGAATAACTAAACTAATTTTGGTCCTGTCAAACCAAAAATTAGTTTTAAAGTGAATTTCAGAATAGAAAACGTCGTTTGACAGGACTAAACTAAATTTAAGTGATTTTTAGTCTAGTTTAGAGAAATTTGTGACAAGAGAATCGGCACCACTGTATTCATGTGGTATTTAAGAACACACTTACATAAATTAGGTGTTTTTAGGTACAAAATATTTATCATTATACAGGCTGAATACGCATTTTTTTTCAAATTTTGAAAATAGAACAAGAACCGCGCGCGGCCGAATTGATGTGAATGAAAATGAGATATCAATCAACTCAGCCTATCGCAGTCCACTGCTGGACATAGGCCTCTCCCAAGTTGCGCCACAACGCTCGGTCCTCTGCCTTCCGCATCCAGTCCCCCCCAGCCACGTTCTTCAGGTCGTCGGTCCACCTGGCAGGGGGGCGCCCTACGCCCTAAAATGAGATACTGTTGAATTAATTTGTATTGTGTTTCCTCGCAAATGAGAGAAAAGTACTATACAAGTCTCGGCCGAAATAGCAATTAACGGCCTCGTTTAGTTAAAAAGGACTCGGCTTGCGCCACGTCCTTTCAAAATCACTTGGGAAGTACTCGGCTTCGCCTCGTACTTCCAATATTACCCGGCCGTAAATTGCTTCATTTCAGGCCTAGACAGTAATGTACTATTTTACTGATGGGGGCGCCACTTGGCTACTACATGCACCTTAATACTAAATATGTTCTCTGATATATTCACGACCTAACCTTTCGAAACATGTTCCGTAACAGCATAATACTTATCCGAAAGTCTGGTATGCAAACCAGACTTGCATCGAACGCGTCCTCAACACTAGTTCCTGGCACCCCGCCAAACTTTCTGAGATATGACCATCACATACAAAATTTTGCGGGATTGTCGCTGCCGCCATACTTTTTTTTCTTCAACAAGCCTGGATTTATCTTCACGCTTCGCGGTTTTGGAGTTAACTGGTTGTTCCAAACGAATCCGTGGAGAAATCTTTAAGCGTGATTTGTGGGATTCTTGGAGAAGTTTTTTCCAGATTTCTGGTCGGTTATCTGTGAAATTAAGTTGGGCTACAGTCCAATACGAGGCTTTGAAGTAACTCTTCAGTAGAGACTGTCGCGAACGGAGAGCGCTCGATCACCCGCACATCGCGTGACGCGGCTTGCGAGTGCCGCCATAATAAATATACATATTTTTGGGACATATAACATCTATCTAGGAGAACAGTACCCTACACTTTAACTAGATTAAATAAGTACTTAAATCGTAAGCCTGTACTAAATTCTTTCCATGTAATCTGATCCAAGTTTAACAAATAAATAACATATAGATGTTCATTTAATGTGTACAGTGGTGTAACAGATGTCAATAAGCCTCACATTACCTGTAGTAATCGGGAAACATAGAAGCTTCAAACTAATTATAATCGTATCCAACTGTCTAATTTCCGTACGAAACAGAATAGCTAAATGTACACGAGTGCAATCGCAGCTCTGAGTGTTTCCAGGAAACGTTGAATGCGCGCAAAGGTTACGAGCTGACGGTTTTCGTCGAAGCCAACCGACAAATCATCGGTCATCAAGTGCGGAGTGTGCTCGATGAGTGAGTGTGTGTGTGTGTGTGTGTTGTGTGTTTAGTACGTCAGCAATCAACAACAAACCATTGCATTCACTTCACACTCTGTTATGTCAACGTTTCTATAAACAAACCGAGGATTATTAAACAGATTTAAATATAATACGCGGATATAACTCCGCGAAATTCATTACGCATTATAATCGGATACGGTTCGTGTTATTTTTGGCAAATTTTAATGAACCCACACCTAAGCCCTCGCTGGGACCGCGGAACACGGACAGTTGATAATGTTGGCAACGTTTTCCTCGTGGAGCCGAAATGTGATATTTGATTTTACCTGTTTTAAAGCTTTGTTACGAGCGTAGACACGAGCTTTGTACGTGCACCCTTCATATTTATATAAAGTTATTTGTTTTCAAAATGGACTTATTCAGCGTAAATACGTTGATGGAAAAGTAACTGGGATTAACGTTTAATTTTGCAGCAATTCAATATTAATTCTACAATCAATTGGCGGCGCGGCGAAGTCGCTCGACGAAAGAATGAATGAAGAGACGCACGTCGCGCCGTGGCGCGGCCTCACGCGATACGGTGCGGTGCGGTGCGGTATTATCCCTTAGCATCATCATCAAGCCAGCCACAATTACAGGCACCAGCTCTCACAATGTGAAATATGTAGTCTTGTACCTATAATAAATGTGTATATAATCCATTGTGAGAGGAATAAATGAATAAATTATTATTATTATTAATTCATCACCATACCGCTTTCAATGGCCATGGCCGCAGCGGCGGGGGCGCCCTCGTCCACAGTTACCAACGGCTGCGGAGCCAGCGCCTCCAGTGACGATAGCAGCGAACTACAAGACTTGAGCACCGGCAGAAAGTGACGCGTGTATGTAACCAGTAAGTAAGAAAGCGCTTAGAATTCTAAAAAAAAAACTGATTTAATTTTTACTGCGATGGCGGGATGAAATGGATGCATTCCTGAAAAACTGGAAGGACGAGGCACGGGGTCGGGAAAAGTGGAAGAACTAGAGGGAGGCCTTTAGTCAGGAGTGGGACTGCACAGGCTCATAATAAAATAAATAAATAAAATGTTTTTTACTGAAGTAAGGACATAATTATACAACTTTATTGTTAGTTAATACTAAACCTGAAAAGGAGTCATTGTACTCTTCATTATTAACAACTTTTATTCTTTTTTATGGCAAACAGTGTCTTTATTTCGGCGGTTCCGTGTGGTGCCGGACTTAAAGAATTGCACCACCCTATATTTTCTCATGGGTGTCGTAAAAGGCGACTAAGGGATTCACCAGAGGATGGGCAGCAGCGTACTCTGAGTACCTATTTAACCAACCGACTGCGATCGACAACCCGCCTGCCAAGCGTGGCGGAACAGAAAACACGTTTACATAAAATATGTGTACGAAAATGACTGCATTAGTTATTAAACTGTGTATATATCTAAAACTCCAAAAAATACATTTAAATTGAAGTCAACTTTTCGCTTAAACATTTAAAATTTCGCGCTCGCTTCGCTCGCGCTTGTACGCGCCGATAGTTCCCTCTTTGTCAACGCGCATTTTGTAAGTAACTATTCTGTTGCATATTATACTAACTCCAACAATTTTGGTAGTCGTTGTTGGAATAATCCGTGCACTCTTATTGTAGTCAGCTTCAATAGTACAAATTCATCACCATCATCATCCTAGCCCAATATCACCCACTGCTGTGTGTAGGCCTCCTTTCGTTTGCCTTTGCTAGCCTCTTTGATTTGTGTTTCCTGCGGCTTTAGCGATATTATCAATCCAACGCGCTTTCGGACGGCCCGGTTTCTCCGACTTGACCTTGGCCACTACTCGGTTAAAGCTTTACCTACTCCATTCGAAAACCATATATTTTTTTATTTTTTCATTTCAGAAAATACTTATGATAAATATTGTCTCTTATTCCATTAGAGCCAAAAACTGGGACAGTCAATGATATTTAAAAGTACAGATATGTTTCTTGCGCTCGCAATCTGAAGACTCGAAAACGTCCTAATTAAGACGTTGTTCAAGTAAGGCACTGAGAGTGACAGGTGATTTAAAAAAACTAAAATGCCGTCGTGTGTGTACAGAAAGTGTTCCAATTGTGTGCTTAAGAATCTTGAAGTAACCAACGTACTTACTTTGTACTAGTTTATGTGTAAGTATTGTTCTGTCGCTGCGTACGGAACATTTTTTTTCGTTTGTTTTGTTAGGGTATGACATATCTATACTTTTAAATATCATTCGTGACAGTATATTCAACTGTGAATATACGTAAATTCATTCCATATAATTTTTTGTCGAAAATATCATTGGGTGCCTTTAGCCTTTGCCCCATATCATACAAGTACCACATTTTTTTTTCCTTTCAGAGTGCGCATGGCAATAACTTGCAAATGGAGCCTGTTAGTCTCAACTCAAAAGTCAAAATAAGTGAAGACTAGATAGTACCGGACTGTTGGGGGTGTATTAGGTAGTATGTAGAGAAATCGACTAAAAAATAGATGGAATTCTCGATGTACGAACTAAAATTATTCGTTCTAACGATTTCCTGACTGCTGATCACGAGGTCGGGTTCGATTCCCACAGGACACAAATATTTGTGTGATGAACATGTAAGTGTTGGTCTGGGTGTTTCTTATGTAGGTATTATAAGTATGTATTTACAAAAAATAAGTGTATAAGTATTATTGTCTAGTACCCATAGCACAAGCTCTACTTAGTTTGGGACTAGTATAAAAAATTGTCCCAATGATATTTTTTAATTTTTTTATTTATAATAAATAAGATATAAGGGGCCTTAAACATAGGGGTCGGGTTCGTTTTATCCTTACTCGAGCATTTATTCCTCAACTTTGGCATTGGCTAACACTTAAAGCATTGAAAAATGCAGCTAGCATTAAAAGCGCATTGAGTTACACCTTTAAACAGTTTTTGTGTTACGTGGTTACTCATGCTAGTTCTATGTGATAGTACCATCGCCTAGAATCTCTTCTTTAGCTGCCAACGACATGTACGTACTACCTACTAGACGCGTTGTTATGAACTGCAGTGAAACTGTTTACATGCCAAAACAAAAGGCAACTTGAAATAGTTTCATAAACTTCTCACTATATAAATCGAATGACGACAACGGTGCTGATTCTGCTGTTTACGAACTATACTAAATTAGTTACATTACGTCTCTTTCTAACAATAAAAAATAGAAAAAGATAGAACATTAGTCCTGTTAAATTAGTCCACATATGTTTTACAATGTGAATTTAGTCGCCATCTTTACATCTTCACACGATTATTTTTCCGTAAATTATAGGGGCCATAGATGAATTTTTCAGTTTTTTTCTATACTTATCTACATTTATTTCCTTTTAATCATTATACAGGACAAATCCAGAAAACTTTTAATTGCCAACATAACACACGAATTTGACCACATAAGAAACTCCATGCATTTTACAGGCATTAAGAATAGCAGCAAAAAAACTCACATCTACATTGCAGATTATATTTTCATCATCTTCTGGCAAAATGTACATGATACAGTAAAAAACAATGTGATGTAGACTTTGGTTTGTTTATTAAATTATAAATAAAAAATCGTTCTCTTAAACACACACCCAAATACATAATTAAGTTCATAATAAATTAATTTGGTCCCGAAATAAATATATTTAAATAATTAAAGGAAACTGTGAATTAAAATAAAAAGATAACTATTCCTGGCAATAACCAACGAGTTCAACTACTCGACGCTAGAGGGCGCTTAAATTATAGTACGGTATATGCACTCAATTACATTAGAAATAGATGTTATATTCGCATGCATGCTGAGTAGCCTGTCTACTACGGGAATGTCATTCAGCGAACCAACGACAGTCATTCGCGTAACAATACATTGCTTCCTTAAAATTATCGCAACTTCGACCGCAAGGAACATCGTACGTAATGAATATTTTCTAAATTGTATTTTGCTATGGAATCGTTTTCAACGACTATTACATATTTTTTCAAAATTTTGCAATATTTCTTAATTGTTAAGGTATTTAATACTCATTGGTGAAAATAAATCCTCCTTTTTGATGTACTGAGTACTTGGATTCTTGCTTTGCAACTTATAACAGCACAGGACGGCATTTTAAACTAATAATAGCCCCAGCTTTTTACAGCGATACGTTCCGCGAGTAACTAAATGCGTCGTTTGATCATATCATATTACCTAGGTTATGAGCTGTAGGTTATGAGCTTCATGTTCAAGGTTAAGGCGCACCCACCCCGCCCACATAGTTGTTCTAACTACTCTCCTATTTCTGTGATATTTACACTACTATGCTGTGTATACTAAGTATACATTCTGGCCAAAATAACTACCTACAATACCAGCATTCATTTCCCTCGATACCTATCCATTCTACAGTTTCCATACTGATGTAACAGATGGAAAATGATACTTGAAATTTGAAATTTATTTGAAATTTGAAATTTATTTATTTTCCAGAAAACATGTTTTTACATTATAAATGTGACACTGGATCCCACACTAGGATACCCTGTGTTGCAGGATCCAGTCTCTTTCGACACGTCGGAAATGACATTAGTTTTACCACAATTAGTTGCGTATTCTAATACAATAATAATAAATAACTGAATGTGTGTGGGGTGTGTGTGTAGTGAGAGTGTGTGGTGTATGTGTGTGTGGGGTGGGGGTGAGTATGGAGTATGTATGTGGGTGGTGGGAATGATGAGCGCGCGAGTATGACCGTATTAGTGTTGAAAAACAGCATTGATGAATATTAAGTTTATTTGTCTACGGAAGTAGTGATAAGGTCTTCCGTTTTCATATAGCTAAGACCTTGCAGCCAATTCGTCGCTTGTTTTTTACAAGAAAACTTGGTCAAGGGTAGGATATTCAACCTTTTGTTAACTTTATCGTACAAGTATGGCCCTATGCAATAAAACCCTCTATTGCTGAATTTAAGATTGCAGAAAGCTCTGTTCCATTTAGGATTCCTACGCGAGCGCTGGTCCTTAACCTGTGTGGCAATCGCAGTTTTATGAAACTTCAGAATCACTGACAGAATGTAAAGTTGGCGCACTGTTAGCACTCCTGTCTCTTGATATAGCAAGTTTGTCGGATATCGGATTCGTAACTTGTATGAGACTTTTAAAATAGCTCTTTGTGCACGTTCTATAGTTATAATGTAAGTCATACCAGCGGAACCCCATGAAACTATGCAGTAGCTTAATATCGACTGACATAAGGCAAAGTAGGTCATTTTGAGAATTTTGTGGTCTGCTATTGATCGAAGTCTTTTAAATATGTATAGAAGTTTTCTAACGCGAGTACTTAGTGATTCTATTTGGTGGCCCCATTTCAAGTGTTTGTCTATATTAATACCAAGGTACTTTATGCAGTCTACTTGTTCAAAAACAGGACAGCTGCAGCTGCCCCTTAAGATGTTATTGCAAAGGTGGAATTTAAGTGTGAGTTGTTTAGGGGCTGTTCCTGTTATGTTGACTGAGAAGTTTACCGTCTTCGTTTTGGTAATGTTCAAGGTGAGTAAATTATGTTGTAGCCAATTAGCAACTATCAGCATTCCAGCTTCCGCGGCACTATAGGCTTCTTCCCAAGTGTCACCGTGGAAAATTATAGCTGTATCATCAGCATAAGCGGATATTTGAGCATTTTCCAAATTTAGTGAACAGAGACCATTAACGTACAGGAGAAACAGAGTAGGACCAAGGACACTGCCCTGGGGTACCCCATAAGTCACCTTCGCAAAAATGCTCTGATAGTCACCCAGGCAAACTCTTTGTTCGCGGTCGGTAAGATAGGAGCTGAACCAATCCAGTGCAATGCCCCTAATACCCATACGTTCCATTTTTTGGAGGAGTATAGGCCTTGAGACGGTATCGAAGGCCTTGGCAAGGTCAAGGAAGACGCCGACACACCTTTTCTCACTGTCAAGTTTGCCAATAACATGGTCCACCAGGTTAGTGACTGCGTCCTCCGTTGACCTGCCATTTCGGAAGCCATACTGGTTCGGCGATAGTAGCTGCTTCTTTTCTAAGTACGTCAATAGTCGCTTGTTCACCAGTTTCTCTAGTATTTTTGACAGTGACGTAAGAAGGGATATAGGCCTGTAATTTGATACGAGTGTCTCATCACCTGCCTTGAAAATCGGGCAAACATTTGCTATTTTCAGATTAGCTGGAACTGTTCCTGACGACAAGCTCAAGTTGCATAAGTGAGTGATGGGAGTGACTAGACAATGCTGTGCGAGTTTAAGTACACGATTTGAAATTCCGTCCCATCCTGGAGCAGAATCGTATTTAAGGTTGGCAACGATAGCACTAACTTCTGTTTCGTCGGTTGGAATCATGAAGAAGGACTCTGAGAGAGATGGATCAGTGCCATCTAATGTAAGTACTAAATTAGCCAATTCTAATTCTGTTTTGTTTAGTTTAGTCAAGGTCTGTTCAGCAAGTTGTTCTCCTACATCGGCAAAGAATTGATTGGCAATATTCAGTGAGGCCACCGGATCGGGATTTGTATTTAGTAAGGTTAAACTGTTAGATTTTTTGTTTTTAAAGTCACATATTGTTTTAACAGCCGCCCAGGTTTTTTTGCTGTCACCCTTAGAATTGTCTAACAGTCCTTTGTTATAGGCATTTTTAAGATTTTGTATAATGTTGTTACAATTATTTCTGTAGCTTTTATATTTTTGTTGCAGGGAGTAATTGTCCTTATTTTCCACTTTTTTTGTTTCAGAATGAAGTGTGTCTCTTTTACGTACACATTTAAGTAAGTTTTTAGTCATCCAGGGTCTTCTAATGGTTTTAGAATTACGCAAAATTTCTTTGTTGGAGTGCCGATTTATGATATCTCGTAATTTTTCTGTAAACTCATTCGTTGCCATATTCACGTCATGGATGTTTAATACAGGGCTCCAGTCTGTATTTTCAATATCTTTGAGTAGATTAGGATAATCTAACTTAAGCTTATATTTAGTTTGCCCAGAAAAAGGTGCCTGTCTTCCTGTATCCTTACAAATACCCAGAAGCACTGTATCATGGTCAGTCAGAGATGATTCACATACCACTACTTTAGCGTCTTTTTTAGTTTTGATTAGGGCATGATCGAGGCACGAAAGTGCTCGTGACGGATATTTGTGTCCAGGATAAAAACCATGGTATCCTGTGATATCGAGGTATTCATTAGCACGTGTGTCTTTTGTATCTATTTTAATGTCGATATTTATGTCCCCTATTATTGCCATGGATGATGTGTTGTTGGTTTGAAGGAGGTTATCTAAGGATGTGAAAAAATTACGAGTGTTATATACTGAGGGCGACCTATAGATAGCAAAAATTGTAAATTCCGTACCCACATTAATGACTAAGCAATTCGCATCTTTAAATGGCGGCTCTTGTATAGCGACATTTAGTTCAGATTTATAAAGGATTGCTAGGCCATCGTTTTGATTTAAATAGCATTGAGAATAGTGGCATTCGTAGCCATTAAGTTGAACTTTTGGAGTATTTTCATCAAGTCTACATTCGGTCAGTATGATAATATCAGGCAAGAAATTAAGTCTGGACAGGAATACCGTGAAGTTATCAAAGTTTTTCCGTATACTCCGTATATTTTGATTTACAATGGTAAGCTGATTTTTAACATTACCTAAGTCCTTCATACATTGTTCTGGGTGGTTATGTTTAGTACTCATAAATATATCGGTGCCGTCAATATCATTAATTAAGCTAATTTGATTAGCCATTAGTAATATTAGTTAGAAATATTATGATTCTGTTAACTGTTCTTATTTTGGTCGAGTAATAGATATTTATTAGTGTCGTTGCCATGGGAGCCAAGTGTGATACAGCTTTATTTAATGGATATATGTAGTAGTTTGTGTGTGTTGTTATTAAATTTGTATATATTACAGTAGTGTAAAAATGTGAAGTTTTACGCGCGAGAGTAGGTGAAAAGTAGGTGTGTGTCATTTTGCAGTGATGTGTGTATGTTAGTGAGTAGATGTTTTTTTTGCAAATAGAATATTGTGATTTTAGTTTGTGTATAACAATTATAATTATTTTAGTTACTTTAAAGTATGAATTTAAAAGGCAAAAGTATTTTACATTACAATGGGATGGTTTAGTTACTATAACAAGGTAAGTACAATTGGTTACACTAAACAGTAAAAGTTTACAATTAGTTCCCACGCAGTTGAAGGAGTGTGCTCTCATTTTTGACAAGAATATATTTAGCTCCTTCTTCTTTTCGGAGAAAAATTCTGCTATTTGCGATCCAGCAAAAGCGATAATTTTCAGCTGCAGCAAAGTCGCGAGCGAGAAAATGCAGCCTCCTGGATTTATTCGTGAGATGTTCAGAGAAGTAAAGTGGTGTTGATGTGCCAACAAGACCTAGGTGGGAGGAGTTAAGCCGACAAGTTTTATGTTCAGTATTATACATTTTCGTAATCTTTAGGAATTTTTCCTTCACGAAAATATTGGAAAACTCCACTACGACGGTCGATGTTGTGGCACTCTCTTTGGAAGGAAGACGGTATACATCCTTTATTTCGTTAGATGATTCAAAACTTATTGACTTCATAAGATTAGTAGTTAAGTTTAATAAGTCTGGCTTATTTTCCTTTTTCATTTTGGGAACGCTTCTAATTTCGATGGAAGTTTTTCTAATGAATCTCTCAAGGTTCTCCGATTTTTCCTGAATATCTTCTATTGAGATTCGTGTACTATTAATCTCTTTCTCTAGTTTACAAATTTTATTTTCAGACTCAATAACTTGATCTTTTAAGAAGCCGATTGTCTTTTCTATCTCAATGTTAGACGATATAATGTCTGAGTTTTGCTGTGTAATGTTAGATAAACTCTTTTCGACACTGTCCAGCCGCGTATTCAGGGGAGTTATCATTGATGTAAGCATTTCCATAATATCCAACTTGAATTGTTCATATTTGTCAGTTATTACATTATCCTCTAGGCGCACCCTTTTAGAGTTATTTCTCACAGTGACGTTCTGACTGGGTGTTAAATGTTCGGACTCTATTCTGTTTATATTAGGATCCGAGACTGACAGAGACTTCGGTGGTGTACGCTCCATATTCCGTAGGCAGCAATATATAGAAAATAAAAAATAAACTCACAGTTCTGGCGTGGAGCGATTAGTGAATGTTCTATACTTCCATAGAATAACTGGTTCTAAGTTGTTGACGTTTCTTCGTAGTGAGCGCAAGCGATAACGAAATACAGCTGTGTGCGTGTCCGTGTGATCCCAGCAGCGATCCCAGCGATGCAGGAGCGAGTTGGCAATTATTAGACCGCTCTCTTTCCCGCGGATCGAGGCTCGGGGGGCTTCTGACGCGGGAGCTCCACACGCAATGACTTCCAATTATCTAATTTATGCACTTATAATTTAGGGACTATTTTCGCAATTAGAGTATATTACGGTTTGTTAAAAACTTGGTCAACACGTCTGTACTAGACGACGATTCGGACGAAAGAGGACTTATAATAATTTATCATAGATTACCGTCGCTTCGTATAATTATTACCTTTGAATGGTCCCCATATGAATGGGAAACCGTTTTGTCTGCGATCGTGGTAGTGTTTCGGGAAACTCAATAATGTATGAGCACTTAATGGGTGTACGTGACCATTGTTATGGACGACACGAGAAGATAAATATTTTCGTTTTTGTTTGAATTTTTGAAATAAGATGGTAGACATTTTCTGTTCAGATCAGATCTTATGCTAGTTAGGCACTGTCTTTGTAAGGGAAACTGGAGGAACTGAAGCAATCAACATTTTTATCTTCAATACCTAAGTAATTTTTCATGTTGGTGTTTTTTTATACCTAAGGTTTGCGTTTGGCCACCTCACCTGACGTTAAGCGACGGCGCTGACGATGATGGTACTCGGGTACCAGCAAATCCCTATTCACTCGAGATTTGAGGACCACCATATTACACTTGACGTGGAAACTGACAGTTGGGCTAGTCCACAAATTCAAAGTCGCTCAGCGGGCTATGTAGCGAGCTATGCTGCAAACGCAGCGTAGGGCGCCCCCTCGCCAGGTGGACCGACGATCTGAAGAAGGTGGCTGGGGGGACTGGATGCGGAAGGCAAAGGACCGAGTGTGATGGCGCAGCTTGGGAGAGGCCTATGTCCAGCAGTGGACTGCAATAGGCCGAGTTAATGAGTTGATTATTTTATTGGGAAACAAAGACGCGGCGGCACGCCGCTCGCCTCCCGCCGCGCTGGCAAGGAATTTCACTCCTTAGCGGTACGAAAAATTAAGCTACATATTAGCAAAACACTTCGTGCGTAAAGGTGGAATGTTTGCCATATAAAGGAAATTAATTATCATTACTTATCTTCTTCGTGACATTACTTTAGTAAGGCAAAATCAAGAAAATGTGATATTGTTCCAGAAAATTGGACAGAATTTAAGGACCAACTTAGGAATTTGCTGTATCATTGGAGTTGCTACCCTGTGGAGATCTATGTATCTTCTTCTCCATTTGAATTACTTCATTATAAGCTGTCAGTTATAAAATTACAGCCAACTCATTTATAGATTTGATGCTTACCGCTCAGCCATTAGCTTATAAAAGCGATACAAACATTATTTATTTAAGTAGTAATTAAGAAATATTTTATTCATTGAAAAATCCTTCACATTTCCATTGTCGTAACGCATGGTCAATGGAAACAGTATACGTACAACAGTTATTTATGTTTACCGGATGTGAACAGATTGGTATCGAGTTTGGACGCTTTCATACAATTTAGTCGTAACTTGGCCCAGATATTGTGCTGAACATAAGTTGCAAGGCTAATTATTTGTTTGATACAGCTAAAAGTCATTAAGTCTGACAAGCTTCATACTATACCTTTTTATTTTTGTTTATTTTTCAGGGGAGAGGCCACCACGTGAAGCCCAAACGTAAAACCACGTTTCACAGAAGTGGTCCCAGAACCGACCCCTGCGGAACACCGCATAATTTCATACTAACTATACCTGCCGCAATTTAATTGGCTCGATTTGACAACTGAAGACGATGTGAAATATTCAAATGTGACTTATTCGATTGTGGCAGGTATAGTATGCACCTTGTCAGACTTCATGACTTGTGGATTGCTTTCAGCTTACTTTATTTTATTGTTAGTACTGTGCTCATGTTTATTATAACTTTCGTTTTATTATTTTTATGGTGTGCAAACAGTAAAGTATACTCTACCTATCTATCTATTTTTTAGGTTTCAGGTAAGTAACTATGTGATTGTGGTATATCATCTGTAATACTAATTAAATCGAGTGCATTTTTCGGACATGAGTCAAACCAAACCCTATGACTGGTTAGTAATTTTGCTAGTCAGCGTTTAGGTGACTTTTTCACTATCCTATCCTACTAATATTATAAATGAGAAAGTTTGTGAAGATGTTTGGATGTTTGTTACACAATCACGCTGAGGGCTGAATGAAATTTAGCATACAGATAGAACATAACTCGGATTAACTTACAGGCTACTTTTTATCCCGGGAAGGTGAACAGTTCCCGAGGGATGCGCGATAAACGACTTCAACGCGGGCGAAGCCACGAGCACAGGCTAGTTGTCAATATTTTCTTTGTCATCTCGAGCCATCATAAATTATCGAAAAGATGAAAAATCTTGGTGCTGTAAATTTATATATTAGGCTTAAATTTATATAAAAAGAAATGGTGTTCGTATAAGTAACAGAGAGGCATATTGTTTTCAAATTGTGTTAATTATTTTCGGCAATTTATTTATTCTGTAATTAATCTGTATGATCTCACTCTTAGATATTTATGAGACCTTAATATCTATAAATATTTATTATTTTATCCTTGTTTTATTAGGATTCTGCTTGCAGTGGTGAAGAGTGAATATTTTCAGAAGGGAAGCCGTAGGTACCTTATAATCCGAAAATATCTAAGATCGCACTTTAATAAATTTAAAAACAATTTGAGATACATTTGGATACATGGAGTGATATATTTATCGAAAAAATGATTACCGTGACTGAAAGCCGTAGATTTTGCTACGGCCATGGGGTTACAGCCGTAGGCCTTAGATATTGTAGTTTTTTAGCCTGAAAACCGTAGAACACGGTAATTGCCGTAACATTGGCAACACTGCGTTAGTGATTTTTTTCTCTGTTTGACGCAAAGGTTTGCCGTGGCCAAACTGGCCAAGCACGAAACAAGGTCGGCGAGGTACATACCAAAGAGTATATAATATACTACATTTAGTTCATACATTGTGCATTCAATTTATTTTATGAACACCTTTTTGTAGAAATTTTCAATGGTTTTGGAATAATATTAATGAATATTATTCCAACCAATAATATAAAAAAAACGATGTAATGGCAAAGGGTCCATTAACTTGACTGCTACTAGTTTTTCTTTGTAAACAAGTATTTATAAGGGATTGTTTGTACTGGCTTCCCTTTTGAAATTTTGCACCATTTGCCACTGATGGGATGCTATGAATGTATTGTTTTGTACTATACATAGAAAAACTATGCAGTTTTATATTTCACGTTATATACCTATTGATCGGAATATTTTTCGCGACAATAATCACAATATCGTAATAATATAGTGAGTAGTAGTAGGTATTTAGTACTAGTAGTATAACATCCTAGCTTTATAAGCTCCACAATATAAAGTTACTATCAAATTATCGATTATATTATCGAGCTTATAGAATAATTTTAGCTCAAATGAGTCTCATTAAACTCTGTATTCAAACAAAGTAGCTTGATTTTTTTGCAATCAGTACGTACTCTAGTTTATTGTTATTTTTAGTGACACAAAACAAAAGATATACCATCTTGTAACCTAGTGTAAGTAACACCACGCTGCGTCATTAATACGTGCAGACAGCGGTATCCGTCCGCGTCGCCGGCGCGGGGTGGAACCGATCCCGTGCACTGTCTAATAAAAGGACGTTGCGTATGAGAAGATAATACTACGCGACATCGCCGTAACTGGCTGGCCTGAGATGTGACACGGTACAAAAGCTCTCACTTAATATTAAGACGGAGAGAAAAGAAATTCTCTGCGTATATCAACGAGAAGAGAGGAATAGATTTGCTCGCTCCATCGTCGACCGCTACACGTCAAACTATGTTTCCAGAATTCCAGTATAAGCTGATCTCACATTGTATGGGCTTTCAGTACAACGAAAGGTCAACTGATACTGGTATATATTATGGCTTAATGTGTAGCCCTGCGTATTTTGCTCCCTCTAAGACGAAATTTTGCTATAACTGGGTACAAATGCACCAATCAGTGCTGGCTAAATTATATTATAGAAGTAGCTTTAGAGAGTTCGTGCGCAAAGCAGTGACAACCTAGCGGTTGAATGCTTGCCTTCCATGCAGGAGGGTCTGAGTTCAAACCCGGCCCGCACCTCAGGGCATAGAAATCTAAAAATATCAGAGTGCTTCATACTGTTCGCAATGGTGTGTGTAGTCTGCAAACCCGCATGAGGCCAGCGTAGTGGACTAAGGCCTTAACCTTCTCATTCGGAGAAGAGGCCCGTGCCCAGCAGTGGGACAATAATTGGCTACTTATGTTGATGCTATGCGATATCCCACAGTAATAGATAGAATAGTCAAGTGGGCAGAGCGCGCGTGCCAACACTCCGCATCATAGTGCAGTGCATTTCAAAGCCTTTCTCAGTACGCCTTATGACTTGATTCTGTAAATACTGTAACAAAAACCCGCAAAAATGCCTTATTGTGCTGTTTCTAATTGCAGAAACAAAAGCTGTAAAGTACATTTGATTAAAGTAAATTTTTAACCGACTTAAAAAAAAAGGAGGAGGTTATGTATTCGGCGGGTTTTTTTTTTTTTTTTCATGTATGGACACCGATTACTCCGAGATTTGTAGGCCGATTTACGTGGTTGTTTTTTTATTTGGTAGAGAAAGCCCGCGCGGTGGTCAAATCAGTTTATTTTAGCTTCGCCTATCTAGATGATCTGCTCATTGGTTCGTTTTTCTGAGAATTCTTGGCCGATATGCGTGTTTTTTTTCACAATAGTGATTGGACGTTTGGTAGAACATGAGCAAGACCTTTGCCCAGCAGTGGGATAGCAAAGGTTAATAAAAATATTTTCTCAAATTGGTTATATAAGCATTTATGAATCAACCCTCGCAATTATCAACTAAAAAGTATGAAATAAAAACTTTTTAACAAAAAATAAAACCGAGAGAAAACATTACGGTGAACCACCACTAAGGTCAAAATCGCTTGCACTCAACACTCGATGGCAGCGGTATATACGTGTGATGTAGCAGGATTCGTTCAAGGGATTTTGTCGATAAAATGTACTACCGGGAAGTATAGTGATGACCGTACATATTTGTAACATGGATCTAGTATTGAACAGCCTCCATCAATAAGTCCCTCATTCAACCAGTCACCTTGAATGTTGTAGTCTCCCTATATTTCAAGCACAGACCAATAAGCCTAGACGCCGCATAAACAATTTTTTCCACGATAACACGAGTGAAAATGTTTGCGGGGGACAGGGTATGGACGGCGCGTGATTGGTCAGCTCGAAAAATTGGTGGTATGATTGGTGCAGCTCGCTGACGGAGTGACGTTCCGATTGGTGGCGGAGCAAATGTTATGCAGCGCTACTGCTTTTGCTTAGTGACAGCGGTGGGGTAGGTAGGGGTATCCGGCTAAGTGGCGTTTATAGGCTTACCGGTCTGTCATTTCAAGTGACATCTTTTCTCGAAATAAATAATACACCAACTACCTACCAAGTTTTTTCACTGAATATGCAGGACTTCAATAAATACAAGAGCATTGAAACCTTTCACTTTGTTCAAGAACTTTTATTCTGAAAAGCTTCAAAAGTGCATTAAAATTGAAAACTTCAAAGTGAACGTTCATTTTTGTTTGCGATCTACACAAAAGTTTGACGTCAAGACTTGTTTTTATCCATCCACAATACACTGGTGAAGGCCCGAGAGTTCAGACAAAAGAATAATTTCAGTGGTTCTCCCAGCGACGTCAATAAATAGACACGCGATCTCATATAAGCAGGATGTTCCAAATTCAGTTGACGCAACCGTTGATAAAATTTACGTGTGTTCGCGAGACAGCTGTCAAGTGAACTAATGACAGATGACAGTGTGATTCCGGAACCATAACTCGTGTAACCATGTTGTTGTTCTAAACAGCGCATCTAGTACATAGTACATATATTTAAGTTTAAGTTTATTTATTTTGACCAAAAAACAAAGAAACGATTCGCATGTATTGTAATTATGTATGTATAGATTAGTATAGATGTACTTGCATAATATTTTTATGCGAAACGAGCCTCCTTTATGAGCCACATATACAAATCAGACAATTGAATATTAAATTCCATAAACCAAGTTAACCATTTTTTCGTCTAACGGCCGAAATTAATATCCAATCTATTCAAGATTTGCCCTACTAAAATTAGAAATTTGACATAAGCTCCATACATAATATGTCAAATTTCTATCTCTAGTAGGGTAAATCATGGATAGATTGGATATTAATTTTAGCGAGCGTGGCTAAGCGAGTGAGAGTGCAGGAGCTCTAAAACGTGCTACAAACATTTTGTTCGAGGTGTCTTCTCTAGGACGAAGTACATATTACCTCAGTGGCTCGGCGGCACGCGGCACGCAACCGCGGTCGGAGTTGTGCTGCCAGGCAGCTGAGGGCACTTTAGATGTTATGTAGGTATTTAATGAAGATTAGTGTCCGAAATAAACTCTTTCCGTAAAAGAAAACCGATTTTTTTCGAAAAATCTAATGAGTGCGAACCCTTATAACTTTTAAACTGAGGACCGTTCTTAGTGCTATATCTTTTCAACATAATATTTATTGTCTTCCTAGGTGGCTGTAATAAAATTACCCATCATTGTCACATTGGACAAATTTGGACCACACAAAGATTATGTTAATAGTAGTAATAATAAAATACACCTGTTTTACTGTTTGTGTGATACCTAAATGAAAATTGGACGAAGGTTGGTGATTGAACACCCACGGGACTCGTAGGACTTAATGGTTTTGATGGGCCGGTTTAATGTATTATATTCTTTTACACTTTCTTAGGATAATCGAGGTGGTAAGTATGAACATTGCGGGTTTATCATTTGTTTTATCCTAGGTAGAGACCAACCGAAATTGAACTCGGCTTAAACTAATATTCGGCTGAAAACCGAAAACGAAAAAGTCCAAGAAAATTAAAACGACTACCTACTACTTAATAAAAATAATGACTACTACTTCTTTTATATCGATAGATTTTTGTTTGGTAAAAGTAATATAACAATAAAATGTTCAATCAATCAATTTTTTAATGACCAAAGCACATAATTTAATAATCAAATGGTCGTACAACATATATTAAAACGTGAAACATACAGCTTTCGAAATGTCAGAAAAACTAATTTAAATACATATTAAAACTTACTTTATTGTAATGTATAATCTAATAAAATATTACTCATGTAACCATCACCATCATTACCATATAGGTGACCCATTAACAACCCGTGATCCTCTAAGGGAATTACTTCTGATATTTGAACGCGCAAAGCACAGCCTCAGACACTCAGTACAATATAAACGCTAGCACCACCTACATACACAATATTACGTCTTATACAAACGCACACACGCGTGTGCGACCAATTACAAAGTAATGTAGTGACAACCCGTGACTTTTACCCAAACAAAAAAATATCAGCTTACATAATCTATTTTTAACCGACGAAAAAAAGGAGGAGGTTCTCAATTCGACGCGAATAATTTTTTTTTTTTTTTTTTTATGTATGACCACGCATATCTTTTTATCGAGTGGTCCGATTTTGATGATTCTTTTTTTAATGGATAGTGTATATCTCGAAGTTGGTCCCATTTTAATTTCAAAATCAAAATCCACCCCTAAGGGTGAAACAGGGGATGAGTGTTTGTTTACCCACTGAATTCTTACCTGTTAACCGATTCTGTTGAAACTTGACACACATAAATATAGTTCTAGACACTACGACATAATGGAGACCTGCAGCATAGAATTAATATAAACCAGAAACCGTGATCGCGCCTAATACTGAAGCGTCAAAATCTACTCTTAAATAGAGTAGTTTCACGCGCAGCCAATCAGTCACTCTGTCAACTTCGTATCGCTACTCGAAGTTGGCCAGTTTTTTTAAAAATAAATATTGTACAGAAAATAGTCGTCTAGTGTTAAAAAGTTTTCGATTATTTAAAGCCCTACTAACAGCTAAGTGGTGCCCCATCAATAAAAAAAAAACTCGCTGCGTACATCATTTATCGAAAATTCCTTTTTAGCTATTGAAATACAGGTACTTAAAATTAGTTAAAGAATACTACCTTTCCAAATAAATTTTAATTTATTTAGACATTGCCTATGTATCCAATCTCTATTTTAAATTGTAAGATTATTTATATATATTATATATATTTATGATACCTATATGTATGTGTAATATATTTTGTGTTATTTATTTATTTTAGTTTATTAACATGCAGTAGTACGCCACGGACTGCACCCATTATCTTGATCTTACGTCTTCTTTGTCCATCCAAACGTTGTCTGGAAGATATCGCTTTTAGCGATAAGACCGCCCATGTACCCATCATTTATATGTTGTTCCTGTTTACTACTATTTTCATTGTGTACAATAAAGCATATTCAATCTATCTATCTACTGTAGTTTGGAACTAAAAATATATTGTAGGGAGAATTCCTTAATATGAATCATTCATGTTACTGATTGAAAATTATGACAAATGAGTTCACCAGCCTCGGATGCTCGATGTACAACAATATTGTGATTCTGTAAATCCTGTATTGTCATACTCAATATTTGAGCAGTATGCGACGGTGGTTCATTTGTTTTAAGGCACGTTTACACCAAAGGCAATACAGCAAGAGGCTTGATCTAGATCATTCTGCTATAGGTCTGTACAGAATATTACCGTTTTAACCAAGCGAATCCGCTTTAAACCATACTACCATATATACCGTAGGTACGTGTTTTGTTAGCTCTATCTAGTACTTGCTGTCTGGTTTGCACTGGAAATTCTTGCCCAATTCAATGCTTGTTTGGTTCTGGCGCCTTTTTACTAAGCAATTAGTTTGCACGCAGATATGATGATACAACTACGTAAAGGTCACAATTCTATGTACACACTGCTACACATTAAGCTGTACATTTCCAGTATAAGCTGACCTCGCATTGTGTAGGTTTTCCTTACAACGCGAGGTCAACCTTTACTGGTTTTGTACAGCTTGATGTGTAGCCGTGTGTACTTAGATATAGGTACAGTTAGAGTCAAACATATCAAGACGAATAGACTGTTCAAAATAATAAATAATAATAATAAATATTTTAGGATTTTTTTACACAGCACCATCTAGTTCCAATCTAAGCAGAGCTTGTACTATGGGTACTAGACAACGGATATAATACTTACTTCCTTTTTTTTTGTAAATACACTTACATAAGAAATACCCAGACCAACAAAAACACTTATGTTCATCACATAAATATTGGTGTCCTGTGGAAATCGAACCCACGACCACGTGATCAGCAGTCCGACACTCTAACCACTAGACCACAGACGTCGTGAGTAGCTTACGCAATAGAAACATTAGCATGCATGCAAGTTGCCATTTCAATAGGTACAGTCAGCGTCAAAAATATCGGGACGAACAGACTGTTTAAAATTATCCGAACAACTAAGAAATTATAATATTAATCTACAAATGTATACTTACTAAATTAAACGAACTTACCTAAGTGAAGTTCTATTGTAATTATACGAGCTGCCCAGTCTTCGATTCTTCATATATTTATTATGTAGTACCACTATATTCCATTGTTTTACGCGAATATTGAAAGTCCAGAAAAAAAAAAAACTTTGTTCTGGCAACTCTAACTTATGTCATTCTATTTAGAGCAATCTGCAATAAAAAAACTTAGCACATTCCGCTTAGATTACATACCTATAACTACTGTAATTTCCTAACTTCAGTCAAAGGGTAAAAAAAAAATTGTTTTGGGTTTGGGAGGGAAACTACTATCGAAGACTGGGCAGCTCGTATAATTACAATAGAACTTCACTTAGGTAAGTTCGTTTAATTTAGTAATTATACTTGCTGCCCAGTCTTCGATTCTTCATATATTTATTATGTAGATGTTTAGAGATGAAGTTGGAAATTACATAAGTATTGAACATTCCGAGATAATTAAAATATCAGAAATTTCAAATCAACCTTTTATTGCAATATTAATCATTTTGAAACTATCAACTTAACTATTGTTTATTTACTTAAAATCACAAGTCGACTTGTACCAGTAGGTACTCTTTATTATTATTAGATTACATAATTAATAATCAGTCTGAACATTGCACAAGGTCTTAGCAGTAATTTTTATTTTATTTTATTTTATTAGAGGTATATTCTAATGATGTTGAAACTTTATGTTACACCTTCCCTATTTGCCATTGAGGTGAAGGCATGACCTTGAGGTACTTACCTACATTTCTTGATGTCTATGCCACTGTCTATCATTATTTGTTTAATCCTATGACTAATGGTTTTGTTACTATTTATGAGGTTTTTTATAACTGATAAACAATTTTCAGTATTACCTAACTCTGGTTTTTCCAGTGTCTATGGATAATTTGTATGATATCTTAATGTAATAACAAAAAACAAAACTTAGGTCCCAAAGGAAATAAGGTAGCATAATACACACCTGTTGTTTTTCTACTGGAATGTACAGATATTTTTAACAAGTTATTTTTAACTGTACCCCTGTGTCACAATTTTCATTACCTTGTTATAGTTACTTTTATGAACCATTGACACAATAAGATGAAAAAATCAATTGTATATTTTAGTGTATTAACAGATAATGTCTGTATTATTTGTGCACTTCTAAGTGCTAACAGTATAACCTACCAAGTAATATGTAAGAACAACTTCTTTGATAATCAGCCAAGAAAAAATAAAAAATTAAGGGCCAATGATGGATCCCAAGTACCTTTGTATTTTGGTCGACTTGGTCGTAGTTTAAAAAATACACTTGAAATATCTCTTTATTTGAACATCTGTACCTACCTAAGAATCTATTATCAATGATAATGCTGATCTAACGGAGTTGAGTGAAGTGTATGAAGCATCATACTTAAATTGTTCTGTAAGGAATTTGAATATATTTGAAATAATTATAATTCAAAGATTCCTTCACCTTTACAGAAAAAACCCAACACCTTTATAGTGTTATTGAGTATTGTTTAATCGCCTTATCTGACAGTGATAATACCATGACTTCAGTTGTCTCATCTCATATTAAAATAAAGATATCATAAAGAGGGTGAAGTTGTCTGAAACTAACAATAATTGACTTAAAGGTTCAAAAAACTATTCTTAATACAGGGTTGTGAGATCCATATGAGGAAAGAACTTAAGATTCTTCCAAATTCTTAATCAACCCCATTATTATTATATACATACATACATATAATGGCGGATATGCATAAAATAGGCAGTGGATAATGTTTCAGCAAATTAAGTACATTTCATAAAAGTTCTTTGCAAAGATCCCTTTGCTCCCTATTTTTAGTATTGCCTCTGGTGCAAATACATCAAAACAGTCTGAAAACTAACAGTCTTGCTAAAAAAGCTATAGCCGACAGGTAGTTCTCTTTCACAATTAATATTTTTACTCCTAGATTCAAGATCAGCTTCTTTGTGGTCTTTGAATTTTCACATGAAGTAAATATCTAATATCCCTTCCTAGCTAGGGAATCAAGTTTTAGGAATTGAATATTTACTCATTCAAATAATATAATAATATTGTGAGTTCATAATAGCTGTAGTATTGTTTATGTGTAAAATAATTTGACAGAATTTTTATTCATAAGCAAAACTTTGTACCTAATCCGATAAAGTAACTTAAAACTCAAGTAAATATGATGACTTGACTTGTTTTTTTCTTATTCAAGAAAAACTATTTGCTGTAGTATAATAATTACAAAATATTTTACAACCAGCACCAGATGTAGGTAGATATCTACCTACCAGCATAAATTTCAATAATTAAAATATTTAATACACTTTTTTGTAGTTTTCATGTAATTTATTCCACCATAGAAATTTTTGTTTATACTCTGTATTTATTTACATAATTGAATCAAAGTCATTAAGTATTATAATTAAGTAATTTCTCACATCTTTGATTTTATAAGTCATGTGTTTAAAAAAAAACATAACTTACAACATGGCAAAGCTGCTAAAGTTTCAATGAGCAGATTTTTATGGTTGAGTAATTAGAATTGTGAATTATCGATCATCAGATTCATCATTCACTGACAAGATCATATCCTTCATGTTTACCAAATCTTAACACTTTGTAATGTATGATGAACAAAACCCATGACACTTTAAAAAGTTTCATAGTATTGTTACAATCTTTTGTCCAAAATGATGGTGCTCCAATACAGTTAATATTATCAAGCTAATCACTGATTTAAAACCACTTTTTTAAATAGAGCATAAAAGATTTTTTGTAAGTCAGGAAACAGCATGCAAACCAAAACAAGTGTAATTAAAGTCATATTATTTTGGAAGTGAAACCATATTATTGTATAAAGATACAAGTGTACAATCAAGACAAAAGTGTCTTGATTTTTTATGAAAACTGTAAAGTATGCATCCTTTAAATCAATAGCGCATATGCAACCATTCCTAGAAATTTGTTTTTATAATGTTCTTATTTTATCCCTTTGAAAATTTTCTGCATGTACAAATTTGTTTAGTTTAATCTCCATTTGGTTTAGTTGGCTACAGTAAACATGTTTGTGATAAAATCAATCAATCAATCAATCAGTCAATCAATCAATCAAAATGTTTATTTGTTTAAAACTTTCCTTTGACAGGCTGCATTTAGCAATAACCTCAAAATCTATAAATTTTCTTCAATAAAATTATTGTTTCAGTCATAAAATTTTTGAATTCAGTCATACATAAACAATTTATGTATGAGGAATGTATAATGCTCTTCTTAAGAAGAGATTATTAATCTGTTTATCCACAGTAAGATAACTTTATCCTGTGTGATTTCTTCCCAAAAACATATAACACGTTTATTTGCCGAACAATTAATATTGAAAATCAATAAAACATTTATGTTTGAACCAGATTCCAGTTCATGTACCTTACTTGCATTTTTCTGCTGGTACTCGTAGTACCTTCCAGGGGTCCTCTGTTGATACCTGCCCCCCTCCCCTTTTTAGTCTGAGTCCAGTTCAGGGGGCTTTGAAGTTTTCCTTATCATTGTATACTTATTTTATCTATACAGGCTTGAATGAAGCAAAGTTGGCGTTTCTTTAAGACTAGAGGGTGTTGCTTTATTAATAGCATGATTTTTAGTTATCACTACTAGTTCTAACTTTTCTCCAAGAAGAAAAAACTGTCTCATGACATTGAATTTGATGCTTTCATAGTACCTTTATTAAGAAATCAACTTTCTTTCATTTTTAATTTGTGTTATAATAAATATCACTCTATCTTGAAACATCTATTATAATATACCATTACAATGGTTCTTGTATTTTGGTCGCTGCTAATGGCCAATTGACAACCACTAATCTCATGTTAAAAGCTGTTCCCAAACTACCAACTGCTGCTAGCGATAATCCACACTTTTGTCTTTGTCTTTAATTGAGTCTCACAATCTATTGTGTCAACAAGTTTTGAGTTACAAGGTTTACCTTGAAAAAACTATATTGAGCTTCGGGGCATCATATAATAAAGTCAAGCTTCTTGGTATTTAATACTTTTTGGAAAGCTCATCGCTTACATTATTCTGTATTCTTTTTTGTTAAGATATTTACTACCCATTATTTCAGGGTGATTTTCATCAGCATAATATGCGTTTTCATAGTTACAAGTATTTCCTGTAGCTTATAGTACAGTTTATTGGAAACCGTGGGCCCTTACGAAGCAGACATAGTACATAATAGACTTACTAAGCCTTATAACATAAAGATCACTGATCTTATCGTATCCATTACTTCTCTCGTGAGACATAAGGTATACGTGCATATCATAGAACTTCTAGATATACATGTTTATGTGCTTTTCACTCCACTGGAGGACCTGTCGTAACACGAACTTACATGTTACAAGGACAGAGCACAGAGACAGACAAAATGGCGCCATATAATTTTTTGCTATTGGTCTGAAAGCTGAAAAAATACCTGAAACACATACCTGTATCCTTTTTCATGATATTCTCAGTTAGATCTGGTATATCATTCGGTGATAGACTATATTAACATTCTATCAATGGTATTTCTCCTTCCGGCGTCAACACACTACACCCACCAAACTCGATATTTTTGGCGTTTTTTCCGTTTCTTCTCCGGCTTCTCCAATGTTTTCCTTAATACGTCTTTTGGCATCGTGTTTGTTTACTTTAAACTTAACATAACACCAAAAATCACTTGAAAATAATTTCATTCGTAAAAAACGTCGTCCGCGAAACAACGCGAAAATAGTGAATGACATAAGTTAGAGTTAAAAGAAAAAAGATTTTTGTTTTTTTCTGGACTTTCAATATTCGCGTAAAACAATGGAATATAGTGGTACTACATAATAAATATATGAAGAATCGAAGACAAGGCAAGGCAGGCAAGTATAATCCTACCTGTGTGGACATATGGTATACAGCTCTACTCTAAACCGACGAGGTTAATGGACGTAGATGAAGCGAAAGAGGTGTGTCAGGATCGTAGCAGGTGGAAATCTATAGTCTCTGCCTACCCCAATGGGAAACAGGCGTGATAATAATAATAATAATAAAATGACCGGGCAACACTGCTTGGGAAACTAGCTGTCTCCAAGAAATATTTTCATTTTTTCAATATAAATCACATATAAATAGCTAAAAATCAATCATAACGGTGGTGTCTAATCTGTTTATAAAGTTTATTTGAAGTTTTGGTTTTAATTGTCATTTACTTAGTATCGCTGTTATTCAATAGATGCCGTTGTGCCGTTACGTCACGTTTCTAAATCGCGGTGTCCAGATTTTCCAACAGATCATGACCCTTCAAGTTAATTAGTGTAATAAACGTCTTGCTCTGGACATATTGTTTTATTCCTTCGGGAGATATTTTTGAGACTGTGTACATGGTCCTTCGTAGCCGGTTGAAGGATTGGTGTGCATCTGTCTTTGGTGTAGTAAGGTGGAGTGTCAACTGCAGCGAGTGACGTGGATCGTGCTGGTTGGCGTAATCAGCAGCTGCGGTGCGGGGCGAGGACTCCGCATATCATTACGACGAGCTACGTACAAGTGAGTGACAGTGAAGTGATTCGAGGATAAACTGTGAGTACTTTATAGCAAAGTGAATTAAAATCAAGCAAATTTAGACTTTCATAGACTTAGAAAATTTAGATAGCAAGTTGGACTTAGAATAATTTCAACAAAAAGTGAACTACGGGGAACCTATGCCCAATTTTTTCCCGTTGTGTAAAAGGTTCAAAGACTTGTAATTTTTTCACTTATTAACTACGAACTTTAAAAAATTGCATTCAAGAACAGTTCAAAAGATAACATCTTTATTGCAACCATGGAAGCTTTGATTAATTTACAATTTAACCTACATTCTACTATAAGAAAGGCACAATCTAACTTCAAGAAATCGCCTAAAGAGCGACTAACTAGTTCATACATAGAAACCAGATTGGATAATTTAGAAGCGAACTGGTCAACGTTTTCTGAAACTCATTTGAAAATTGTAACATCGGTTAAATCTATTGAATTTGAAAAATTAGAATATAACATTCAAAACTTATATGAAACTACTGAAGAATTATTTACCGATTATAAAGCAGAGTTGAAGGAATTGTTGAAGAAGATTGAATGTTCGGATAGTTCAAATAAAGTGCCTGAATCTTCTTCGAAGGATTCTAATGGGATATGTTCTGTTAAATTGCCAAAGATTGAGTTGCCAATGTTTACAGGAAATTATTCTGAGTGGATTAGCTTTCGCGACTTATTTAAATCCCTCATAGACAATAATAACTGTCTAGACGAGGTACAAAAGTTGCATTACTTAAAGTCTCATTTGTCTGGAGAGGCTGCAGGTCTTTTAAGGCATATTCCTATTACTAGTACTAATTATGCAACTTGTTGGTCTCAATTAGAGAATAGATATGATAATAAGAAATATTTAACTACCTGCATACTAAAACGATTTATGAGTCAAAGGAATATTGTAACCGAATCCTCGAACGCTATCAAAGAATTATTGGATACTTCTAATGAGTGTTTACATGCATTGAAAAATTTAGGTATAATGGTTGAGTACTGGGACATTATTGTTATACATGTATTGAGTTTAAAGTTAGACACTGAGTCGCGTAAACAATGGGAAATGAAAATTAGCGATTGTTCAGATGACTTACCTACAATGACTCAGTTTAGATCTTTTCTTGAACAAAGATTTAGATCTTTAGAATTTTTAGATAATAAAAGTCAACGTTATCAGTCTAATCGTAATGTCTCAGTTAAGTCGCTTCATGTGTCAGAAACATTGTGTATTTATTGTCAAGATAATCACAGGCTAGCTAATTGTAAAAAGTTTGCTGGTCTCGATATGGATAAGCGTCGTAATTTTGTCCAAACTAATGGTTTATGTTATAACTGTTTAGGGGCAAATCACTCCGTATATGCATGCCGCCAATCTACCAGATGTCATTTATGTAAAAGGAAGCATCATACTCTGCTTCATCTCAAGAATGTCTCCAAATCAGTTGGTGATAGTAACACCACTGATCAAGTTGTAGAAGGCAGTGATTCTGCTGGTGCAACCACATCAATCCAGAGTAAGTCCACTAGTATTGTAAGTTGTTTTGCTAATAGTCATAGCCAAACATTATTGGCTACCGCTTTAGTTGCAGCGGAATCAAAGAGCGGTACTGCTATAGTATTAAGATCCTTGATAGATCAGGGTTCTCAGGCTTCGTTCGTGACGGAGTCCGCAGTCCAGCTCTTGGGTCTTGAAAAGATACCAACTAGAGGTGTCATTTCAGGTATAGGCGGTGATCAAGGACGATCGAAGATTTCAGTAAATTCGATGGTTCTCATTCAGGTTCAATCACGCGTCGACCCTAGTTTTTGTACTATTGTTAAAGCTTATGTTTTAAATAAATTAACGACTGTTTTACCGGAAAGGAAGGTTATGGCAAATGTTTTGACCACAATCTCGTCTTTGGATTTAGCAGATCCTTGTTTCGATACTCCGAACAAGATTGATTTGCTTTTAGGTGCTGAAATTTATGGCCAGATTATGTTAGAAGGTTTAATCAGAGGTCCACCTGGTCAGCCCATCGCACAAAATACTAGACTAGGTTGGATCTTGTCTGGTCAAGTAGGTGAAATCAACCAAAGCGAGACATGCCACAATATCGTCGTTACATTGCATTCTAGTTATACAGATGAGAATGTAATACTTAAAAAAATCTGGGAACTAGAATCTGAGCCTAACGGTAATTACGATAGGGTTTACTTAACCCCGGAAGAACAGAAGTGTGAGGACATATTTAAGGCCACGACCAAACGAGACGAATCTGGTCGCTATATTGTGCATATGCCTTTCAAGTCAAGTGATCCTGCTTGTAAATATGGCGGATCAAAAGAAATTGCACGAAAGCGATTTCTTACTTTAGAAAAGCGGTTCCTAAGTAATCCTGATTTCAAGGCTCAGTACTCAGCTGTTTTAAACGAGTACATAGCCCTTAATCATATGGATATAGTACAGGATAGGGATAAAGAAGGCTCTGTATATTTGCCGCACCATGCCGTTATTCGCAACGACAAAACTACAACGAAGTTGCGCATCGTATTTGATGCATCCTGTGTAGATCGTAACGGTGTATCTCTCAACCACGATTTAATGGTGGGTCCTCCTCTGCAACCTGAACTTCGACACATTATCATGCGCTGGCGTCGTGATCCTATCTGCCTGGTAGCTGACATCGTCAAGATGTACAGGCAGATTAAGGTATCCGATGATCACACAGATTTTCAGCGTATCTTATGGCGTGAAAATCCAGATGACGAACTTCAAGTCTTACGTCATTTGCGAGTAACGTTTGGAACATCATCGGCACCTTATCTAGCAGTTCGGTCATTGCAGCAGTTAGCTCAGGACGAAGGCGCTGAATTCCCATTAGCAAAGAACCGTGTTCTGTCAGACTTTTACATGGATGACCTTATGTCAGGATGTCAAACCATAGAAGAAGGAGTAGGCATATATAAGCAGACAACGGAGTTGCTTAATCGTGGAGGTTTTGAGTTGCAAAAGTGGGCTAGTAACAACAGAGAATCAATGAGGTTGATTGAAGAGGGTGAACAAATATCAGACATACAAGGGAACATGGAATTAAAAACAGACACTATTTCAAAAATATTAGGTTTAACTTGGGACAAGTACAAGGATGAGTTCGTGTACACTATTCAGCTCAATGATTTAGATTTACCAGTGACAAAGCGTAAAGTTATTTCGGACATAGCGCGTCTATTTGATCCCCTTGGATGGTTAGCACCAATAATCATCACTGCGAAGGTGTTTATTCAACGAATATGGATGACCGGGATCGAATGGGACGCAGAGCTACCTTCACCATTGCTGACAGAGTGGCTCGAGTTTCGAAAAAACCTTTGTCACCTTACTAAGTTTCGTCTGCCTCGTTGGATCAATTCGAGCAAGGAGAATAGGGTTTTAGAATTGCATGGCTTTTCAGATGCATCCAATGTGGCATACGCCGCGGTGGTATACGTGCGCATCATTGATCAAGATGGAAATATTCACATAAACTTGGTGACTTCAAAAACCAAGGTTGCTCCTATTAAGCAGGTATCTATCCCGCGATTGGAGCTTTGTGGAGCTGTATTACTAGCAAGGCTTCTTCAAGAAGTCGCTACAATTCTAGTAATTCCCAAGCAGCACCTACACGCGTGGACGGATTCAACCATCGTATTAGCATGGCTAAGCAGCCATCCGAGTCGGTGGAAAACATTTATCGCGAATCGGGTTTCCGAAATACTTACCACTATCGATAGAAGTCAATGGTCACACGTGTTGTCATCGGAAAACCCAGCGGATTGCGCATCTCGGGGAATAAGCTCCTCGGAGTGTAGTGATATACAACTCTGGAAAAAGGGTCCAATATGCTTACATAGTGAAAGGATAGACTATAATAAAGGAAATATACAGGAAACTACGCTAGAAGAAAGAAAGATAAAAATAAAATGTCATGCAACTGCTATAGAATATGATGATAGTATATTTACTAGGTTTTTTAAGTTCAGTAGGTTACTAAGGGTAATAGTTTACTGTAGAAGATTTTTACGGATGAAGGTATTTGAACGTACTATAAATAAAGTAACTACTTGGCTAACTACTAATAAATTAAGTGAAACTGTACTTACCTGCGTTAAACTTTGCCAACTCCAGTTCTTTAGAGAAGAAATAGAATATGTAAAAAAGAAACGTAAATTAAACAAGGCTAGTAGACTTACCTCGTCGAGTCCTTTTCTTGACGATGACGGGATCTTAAGAGTAGGCGGTCGATTGCACCGGGCTTCTATTGATGAGAATATGAAGCACCCCATCTTAATCCCTTATAAATCACACTTCACCAATCTTTTGATTGCTGAGGCTCACGAGAGAACATTGCACGGCGGGCCGCAGTTGATGCTCAATTATTTAAGATCTAAGTATTGGATACTCAATGATGAGAAACAGACAGATTGTAATCCCGAACCTAAAATTGGAGACATTGTTCTGGTGAAGGAGGATGATCCTCCACCTGCTAGATGGCTATACGGAGTGATTATAAATAAACATCCAGGTTTGGACAACCTTACTCGCGTAGTAACCATATTGGTGTAAAAATAATGAGATTAAAAGACCTGTGTCTAAGTTAATTATTGTACCTGTAACAACTTAGTTATTTTTATACCAACCTTATGATGAATTTACATTTATTCTTGTTTTTTGTACCATTTTTGATTACACAACAACTGTTTGTTAATTTGTTTGCAT
This sequence comes from Asteroscopus sphinx, assembly GCA_949699075.1. Lineage (NCBI taxonomy): Eukaryota > Metazoa > Arthropoda > Insecta > Lepidoptera > Noctuidae > Asteroscopus > Asteroscopus sphinx. The sequence continues at coordinate 17,766,508 of OX453024.1, forward strand.
GAAATTGTTTTGTTTTGAATCTATATACCTTTGTTTCGTTTTTGATTTACTTAAGTCATGATGTTGTATAATAGAGGTAACGGTCTGACCTATGTTATGGTAGGCGGCCACACAGCTAAATACTAATAAGTTTATATTGTTATTGTTAAGCTTGATGGACAGGGTCGTCCATGGTGGGCGGAATGTCTAATCTGTTTATAAAGTTTATTTGAAGTTTTGGTTTTAATTGTCATTTACTTAGTATCGCTGTTATTCAATAGATGCCGTTGTGCCGTTACGTCACGTTTCTAAATCGCGGTGTCCAGATTTTCCAACAGATCATGACCCTTCAAGTTAATTAGTGTAATAAACGTCTTGCTCTGGACATATTGTTTTATTCCTTCGGGAGATATTTTTGAGACTGTGTACAGGTGGAAAAAGTTCATTTTTAAATTACATCAAACTATTTTAAACCAAAAACTATTGTTAATTATGAAAAATGCTGATTTACGCAAAGAAAAACGAAAGCCGAAGATGACATCTGTCATAACAATAAAAAGTAATAAAAACCACGAGAAAATGAAAAACTAAGATTGAGATTATGAAAATACGAAAATACAAATGACACTATGCTGACCCGAGCCCGCACCAGGGCACTTACAACAAGGACACGCCCAAGATCTCCGGACTCGTCGCCTAGCTCCGCCCCGCAGCCGCCGGATCCTGCCTCACTCGTGAGTCCAGTGACGCCGGCCGCTGCGGTCGCGTCGAGCTCAAGCGACGAGTATTACTCTCCACCATCGTCGCCACCATCTGCACGTCGTCGGAGAGGAGCCCGGCCGCCTGTCTGCCTGGGACCTAGAGGCCAACCGGCCTCGAACAGGGTCCTCGCTGCCGGTGGAAATGTGTCGCGCATGAGATGGACTCAGTCCATAAATGAGAATGTCATGCGCGCATATTATGGGGCTACGGAGGGGGGAGCTAACCTCACGGCGTACCGTGATAGGATGCTCTCTCTGTTTCAGGTGCTTGAGCCAGCCGTCAACGCTTCGGCCCAGCGACTGTCGGATCAGGTGCGAGTCATCCAACGAAACCATAGGTTGGACGACGCCGTACTTGAGCGGCTTCGCTCTGAAGTGCGGGGCAACCATGTCGTCACCCCCCCCGTTGCATCCCGCGGTGCCGCTGCAAATACACTCTGTACCACCGCGGCCTATTCACACTGATGGGGAAGGAGGCGACGAGGTTAGTCCCGTAAGTATCCAGTGCAGTGAGCAACTGAGGAGCGCTCTGGAGGGTGCGATTGGAGATTATCGATCAATTCCACCAGAATCAAGACCACGCTTGCCTCGTTTGCCCATGCATAAAAAGAATAAGGCGCTGGTGTGTGCTCTGGACTCATTGCTGTCAAACTACTTTGATGGCAGCGAAGATCTTAGCGATACACATTCGATCCTGTATTGCGCGGCTGTTGCAGCATGTCGTATAGCTCATGTTAAGTTTGAAAATGATAACAGAGCTATACGACCAAAATCTGCTGTACCAGCTTGGCAGTGCAGGATTGAACGTCGTATCAGCGAGGCCAGAGTACTCATTGGCAAATTAATCTGCTTCAGGGAGGGCAATACGCGCCCTAGAGTGATGCGCTTTGTGAGGCGGGCTTTCTCGGGGACTGATATTAGTCCTCGAGATTATATGGCTCGTGTCACAGAGCGCATAGACTTCCTGAAGCAGAAAGTTTATGCATGGGCAAATCGAATCAAGAGATATAAGCGGCGTGTGGAGCGATATACCTTGAATCGCACGTTTCAGAGCGACGAAAGGTGGGTATACAGAAACTGGGAGCGACCCGACCAGGGTGTGAGTGATGGGCAACTACCGGATGATGATACCATGAGCTTATTCTGGCGTAGCATCTGGTCGGTGCCCATCAGCCACACCGAGGGTGGCTGGACGAGGGACGTTGAGCGTGCATGTGAGTCAATTCCGGAAATGGGGGCTGTCGTTATCAGCCCTCAAGACGTAGCCAGTGCACTCCATCCGCTGCCCAATTGGAAGTCTCCAGGGCCGGATGGACTGCACAATTTTTGGCTTAAATGGTTGCGTAGTTCACATGCTCGTTTGGCGTCCCAGTTTCAGTCGGCCTTGGAGTCTGGGTCGCTACCCCAGTTTCTAACAACAGGAGTTACCCACCTGCTCCATAAATCTGGTAGTACCACGGAACCCAAAAATTACCGTCCAATAACTTGTTTGCCGACGGTATATAAACTCCTTACATCCATTCTGAGAACAAAAATTTGTCAACACATTGACAATAATTCGATAATGTCTACTTCTCAGAATGGATGTAGGAATGGGTCCCGTGGTACTAAGGAGCTGCTCCTCATCGACATGGCTATTAGCCAGCAGGTTCGCCGCTCCCGAAAGGGTCTGTCGGCATGCTGGATAGATTATAAGAAGGCCTACGACTCCGTGCCACATACATGGCTTGTGAGGGTGCTTGAGTTGTATAAAGTAAATACAACTCTGCGCGCCTTCTTGGAGTCATGTATGAGGCAATGGAGAACAGTTCTTTGCTATCTAGGGTGTCGGCAGACTCGGGGAAGCGATGAACCGATAAGGATCGAGCGTGGAATATTCCAAGGCGACAGTCTGAGTCCTCTGTGGTTTTGTCTAGCCCTGAATCCTCTAAGTACATTACTAGAGGAGTCAGGGCTGGGCTACCAGTTGAGGAGAGGAGGTCAAGTGATATCCCATCTCCTCTACATGGATGACCTAAAATTGTTTGCCCCCACCGAATTGCGTCTGATGGAGTTACTGAAGGTAACTGAAAACTTTAGTAATTCTATCAGGATGGAATTCGGAGTGGACAAATGTGCGGTTATGCATGTGAAGCGAGGGGGGATTGTGGAATCTGAAGGGATTCAGCTCTCCGATTCCATACAACTTAGATCCCTCTCCCCAACTGAGACCTACAAATACTTGGGTATGTCGGAAGCGTTAGGCATCAGCGAGGCTGACATGAGGCAATCGTTACGGGAGCGCTTTTTTGGCCGCCTGAAGAAAGTTCTTAAAAGTCTTTTGTCAGGCGGAAACAAGGTGCGTGCCTTTAACGGTTGGGTCATGCCAGTCTTGATGTACTCTTTCGGCATACTCAAGTGGACTCAGACGGATCTCGACGCACTGGATAGGCGGGTCCGTGCATTGCTGACGGCATATCGGATGCATCACCCACGCTCGTCGGTAATGAGACTGTACATTCCGCGGAAGTGTGGGGGTCGAGGCTTTTTAAATGCCAAGACCCTTCACAATCGCGAAGTGTACAGTCTCAGGGAGTATTTTCTCCAGACTGACGGGGGGATGCTTCGAGATGTGGTCGCAGTGGACAAGGGCCTCACCCCGCTCTCCTTGGCTAAAGAGAACTGGCGCAAGCCTGTAGTGCTGAGTGCTAATGACCGCAGGGAAATATGGCAGAGCAAAGAGCTACATGGGCGCTTTTATCGAGCCCTTCATGGGCCCGATGTTGACTTTTTAGCGTCTGTATCCTGGCTACGTTTCGGTGACCTCTTTGGGGAAACCGAAGGTTTTGTTTGTGCAATTATGGACGAAGTAATGATGACGAACAACTACCGGAAATATATTGTGAAGGATGGCACGGTTGACATCTGTCGGGCATGCCACCGTCCGGGTGAATCTATCCGACACATTATCTCTGGGTGTTCTCGTCTTGCTAACGGCGAGTACTTGCACAGGCATAACCTGGTAGCCAGGATTATCCACCAGCAACTTGCTCTGAAATATAATCTTGTGGAATCGGAAGTTCCGTACTACAGATATGTGCCCGACCCAGTTCTTGAAAATAGTCATGCCACACTGTACTGGGACCGATCCATCATCACAGACAGGACTGTTGTTTTCAACAAACCTGACATAGTGGTGATAGATCGTTCAGAGCGCCGCGCAGTGATTGTTGATATCACGGTCCCTCTTGACGACAACCTCGTGAAAGCTGAGAAAGATAAACAAATCAAGTATATTGACTTAGCTCACGAGGTTGTCGACATGTGGGATGTGGACTCAGCAATCATTGTGCCGATAGTCATCACGGCCAATGGCTTAGTAGCCAAGAGCCTCGATCAACACCTAAGGAGGCTCTCGTTAGGCGGCTGGATTAAGGGCCAGATGCAGAAGGTAGTACTCCTTGAAACGGCACGCATAGTGAGGAGGTTCCTTTCTGTGGAGCCCTGACCGCCGGTAGCATGGACCCTGTTCCCGATGCCGGTGGGATACTGTTTTTTATATTTTTAAATGTTTTTTCTTTGTTTTGTAGAAATATTTAAAAATATAATTTATATGTAGATTTACTGCAATAAAGAAAATAATAATAATAATAATTATGTTTATTGCGACTTCAGAAGAACATAACAACAGTGTAGCCCTGGACCCTGAACTAGGATAACCTGTATGACAGGGGCCAGGTCTCTCGGTTATATGGTACAGATTGAGAGACAATAGACTCAATTAAATTATCTAAATCTAGAAAAATTATGTTTAAGTTTTACAATATTCTATTGGCAGATATTAGGAGGGTAAGTCTTAGTGCACATGAGGGGGGACGGTTGGTGATTGTGTGTTTGTGTGTGTGTGGGGATAGTGTTTGTGTTGGGATAGTGTTTGTGTTGGGGGAGTGTATTTGTATGTAGGGGACGGTGGGGGTGTGTGTAGTGGTGTGAGGGTGTGCAAACGAGATATAAGATACTGGTTTCTAATTAACTACGTTTGGTTACTAATTAATAATTCAATATCGTCGTAGCTAAAGCTTTCCAGCCAGAGTGTAATAGTGTTTTTGATCTGGAAGTTGCTCATGTGTTTGATGGACTTGTGCTTGCTAATTTTGTTGTAAAGGCGAGGTGCAATGTTGGAGTAATGCCTTGTGGCAAAAGTACTTTTCACGAGTGCTACTGGATACCTTTCAGTTCTTTTATTTAATTTCGGCATGAGCGGAATTGTGTGACGGTGGTATCTCCGCAAACATTCGTAGATAAACATTTTTCTTATGCTTAGCACTTGAGCCTTTTAATATGTATGTATGTATATTTACTTTGGGTAATGAAGCTTAAGAGGACGCTCCGAAAAAATAGTTCCCACGCTAGCTCCTCCCTTACACCCCACCACCCGCTAGCTACACTTGTCACTCACCGCTAATATTGAAATATAAAGTCAAAACAGAGAACAGGGAAACCATGGAATTGCCTACTAATATTTATGTTTTTTTTTTAACACCACATTAAAATTAGAATTTCATTACAATTTGTTTATAGTATACAATTAAAACTTGAACGGAACATCAGAAGGCCATTTCTCGTAATTAAAAACGTTCAAAATATAGTTCCAAACTAATCTCAATCTCCTGACAGTAGATGTTTCTGATTGCCGTTTGTTGGTGACATTAATGAACTAGGTGTTCAAATTACTCAGTGCGCCTATATACAAATTTAAATGAATAATTACACAAAAAAAAAAAAAATACTCACCTGACCATTTTTGTCCTTTTTCCAGAAATGTTCTTTTCTTGTCAATTGCTTCATCAATACTACCCATTTTAAAAGGAGCTAGAGCACATTTTACTTCTACAACCATATCGTCAATGATACCTTCAGGCGTGGCTCCTAAAAAGGGATATTTTTCGTCTATGTAGAGGCCATATTCCATAATTTCAATATTTTGTAATTGTGATAATTGCTCTAGTGCCACTGCTTCATATTGTCTTCCGTACTGTATGGAGGAGACATGGGCAATTGGTGTGCTGTAAAGTATGTTTCTTATTATATTTCTACAGCTTTGAGTCCTTCTACGTTTTATTATTTTACCAAAATTTGATACGGTCAATAAGTTGCGTCTAAGCTCAAACCACTCACTGCACTGAATTCGTAAAACTGTATGTTGACTAATACGGTTACGTTCTTATTCAGTCTTACGCAAATTATCTATAAAAGTTTCCTTTGACAGTTTGAAAGTTTCTGGATCGATATCTGGCTGCTCTGCATTTTGATTCTTTGGCAGCGTAATTCGTTTGATATGAACGGCGGCACCAACACCCATCTACTATGACTTCAATCATCGGGATGCCATCTTTACTGACGCGACCTTCTTTCAAAGCGACTTCTCTTTCTGTCTCACCAGCCCTCTTCATTTCACCCCAAGCTGTTTTCTCCCATTCTTCTGCAATTTCGTCTTGCATTTTTTTTTTGTTTATTTCAATTAAGCCGACTGCAGATGTAAATTATTTTAATTGAGCATATCCACCGCCACTTGCCATAATTCCAGCTACGGCTTCTTTATTTATGTCCCAATCTCAAATCAATCAATATTCAATATTAAATAAATTCTTTGTTGCAGATTAAACAATTTAAATTTAATCGCAAATAGAGTCCGTTTTGACGTTCAGAAACCACTTCAACAGAACTCAACCCACAGTTAAAAAGGGCGTCGTGATCGGCGATAGCTTACAAATTATCGAAAAACGTTGTGTGTTCACCATCCGTCTCCCACTTAGTATTTTGCTTTCCTAAAACGAAGGCGTAGATGTTAGTATAATCACAAGAAATATTATTAAAGTTAGTATCCCTCTTGGATACTTTGAAACAGAGTTGCAAAAAACAGGAAATTTTATGTTGAATGGGATATTGCGTTCGCCTTGGTTAGACTAGATTGACAGCTTGTTTTTTAAAAAATTATCTCATCGTACGCAAAAGTACGATAATTATGACGTTTGAAAATCATTTCGTAGAAATACTACAAATTATATACGCTAGACCCTTTCTTTCCCGTCCCGGCTTGGCACAATTCAAGTAGGTGAGCCCCTTATCCCCGTGCGGCCTAACGTTGGCCGCATCGACAAGGACCAGCGGCCGTCAGGGATACGAGGACGTTTTCTGGCCCAGCACCCCACACGCTATACCCTAGATACATACATACATACTGGGTGTCAGGGAAACGCTTCCGAAAACGAAGATAGGTAATAGTGCTGGTGATACGAAACCACAAAAAGAAGCGATTCTTTTTTTAGATTTTTTCTCTTTTTTTTTGCATTTTTCATACATAACCAACCAGCTTTGGGCAGTTAAATAAAACTGATTTGCAAAAAAAACCTCATTTATTTACTTCTTTTTTTTAAGTTCGCAATGTAATTAAACAACTATATATGTATAATACTTGCATCTTAATAAGGAAAATAATCGATAAACCCATCCATACTAACTTGTCTTTTGTAAAAATATCACAAATTAGTAAACGAAGTCTTCGACAACCTAGCTTACTTGTACTGCCAAAGGTAAGAACAAACTTCGCAAAAAAAAGTATTACCTATGAAGGAGCAAAGCTATAAAATAAATTGCCATCTAATATAAAAAAATGAGCTCATTTAGTGGTTTTAAGTCTCAACTGTCTCAATATATAATAGAACATTTTTCACCTTCCTGTTGAGGCTATGAAACTATTGACTGAGTGTTCGGCGACCATTACAATAAGTTTACTAAAATGTTAAAACTATTTTCATGTAAGTGGCATATTTTCTTCTTGAAAATAAATTTCTTTAAACCGAATTCAAATAAAATATCAGTTGGCGCTAGGGGTGAACGACATCCGCTCGCATACGCAGTCCGTGTCGTAGCGAACGTAGGTATGTTAGGTACGCGCGGCATTGATCCCGAGTTTTCTACGCTTTACATTTCGGGTTTGCAAAATACCAAATCACTAAAACAATGAGTATAAGGCTAATGGTTATTGGTATTCGATTGTGTTTAGCAGCCTAGTATAATAATAGCCTTTCAGTTTCGGGAGTGTTTCCCTGACACCCAGTACGTATTATCAAGCCGGTTTCCCATTGGGGTAGGCTGCCATCTCTTTTGTTTCATTTACGTTTATTAACCTCGTCATACATATACCTATTATTAATAAAAATACTTGTTTTTTACGGACAACATGATCCAAATATACAAACATGATGTTTATGTTGTATTGGTCGTAGGCCTGAAAAAAGTTTGTTACTTTGAAATCACTGGAAAAGCCCAGCACTGTGTACCGTACTAGGCCACTGTGATGAGATGACCTTTTTGACTTACTCATACGATCATTTTTCACATAATAACTCATAATTTAATTTTAGAACGTCAGTATGATGTCCCTGATGTAACGCTAATGAAAATCAGTTGAATTAAATGTTCCATAATTGCTGTTTTATTTGTTAATATAATACTTTGTTTAAAACATGTTTTAAACACATTGGCAAAAAAACATTGTTTTTTCCCTCGTGTTTTAAATCAGTTGGTGGTTATATTAATCAGATTCAATGGTGTTTAAAACATATGTTTTTTTCGTAACAACTCTGCTTTGAAAAGAAATATAATTATAAACATACCAAGTTAGTCGTATCCTGTAACAACTCCATTTTATTATACCTCTCAACAGTTTCAGGAAGAATATTTTCTTTGATCCCATCGTTTCTTGTATTTCCATTTGCCTTAAAATTAAATGTTTTATAACTAATGATGTGCATACCTACATCTCCAAAAAACTCAATCTATTTTATTTTAAAACGATTGTAGCCTAAAAAGTAAGTACCTAATATACAAGCTTCTAGTACTGGTGATGATTGGACGCTAAGAGTGGGGGGCCTCGAAGCGTCTACTAAGCGACCCTGGGGTGGACAGCAGTACGTGGTGGTCACGTGCTACTGTGGGGGAAACAATATTGTTTTCCCGGGACGTGCCAAAGGCATAGCACTTGAGGGGCTCCGGCGCGGTCCAATAGAATTCCCGGAGCTCCTCGATTTTATGCAGAGGATGGCCACCGTGTGGTTTTAGTCGGTAAGAGGCCGACATACCCCTCCGCCGTCCCCACACGGAGGGAAACCATGAGTCTTTCAACAGAAAAAAAAGGTCTCCACCTTGATCAATTATATTATCAGTGTGATTAGCGCCAAAATTCAATGCTGGCAATCTAAAAAAAGTTAATTAATCATTTTTACATAGCATGGGTACGATGACAGTAGGACAAAACGATGCCTTATGAATAAGGGTAAAAGAGACTCCACTACAAAACATGTATTTGACACCTGATACCGTACCCATGCTATGTGAACAAGTTTATAGGTAGAGATTTTATTCTATTTTCAATAAATATGTTACGAGTTATGGCCATTTTCAATAAAAACACAATCGGTTGATTTGCTTACTCAATAAGAGTTTTGACATAACTTATTCAATCCTATCACAAGTTATGTCAAAATCCTTATTGAGTAAGCAAATCAACCGATTGTGTTTTTACTTTTTGTTTAGCGAGATTCCGTCCGCCTTTTTTATTCATCCAAGGTTTTACATAAGTAAACAAACAGTAAAGCACCCATGACATGACAATGACCAAAATGGCAGAGGCTATGGTGCCTTTTCTTTGTCTTGCAGACATTCAAGAATCGTGTGTAGGTAAACATACTTGTAATACATAAGAAACACGCAGACCAACACAAACATGTTCAACAAATAAATACTTGTGTCTTGTGGGAATCGAACCCACGACCTCGTGACCAGCAGTCGCACACTCGAACCACTAGACCACAGACGTAGTCAAAGTAGTAGTTATAGTTTTATTTCAAGTTTGGCCCTCTCCTAACCTATTCCATAAATTCACGCTGTATAAACCGCTAATACAATATTTCGTGTGTTATACCTACTCAAGTTGTACAATTTTACACTATACATACCCACTTTTCTTTACGTAATAATACTTGAACTAGAAGTAAATTTTTAAATTAATTAGTTCAACTGGCGACTCCGGTAGTATCTCTGTTCCGAACAAGTAAATTGCTTCCTATAAAGAAAACGTTTATATTTTAGTTTTATTAAAGCTAAAATAATAATAATACATTTTTAGAAATAAAATAGATAATAATGCACTTACCTTTTAGATTGTCTAGCGATCATACTTGCTTCTTTATAACGTTTAGCTATTTTTCTTTTTGAAACATATTTTCTATTAATTTTATTACTCATGACACTAGTAAAAGACGTCAACGTCTGTCAGAATGATTTTTAAATATTTTATGCTTGTTTTATGGCTATAAAGTCTTTTTTGTTTACGGTATTAAATATTTTCGTAAATTCGTGACAATTCACGCATAGACGCGACAGACACAGACCCTTCCTCTATAGCGCAATGCGCGGCACTGAAGGTGAGCATTGCGATTTGCTCTCGTAAATTTTATGTTAGCTGCAATAGAGCTCACTTTCAAATAAATCATTCTCGCGCGTTTTACCGCGGAAGTAAAGGCCGTAAGTCTCAAAACAATTTTCGTTTATTACATAAATAATAATTAATCAATAGAAATTTCCTTAAAGCTGTATTTAATATACTTTATTATCTGCCTATCTCCATAAATTTTATATACCTAACTTAAATAATAACGGAGAAATATTCGGAAAATCTCTAAAAACGCATGATTTTGAAAAATTAAAAGCATCGAAAAAAAAACAACGAATCATGTAACTGGGATAGTCAAACGGTAGATAAAGGTTCAAAATAACATATGTTTAAATTTGAAATTCATCAGGCATGTGTACGACTCGGCATATGTTTCCGAAAAGTCACCTCATTTTGGGAGCCTAGTCTTAATAATTAAATTTTCAATAGAACTTATAAGACAAAAAATATACAATATAATGCAATGTAAACAAACAAAAACAAATTCTTCTATGATATTTTTTACTTTAGTTTTTGTCTGTTGTTTCAATGTTGTGTTGAGTTAAATTGTTTCAATGTTGTGTTGAGTTAAATTGTTTCAATGTTGTGTTGAGTTAAATTGGCTTGTGTCCGAATTGTTTTTGTTTCTTGTTCCGCCCTGTAGTTGTGTTTTTCCAATTGTTTTGTTCCAAAGGATGATAACCTTACAGGAACTGTCACCAGATAAGTGCCTTTCAGTTCACAATGGACCGGTAAGAACTGGAGAGTATTCTTTGGAAAGGACTATTTTAAGAGGACACGGAAAATATTATTATTTGAAAAGTGCTATTTAAAGAGGACACCTGAATAGGCGAAGCTTTTGCGAGTGATGGATAATTTTATTTTGAACTAGTTTTGACTCCGGTTCGCACTCAGTTTTTAATTACTGAGAAAAGTATGCTAATCTTGAAAGCTGACTTAAAGTTATATTATAAAAGCTTGATTCTGTACTGCTAAAGACCCACCTTCTCACTCTGAGAAGAGCCCTTTGCCCAGCAGCGGGACAGTAATGGGCTGATGATGTTAAGTTGACATATATGTTAATACGCCAGCCATTTCCAACACGACAATAATATAAATTGCTGGACAGTTTTTTTATTATAAGCTATCGAGGTTTTTAAGTACATAACATAATATCACGCCTGTATTTCCCCGAAGGGGTAGGCAGAGGTGTAAGAGTACACTCACATTTCGCCAGTTATGTTATAGTCCATTGCCACTGACCGGGCACAAATCCAGACTCCGGGCTGCTACTGAGAATTTCCTAATGAAAAAACCCAATGACACTTTGCCCGACCCGGGAATCGAATCCAGGACCCCACGCTCAGCAGTCACGCTTGCAACCACTAGACCAACGAGGCATAGGTATTTTAGGTACAATATTTTTTTTTTCAACTTTTGAAAATAAAACAAGAACCGCGCTCGAGCAACAGAATCGGTTAACAGGTAAGAATTCAGTGGGTGAACAAACACTCATCCCCTGTTTTACTACCCTTAGGGGTGGATTTTGATTTAGAAATTTAAATGGGACCAACTTCGAGATATATATACCCTATCCATTAAAAAAGAATCATCAAAATCGGACCACTCTGTAAAAAGTTATGCGTGGTCATACATAAAAAAAATAAAAAAAAATATATACGCGTCGAATTGAGAACCTCCTCCTTTTTTTCGTCGGTTAAAAATTTAAACCGTAGCTCTATGTAACTGTTCCCTGTATAGGGACCTACATTTGTTGTTGTTGTTGCCTCTGAAAGCGAGTGTTAGATTATTTTAAAAGGATGGAGATAAACGTCCTCCTTTTAAAGACATCTCTTGGTTTAAGTCCAGAAGATGAGCAGTATTGTACAGAAACAACAATTTTCTATTATAATAGCATCAAAAATTTCTGAAACAAATGGGTTCTCATTTCGAAAGCTTTATCTCTCGTTATTAGGATAGTCTGTTGTCATAGTAACGTGGCCTTAAGTTCAGTCACACCGAGCTTTGCCCGGGTAGCAGTCTACGCGACAGATGCTCAGGGCTGCCACTAAATACTTATACAGAACTTTTTAGTTAGGGAGCGATGCTACTTAGGACTTGACTATTATTTTCTTCGCTTTCAGTAGAGTCGTTACGTTTGATATAAGCTGTGCTCGAGCTATGCGTGAATATAACCACCATATTTAAAGGCAGGTTGCCTTCAAATTTGCACAGCTTTCTAGAAAAATATAAGTTATGTGTATTTATTAAGAAAACTTCGTCTGTATTTTTGTTAAAAATAGTCTTATCCAATACAAGCGTGCTCGTGGTTAGAATAACTGCACAGGATTGCTTCTAACTAAACATAATATTTTGTTTATGGACGTCAGTTCGTGTTTTTACTTGTACGCTTACTTCCATCATTATTGTCTCTATTTATTTATTATTTATAGGTAATTAATTCCGTGTGGTGCCGGAGTTCCGTGTGTTGCCGGACGTAAAGAATTTCCACTTTGGCTTTTTTTTTCTATCTACAACTAAAGCGAACCATATTTTACAAAGTTGATAGTTTCTGATCATAGACCAGTAAGCCTCACTGGTCTGTGTTTCTGATTAAACTACAGTACCTGCCCCCCTAGCCAAGTTGACAATCTACATGAATCTACAATCGTCAACGCTAATAGAAAACAATCAAAATGTATGGGAATGACATATCTGAACGAATGATTTTTTCGTTGAGATATGTCATTCCCATACATTTTGATCGTTTTCTATTAGCGTTGACGATTGTCGAATGTGTAGATTGTCAACTTGGCTAGGGGGCCTGTACTTCAATTATTATTAAAAACGATTTTTTGATAAATGATGTATTCAGCGACTAACAATTTTTTTACGGATGGGGGCGCTTAAGTCGTATAGTTTAATCGTAGTTTTCGAAACCATTAATGTTTAAAATGTGGATCAATTATATCTTATCTGATATATTATCATTTTTGTTTCAGAGTTTGAAGACGTAGACAGACAATTCGACGACTCGGACGACGAATTCGAAATTCTATGAATGTGTCGTACAGCTGATATTAATCCATAAACAGGCACAAATCCGCAGGCGGCCGCGATAGTTTCAAATACTTCTCGCGTGATTGTTGAGGGAGAAAGCTCATTTGTGTATTATTAACAGTTTCAGTCGATTCTGTTAGCGTCAAATAAACTTCCTCGTCGTTAGAACCACTAATTTTAGGTTTTTCACGTGTTTTCAAGTTTCTTGTTTTTAACTTTAACATAAGGTTTTAACAATATGACGTGAAAAGAAACTGGCGCGCGGAAAGCAAATTAAAAAAAGTACACCAAGAAGGTTCCGAGTCTGAGTTTTTAACAAATTAAAAAAGGTTGTATGATAAATTCAGTGTTTCCCGAGAAATATAATCTGGTGGTCTTCAAGACTCGAGTGAATAGGTTTTTGCTGGGCAAGCGTGTACCATCGTCGACCGCACCATCGCTTAACATCAGGTGAGGAGGCGGTCAAACGCAAGCCCGTTAAGAATAAAAAAATAAAAAACATGTGAAAAACCTAAAATGAGTGGTTCTAGCCCACAGATCTATAACCTAAGCGACGAGCACAGAACCAAAAATAAAGTAGGATACGTTATTATAAAGTATGTTTGGAGTTCTTCCTAAGAGGAAGGAGTTAGGAGAATCCATTTTTATTATCCCCGTTTCAAACAAATTCATACTGTTACAGTTTTTTAAAGACTGACATATAAGTATTTTTTTAGTTAATAGACTTGCTGATCAGGATACAGAGATATTTATTTTCTCATAATTTTCTCGTCGAAAACTGGATTCGACTGAATTAGTACTTTTTAAACGTCAGATTTACAATAGAAAGCTTTGCTTTGATCAAGGCATAGACAGGCCTATATTTCCTGATTGCGTTTTCAAAAACGCAGTACTGGAATCTCATATAAATAGCCTTATCTAGATGAAATCAGTCTTATTCTCCATCAAACGAATCTACAGACTCGTTGACTTCTACTTTAATTCCAATTTCAGATTACTAGAGGGACTTCAAGTCTCTTTTTTGTGGCTTAAACCACCAGTTTTCCATGGAGGAGGAGTTCTTCAGAGGCTCCATTTATTCTCCGCATTTCAAATACATTCTTGCCGTTTCAGGTTTTTTGAGATAGGACATTTTATGAGTCTGGCTACGAATCATATTTTTCTTCAAACGAATTTTTCCGCATGAGGAAATTTTTTCTATCATTTTATTTAGCTTGATAGAGGATGGAAGTGTTTCCAAAAACTTCTCTGTTAAATAATATTTTGAAGTTAAACATTTTTTAAACAGCTTTAAAACTGTAGAGCTTTTTGGTGATTTTTCGTAGTTAATCTACGAAAAATGACTAAATAAGCGGTTCCATAACTACATACAAACGCTTCTTCTAACTGTATTAAAAAAACTCGTGGTCAGGTAAAAATACAAGCCAGTCAGCAAGGGGTTTTGCTGACGAACCGCATTCTGCAGTCCAAATGTAGTTCGCAGGGATGCAGATTTTATGCAGATGACTTATACATTGAAACTGTTGACCAACTGCTTAAGTCTCCAGTCATTCGAACTGCACGCCGACTGCAAGCGGACTGAGGGCTAATTCACGTTATTTCATGATGCGCCGATCTAGTTAAAGTGACGCTGCAGTTAAGTTCAAGTGTTCTTGTAATCTTTTGAAGCTTACAAGCTGTGCGTCAATAGCACGACAACCAAACATACCTATATTGTTTGTAGTCATATGAGAGAATAAATAGTACTCACTAAATAATCCAATGAAATTGATTGTTTCAATCATGGTATAAGGAAATTTTACTAAAATAAGACTTCATTTTATTTTTGAAAGCAAGTAATGCTGCTTTCAATTATTTTTAAGTGTCTTCCCTAAGCCGGGAAAAGAACCAGCATGAAATGAAAAAATAGCAACCTGTATTTTTTATGCTATCAATTAATAGGGTCAATTATAAGAATTAAATCTCCAACAAACATTGTCTTAGATTGAAGGAAAACATTTCAGTGTTTTACTAACATTAGTTTAGATACAGTCAGAAATCTTTTCGGTGAACCACCACTAAGACTAAAATCGCTTGCGTTCAGTGTTCGATGGCAGCCGTAGGTATGTGTAATGTAGTAGGATTCGTTCAAGGGACTTTGTCGACAAAATGTATCACCGGGAAGGATCGTGACCGTACATTTCAATAAAATTAAATAAATAATAAATAAATATTTTTGGGACATTTTTGCACAGCACCATCTACAACTTATTCTTGATAACAGATACCTACTATAGATAGGTAGGATATATTATAATATCAGCTCATTTAAATATTTTTATACATAGTTACTACCTAATGTATAATTTAATTGTGTAACGGTAATTAAATGGTGTGTTCCTAGTTCGGCGCTAGTTTATTTGTATTTTTTCAAGAATTATGTATATTAACATAACAACATAAAATAACATCACGCCTGTATTTCCCCTAAGGGGTAGGCAGAGGTGTATTAGTACACCCACATTTCGCCAGTTATGTTATAGCCCATGTAATAGGGGGCGAGCCTATTGCCATTGACCGGGCACAAATCCAGAATCCGGGCTGCTACTGAGAATTTCCTAATGAAAAAACCCAATAACACTTTGCCCGACCCGGGAATCGAACCCAGGACCCCACGCTCAGCAGTCGCGCTTGCAACCACTTGACCAACGAGGCAGTCATGGCATGTATATTAATCATTTTTAATTGACGATTACCGCAGTTTTTTTACTTTTTATTTTTGTGAAATTTTTACACAACGCCATCTAGTCCCAAACTAAGCAGAGCTTGTGCTATGGGTACTAGACAATGGATATAATACTACTCGTCGTTTTCTGTAGTCATGATTTGGAATCTACTAGAAATATACTGTCGTTTGTAATACTTTATTTATGGGCCGTATTATCCTTAGCGCGACTGCTGAGCGTGGGGTCCTGGGTTCGATTCCCGGGTCGGGCAAAGTGTTATTGGGTTTTTTCATTAGGAAATTCCCAGTAGCAGCCCGGAGTCTGGATCTGTGCCCAGTCAATGGCAATAGGCTCGCCCCCTATTACATGGGACTATAACATAACTGGCGAAATGTGGGTGTACTATTACACCTCTGCCTACCCCTTCGGGGAAATACAGGCGTGATGTTATGTTATGTTATGTATTATCCTTAAAATATTTTACACGCATCACGTTCTAAGAAAGTAAGCGATAGAACTATCTGCAAAAGTGGGTTGATACGTGCAGAAACAGCTGTCCTATTTTAAGCCTGTTCTGTTTACCTACAAAACTGTTCGGAAGAATAGGTACTACCTACCGGATGTTAATCAGGAGTGCTAAAGGTGGGGTCTTCATATGGCGGGGATATATATTTTTTTAATGAATTGTATGCGCGCACGCAATGAAGGGTAACATTGGACCAATGCCGATTCTGAAAGACTCTTGTCTTGTTTTAAGCAACACATTAAGATTAAACACCAATTTATAATGTTATAAACAGATTTAAATTATAATTTTAGAAAGGAAACATTTTAAATTCAAACTTCTACGTAATTTCTATTTACAAATGCTTATACTTAATGTTAGTCATTAAAAATGACATCAAGGACTTATTAGCTAATGAATCAATAGCAAATTAGTTAGAAATGTAATTCAATAAATATAATCTTCCTGTAACAATACATAGTAAACCATCAAAACAACTTGTGCACACGATGACGATGACGTAATCCGCGAAGGATTTAAAGTGACTCAGAGTCCGGTATAGTCAGACGTTGGTAACCGTAAAAAATTTAAAGCATGGTCTCGCACAACCTGCTTTAGAAGGCTGTTTCGACTTCCAGTCACTTCCAGATATTTTATATAAGCTTAAGCCCATGACTTGCGTCTCAATAAAAAATATCCTATCGGCTATCCCTTATCAGGGTTTCAGACTAATCTCTGTGCCAACTTTAATCGAAATTAGTTTAACTCTTTAGGTGTGATTGAGCACAATAAACATCCAAACATACAAAGTTTCTTATAAAAAAACTTTATAATTGGTAAAGTACGCGCAATTTAACACCTGGATGAGTGATGCACAAGACCGAAGAGGCTGACAAAAACGAAAGGAGGCCTATACCCTGCAGTGGGTGATACCGGGCTAGGATGATGATGATAATGATGATGATGATGACGCGCAATTTAACTTGGCTGGAGTGAAGTTAGGCACTGCGCAGGTTTCCCTGCCTCCCGCCTTTGACTGACACTCAAAAAATTATAACTGCGACAACCTGTTACGATGCTGACACACCTCTTTTGCTTCATCGTGATCTCGTGATGCATGCTTGTTGGTTAAATTTAGATTACTCATGGCGCTATTTTGAGAACGTCTGCGTTTTGGTTGCGGTACGCTCACCAAGGTCGTCCCTTCCTTACCTTCTACTTCTTTCTTCCCCTCCCGCTTCTTTATTCTAGTCCAGAGAGCTGATCAAAAGAAAAACACCACATATGTTACTATGCCTATCTGTGACACTCAGAAGTTTAGGCTATGATAGATTAACAGTTCCTCTACTAGTCGTTGTGGAAAAGAAAAACATAAACTACATAATATGAATAACTGATATACAACACGTAACAAAAACCCTGTTGTTCCTGTGAGGTACGTTATCAGAATCAATATTCATATGTAAGGACACAAGTCATTTGGAAAAACACTTCAATAAAAATTATCAATTAAATCATTATAAAAAGTGATTATGTCATATTGAACTAAGTTTACGGGACTTGTCGCGCACAATAATTGTCACCTTCAATTTACAATGAATAATGATTTAATATTTAATTTGATTATTTTTATTGATATAATCACTGAGGGAGTGAGTTTTGAGTGATATAATCACTTTCAATTTACAATGAATAATGATTTAATATTTAATTTGATTATTTTTATTGATATAATCACCGAGGGAGTGAGTTTTGAGTGATATAATCACTTTCAATTTACAATGAATAATGATTTAATATTTAATTTGATTATTTTTATTGATATAATCACTGAGGGAGTGAGTTTTGAGTGATATAATCACTTTCAATTTACAATGAATAATGATTTAATTTGATTATTTTTATTGATATAATCACTGAGGGAGTGAGTTTTGAGTGATATAATCACTTTCAATTTACAATGAATAATGATTTAATATTTAATTTGATTATTTTTATTGATATAATCACTGAGGGAGTGAGTTTTGAGTGATATAATCACTTTCAATTTACAATGAATAATGATTTAATTTGATTATTTTTATTGATATAATCACTGAGGGAGTGAGTTTTGAGTGATATAATCACTTTCAATTTACAATGAATAATGATTTAATATTTAATTTGATTATTTTTATTGATATAATCACTGAGGGAGTGAGTTTTGAGTTTTATAATCACTTTCAATTTACAATTAATAATGATTTAATATTTAATTGAATCGTGTATCGGAAATGTGTGGTCATATTTTAAGAGATCATCGAAATGAACTCTGTTAATTAAAATATGATAAATAAACATTTTATTTCAATTTATTTTTTATTTTTTACCCTTACCATTGCCACTTGAAAAAGGGCATTTGATTCATCGATAACAGTGAATAAAACTCTCTTTTCTCAAAAGTTGAATTTTGAATTTGGAAAAACCACGAATTATGTACAAAAATAGTAGATTATACAACAAGTGAAAAAAAGGGAATTTAATTCGTGGGACTAAGTTAGAGCCTGAGCGGAGCGAGGGACCGAGAAGATTTTTTTTTTCTCGAGTTATATAAAAAAAACTCGAGAAAAAAAAACTCGAACATTTTTTCTAGATAATACAATTGTATATTATTGTTATTGTGTGTCTCTGACTGTAGTCAATAAACCATTTTTCTTTTTTCTTTAACATATACAATATTTGTACCTATACAGGGTGCCAGGGAAACGCTTCCGAAAACGAAGACAGGTGATAGTGCTGGTGATTACTGATACAAAACCACGAAAAAAAATGCGATTCTTTTTATAGATTAAAAAAAAAAAAGCATTTTTCAGTTTTATTTAACTGCCCAAAGCTGGTTATGTATGAAAAATGCAAAAAAAATATGTGAAAAAATCTTAAAAAAGAATCTCCAGCGGCCATCGGTCTTTCGACAGACATGACCAGCCCACTGCCACTTCAGCTTACTGATCCTACAAGCTATGTCGGTCATTCCGGTTCTTCTCCGGATAATCTCGTGACGGATTTTATCCTTCAAAGAAACTCCAAGCATAGCTCGCTCCATAGCTCGCTGAGTGACTTTGAACTTGTGGACTAGCTCAACTGTCAGTGTCCACGTCTCGTCACCGTAAGTCATGACAGGCCAACCATAAAAAACCATAAAGGTATTATACGTCAGTATAGAAATGTCTTTGTAAAAAACATCATTTTTGAACGAAATAAAAATTACGGACATCCTTAAAACTCGTTATAACAAATTAAAAGCGTAGACTACAAAAAATATCCTGACGAAAATAACCCCACGAAACTGTGAATTATTTATAGACTTCATAATTATTCGAAATTGAACTTTTAATTGATTTGCCGACTTCCAGTGCAAACTTCCGACTACCAACGAAACATAGGTTAGGAGGAATATTAAATTATTCGAGAATAATTTACAAAACAAAGTTAAACCGGATTAAATCGCGTATATTATTTAAATTGGTTGGTTGGTTTTGGTTTTTAATTGGTTTGGTTCGGTTGGTTTGGTGTGTTGGATTGGTTGATTTGGTTTGGTTTTTGTAATTGGTATTGGTTTTTATAGTGTGTAGTGATCGCGAAAACCTAAGAAACTATTAAAATGAGTATTTTTTACCATAGTAGTCCCCATGTGTAACCATGTACTTTTTCTACTCTTCAGAAAAATTCTATAAAATAAATATGTGGGAAAACCCAGCACCATCTAAATGGTGCTGTGTAAAATACTGAAAAACAAAATTGAAATTTCTGCTTAGTTTGTTAATCTAAGCAGAGCTTGTACTATGGGTAGTGGACAATGGATATGTTGCTTATATACTTTTTTTTAAATACTTATAATACATAAGGAACACCCAGACCAACACAAACACTTATGTCGTCATATAAATATTTGTGTCCCGTGGGAATTGAACTTTTTTTTATGAATTTTATTATAAATCTAAATATTTTGCAATACTAGCCTTTGCCAACGGCTTCTAATTTTATTATAATCCGGGCTATCACAGAAAGACGATAGCGAGCATCCCTCGGGAACTATGTATCTTCCCGGGATAAAAGTAGCCTATATGTAAATCCGAGTTATGGTCTATTTGTGTGCTAATTTCAATCCAAATCCGTTCTGCCTTTGAAAAGGCACGCTGAAGCGTGATTGAAGGACAAACGAACAAACATCCTTACTTTCGCATTTTTTTATATTAGTAGATAAGTAGGAAGATACATTTCCGGATTCAGAGATCATAAGTACATAACATTACAAACATCTTATCTAATTTGGTTTTTTTCCCAATACATCAGACAATATCTAATTTGCGTCGCAAATTCGTAAGTACAGTATCGCAACTAAGTTTGACCTTATTATCGGGAACCCATCGTTTTCTTGTGAACAAAATACACGTAGCGATAAATTACACTCTATTCTCTGCTGTACGGTATGTAAATCCGTCTTCGGCGCGACACCTGGCGTGGCTTCATTAATATACGGTAAGAAAAACTGTCCCGCCCAACACTTGGCGGACGTTCGCTTAAAGTTATTTATTTGATACAAATAGTCGTATATAAATTATAAGATAGCGTTGTTACATGGACGGTTGTCTGTCCGTAAGTGGCAGTTGTTGCTCGATGGCTGGTCATTACCGTGTACCATGCTATGCATGCACTCTGCCTGTGTAATTTTCAGCTGATTTTGTATTGTAGGTAGTATTAACATAAATATTTTATCAGCACGTGCAATGTCTAAACAATAGTTATGAGTCTGAAATTATAATAAAGGTCCGTACAAACCATAAGCAGGTCAGTAGAACCGTGAGCCATGCGCAGCGCGGCAGACGTCACACTAAAAGGCAGGCAGTTTAAAAGCGTTTTGACGGCGGGGCCACCAAAGAACTGATTTCAGTATGCCATGTTGTGACAGTTGTCAAACAATACAACTGCCTCGTAACCGCTTTGATGTCACACTGACGTGCCGTCCTGTAGACCAATTAATGTAACTAAAGAAGTGCAGTTGCAGTAAGTTTCGACCAACAAAATGCATTTCTTATTCTCTTATCTACTACGATTGCTGTCAGAAACGAACTGCAGCGTCACTGCAACTTGATCGGCGCGTCAAGAAATTACGTGAGTTAGGGCCCTGTTCTGCTTCGGTGCGGCCAGTTAGTATGTAGTATAAAACGCAACAGCGCCGCTACTGCCTGCGCGCCGCGCTGCCTGGTTTGTTGCCGTCGGGTTCAGAGTAGGCAGGCAGGAGCGGGGCAGTTTACCAGCGGGCCCACGATAATATTTGGTGTGTTGTGTTTCATATAGTTCCTTGTATTACAACTGGCGCGCCGCTACTGACCTGCAAAGGCAAAGGACCAAAGGGTCTGTACGGGCCTTAATAGAGCCATTTTTAATTTATCTTAAAAAACAAGCTCAAACTCATGTATGTTTCCGGAATTCTCTATGAATCTCTCTTCAATCTCCATAAATTACTAGGTAAACATAACGCAAAGGGGCATGAATGCTTCGTACTTAGACCATGGTCCTTAAGCCATTGGTTTAAAGAGTCCAGAGAGACAGAGAGGGAAGAAGCTGCATCACTAATAGAGGAATCTGAGACATAGAGAGCCAGGTCATCAGCGTATTGCAGAATGTGACAATTGCTATTCAGACATGAGCTAATATCAGCTGTGTATAAATTGTATAGCAAGGGACTAAGAACTGAGCCTTGTGGTAAGCCCTTCCATGTCTGCCTATGCTCAAACTCCTCACCCTGGACTCTCAAAACCAAAGACCGCGAAACAAGCAGTCTACATATACACTGCACCAACTTCACCGGAAGCCTCAGCTGTTGCAATTTTTGCCTGAGGAGGGGAAGAAGAACATTGTCGTACGCAGAGGCTATGTCGAGGAAAGCGGCGACAACAGATTGGTTCTTAGAGAGTGATATGTGAATATCTGATACCAAAATTCCCACGCTATCCATGGTACTGAACCCCTTCCTGAAACCGAATTGTGACTTCGGCAGTAAGTCTCTCGATTCGACGATCCACTCCAAACGATTCTTGATCAGGTGTTCCAGTAACTTTACCAAAACTGAAGATAAAGCAATCGGTCTAAGTCCATTCGGATCATCTGCATGTTTACCAGGTTTTAAAATGGGAATTATTATTTGAGTTTTCCACTGATCTGGAACCAAGCCGTTTGTTAAACAAAAGTTTAAAATATTTAAAAAATAGTTTTTGGCCTTGAGACCTGCATGTTTGATAAATGAATAGACGAGTCAATCAATACCAGGAGCGGAGTCATGAACATGCTTTAACACTGTATCTAGCTCCTGCAGCGAAAATGGCGCATCAAAGGGATCTTCCGAAGAGTTCATAGACGAAAAATTACTCTCTTCCTCCAATGGCACATATGATGGGGCTATTTTGTCAAAAAAGAGCTCTGCAGTCTGACGAGTGATAGGGGAAGAAATTGAAGGAGAGCAGCCACGTCTGAATCTGTTGATCCTTTTCCACACTGCTGACACTGGAGTAGAAGGAGATAAGGAACTGCAAAAGCTAACCCATCCTGCACGTTTCTTTTTCCGGAGCAGTCTTTTTGATTTGGCTAGAGACCTATTATAAGCGATTAGATTGTCGACGATCATCTTGGAGTTATAAGTACGTTCCGCGTCATTCCGTTCTCTTATTGCCATTGTGCATTCGTGATCCCACCACGGAGGTGATGGGATCTTATTGAGGGCAGAGTTTTTAATTGGGAAACAGGAATCAGCACTGGAAGTTATGGCCGAAACAAAGTTCGCACAGCAGTTTTCCACATGGTAGGGACCAGAAGAATCTAAAAAATGGGAATCTAAATTTGGAAGTATGTCAATTTTGTCCTACAATGATAAACTATACTCTGACCAATCAGGATTGGACAAATTATACCTCAAAAGGGGAGGAGATGTTTTTTCTAAAAATGTTCTATCAGCGAAAGAAATTACAATAGGGTAGTGGTCACTACCATGAGTAAGACTTGTGCATTGCCAGTGAGCTGATGCTGCTATGTCCAGTGAACAGAATGTTAGGTCTACACAGCTTTTTTGTTGCCCAGGTGGGGTTCTCCGAGTTGAACAGCCGTCATTCAAAACGCAAAGGTTAAGGTCATCTAGGATTTCCACCAAACCTTCCCCAAAGGGGTCACACCTTTCAGATCCCCATCTGAAGTGATGACCATTGAAATCTCCCATGACAAGCAAGGGGCCATCAATGCTTTCAAACGTTCTCCTTAAAATTGGAAGAAAAGTTTGGTTAGGGTGCGCTACATAAATGGATAAAAGGGTTATGCCCTCTACCCTACCTGCCACAATAGTCATATCTCCTCCAAGGGGAGGCATAGACAAGGAGAGAAGTGGAACGCGGTTGTTTATGCAGAGAGCAGACCCTCCATAGCCATCAGATCGATCGCATCTGAGAATGTTGTAGTGTGGTATACGAAAGCTAAGACTAGGATTAAGCCAAGTCTCAGCAATAGAACAAGCTAACGGCTTGTATTTATTTAAAAGGAATATGAGGTCGTGTTTCTTATGCCACACGCTCCTCACGTTCCATTGTAGGAAAACCAGGCGGGCCGCCATTGGTAAAGTTTGAGAGAAGAGAAAGTAAGTCGATGGCAACGTTGGACGGTGAGTTGGATATATTTGAAGTAGACAAAGTTGTCAGAAGTTTCACTAGTAGTTGAATGATAGTAGACAAATTGTCTGAAGTCTGTACTGTATCGATATTATTGTTATTTATAGCGCAGCCATTTGACTGTGAAGATCGGGGAGTGCTAGTTAATAGCTGATGAGCAACTTTGTCATAAGAGGGGGAAAGAGGGGCATGGGTCTTAGGCATCATGAAAATAGTTTTTCGATAAGACTGAGAAGATCCAGATTTAGCAATGTCAGCATAGCTGCGAGAAGATATAGGGACAGTTTTGCTGGCTTCAGCGTATGAGATTGACTTCTCAGCCATAGTTGTTTTTATGGCTCTCTGTCTACCATACTCCGGGCACGCCTTGCTATTGGCAAAGTGGCTCCCAGAGCACAGCACACAAAAAGCTTCGCCTTCAGCAATGCTGCAACCATCACCGGGGTGATCATGGCCGCATTTACTGCAGCGTGATTTTGACCTGCACCGTGACTCAACGTGTCCAAATCTGCAACACTTGCGGCATTGAATTGTCGGGAATATATATTGTTCCACAGGTAAGGCAATGTAGCAGCAGAATATCCTCTTAGGCAAAACTTGGCCATCAAATGTGATGACGCAAGTTTCTGTTGGCTTCCATTCAGTCATATCATCTTTTACAACTCTTTTGTTTATGCGACGAACTTTCAAAATGTGCCCACAGCCGGAAGGCACTGCTAAGTAAGCTTTAGCCTCCTCTTCGGACAAGTCTGTGGGAACCCCATTAACGACACCCATACGGGTTATATTAAAAGTTGGGATACTCGCCTCGTAATTACATTTGTCAAGAAGGCTGTTTGCTAGAAATGAGTTGGCATCCTGAGGGGATGCAAACTCGACAGAAATTCGGTTTCTTCCAACTCTCTTTACGCCATCACGGATTATGTTACTGATGTTATTTTTAAGGAGAAACAGGCCAAATGTAACAGGGTGGAGAGCAGTGCCGGAATTAATTTGGGTTTCTTTGCGAGAAACATGGACCATATATGGCGCTTTATCCAAAACAGAGTATTTTGACCTACCTATTTGGCTTCTGGCTAGCTTGGGAGGACGCTTTGAAGTGGAATCTTCATTACCAGGGCGTTTACGGGAATTGGTTTGGGATAAGGGACTCATGGGCTCGCTATAAGAGCATCAGCAAATTGGCTTAAAGGATTTGGGGAGCTGGGGCTTACATCTATAGGGGTGAACATGGAAGTGGGTGTAGAAGGAATATCCGGAGGGTCGGGAGGTTTGTTTTTATCCATGATTCTTGCTTAAAACAGGATTTATAAAACAAACGATACAAACCTGCTAACAGGTAGTTGGACAAGACACAAGACAAACACAAAAACAAGTCACAAAAGTCACAATGGTGCCGATTCTCTTGTACACCCACCTAAACCTAACTATAACTAAAATTTACAAATTTTAGTTTAGAAAATCATAAAACTTATTCTGTGTTTATCTTTCTCTTATTTTAGAAAACTTGTTGACAGCTCTAATAATTGAGTTTGACGCATCTAAGTTGAATTGGCGGTGTTACCAGTACATCTTAAAAAATTTATTAAAGAGTGAATGGAATGACCGAAAGTTCACAAAAACAGAAGGAAATTAAATAATAATTATATTTGGAATTATTCGTTTATCATTAAAATTAAGAAGAAAAAATCATGTCACCAAATAAAGTACATTTTTGTTTTATATTTTTGCCCTAGGGCTTTTCTAGCTACATTATTACCCTAGAGCGCTAATTGGTTACCTACAAGCCCCATTTGGGGGTAATAAGGACCTACTTACCGAATATGAGAGATGTAAAATAATGAACCACTTTCCGAGCAAGTGGGAGAAAATATTATTGTCATACCTGCAGTCTTATTTGTTCCATGGCATTAGGATTGACCTTTCCTTCGGTCTTCAGTCCGGGGGGCACGCTCACTTGTATTGGCACCGTGCGTTGTAGCGCCTGTAACAACATACTCTTAATTTTTCTCACTTATCTTATTTAGTAAACAATACTAGCATGTGTCTTTACTCAAATAGCTACTGATAAAATTTGATTACTATTCTGCACATGTGTTTAGAATAAAAAAACATCAGTGCTACTATTAATTACCTAAAAACAAATTCTTCTTAAACCAAACACGTATTTTCTTAAAACAAAACGTTAGTATATCTTATTTTGAAATAATTTGGATTCCTAGTTCAACACCATAACTTATTCCCACAAAACAAAAAAAGTCTCATTTGAAAACATTGGACGAACTTTAATTGAATACTTTAGATTCTTACATCAGTGCTACTATTAATTTGTTAGAATTAATTTCATATTGATTATATTCATAAAATAATTTATATTTTTGCTATTTATTTCATGCTGGTATCACTGTCACTGTGTGCGTTGTCTGTGACCGTAATGGTGAATTTTTGTAGAACTACCAATTTTAATAAACGTTGAGTAAAGAACATCTTGCTTATTGTTATTATTTAATGCCCAAAACTATAAGTTCAACAGGTTATGGGCCCAGCAAAAATATAACAATAGCAAAGAGCAGTGAAATTCGGTATAGTAAGCAGAAAGTCCATGTGCATAACCTTAAACAACAAAATGGATATTGCCGGTTCAAAGATAAATATGGAGCGTTTCGATGGAAATAACTTTCGTCAATGGAAGTTTCAAGTAAAATGCGCATTAAAAGCAAAAGGTATCGATATTATGAAACCAAGACCAGAAAAACTTGATGACGAATGGTTGAAAAATGATGGTATGGCCATGTTTATTATAACTTCGGCAATGGAATATAAACAAATTGCTCTGATAGAGAATTGCGACAGTGCTAAGGCAATTATGGAAAAACTTGAGTCAATCTATGAGCAAAAATCTGAATTTAACAAAATGATGATTCACGAGCGCTTCTATCAGTACAAAATGAATCCATCAGACTCTATGGCTCAACACATCTCGAAAATTGAAGGGTTGGCACAACAGTTAAATGAGAGTGGAGAAACAATAAGTGAAACAGCAATCATCACTAAAATACTTAGCACATTACCATCTAAATATCGTTCATTGCGTCAGGCATGGATGTTATTAGATGCAAAACAGCAAACCATACATAACCTTACTGCTCGATTGCTTGATGAGGAGAACAGTCTATTATCAGAGGAACAAAGTGATGTGGCCCTTGTGACACAACAAGACAAAAATAAGTTTGTCAAGAACACTTCTCAAGGACATCGTTTTGTTTGCTACAATTGTGGAAAACGTGGGCACTTTGCTAGACAGTGCCGTGCAACTAAAAAAAAATCGGAAACGTCTGAAGACCAAAGCAATATGCTAGCTTTTCACACAGAAAGTGTAAATATTGTATGTGGGCCGAGTGATGACATGTGGTTGCTAGATAGCGGGGCATCGGTTCATATGACCTACAGAAAGGATTTTTTCGAGTGCTTGCAGGAATACAATGATAATACTAACATTACTAATAGGTATGTGAAGTTGGGCAACCAACAAAATCTCAAAGTGTGTGGAATAGGAACAATTTTAATTAGAAAGTGCATAAAAGGACAGTGGGAGGATAATATCTTGAAGGAAGTTCTTTTTGTGCCTGAACTTAAGAGAAATCTGTTCTCAGAAGGTGCTATTATGCGCTTAGGTTATGAAATAATAAAATAAAAAACTAGTGCTTTAATTTACAAAGACAGAAATTTAGTTTTGAGTGCAACACTAAGAGCTAATAACTTATATGAAATGAACTTTAAAACTATAATAAGTGCAAGCTGTAATGTAGTACAGAACTCTCAAAATAATATAAAACTTTGGCATGAGAGACTTGGACACTTGAATGTTAATGAAATTAAAAATATGATTAAATGTGGATTGTTACAGTGTGAGGACAATGCAGCTGATCCATTTGTTTGTGAAGCTTGTATGTATGGAAAACAAAGCCGTTTACCATTCCATGCATCTCATCGAGGCCAATTGAGTCCTGGCGATTTAGTTTACAGTGATGTCTGTGGACCAATGAGTGAGACCTCAATACAAGGTATGAAATATTTTGTTCTATTCAAAGATGCAGCCACAAGTTTTCTTCATATTTTTCTTATGAGACACAAGAGTGAAGTAATAGATCATTTTAAGTCATATAATGCTTTGATAATGAACAAGTTTAACCACAATGTACATACATTGCATACAGATAATGGCAAGGAGTATGTCAATAATGATTTTAAAGAATATTTTTCTCGAAATGGAATAATTCATGAGTGCACTGCCCCTTACACACCTCAGCAAAATGGACGTGCTGAACGTGAACTGCGAACAATTATGGAAAGTGCTCGAACAATGCTTCATGGAAGTAAATTACCTTTAAATTTGTGGGCTGAAGCAGTAAATTGTGCAGTGTACATACTCAATAGAACAACCTCTAGTCAGACTCCAGATAAGTCTCCATACGAAATTTGGACAGGCGAAAAACCAAACCTAAAACATCTCCGAGTGTTTGGCTCGTATGGTTATGTTCATGTGCCTGATGTAAGCCGAAGTAAATTAGAAAAGAAAAGTTCCAAAATGATTTTAGTTGGATATGAAAATACAAATTACAGAATGTTTGATCAGAGTACTCATAAAATAAAAGTGTCTCGTGATGTGACATTTGATGAAAATAATACAGCTGTATTAAATAAATATAATGCAATTGAAGTTGAAGAATCCGACTCCTTAGTACCATGCTGTACACAAAGTTTGTCATCACAACAACAGTTGGCACCAGTGTCCATGTCAACACCAATTCAAAATAAAAAATTGACTAATGAGGATTTGTCTTATGATAGCAGTTTGAAGAGCTGTAATAGTGACAGCACTTATGAACCATCTCAAGAAGTCGAAGATGATAGTCCAAGAAGTTACATTAATCTGAGAACACGGAGAAATCTGAATTATGAAGCAAATTTTACCGAGTTCTCTGTGCCATCTTCATATGAAGATGCAATTGATGGCTTAGACTCGGAGAAATGGAAACTAGCGATTGAAGAGGAATTAAAAGCTCATGAACAAAGTAACACTTGGACTATCATTGACAAAACTGAACTGAATAAAAAGGCAATAACTTCTAAGTGGGTGTTCAGAATAAAAAGAAATAAAGCAGGTGAAGTGGAACGATATAAAGCGAGGCTATGTGCGCGAGGCTTCAGTCAGGTGAAGGACATTGATTACACAGAAACCTTTGCTCCAACAACTAGATATGACTCCATCAGAATTTTACTGAGTTTGGCCGCTAAGTACAATTATGAAATACTTCAGCTTGATGTAAAAACAGCCTTTTTATATGGTGAACTCGAGGAAGAAATATTTATGGAAATTCCTGAAGGTGTTGTTGCTGAAAAGGGTAAGGTGTGCAAATTAAACAAGTCTCTTTATGGTCTAAAACAGGCACCTCGCTGCTGGAATACTAAATTTACTGATTTCTTGAAATCATATAGTTTTACACAGTCTCAATCAGATCATTGCGTTTTTGTTGGTAATGTTCATGGTGAAAAAGTATTATTGATACTGTTTGTTGATGATGGATTAATTTTTTCCACTAACAAAAACATTCTGGATTCAGTTATAAATATACTGAAATCTAATTTTGATGTTAAAGTATTAGATTTAAATTATTATGTTGGTTTTGAAATTAAGAAAACACCAGAATCTATATGTATAACTCAAACAAATTACATTGAACAAGTAGTTAAAAGATTTAACATGTCAGACGCAAATCCATGCAGTACTCCAATCAATTGTAATGTAACATATATGAAGAAAGTTGATGTTGATGATTTTGTTAATTTTCCTTACAGAGAGGCAGTAGGTTCACTATTATTATTAGCCTCAGTAACTCGTCCAGATATTTCATTTTCTGTTAATTTAGTAAGTCGCTTTGTCAATAGTCCTGGTATTGAACATGTAAAAGCTGTCAAACGTATTATAAAATACTTGATTGCTACAAAACATATTGGAATAGAATTTAAGGGGAGTAGCGAGCTTGTGGGGTACTCAGATGCTGATTATGCAAGTGACTCAGACTCTAGAAAATCTACCACTGGTTACCTATTTGTTATGAACAATGGACCCATCACTTGGGCAAGCAAGAAACAACAGACAGTTGCACTGTCTACTATGGAGGCAGAGTTCATGGCTGCTTGTAATGCAACCAAAGAACTTTTGTGGTTAAGACAATTTTTATCTGATATTGGTGAATGTCAGTTTACTCAGCAGTCTATGGTCTTATATGTAGATAATCAGGCCGCCATAAAATTAATATGCAATCCTGTATATCATCAAAAATCTAAGCATATTGATGTTAAATATAAATTTATTCGTGAAAAGATGGAGCAAGGTATAGTAAAGATTAAATATATTTGTAGCTCAAATCAGTTAGCTGATTTCCTTACTAAAGCCCTTGCTCCACAAAAATTTATTTTGAACAGAGACAACGTTATGTATACATTTTAGTTTAAAAGAAAGTTGGTTAAGTGTTTTCTTTCTTTATCATCTATCTACAGTAACTTTTGTTTAATTACATTATAGTTTAATGTAGTCAATATGAAATTGGTGGGAGTGTTAGAATTAATTTCATATTGATTATATTCATAAAATAATTTATATTTTTGCTATTTATTTCATGCTGGTATCACTGTCACTGTGTGCGTTGTCTGTGACCGTAATGGTGAATTTTTGTAGAACTACCAATTTTAATAAACGTTGAGTAAAGAACATCTTGCTTATTGTTATTATTTAATGCCCAAAACTATAAGTTCAACATAATTACCTAAAAACAAATTCTTCTTAAACCAAACACGTATTTTATTATACTGAATGTAAGTCTATCTTATTTCGAACAATTTTAGATTCTTCTTCCAAATCTGTTATTTTCTCACATTTAAATGCATTCTTCTTAGACCGAAAAAGATTTTTCTTCATCGAAAACCTTCCTACTTTCTGATTATGAGAATCACCAATTACTAACAGGAAGAAAATGAGGGTTTTGTTTTTATAATTTGTAGTTAACATGTTTTGATGTTTTATTTTTAGTTTAAGTAAATGGTACAACTTTTGATTCAAATATTAATAGCTCTTGAACTTAGAATATGTTCTTTTAAACTGAGACACATAAAAAATCTTAGTTCAAAAAAGTAATATATTTTTCAGACAACACTCAAAACTTCTTAAAAAGAAAATCATTGTTTTGATTCTAGCAAATATAAGAAGAATAATATTATTTTTCTTGTAGAATATCATTTCGTTTGGACTAAGATATTAATTTTAGTTCAAGTAAATATTTATTTAACATTAAACAATATTCCTGAGAATAAAAATATTCTTGGAGGAAAACTAATTCCGCGAGCATTTTTTTCCGTGTACACATTTAGGCAACAGCCTAGGTTGTTTTCCAGTTTTATAGGCAAAGGTAGCCGCTTAATATCAGGTAGAACTTTTGCTCTTTTCGCCATCCTATACTACCTATAGGTATAAAAAAAAACATCAGCTAGTCTATTTTTTTTTCAAGGCCCTTTGTACTAATGCTTCGCAAATACGAATGAAAAGCACCTAATACCCATTCGTATTTTCGAACAGGAAAAATAACTCATGTGCTCGTTTTAATTGAACAAAAATGTTTTTTTTTTAACTGCTTCATTATCTTTTGCACTTGTTTTTAGTTCGCTTCAATTTCTCCGCAAACACGGTGTCAGTTGCATAATACATTTAATCTTCCCGAGTGACACGCATCTCATTTGATATCACCCTTTTAATTCACTATTACGTCACATGTCGCCTCATGTCGTGTCGGTGAAATGGATACTGTAATTGCCACTTACTTTTATACAAATGTAGGAACGTTCTATGTTCACTCGACCAAACGGAATCATGATCCACCATAAACTTAATTTTATACAAACATTCCAATACATTTAGGTCTAATTTCGAAATTAAATTATGCGGAACGACAGTTAATTCGAAATTCAAAACATATTTCCAGTTCTATCAAAAACGTTATTTTTTATCCAATTATTTATCTATTGCATTCATAACAAAGCTCAAAATTGCATAGACATCTGACTCGCATTAAAGCATTTTCATAATATTCAAAATGTCCTAAGTGCAGCACGACTGTAATAAGAAGAAAATTATGTTTTGACAATTTCATACGAATTATCGGCTGAGTGGGTCATGATTTCGATTGGTCGACTGTACCTATAATGTATACAAAATAAATTCCCCAGTAGTATAGACCGGTTTTATAATTTCCATTATATCATCGTAAACCTCCTATCGTAGGGTACGTATTATTGCCATAATTACCATAACTGAAGCGTATAATATTCTATTACATACCTAACATCCTTAAGCAAACCATTATTGTCCCATTGCTGGCCATAGGCCTGTTAGAATAAAGATGTTAAGAGGAAATGCGGGGAGAGCAACATTTGAAAATTAGGTATTTGAAGAAACTATCGCCGTCGCTTTGCGAGCGCTCGGTCTCAAATAAGTTCAATAAGGACAACTGCAGCTCCGACTAAACGAAGTAAAAAAAACTTTTTTACAAAAAATAAAACCGCCTTCAAAAACCTTAACTAAAAAAACTTTTTAACAAAAAATAAAACCGACTTCAAAAACCTTAACTAAAAAGTAAAAAATAATCATTGTATGTATTTTAAAATCTTAACTTAAACAACATTTTTAAGGCGGCGCGTGGTTGACCCTTTGCGTTATGTAATGTACAGTCCAGCGCAATATCTATAGTAAAAACAGTTTATGTGAACGTACATGAAAATCACGCGCCGCCTTCAAAATGTTGTTTAAGTTAAGATTTTAAAATACATACAATGATTATTTTTTACTTTTTAGTTAAGGTTTTCCAAGTCGGTTTTATTTTTTGTTAAAAAGTTTTTATTTCATACTTTTTAGTTGAGGGTTGATACATAAATGTTTATATAACCAATTTGAGAATATATTTTTATTAACCTTTGCCATCCCACTGCTGGGCAAAGGTCTCGCTCATGTTCTTCCAAACGTCCAATCACTATCGTGAAAAAATAAACACGCATATCGGCCAAGAATTCTCAGAATGAGGAACCAATGAGCAGATCATCTAGATACGTAAAGCTAAAATAAACTGATTTATTGAAGCTGGTTAAAAAACTACTTAACCTAAGTCAATAAAATTTATATGGGACCACCGCGCGGACTTTCTCTACCAAATAAAAAAACAACCACGTAAATCGGCCCACAAATCTCGGAGTAATCGGTGTAACATGAAAAAAAAAAAAAAATAAAAAAAAAAAAAAAAAAAAAAAACCCGCGGAATACATAACCTCCTCCTTTTTTTGAAGTCGGTTAAAAAGTAATAATTCTAGGTTTGGCTCTCGACTATTTTCTCTTCCGAAACTGGACTAATTTAAAAGATATTTCATAAACTGAATAAAAAGAATATGTACTGTGTTGTTATGTTTTTCCTTTTTTTTTATTAAGGCGTCTGTAGACAGCGGTCTAAATAAGCAATGTTGAGAATATTTGAGGGCTTCTAGAAATAATTTTTCAACAAAAACAAAAACATGGGACATAGAAAAAGTTGATATTTATTTTACTTTAGAAATCATTGCTATAAGCCATAAATATTATTTATTTATTTATTATATTCTTTATTGTACATTACACCAAACGAAAACAAAGACAATAATTTACAGAAAGATTAAGTAAGTACAATGGGCGGTCTTATCGCACAAGGCAATCTCTTCCAGACAACCTTTGGATGTACTAGAAGAATGGGAACCGATCGTGGGTAGGTACGGTGTAAAAGTAGGTACATTTCGTACATAATATAACTACATAAATATAATAATATAAAATACATGGAATTTACTTAAATACGTATGAGAAATATATATCATATAATATACTAATAAATACAAATATAAAGAAAGTGTAGTAGGTAGTTGAGCAATTTCAAGAAGTAGTCAAACCACGAAGAAACATGAGTGAAACAGATTTACAAGTAGTGTTCCTTTACATTTTTTTTTAAAAGCGGTAGTAGTACAAGGCGCTCAATTGTATTAGCGCGGCGCAGCAGTCGTCTCCCCGCAGCTATACGTGGGACACTCAGAAAGTTTTGCGAAACTAAAAAAAATTGTTCTATACGTACATATATTTTTATCAAATCTTTTCAAAGTACTTTCCACCAGCCTCTATACAAAGATTCATGCGCCTAAACCAGTTTTCAAAACACTTTTTCCAGTCCGCCGCAGACACCTCGTTTACAGCCTGCTCGAACGCAGCCAGCGCATCTTCCGGCGACGAAAATTGTATCCCTTTGAGCTGATTTTTTATTTTTGGGAATAAAAAGAAGTCACACGGTGCTAGATCAGGGCTGTAAGGAGGGTGACCCAGGAGTTTGACTGGCGTGCTGTCCAGGAAGTCCCTCGTTTTGAGTGCGGTGTGCGCAGGTGCATTGTCGTGGTGGAGCAGTAGCCCGCGGAGCCCTGTGTTTGGTCGCTTGTTGCTTATAACAGAGAAAACTTCTGGCAAACATTTGGTAGTATACCATTCGGCATTAATGCTTCTTTGATCCCGTAAGGGAATTGATACCAAGTGGCCAGTCAAATTAAAAAAGCTAGCGATCAAAATCTTACCCCCGCTTCTAGATCGCTTCACTTTGGTAGGCGTTGGCTCATTTTGAAACACCCAAACAGTCGACTGGCGCTTGGTTTCTGGGTCGTATTGATAAATCCAGGACTCATCACCTGTAACGATGTCGTAAACACGCCGAGACGAGCCTGCTTCAAATTTGTTAAGCATATCACGGCACCATTCCACCCGGGCCTGCTTCTGAGCATCGGTGAGGTTGTGCGGCACCCAGCGTGATACTATCCTCCTCACGCGAAGATGGCTGTGTAGAATCTCGTGAACGCTTCCCGATCCAATCTTCAATATGTGTTGAATCTCCTGATATGTAATTCGCCTATTGTCTTGGATTAAATTTTTCACTGCTAGCACGTTTTCTTCGGTAACAGCCGTCAAAGGGCGACCGCTTCTTTCGTCATCCCCCAAAGTTGGTCGACCGCGCTTGAATTCGTTATACCAACGATACACGGTTGCCTTGGAAGGGCCTTCATCCATGAATGCCATTTGAAGTCTATCGTACGATTCATCCGGTTTCAGGCGACACTTGAAATCGTATAAAATCATAGCTCTAAAATGTTCCCGGCGCAGATCCATATTTCAGTGAGACACAATACTTTGAATTAACTCGCAAAAAATGTGGAGGGAAATTTTGAAATTGGAACTTACTTATTTTTACTTATAAATAATCATATTTTCGAAAAACATTATAACTGGCCAGTCTCCCATATATAAAAACTTTTTTTCGCAATACTTTCTGAGGGGCCTGGTACAGTTAGGTCGTAATAACTCGTAGTAATTATGTAGTCTATAATTATGTATCTGGTACCAGTAAAATATATATATTTCAACAAGTGCTTCATTACAACGACTTCGACCCCCACCCCCTAAAACGTCAATATGGTAGGCGTAGTTTACTCGAATTTTACCACGCATGAATCGTAAGTAACATTGTGATTACAACCATTCTATCTCTATAAATTTCTGTGGTGTGGTTCCTACTTATATTATGTTCTTGCTTCTTGTATATATGTAACGTGGTTTTAATAACTGTCAGTGGTTCTATTTAAAATTCAAATTGAGCCTCATCAACATCGTCAACTCAGCCAATCGCAGTCCACTGCTGGACATAGACCTGTCCCAAATTGCGCCACAACACGTCCACGACCATGACCATGACCTAATGAAAGTAGCTGGGGTGGACTGGATTCGGAAGGCAGAGGCCCGAATGTTGTGGCGCAATTTGAGAAATTGAGCCTAAAAAATAAAAAAATGTTTTTTTCTATTAGTCTTATTTCCCGAAGAATTGCCAAACTTAAGTGGCGGGGCACATTGCTCGCAGAACAGATGGCCGATGGGGCAGTAAAGTTCTGGAGTGGCAACCGCGTACTGGAAGGCGCAGCGTGGGTAGGCCCCCCACAAGGTGGACCGACGACCTGGTGAAGGTCGCGGGAATCCGCTGAATGCAGAAGGCGCAGGACCGGTCGTTGTGGCGATGCTTGGGGGAGGCCTATGTCCAGCAGTGGACGTCTTTCGGCTGAAATGATGATGATGATGATGATTCAATCTTATTCAAAGTTGTTGAAATCAAAATTATTTT
This sequence comes from Asteroscopus sphinx, assembly GCA_949699075.1. Lineage (NCBI taxonomy): Eukaryota > Metazoa > Arthropoda > Insecta > Lepidoptera > Noctuidae > Asteroscopus > Asteroscopus sphinx. Next base: position 17,802,962 of record OX453024.1, read on the forward strand.
ATTGAAATATATCAAGACAGAACACATAACGCTGATACTATACACCTTTATGAGAATAATTTTATGTGTTGTTATCATTTTTACACGTTTATTTATTTATTTATTTATATTTATTTATATTATTGAGGACCTCCAACAAAAGATATACACAAAAAATCACAAGTGACAGATACAGGATTCTATCTGGTGTACTCCTTCACTTACAGGAGGCCACAGCAAATTTAATTGGACAATAAGGTATAATTCAATTCAATTCAATTTTATTTATTTGCTAATATGGGTACAAAATGGTGTTATAAATTTTATAATAATGTAAATCATCGCCATATTATAGCTTTCGCCATGCAAATTTTTTACAAATCAATCAATTATGTCATGTTATTATGTTATGTTATTATTATTATTTATTATATTTAAATCTTAAATCAATTATGTATTAGTTATTTCTTAAAAAATATATTAATATTATCATATATTGTGAAATATTAAAGATATCACCTACAACTATTTATTACATAGAAAAACACACGAATAAGTTAAAGTTTGTCATCAAGAAACTCTGTAACACTGTAATATGCTTTTTCTTTAAGTAATTTTTTTAGTTTATTCTTGAATAGATTGTTACTACAAATTTGGAGGAGAGAATTAGGCAAATGGTTGTACAATCTAGTAGCCATGCAAAACACACTATTATTCAAGAGACTGGTTTTGTTCGGTATGAAACTTATTTTCAAATGATGTCTTTTGCTTTTTAGTTTATTAAATATACCAATGTTACTCTTAACAAATGTTACAATTTCCAGTATATAGATACACGGCAAAGTCAAAATGTCTAACTGCGGAAATACAAGTCTACAACTATCTGTCTGTTTCATTCTGAATATAGCCCTCACGCATCTTTTTTGGGCTTTAAATACGGTTTCCCTTTCCACTGAGTTACCCCAGAACATAACACCATACATTAAATGGGGGGTAACATTTCCATGATACGCCGTTAGAACTGCCGATGTATTGACCGTTTTTGACAGCATATAAAGCGCATATGAGCATTGATTAAGTTTTGAACACAATGATTCCGTATCCGTATTCCAGTTAAGATTGGAATCAATATTTAAACCCAAAAACCTTGTCGTATCTACTTCTTTAATTTTCTTTTGTAAGTAATTAATATTCATGTCTGTTAATTTATAATCTAGTACTTTAAGTAAACATTCGAGACATCTTCGTGTCGATTATATTCTTTTTGGAATTGTATTAATTATTGGCCACTGTCGGGGCGTCCAACCTCTTCGAAAGGCATGGACAATGACGAGACATAAGGGAATTTTGTTTTTCACTTGACAGAACGACGACAAGAAAAATACGACAGCAATTTTAACTTTTTTACTTAATTATATGTATTGGGTTTTATTTTGCACGTCCGACGACAACCTGACAATCCAAGAATCCTTAGTCGACCGTTCAAGGTGGTCCTTCGATCTATTTTGCGTACCAGACATATAGAAAAACATCTGCTGCGTTTGGAGAAATGACCCTCCGGAGCCCTATGACAACTCGGGCTCGGGCCAGGAAGGCACAGAATGGCGTTCCGGCTGACAGCCTCGTGCAGGATGACATGCTGGCTGACAGCCGCGTGCAGGATAGCGTACTAGCTGACAGCCGCGCGCAGGACGGCGTGCCGGCCGACAGCCGCGCACCCTCCCCAGTTCCATCCCAAGTCTCGGTGGCGAGTACGTCATCTTCCATGCGTCGGGAGAGGATTATCGCGCTCAAAATTGAGGCTGCGGAACGAAGAGCCGAAGTAAGAATTGCAGAGATAAAAAATGAGCTTGTTATGGATAAGATATTGATATATTGATTTTGTTATTTTGGTAACTTTATCTAAACATGTCTGCACTGTGTAATATTTTTGCATAAAGCATCACTTTGTCAATAGGGCCCACTTGCGTAGGCGAGGGCTATTTCGTGCCCCAGGGTCAAGCCTTGAACAATGTTAAATTTCTATGAAAGTCTAAAACAAATTTGACTCTGGGTTAGAGATAGCTCGCGTTGGTGTAGGTTTGCCTTAAGATGGGGTGCTGGCCAGAAAACCTCCACGTGTGCCTGACGGCTGCTTGTCCTTCTGGACACGTCTGGAGGGATCGGCAGTTGTTTGGCCGGTGCATCCTGGGCACGGGCAATAAAATCCTGCCGAGGGATTAACCTTCGGGGGATTTTATTGCCTGTGGCGAATATTCTGGCACGGGAGGGGCCCGTTCTGGGCCAGTAGGGAGTTGCTCCACGTGTCCCTCTGATATCAGCAGAGGGCACAGTGGAGGAGCAGGGGCGGGCCCGGTGTGCACTCACCCTGCCACTGGGCAGGCAGCGGGGGGACTGTCTTTCCCTGCCCCCGTCGATCTCGTAACCCCAGGAGTGCCCGCTGAGTAGTGTTCTCGCGCCTCTTGGGACCGAGGGTCTTGGCTTCACCGCCCGGACCGCGAGGAAGAAAACCTCTATAAAAAATTACGGGAGGTAGGGCCTGCGAGCAGCAGACTCGGGGCAGTCTGCTGCCCGACCAGCAGCTGGCGTAGCTGGCACAGCCGGCGTAGTTGGCGCGGCTGGTAAAGGCCCATGAGGTGAAGTGGCGTGCAGTGTTCCGTGTGCGCCACCTAGGAGGGTGCGGCCGACGTTAGGCCGCACGGGGAGAAGGGGCTCGCCTGCTTGTGGCGGGCCAGGACCTGTCGGGGGTGGTTGTGTGAATACTCACGGGTTCCCACGCCCCCGGCTAAGGTAGTTGAAGGAACACCGTGGTGGTTTTAGTCGGTAAGAGTCCGACACTGGCTCCGCCTACCCCGGGCGGAGTGCGTCCATGAGGATTTCCCCACGGCAAAAAAAAAAAAAAAAAAAAAAAAAAGGTTTGCCTTAAGATTGCTGGTACTTATAGCTCAGGGTTTCCTTTTTTAAGTACCAGCAGTACAATATTTGTTAATTTATGCATATAAATTTGTAATCATCATGCCTGTAACCTGTTTGTGCAACAATAAATAAATATAAAAAAAAAAAAAAAAAAAAAAGATCAAAATAGAACAAGAAGCTCTCGACGGTTTTGGACGCGGCGCGGCTCGCAATACGACCATGACAGTGGACAAAGCACCCGAAGACATATTGCGAAGCGCATCCGTCGCTGCCGACTGTAGTACAAGTGTAAATAATGTGAAAGAAACTGCTGGACATGAGGTATGACAAATTAGTATGACCACGAGGAAACAGCGAAAAAATCAAATGGCGCCATTTTAAATTACTTAAAAAAAAAAATCCCTCTTTATTTATCGAGTGTGGTATCAAAATAAAGGGTTTAATAAATGGTTTACAAAAATATACACAACTTATATGTTTAAATGTAATTTGGAATGAGAAATGCTAAAAAACAACAAAATATTCAACGTTAAAAATTAATTATATTTATGTGTGACTTTTCAAAAAGAATATTAATAGCGCGATAAAACATGACAAAACTAAAAAAAAAAAAAAAAGTTAATTAACAAAACCAAAAAACCCGACTGCGTGTAAAAATGACTAAAAAGATGTAAACAAGACTTTTGTGAGTAAATTCCCCATTGTACATGCTATATAGGACACAGAGATGCACTAAACCGAATTCGAACTCAAGTAAGAAGAAGCAAGTCCAATCTCGCCAAGTGGGGCTATATTTAAAAACCGGCCAAGAGCATGTCGGGCCATGCTCAGTATTATAGGGTTCCTTAAGTAGGTGTAATTACAAACGAATCAAATCGAATATTAATCATGGCTATTTTAGTTTTTGCAATAATCGGCAGCATTCGCGACTCAGAGCGTGTTGTTAGTAGCGCCATCTAGCGATAAATTCAAGAAGCCAAATTTAAGAAGTGTCAAAGTTACTTTTTGTGATTTTAACAAATATAAAGTATCTAAAGGAGCATTATTTGCTATGATAATTTTTCTCTAAGGTCAATGACCTTTGAACTAGGACGTTTTAAGTATTTTTCAGTTTTCTCTCTATAACTCAAAAAATTATAATCACATTATACTCGAAATAATTTTAAAAGAGAGTTTTCACAAAGGTCTATCAATGTGAAAGATTATAAGTTTCTACGTTGCATAGTTTAGAAATGCCAGGGGGGGGGACACATTGCAAGCCACTTTGGCGGGCTATATTTCGCAGATGGTACACCTGATAAAAAAGTGGTGTATGAAACATTACATTCATTTGAGTAGACCTATTCAATGATACCCCACACGAGGGGGTGCAGCGAAAAAAAATTATTCATCCCCATTTCACATGTATGGACGCCACCCCTAAAATACGTAAAAACATTTTTTTTATTCTTTTAAAATTGAGATCTATATGTAGACTATTTTTAACAAAATTTCATTTACTTATTTTTATAACTGTAGAAGTTATTAAGCTGTAAAGGATTAGGACAGACGGACAGACGGACAGACGGACGGACATGACGAAACTATAAGGGTTCCTTGTAGGACTTCGGAACCCTAAAAACAGCCTACTAGCAACCTATAATGTGAAAGTATCAAATCAACACGCAGGCTTTGATACTTTCACATGGGTAGGTTTTTTTTATTTTTTTTCGAATGGACTCTCGCAGAATTGGTACCCAAAATGGATACCCTAACTGCTTAACCGGACTGGTGGCGGAGAATCCCGTTAGGGACTCCATCCGGCGAAAATTTCCCGGTATCTTTTGGTCTCTATTATAGGTACTTCTTACCCACAAAAGTCTTGTTTACATCTTTTCAGTTATTTTTACACGCAGTCTGGTTTTTCCAAACTGTTTCCACTGACGTGCGGTCGACCGTACAAAAAATAAAGATTGTAAAAATACCCAAACACTTTGTACTTCTATATATACATAGAAGTTTGATGAATTTGAACATTGAAGTTTGGGTTTTTTTGTTTATTTATTTGAACACAAATGTATGGTAACGGCTGTTTTTTCGGGATTTCAGGGTTGGTCCCAGAGTCGGGGCCAGAGTAAAAGTTGTTCACACTGATGAGTACAATGAGCTATTATGCGGTTTTCAGTTATTTCAATATCGCGTTGCATAAATATTATAAATGCCGAAAGTTATTCTAAATATCTTAATTTTTTTTTTTCAAAATTCGCCATGATTCTTTCTGAGCAGATTTTGTCAATTTAGTTTGCTCTATGAGTTTTCTTTAGAAGTACAAAGTGTTTGGGTATTTTTGGTCACATTCTTTCTCTTAATCATAGATGGTACGCGACTACACATTGCCAGCTAAGACGGAATTCGCTCGCGGTTTAGAGTCTCACTTGGCAACGAGTCTAGACTTCCTGTGGGCGATGCGACCGCCGTCCGCCTCACAGACCAACGCCGTCAAGTTCTTCAGGTTCCATCTCACTCAGCTGCCGAACAACGTCGATGAGTTCGACGTGAGTTAACTATCTGTCATCTTTGTTTCTATGTGCATATGTGTTTATTGCCAGCTCCAAGTCGGCTGGGACACTTGACTATACTGGGTGTCAGGGAAACGCTCCCGAAACTGAAAGGCTATTATATTACCTAAACACAATCGAATACCAATAACCATTAGCCTTATACTCATTGTTTTAGTGATTTGGTATTTTGCAAACCCGCAATGTAAAGCGTACAAAACTCAGAATCAATTCCGCGCGTACCTAACCTACCTACGCTCGCTACGACACGGACTGCGTATGCGAGCCGATGTCGTTCACCTCTAGCGCCAGCTGATGTTTTATTTGAATTACATTGCTAAATTTAAAAAATTAAGAAAAGGTTATGTATGAAAAATGCAAAAAAATAATAATTAATAAATCTAAAAAAAAAAAACGCATTTTTTTTTGTGGTTTCCTATCAGTAATCACCAGCACTATCACCTATCTTCGTTTTCGGAAGCATTTCCCTGACACCCAGTATAATTAAAACTTCTAAACTGATTTATATGACTGTATTCCATAATTTCTGGCAAATGTAAGTTGGCGTGAGCGAGTCTTCGAAGTTTTTGACTAACAGAGCTGACTTACTTGAAACTTTGAACGATAATAAACACACAAAATCTACTAATTCAAACAATAAAGTATAGTCTCACTTCCAATATGAGTCTAGAAGACTTTCTGTGGCTGATGCGACCACTCTCTGCCTCGCAGACCAACGCCGTCAAGTTCTTCAGGTTCCATCTCACGCAGGTGCCAAACAACGTCGATAAGTTCCATGTTGGACTATTTATCAGTAGCAGACTACTTTATTCCCATTTGTAAAAGGTACAGTCTCGCTTGACAACGAGTCTAGACTCGCTATGGGCGATATTTTACACGAAGCGACTGCCATCAAACCCCTGCAACCCAGTTACTGGGTTTTGCTGATATTCGGACGTTAGACCAGTGTCAGACTTTGAGGCTCTTGACTACGAGTAACGTCTGCCACAGATATTCGTATGATAACCAGGACCGACGTGCTCTCCGAGGCACGAAGGGGTCTCGATGTGTAACAAAACGGTCACCCATCCACCGACTGACCGCGGCAAGTGCAGCTTAACCTCGCAGATCGTACAATTCGCGCGGTTGCTACTTCGCCTAATATGTTTCTATATTCTGTAAAAAGGTATATTTCCTGTGTATTAAACATTTTATTAACTTTTTTTAATAGGCAAAGAAGACGAATTTTTTTATTAAAATTTCTCTGATATATTGAACTATATTTACGGGACTTGTCGCGCACAATAAAATCAAAATATAACAAACATTTTGACTAACCTCGACGTTTCGGCCAAGTTGCATTGGCCGTGGTCACGAGTAGACTCTCTCAATAAATAACAAATACACACAACAACAACAATAACAACAAAATAATAACAATTTCTCTGATGTAAATAAAAACAATAATAAATTAATTGACGACCTCTGTGGTCTAGTGGTTCGAGTGTCGGACTGCTGATAACGAGGTCGTGGGTTCGATTCCCACAGGACACAAATATTTGTGTGATGAACATAAGTGTTTGTGTTGGTCTGGGTGTGTTGCTTAGGTTTAAAGAATCTTTATTCTCAAAAAGAACATTCAGTTCACTTATATGAGAAGCTTACATTATTCTTAAAATTACACATAGGTCGTCGTTTAACTACGAAGTCATATCATAATATCATATCCATTGTCTAGTACCCATACCACAAGCTCTGCTTAGTTTGGGATTAGATGGTGCTGTGTAAAAATATCCCAAAGATATTTATTTATTTTATTTATTTAACAATTTTTCCGAAACACTGTTTCCTAGTGAATATTCATTTTTTGTAATTTTTTTAGGTTTTAATAATTAATTCATGAATTATTTATACAATTCAATATCAAAGAATAGAATCTTAATAGGTAAATATATATTTTATGTGGACTGTCCTTTCATTATATTTTACCTATGTGTTTTTTTGTTTGACTTTCTTTGTAACTCCACCTGTTGGTTACCTGTTTGTGTTCTGTTTCACTGTTGTTCAAATGCTGTGCGCTGTTAACTGAGACAATAAACCATTTTTTTTCTTTCAATAGACAATTGTACAAAAATAAAATAAAGTCACAATAGAAAATTAATATCAAAATAATCGAATACAAATGTCACAAAATAATAGTAAGACAAAAAATAAGCATAATAAATAATATTAATTACTAACGGTCAAAATTAATATCCAATCTATCTACAATTTGCCCTACTGGAGATAGGAATTTGACATAAGCTCCATACAAAATATGACAATTTTTTATCTCTAGTAGGGTAAATCGTAGATAGATTGGATATTTAATTTTGGCCGTAAATGAAACTTATAAGACTAATCTTGTGATGCAACTAAAAATATTAAAACTTTTCAACTTTTTTAACTTTCTTCGATTTGTAAACCACAAGTTCTGGCGAAGGAAAACCGATATGTACCTAGAATGCTCCGTGAGGCTATTGAAATTAAAAAAACATCCTAATTTTAATAGAGAAGATGGTTGGCAGCTACCACCTGTTTGGAACCCAGTCCTAAAAATAATCAAGTCCCAAACAGCACGCAACACTGTAAAAGATATTTGAGTGATTACTGCGTGCATCGAAACGATTTTAATTAATAATATTGTACGGTAGATTAAAATATTTTTTTTGAAATATCTGTAAAGTCGCTTGTCATCTTAGTCTACCTGCGACCACGAAATGCTGCAAAGCTTTCGAAACGTCAGGGAAACCAATTTAAATAATATACGCGATTTAATCCGGTTAAACTTTGTTTTATTATAATGTGTAGTGATCGCGAAAACCTAAGAAGTTATTAAAAATATTAATTTAATTATACAGGTGCTATCGCTTGAACTTCCTGTATACACTGAAAATAATATAAATAATACCATAAAATAATATCGACATTCAAAATTAAAATTATCACGGGGCCTCCCACAACCGTTTTCGATCGATTTTCACTAAATTGGACACCTAATGTGTATATGTGTGTACAATAAAGTATAATAAGTAATAAGTAAACCTTAAAAAAAGCTTTTACCTTTTTTAGGGTTCTGTAGTCCTACAAGGAACCCTTATAGTTTCGTCATGTCCGTCCATCTGTCCGTCTGTCCGTCTGTCCTAATCCTTTACAGCTTAATAACTTCTACAGTTATAAATAAACATAAGTTAATGAAATTTTGTTAAAAAATGGTTTAGATATAGATCTCAATTTTAAAAGAATAAAAAAATCGTGATTACGTATTTTAGGGGTGGCGCCTATACATGTGAAATGGGAATAATTTTTATTTTTTCTCTGCGCCCCGTTGTCTGGTGTATCATTGAATAGGTCTACTAAAATGAAGGTAATGTTTCATACATAACTTTTTTATCAGGTATACCATCTGCGAAATACAGTTCGCCAAAGTGGCTTGCAATGTGTCCCCCCCCCTTGCCATTTCTAAACTATGCAACGTAGAAACTTATAGTCTTCCACATTGATAGACCTTTATAAAAACTTTCTTTCAAAATTATTTCGAGTATAATATGATTATAAATTTTTGAGTTATAGTGAGAAAACTGAAAAATACTTAAGACGTCCTAGTTCATAGGTCATTGACCTTAGAAAAAAATTATCTTGGCAAATAATGCTCCTTTAGTTACTTTCTATTTAAAAAAATCACAAAAAGAAACTTTGTGTTATATTGATATGGCATTCGGAGGTTAGACCAGTTATCAGACTTTCAGGCTTCTGTCTGTAACGACTGCCATAGATATTCGTATGGCAACCGGGACCGGGGCAACCGGGACAGGTGCTCTCCGAGGCACGGAGGGGTCTCGATGTGTAAAACGACCGAGTATGTGGTATCCATTCGCACTAGGCACTCTGATGACAGTGATACAAGTGAATAAAACTTTAAAATAATGGTGACAATTCTCTTTCATGTCATTTCATAGTTTTTTTTTTACTTTTGAAAACAAATGTAGGTACATTCAGCTTTCAAAATAGGTAAGTAATAAATATCGTACACCTAATGATCAACTAGTACTACATCACAGACCAGTAAGCTTCAAGGCTCCGCATAAACAAAGTTTTGTATTCAAACGCAGTCGTAAAACGTTGGTGGGGTCAGGGGGGCGGACGGCGCGTTATGATTGGCCGGCTCAAAAGTTCGGTGGTATGATTCCTTATGATTGGTGCCGCTCGCTGACTGAGTGCCGTTCCGATTGGCGGAGTGACGTATGATATGCAGTGGTAGAGCATATGCGTTGTGACCGGGGGTGTCCAGCTAAGCGGCGTCTAGAGGCTTACTGGTCTATGTACTACATAAAACGCAACTTGGGAGAGGCTTTTATGTCCACTAATGTCCGGTAGTGGACAGCGACAAGCTGAGTTGACTGTTGACTACATAAAATAAAAAAACAAAAAACCCGACTGCGTGTAAAAATAACTGAAAAGATGTGAGGCTACGAATGATTTTGGTCATAAATTACATAAATAGTCCATCATGTCATGTTTTATAGCTGTATTAATGATTTTTTTGAAAAGTCACACACATATATATACCTAATTATTTTTTTTACGTGTAATATTTTGTTATTTTTTAACATTTCTTATTCCAAATTACATTTAAACATTTTCGTTAACCATTTATAAAACCCTTTCTTTTTATACCCCACTTGATAGGTTTTGAGGGGACTTAACTTTGGAAGACATTTAATATGGAGCCATAAGTCGGCCATTTTAATTTTGAATTAGGTGTACAAATTATTATCGTATACAATGCTGAGCCAATGTGTCGAGCTATTATATTTTTTTTTAGTCCGACCGCGAAAAAAGTTCAGTTTTCAAAGTTTCAGTAGATTTCAAAGTTTTGTAGATTTCATCTTTTATTTAGGTCCGCCTACCAATTTATAGTATTTGAAGAATTTCTAGCGTGTATAATTTGTAGTATTTCTACGGAATCAAACAATGATTTTCAAAAGCCAAAATTATGTATTTTGCGTACAATAATACACTTTGTATCGTACATTGTACCAGAGGCGAAAATTCGTACATGTACGATAATTATCGTACGTATGGCAACGTTGCTTGATAGAAGCAGTTGTGCAGTAGCTAACTGTGATAGGCTAAATTAAATAAATCAATTAAAATCTTACTAATCTCATAAAAGTTAAAGAAATATTAGGTTTTTTTAATACCAATTATCAGTAAGATTTTCCACCAATTATAAAGTTTTTTACTTGCATAAAATCAACAAATTAAATTCTGTGCTTGTTACATTGGCAAAACCGTTTTCTAGAAACATGCAGAAACTGTCAAAAAGTTGTCATTTATAGAAAACTCCCGGAAAAAGGGGTGAAATATATAATATAGGGGTGCAATAAAAAGATCCTCTACGAGTGACGATATTTAATTGATCGTTCGGCGCAACCTCGAAAGTCCACTACCAACCTGCTGACTGGCTAATCTTTTCCCACGGCATGAGCTGTTATCATTATTCAACGCATGTCGACACGATGATAGAAGAAGAACTTAGGCCCGTGTTACAGAACGATACTCAAGCGTTGATCACTGTTTAAAACTAGTTTTGACTTGAGCTTTGATTTTAGAACGTTCTTCAAGCAGAGATTTATTGATCACAGTTCAGCTTCAGCTAAATTCATTTAGCTTTATTTTATAGTGTCACCTGTTTCCTTATTTGAGCAGAGATTTGATCTGTAAATATAATCACTCTAGTGTGGTCCAGACTACGCTTGAGTAGAGATTACTATTCTATTTCAGGTCAAATTCGTGTGTTATATTGTTGAATTAAAGTTTATAATTACCGTATTGGAATAAGGCCGATACTCAAGTAACGATTCTATCCTTAGTGATCAGGTGATTGAAGTTTAAACTGTACTTGAGGAACCTTCTGTAATACGGGCCTTAAAATCTTACATTATATCATTGCGGCAACTAATACTTTACGAGATGTACAATTTTGAAATTTTCACTACCCACTTGCAATTTTTCCAAATGCAAAAAAAAAAACGTATTTTTTTTCGTGGTTTCGTATCAGTAATCACCAGCACTATCACCTATCTTCGTTTTCGGAAGCTTTCCCCTAACACCTTGTATAGACCGCTGCGCTGTGATGCACTTTTGCGAACGAGTATGAATGAAATCGCCGCGCTAATCAAACCGTATAACCGAGGGAAGTATGTTGTTCACCTGATTTCATTCCTCAATCGCACTCACATCACAATAAGGATAAAGTCCATCATAAACTAAATCTTAATATATAAAACAAAGTCGGGTTAGTTACATCATTTATAACTCATGAACGGTTGAACCGATTTTAATGAAATTTGGCATGCAGATAGAACATAACCCGGGTTAAAATATAAGCTACTTTTATCCCGGGAAGATGAACAGTTCCCGAGGGATGCGCGATAAACGACATTCATGCGGGTGAAGTCGCGGGCTAGTAAACTATAAAATCATGATATGATAGGCTAGTAAACTATAAAATCATGATATGATAGGCTAGTAAACTATAAAATCATGATATGATAGGCTAGTAAACTATAAAATCATGATATGATAGGCTAGTAAACTATAAAATCATGATATGATAGGCTAGTAAACTATAAAATCATGATATGATAGGCTAGTAAACTATAAAATCATGATATGATAGGCTAGTAAACTATAAAATCATGATATGATAGGCTAGTAAACTATAAAATCATGATGTTCTAGATACCAATAATAGATATGCCTACAGGTTTCCAAAAACGACATTTGTGCGAGATCGTTTCAAAAGGTCAAGCGTAGTCAATAAGTAATGAGCAGGTCATAAACACTTTATATCTTATGAATCGCTTACATAAAATTACCCGCTCATATACTTGTATGACTGTACATAATGTACAGTCAACAAATCGGAATCATGACCCACTCAGCTGATAATTCGTTTGAAATCGTCAAAACAGTAAGGTTTTCTTCTATGCTGCACTTAGGACATTTTGAATATTACAGAAACTGCATTAAAACGGGTCAGAGGTCTGTGCCATTTTGAGCTTTGTTATCAATGCAATAGATTTATAATTGGATTGGAAATTATGTTTTTGATAAAGCAGGAATTATGTTTTGAATTTCGAATTAGCTGTCGTCTCACGTGGTTTTCCTACAAACAACTATATTTTTTAAGAAACCTATACTAACTTTTTCGATTACAGACCATTAATAAAATAAAAAATAAAATTACAAATAATAAAATGTCAAGTATGAAAAGGTGTCAAACAATACTCTTAACGGCTAAATATGTGGAACCTCGGACGAATAAAAAAGGCAGACGGAATCTCGCTATTCAATAAGTGAAGCATCCATAGCATGCCGGCTCGCTTAAAAGTATGGGCCGGCCGACGCACACATTCACATCCATAGTATGCCAAAAAGCCGCGATTACGCAAAAAATCTAGTGTTACGGTATTCATTGTTGTAGCGTCATAAATAAAATAACAGTATAAATCTGTTAAAATGCTTTCGAAATTATAGTGGGTTCAAGAAAAAATGGAGTGCTTCAGTCTTTGTTTAGCGCGATTCCGTCCGCCTTTTTTATTCGTCCGAGTGTGGAACATACATTTAATTTATAATATTCTCTGTACCATATTTCACGCAATAAATGATAAATAAATAAATAACAATATTTGAAGTTAAACGTCAAGAATAAAAGTTAGAAAAATAATTTTATTGGTAAACTAGCTGTAATTGTCAATAGCTAACAAAATTGATGACAAGTCAGTTGCCAGGGAAATATCTGTTTAAGCGAAATTCAACCCAATTGTATTAGAATGTCTGTAGGATATTAAGCTTATCGTGGGTCATGATTCCGATTTGTTGACTGTACTTATGTGAAGATTAAATTTTTTTGTACTCCTTGTTATAATTTAATGATGATCATTTAAACATTTGATCATTTTAACACATTTTTGTGCAATTTCATAATAATCATTGTTGAAAATTAATAATACCTATAATATTAAACCAATTAATTACCAATTTACTTTTTATCAAATCCGGGGTATATTTGTTACATACTAGTTGAAATACGGGACAGAGCCTGTCCCAGCGGGACATTGCTTTATAATATTACTAGAGCGCCCACGGTTTTACCTACTTGGAGGTTATTTATCGCGCATCTCTCGGGAATAACACTAGTTCGACGTTTATGATACCCTGGTACATATATTATGCCGAGTTGTTCTCGTCTAATAAGTTTTTTACCGTTAGTCGCGCATGCCTCGGGAACTGTTTATCTTGGAACGACTTTCCCAGTCGATAAAACAGATTATTTTATTGAGTGACATTGAACAGTTACTGTTACAACAACAACAAATTATTATCATTGCTATTGCTAATTACATTACTGTTTTGTGTAATCATAATGTTTTTGTTGAATCCCTGTATTTGCATATGGATTTTTGTGGGCTGCCACTGAAAACATGCGATACGCAGATGGCAGAGTTTTTAAGTAGATGGACCATTTCATGGTCATGTGTAAAACTATAATTTATTATTTGCGTTAAAATATTGAATGGTTCAAGGATATTAATTTATATTTATTGACTGATCTGTAAATTATATTGAAACTTCATACTTGGTACGGTCGACCGCATTGGTAACACTTTGACATTAGCAGCATCATTATTTCGTAAGCAGTAAGGGCGGTATTCGAATTTAAGTGTTACCACTGTCATGCAGTCAACTGTACGAGTGACATAATGTGTCGTTACGACTCAGTTATGTTTATTGCAACTACGAAATCTCATATTATAGATTCCATCGCAGTTCACTGATCGGCATAGCCCTCTTCCAAGTTGCGCCACAACACTCTGTCTCACTCTTTTCGTATAAAGTCCACCCTAGTTACCTTCTTTAGGTCGTTTGCCTGGCAAACGCAGAATAGGGTAGATGGACCGACGAAACCAAACAAACAAACCAAGCAAACCTTGCCAATTAGCAGTCTCCGTTCAAGGACTGTCTGCTTTATGTTACAGTTAATATAGACCCACCACACATGTTCCATAAATTTAAAGTAGCTCAGCGGGCTATGGAAACGGCTATGCTCGGAGCTCAGAGCATCAAGCTGTACAAAACTAGTAAAGGCTGACCTCGCGTTGTAAGGAAAACCTATACAATGCGAGGTCAGCTTATACTGGAGATGTACAGCTTGATGTGTAGCCGTGTGTACAGTCAACAAATCGGAATCATGACCCACGATAAGCTTAATATCCTACAGACATTTAATACAATTAGGTTGAATTTTGCTTAAAGAGATATTTCCCTGGCAACATACTTGTTATCAATTTTTTTAGCAAGTGACAGTGACAGTTTACCAATAAAATATTTTAAATGTTCTAAGTGCAGCATAAAAGAAAACCTTATTGTTTTGACGATTTCAAACGAATTATCAGCTGAGTGGGTCATGATTCCGATTTGTTGACTGTACATACGTGACCGGTGCAAGTTCGCGCGAATTTTTGTTTTGTTTTACATACATACATACATACATACATATTATCACGCCTGTTTCCCATTGGGGTAGGCAGAGACTATGGATTTCCACCTGCTACGATCCTGACACACCTCTTTCGCTTCATCTACGTCCATTAACCTCGTCATGCATGCTCGTCGGCTTAGAATACTCTTAACCTGGCATTTTGTGAGAACGTCCGCGATTTGATTGCGATACGGTCGCCGAGGTCGTCCCCTTCAAAATCTTCCATCCACATTCACTTCGTATACTTGTTTCGTCAATCTCCTCTCGTCCATCCTCTCTGTATGTCCAAACCATCTTCTCAATATTTGTCACTATATCTTCTTTCACTCCACAACGCTCCCTTATCACGTTATTCCTTACTTTATCTCTCAAAGTTACACCACACATACTTGTTTGGTTTTGTTTTGGGGAAAACATCGTAAGGAAACCTGCCCACCAAAAAGTGCTCCATATATACAGTTCTCAATGGTGTGTGTAGTCGCAAACCCGCACTGGGCCCGTGTTGTGGACTCAGGCCTAGAGCCTTCTCGTACTGAGAAGAGGCCCGTGCCCAGCAGTGGGAAAGTAAATAGGCTGGTTATGTTTTTACGTTATTTTGATCGTGACATCGCATTAGCAGCCTTTACACGCTCGCTCTATCGCGACGGATTGGAGCATTTGGAGCGTGCGGGCGGAAAAACTTGCCAACCTGAAAACTTCCTTTTCCCTCCCCGATACCTTTACACGCGCCCTGTTTCGCACAGGAATTTTCGTTTCACTCGCGATAGAACGAGCGTGTTAAGGCCCCTAAATATCTTGTCATTATCCTGACAACACGATGTCACGAACAAAGTTCGCGTGGGCTTGCGATGGTCGTGTATTCGCTTTGTATTAGGACAACGCCGTATAAATAATGATAAATTATCATATTAATAAAATCTATAAATATTTTTTACTAAAATCATAATCATATTGCCACAGCTCACGTACGCCATCTGGTGACGAAAACGTAACGAGCTATTTTGACAAAATATGGCTTCATCCATGTGATTGAAAAGCTATCAACAAATCTCCTCAGAACAATTTCCTTAGTTATTGTTCTGAGTAAAGCTCATGAACCAAAAATCAATATTCCTTAATTGTCATTTTTATTTCGATAATTAATTTATCCATTTACCTAACCCATCTTTTTCGTAACTAGAAACTTTAATACCTACTCTGGAGCAGTATGCGCCAAGACCGTTCGTATATTTCTTCTGGGGCCCCTATTTTCGGGGGCCCCGGTGTACTCCTGACGAAAACAATATTCTTCAGCGAACTGACAAGAATCTACCTACTTACCAAAATCATGGAAAAGAAAACGTGGGTAAGTATTTTTGATTTTGAGTTTTCATTTTTTTTTCTTTTTTTTTTCATTTATGGTAAAAACCATACTTTAGTTGAAAAAAAACATACAGGAATTACCTTCATCATTATGATTACAAGAAAACATCCTCATGTGACAGACACTGACGAAAGTCTTGTAGATTCCATGCTGGCACTTCGCACATACCATGACGTCACGTGACGGGCAAACAGCGGGACATAACTCGTCGTATTCTTTTTTATCTGAACAATAAATATGTTAACAAATTTAAAAAAAAAACTAAAAAAGGCAATATTTTTTTATGGTGAATTCATGTGTGAATAAGTATTCAACTATCATTTGCTTCATCGGTGAGGAAACCTACACATCTGAGAGTGCTCCATACAGTTTTCGATGGTGTTTGTGGTCTGCTAACTCACACCGTCAGCGTGGTGGGTAAACTAAGGCCTACTGAAAAATAAAATAGGCACGTGCCCAGCAGTGGGATAGTGATGGGCTGATTGTGTTTATAATTGAAGTCTAAGAACCAACACGAAGCCAGCATGATAAACGGCGTAACACACATTAAAACTTAGACCGTTATGCATTGTACTGATGTAGATGTACACTCTTATTCATGCTACTTGGAATTCTGATCGCCACATCTAGAAAATAGCAGTAATGTACAGAAGATAGAGTATTATACGTAGGACAAAAGAAAATCTTCTGATTTATGAATGAAAGTCGACGAAAACCGAAAGTATTCGTAAGTGTCAAACTCGTACTTGGCTACCAGCTCCCCGATTTAGAACCATACGATAACCAGTTGTCGATCGATTCGGTTTGTTATATCTTTTTATCTTGTTGCGTGAATCATAAGACGAGACGAGATAATAAACCGATTCGGTCGACAACTGGTTATCGTGTGATTCTGAATCGCATAGCTGGTGTGACAGATGTCAAATACGTAATTTTTTTACGTATTTGACATTATTTGTACGTATTTATCATCTGTCACAGGACTCTAGCTATATTTTACGAACTATAATTGTAAAAAAAATCTTTTATTTCACTTCTAGTTAACAAAATGATTATTTACAAGTTGTCATTCGTAAAATAATTAGTTCTTTATTTGAAATACGGCGTCACAGACTGCCAGGAAATACTGAGCAAACTGTAATAGCCATTAAGTTTTTATTCAACTTGACTTTGTTAGTATGTGTCTAAAGTCTTGCAAGTAAATTGTTATACTTATTTTGATTAGAAGACATTACATTCCACCACCACTTACTATTTTAGCTTGTTTGACAAGCAAAAAAGTTAAACCAACTACTACCCACTTTGCAATAGGGTATTTTAATTCAGAAAAAAAATGTATAATATTGAGATAGTTTTCATCATAAGAAATCTAATAATGTAGGTTTCAGATTAAAAAATATTAAAAAAAAAAGATTAATTTATTATTTTTAACGCGTAATTTATATGAGAAGCGAAATCTAAAGATATAAATTACAAGGTAATTGATGAAATACCCGAAACATCTTAGCACTAACTTTGTATTATGGCACTGAACAATGTTTGTTCTACGACTTTTCATAACACGAAACTACAATACAAAAATATGAAAATACTCTGTAGTTTGCATATTCTAGACGGCCGCTCGGGATCGCGTCGGCGGGGCTGCGCGGCTAGTACAAACGCGCTCGGGCTTGCGGCATGATATGCTATAGTATACGCAAATTTTAGACACTTCAAATAAAAGTATTTTTATTGCCTATACTGTTTCGTTTTGGCCAAAGTCGTAGAACAAACGTTATTCAGGATCGTGATACGAATTTATTACTTTAAGGCTTCGGGTATTTTTTCAAATACCCTGAGTATTTTAAATTCAATTTCAAGTAATCCTTTTTATTATTTTTAACGCATTTACGCATGCGAAGCGAAATCTAACGATTTAAATTGTGGAAGGAAAAAATAAAATAATAATAATAATAATCCTTTTTAGCTCGCTGAGCGACTTTAAATTTGTGGACTAGCCCAACTGTCAGTGTCCACGTCTCGGCACCGTAAGTCATGACAGGCAGGACGCACTGGTTGAAGACCTTTGTCTTCAAACTTTGCGGTATAGGCGACGAGAAGACTCGGCGAAGTTTGCCAAATGCTGCCCATCCCGAACGGATCCTTCGGATGGAAGTTATAAATGAACAAAAAAAAAAGGTGCATGTGTTGCGTGAGCGCTGATTGTACACGAAGGAGCATAGTTTTATTGGCTTCACTATGACCCCCAGTGGCCCCACTTTAGGACCCCCAATCACCTGAATTCTCATGAATTCTCCTCTTCATAACCCCAGTGATCTAATTTTATGAAAACCCAGTGTCCCACTTCATGTTGAGATTAATAGCGAGGCTCGTCGTGGAGCGACTCGCCGTAAAGCGACTCGCCTTCATATGTTCTTCTTGTCTTCAGCAAGGCATGGGGGAATGATTCGACACTGACATTCTGTCTGTTCAACTAATTGAACCACACAGAGCGACACTGGTGTAAAATATTAATTGGATCGGTCGCAGATTAGTGCTGGCCACAGAGTACATTATAATATAGTGCTGGCAAACGTTTTGGGAGATTCGACGAACGAGTGATGTATTTTACTTTGCAAGCCATTTGTCATGCGAAGCATGTGTAGTCTCAAATGGAGAAGATTGGCCGAACCAAACCGTGCTACTATAGCCTATGTTATTAGGTATATTTGAAATAAAACACTGAATTTGATTTTAACAGCAATGCGCCTCTTAAATACTAGTTTTTCTCATTGCTTTTACTGCTTTCAAGGAAGTCATCTATATAACAAAATAAACAGAGTTTTGTCTATCTACTCACTTTCGAAAGAAAAGTGCAAGTCTGTAGTCAAGGAATGGTTACAAGAACTGGATTATATAACTACAGAAAATCTACTAAGCTAATAAGAAAAAACATATACTGACATACCTAATATACTTACAAACATGCACAACACACACAAACACACCCCCCACACACACACGCACAAACACACACACACACACACGCTATTTCTCCCTATATAAGTTTCACTTTACAACCTGAATCGAAATGTATTTCTATTTTTAACCGACTTCAAAAAGGAGGAGGCTATTTGTTAACCTATAGTTACTTACCGTGGGGTGAGGACCTGGTGATCTGTAGTACAGGGCTATACCTATCTCAGACACCAGCTCCTCACATAATCTATGTTTATAAAAATGCAATATTTATGTGTACAATAGTTGTATTATGTGAGGAGAAATAATCGATTTTTATTATTATTTGGCATTTTGTCCTTGTCCTAGCTCTACAATTTTTAACAGAAATATATTTGGCTTGTCGAAGTATTTATGTAGTTGTCACTACTTTCTAGTTTTATTTCATCTTGAGATCGTAAATCGTAAAATAATACCAATTAAACGAAAAATTTGAATAAAATTATTTAATTACACTCGGTGGCTCAACGTGGGTAATGGCTCGACCATAAATTATGTCATTACAATAAGCGAAATAGAAAATTTCAAAAATATCTCTTAAATTAGTTTTTGTAGAACGTAGTAGGTATACCTACCTTTTTTCAAGATAAGAAGAATTGGTGTGGTGCTGTGATTGGCACCATTTCAAGCGCTTAACTATTCGCTGTACAATCCGCAGATGCCACCGGAATACAACATAAATACTCTGAGAGTGTGAGTGTGAGTGTTTAATGAGAGTGTGAAAGTGTTAGGGGTGTGTGTGAAAGTGTTGAATTAGAGCTTGTTATGTGAGTATAATTATGATAAGATTATGAAATTATCCTAATAAAAAACTCTGATTCAAGGTATGACTGAGTTAAAAGAATAATGACGTCTAAATGTAAGGCGTAGTTTGTTCGGAAAGTTGCCACGCATGAATCGCAAGTAAAATTGTGATTACAACCATTCAATCTATTTCTGTGGGTCTAACTGTAGACTAGAACTGTGGCCTTACTCTTGAAAATAATTCCAATATCAATCCAATACCAATGTCAAAAAGTAATAAGAATTAATGGGTATTCTTGATTAAAAATATACACAATACACAATTTTAATTCTAAAAAGCTTTAATTAATTCTAAAAACATTGAATTTTAAACCAATTAATTACAAATTTTGCATTTAAAAGTACGAGTTGACATTAATCCAATGCTACTAGATCGGAATTATTTTCAAGAGTAAGGCAGCTGGACATGCCATTCTTAGTTTTTTTTTTACAAAGAATCATTAAAAAAATCATATAGCAATACACCGTGTCATTTTGTCGTCTTATATCGATAGTCCAGTTAATACACTCAGCATTGCTAATGACTTTAACTATAGGACGAATCCTATAATCTCAAAGAAACAGCTGTTCCCTACAAAATCATCGAGGTTGACTTTTATTTTGAGATCCAAGGTGGCGGGCGCGACTTTTTAAATAAAATCAATATGGGTATCGATTTCGAGGTTTTCGGGGTTGCTGATTACGAATATAACATCTATTTCGAGATTCAAGATGGCGGACGCGACTTTTTAAACAAAATCAATATGGGTATCGATTTCGAGGTTTCCCAGGGTGCTGATTACGAATATAACATAAATTTTGAGATCCAAGATGGCGGATGCGACTTTTTAAATTAAATCAATATGGGTATCGATTTCAAGGTTTCCCGGGGTGCTAATTACGAATATAACATCAATTTTGAGATCCAAGATGGCGGACGCGACTTTATTAATCAAATCAATATGGGTATCGTTTTCGAGGTTTCTCGGGGTGCTGATTACTAATATAACATTTATTTTGAGATGCAAGATGGCAGTCGCGACTTTTTAAATAAAATCAATATGGGTATCGTTTTTGAGGTTTCCCGGGGTGCTGATTGCGAATATAACATCTATTTTGAGATTCAAGATGGTGGACGTGATTTCTGTTTTTTTTTGTGAAGATTCACTTCAGTCGTGTGGTCACACACACAGACACAAAAAAGCACACTCGTTTTATTTGTATTTAAAAGCTGATGATTAGAGTAAAAAACTGGTGTTGTTTAAAAAAGAAAAAGAAATGAATAAATTCGTGGCGCGATGAGCTGTAGAGCGCATACAGAGTTGGACAAAAATTCTGATAATGATAGGCTCGATAAGCTATACGGTCAAAAATTCCGATTGCCATATATTCTAAACTATAGCTCTTAGACCCATCGTGTTGGTACTCAAATGAAAGGGTTCGATGAGCTCTAGAAAAATAAATGTTATAAACTTCTGATGGCCATATCTCCTAAACTATAGGTCTAAGACCCATCGTGTTGGTACTCAAATGAAAGGGCTCGATGAGATCTACACAAATAGATGATCAAAACTTCTGATGGCCATATTTCCTAAACTAAAGCTCTTAGACCACAGATTTTTGAGTTTTTATATTTCTGTGTCTTGGACCCACCGTGTTAGTACTCAAATGAAAGGGCTTTCTGTGATAAGCCGAGTTATACGTGGGCGAAACCGCTTTAAGGCCCAGAACGCCGCGGAATGAGAGTGAGCGCGAAGCAAAATACGATGCTTGGCGGGAAGGCTTGATATTCCCTAATAGCTACTACATAGACATACTATTATTTGTTCTATGCTCATATCTGTGCTCATGCATACAAACGCTGAAAACATTATCACGGTGAATAGATAGGTTCAGTTTATGTATTCTTTCTAGGTATTGTGAAAAATTTGAAAAATCTTATAAATTGCAAACATTGCAAATGATATCATTTCAGCCGATAACCCTTTAAGGGATGACTGTCCTCATAAATTTAAGCAACAAAAACAACTTTCAACTTTTTAACTTTTAGGGACCACCTCCACAGAAAATGTTGCGTGTTGTTGTGTTGACTGAGCTGAGTTATTTTTCACAATTGCAGAGTTGGCCCCATAGTATAAATTGTTCAAACTGACGAGTACAGTCACCACTTAAGAGACTGTACCCATACTACGTGACCCGTTCAGAGGGGGGAGAGGTCTTCAAAATGCCTCGCTTGGTCACAGGGGCGCGGGGGAGGCTTAGGTTTTCATCACATAGTCAATATCCTGTAATGAAATCTCGCGCTTTTTCGAGCTATATTCAAAAATGGCGCGCAGCGTTTAACGCTTTTCAAACTCATAGGTGGCAACACTGACGCACATGCAAAGGCAAATATGAGCATTTTTTTTTAAATTTCTGTTTACACAAAAAAATTTAAAACCATATTTATGAATTACCGCGACTGCCGTTTGAAAGTCCATTACAGGGTCAAAAACATAATAAACAAAGTTCTTAAGGCGCTACTAAGAACGAAATGGCGCCCCCATCAGTAAAATAATAATTACTCGCTGAGTACACCATTTATCGAAAATTCCTTTTTAACTATTGAAGTACAGATAATGTAGTTTAATCAGAAACTATTAACTCTGTAAATTAATTCAATTAATTTGTTCATTAATTTAATTATAGTTAATTGTACTTGTACTGCCTCGTTGGTCTAGTGGTTGCAAACGCGACTGCTGAACGTGGGGTCCTGGGTTCGATTCCCGGGTCAGGCAAACTGTTATTGGCTTTTTTCATTAGCAATTGAAATTCATTAGAAATTCTCAGTAGCGACTCGGTTGGGCAGCGTTCGGGAAGCTACGCAATATCTTCTCGTCCAAAATATCGCAGTGTCTCAAGACGAAAGTCTTTCGGCTGAAATGATGATGATGATTATACGGTTAAATATTATCTAATAAACATTGAACTGTTACATAGTGCACCACAAGTATGAAAAAAATCATCACGAAACAAATGTATTTTCAAAAATACTTGTGATCGTCCCTTAAAGTGTCGATAATTGGGGCTGTTACGTTACGAGATAACTTTAAAAGAAATACCTAGTAAACTACCCTTTTGTAACAAGGGATTCAAACTTTTTGGACGCAGGTATTATTATTATAATAAGCAGCGTGAGAACAAGTTTCATTTAGCATTAAATTTTATTTAAATGTCAGCGTCTGTTGTTCCACGAAGTAAGGGCGCAACTCATAATAAAGAACGGAACCGAAATGTATAAATGAATTTGTTTACAATGTTGGCGAATGAAGATAGCAGGGGAGTCAAACAATTCTAACAGAGCTATGAACCGAACGAAATAAAACTTCGCAATAAAACTATTTCGACTAAAGTTAGTTTTTATCCAGCGTAAAGGATACATTTTGCAGCTCCAAAGGAACGAAGTCCACTGAAAATCTGCACTAAATACTGTTTTCAAGTAAAGTTCCTTTGTCTTGGCACTCTTTGTTTACTTTACAATTGTGAGTGGAACAATACAAAAAGGTCCGAAATTCGCTAACAACCTAAGCCCCACTGGAAGTTTTAATTGCTTCGGAATAAGTCCACACGTAACCGTGGCCTGGGGCCTTGAGGATTGGGCAAGTTTCTTGGAAGAACCTAGCTCAATTGCTCTAACTTGGGCCCACAGACATAGTAAAAGATATAGACGAAGTACTGCGAACAATCATAGTGAAGCCAGCAAAACCGTGCTCCTCAGTGTACAAACCAACGCTCACGCACACACATTAACCTCAAACAGTGCTCACCGCTCTCAGTACACATGTCGCGGCATCGTCCAGTAAGCATCGCGAAAACATATATCCTTCAGGTGCATGATGTGTGCGTCAGCGCTAGTTTGTACACGGAGCACGGTTTTGTTGGCTTCACTATGATTGTTCGCAGCACTTCGTCTTGGGCTTAGGCCTTAGCCTGTCTGGCCCAACAAAAGTCATGATTCCATTCAGATTTCGACATTTCTAAACGAGTAACTCAGTTGCGTTAAAAATATACAACATCTTGCATAGTGGTTGTAAAACGTGTTTTCACGTTTTCCTTATACTTTGGCCGGTCGTAAAGTTGGCCTTTTTTTGGAAGGCATATTATGTCAATGATCTTTTCAGCCTTGAGCGAAGTTATAAAAATATTACATCGAACACCTTTGATCTTTTCACTAATATAGCAATTTAATTTGCAGTTATAGAACAGTGGGATTACATTAATTAAATAAACTATCTACAAATGTAAAATATTTACAACGCAAATATAAAATACAAGTACAAAATAAAATGATATAAAAAAGCGTGCTTATCCCTACCTTACCTTTGATCTTACTCCCTACTTTTCTATTATAACGATTTCTACCTTAATATTAATTAAGGACGTTGAAAACTAAAAATTAAACGTGTAAATTCATATTTTTTGACCGTTTCATCACAATGCTAATTTTCGTAACTATAACACAAGCATGATGGCAGGAAACATCATGCGCCGGACTGAGATACCACAGAGCCCAGATTCAATCCTTAATGAAACATGTATTGATTTATGTGTTTTATTTATTAGTTATTTTAACTTTGACGTTACCCACCAGATGGCGCTTAAAGGCGAGGTAAGCTGACAACTCTATGTCCGTATATTCAATGTACTTAGTGGCTATAACGCAAATCTTAGCGTGACGTGACGCTACATTTTCTCCAGAATCACACCTACCGTAAGCTCTCATAACGAACTTCCTTCCAAAAAATAAAAACAACATTTTTATGTAGTCAACTTACATTTTAAGTAAATACCATCTAATCTTGTCATTATTCTGTTTAACTGTATCCAATCAATCACTGCTCCTAAATCACCGTTCCAAAATACAACTCAATAAGCTCACACAACCCTTAAAATAACAAAGTATACTACGAACGCCGCAGGTGGGGCACGGCAATAAATTCCCAAGTAAATAACGAGTGCATTTATTAACGCTAATAAACTTGGTAGCAGCTCTCCGTCGCCGTTACGACGCAGCCGACGACCTGAGTTTTGCAATTGACGTACAAAAAATATTCGCTGTTCGTTGTAGTTCTGCCAACCGCGGAGCTGTGACTGCTACTGTTATGAGCAGCTACTTTGTCGGAACCACACTGTTGCTGGCTGTTTGCGGTTTGAATTTGGAATGTTAGTGTTTTTACGTCATGCATGAATCTTGTGTGGGTACATGTGTGCAAGCATAGAAAAGCCTTTTTTGTGTATGCAAGTGATTATAATCTCTTTGCATGTGTGATTGAAAGAGAAATGAATTTTGTAATTTTAAACTGTAGCATGTGACAGATTTGAAATACAATACATACAATACAATATACAATACATGTCAATAAAATGCATTATAAACATATTTTGACATTATTCGTTCGTATTGGACATATGTTACAGGAAGCTATACTATAGCGGCACTATACGCAATCATAGCGTGCCGCGGGTATACGTAACTTTTTGTTAACGCAGTTTGATAACCAGTTTGTTCAGGATCACCAAGTCATTCTCCTAAACTTGGTGATTCTGAACAAACTAGTTTCTGAATTTAACTTAATTTAACTAAATTTTTGAAACTTAATTTGGTTATTATGGATAAATTCTGTACATCAGCGGATCGTGAATAGGTCCTTTAAGGTCCAGGAACTTAAGAAGAACGTTAATAAACGTAGTGTCCGTGCAGGTACCCTGTTTGCTGTCAATTTCTGTCGAACAAACTCTGGATTACGCTGCCCTATTCGCCGAATGGTAGAATCTTACAATCACAATTTTATTGGTATTGATATTTTTGTATGCTCTAAATCAAAATTCAGACGAAATATAATAGAATGTTTGTCCATAATTATTAAGTAAATCTTTGTCCAATTTATGTTTAATTTAGTAATTTTTGTAAAAAAAAACTATGTAATTTAAATAATTATTATATTTATACTTAAATTAAAATTTTAATGATGTTATAACTGATGTAATGCTCTTTTAGTGCCACTATTTGCCTTACATTTTTTTGTTAATATGTGGGTACAATGCTCGATGACCTCAGTAGAGCTTCTGATAGAGTGGGTCTTAAAATGAATGTGGATAAGACAAAGGTTACGTCGAATTCCCATATAGCACCCATTCACACTCATCACACTACTACTATTGCACTCATTCCATTCTGGGGTGGATCGAGTAAGTTCCCACCCGTACGCAAAATACATGTTTAGACGTGGAGTTGCGGAAACCAGCCCGTTATACTACTATACTATGAATGAATGAATGAATGAAAAATGTATTTGCTTAAAACATGAGTATACAATACAATGCGAAAGCACATGCATGTAAGGTGTTTAAATAGTAGGTATAGCAGCTACAATGTTTTGCCACTGGGGGCGTACAAATAGCACCCATTCCCGTATACATCGGAGAATCTACTCTCGAAGTTGTTGACGATTATGTATACCTAGGACATACTGTCCAGTTAGGTTGTCCAACTCCCTAGTTTACGAGACAGTGTTTCACTAATTGCACTTACCTTTTGACTGTTGTATCCTGAATGTAAAAATGTTTATTATTTATATTACAACTATTTCTATGTGTACTATAATAACTCAATGTACTACAAAAGGTTTTTGAATAATTATAATTATAACATACATTCCAGAAAAGCAAAATAATATAGGACAAAGAACGTAGAACTCTTGATTGGTCTAACCAGCTGCTTATAAAATTTTAATCTTTCTCACCTTGAAGTTTCAATAGGCAACAAAAGGTAATTACTTAGAGCTACTTCTCAATTCAGGTACGCATATAACATTCTTGTTCAAAGAAACAAAACCTAATAAATGTTTGTGTCATAATCGAACCTGGAAAATTTCCAAATATGAGACGTCACCATTAGTGACGTCACCCATTCAACCTCACACCCACTCACCATTTCATTCATAACTTTGACGGCTCAGATTTATGGTATTCTTTGATCGCTCTTTATCAAAATCGTTTTGCGATTTGTTGTTGAAATGTTTAGTGATACTTCTGAGAACACATTAGATATGTGGTGTTCTTTTGTGATAGGAAGTGTGCAGGAAGAAGCTATTAGGATACTTTTCAAGTACAATAAGATTAAAGACTCTTTGGTTATATGTACACACGGCTACACATCAAGCTGTACATTTCCAGTATAAGCTGACCTCGCATTGTATATGTTTTCTTTGAAACGCGAGGTCAGCTTATACTGGAAATGTACAGCTTGATGTGTAGCCGTGTGTACCACCTGCCTGTTAGTTTTAGTGGGCTCTTCTGGTAAATTAAATAAATTGTTTAAAATGCGTTCCAATTTCTGATGAGATCGTTACATATTTGTGAAACCTTACCAATCAGTGTAGAACAGAAGTAAGATGCTGCTTTTTAGGGTTCCGAAGTCCTACAAGGAACCCTTATAGTTTCGTCATGACCGTCCGTCTGTCCGTCTGTCCTAATCCTTTACAGCTTAATAACTTCTACAGTTATAAACATAAGTAAATAAAATTTTGTTAAAAATAGTCTGCATATAGATCTCAATTTTAAAAGAATAAAAAAATAGTTTTTACGTTCTTTAGGGGTGGCGCCCATACATGTGAAATGGGGAAAAAATGATTTTTTTCACTGCACCCCATCGTGTGGGGTATCATTGAATAGGTCTACTAAAATGAAGGTAATGTTTCATACACCACTTTTTTATCAGGTGTACCATCTGCGAAATATAGCCCGCCAAAGTGGCTTGCAATGTGCCCCCCCCCTGCCATTTCTAAACTATGCAACGTAGAAACTTATAATCTTCCACATTGATAGACCTTTGTGAAAACTCTCTTTTAAAATTATTTCGAGTATAATGTGATTATAATTTTTTGAGTTATAGACAGAAAACCGAAAAATACTTAAAACGTCCTAGTTCAAAGGTCATTGACCTTAGAGAAAAATTATCATGGCAAATAATGCTCCTTTAGCTACTTTCTATTTGAAAAAATCACAAAAAGTAACTTTGACATCAATCAGACTTCTTAAATTTGGCTTCTTGAATTTATCGCTAGATGGCGCTACTAACAACACGCTCTGAGTCGCGAATGCTGCCGATTATTGCAAAAACTAAAATATTAATCATGGCTAATGATTAATATTCGATTTGATTCGTTTGTACACCTACTTAAGGAACCCTATAATACTGAGCATGGCCCGACATGCTCTTGGCCGGTTTTTTATTTTTATGGCTTCATCGTTTATCGATGATTTTGCCAACGTCAAGTTTGAAAAAGAGGCTGTAACGGTTCTGTGTGTGTCTTTTTCAAACTTGACTTTAAAGGTGGATTCTGATAAAACAGATTTTCGTCGGATATCGTAACAATATTACGACGCGCACCAAAGTGAAGGGTAGAATTAAATTACGTCTCACTATTGCCGCCAGCAATTAAAAATGTCAACAGTCTGCGTTAGTTAAACCCATTATAACGGAATTACCACAAGGCGCTCTACAGTTTTTCATATCAGTACATTGTGATGAAATAAAAGCGTTAATCAAAAACCTTGTTTATAACCAATATTTATTGTAAAGCAGAAATACATTTGGGATTCACATAGGTAAGTATATCATGAAGTATTAACTTACAATAATCGGATAAAGGTATCCGAGATAGCTTGAGTCTTAAAATAAAATTTTGATCCATCACCTTAATAGTAGGTATAAAACTTAATAAAATAATATATTAATTCCACCACCGTAAACTTAAATTATTAAAAGTAGGTACATAACACAGACCGTAGGTATAAAATATTATATCCTGTATTGTAATAAGTATTTTAAATAAAGTTTGTACCTACAGTGTAGAAAACTAAATCTATCTATGATCGAATCGTCATTCGTCACACAGTACCTTGAGGAAATCGAAATCGCAACTTTACCGTGGCCAGCTCATAACCTTTATTCTAACGAACATGTCTGGGACAACCTAAAGATATGAGTTAGGGCACGAACACCAACCCCCATGAGCATCACGAAGCTGAAAACCGCGACAGTAGAGAAGTGGAACAATATCCCCCAATCCTATATCCAGGACATCATGGAGGGACTGCCTAAAAGGCTAAAAAGTCATCAGGGCTAGAGGACGAAACACTCATTATTAGAAATGAGTTTTAATTTAATTTTACAGATTTTTTCTCCACTGTTGGTAACCATGGTTTTTTTTAAATCTAAAAAGTGAATTTTATTGATTTGTAGCAATACAAAAAAATAGAAAATGTAACCATTTGTTTTTAATACGGAAACAACCCCGAAAACATACATAAAACAAACTTTTATAAGAATCGTAATAGTTTCCTCAATATGCAAGAATATCTGGGTGGGCTGTTAATTGTGCCTGTGAGTGTACATTGAGCTTTACAGATCGACAAACGCGCCACCGCGACGCGAATGAGATAGAAGACACAGTAGTTGGTGAATTAGAGAAATAGAAACATATGATTGCACGCACTACGGCAAACCATCACACGCGTGCGGTTTGTTGCATGGACGAATAAAACAAAGCGGATGGAATCTCGCTAAGCAATGAATGAAGCACCCATAGTAAGACGGCTTTTGCTTAAAAGTCTAGGCTGGCACGCACCCATAGAAAGACAAAAAGCCGTGACGGTAGTCATTGTCGTAGCGTCACAAATAAAAATAAACTTAAAAAAAATAGTAAAAACCGACTTCAAAAAGAATAAAATAATTTATGTGAAACAGTTTAGGAAGTAGGTGCCTTTGATTCGGTTTGATTTAAGAAAAAAAGTGGCACCGACTTCCTAAACTCTTTCACATAAATCATTTTATTCTTTTTGAAGTCGGTTTTTACTCTTTTCTTAAGTTAAAATAAACTTAAAAGAACTAAAAACCGACTTCAAAAAGAATAACGAATAATTTTTATATTTTAGTGGCACTAACAATAGACAGACAAGCGATTGCTGCAATCCCAGATGATTTGCTGTCATCCATTGAAGAGTTCCCTTCGTTATCTCCGAAGATCTTCATCAATCGTCACCAAATGATACTTTCTGAATGCGAATGCTTGATTTGTTGATGAAAATAGCAAAATTACTATGTTTGCCTATAATATTTGAAGAGTTCCCTCAATTCCACGTGAATCCCATTGATTTTGATAAAAAAATCAAAATATCATCAATCTGGAAGCAGGTAGTATATCCTTTCAAATAATAAAAGAATTTTCCAAATCGGTTTATATGACGGAGTTCTGAGGTAACAAACATTTA
Source organism: Asteroscopus sphinx (assembly GCA_949699075.1). NCBI lineage: Eukaryota > Metazoa > Arthropoda > Insecta > Lepidoptera > Noctuidae > Asteroscopus > Asteroscopus sphinx. The sequence goes on from OX453024.1 coordinate 17,833,440, forward strand.
AAAAAAACAATCGTAATGAGAACCTCCTCTTTTTATGAAGTCTGTTAAAAATAACAATGTAGGTATATCATTGGCCTGATTCCATTAAAGATGCCTTAAGTTGGGGGTGCATTTGCTCCACCATGCCGTTTGCGCACGGATGGTAGCTTGTCGTGCGAATCCGCTTTGTTGCGCACACGTTCATGAGGCGCTGGACAAAGCGGACTCAAATTGACGACCTTGATCGGTGGTCAAGATGTTTGGCACCCCAAAGCGGAATATCCACCCAGTAACAAATTTATCCGTCACCTCTTCCGCCGTGATTGTCGTCATAGGCCATACCTCCGGCCACCGCGTGTACCTGTCGATCGCGGTAAGACATCAGTAATTAAAACCGTTGGAGTGTGGAAGAGGACCTATGATGTCAATGTGGACTTGTCTAAATCTGCCAGAGGGATTAATAGTTGTACCGATTCATCGGATTCCCTTGGCGTAAATGAGCAAAACGTTTTCTGAGAAAGTTTTGACTCCTTTAGCTAGTCGCCACGTGTTAAACATATCGTACTGTTTCAAATACTTCTCGCGTGATTGTTGAGGGAGAAAGCTCATTTGCGGTCAATTCTGTTGGCGTCAAATAAACTTCCTCGTCGCTAGAACCACTCATTTTATGTTTGCACTTGTTTTCAAGTTTCTTGTTTTTAACGTGTAACTAAGGTTTTAACCAAAGACATTTCTATACTTACGTCAGTATAATACCTTTATGGTTTTAACAATATGTCGTGAAAAGAAAATGGCGCGCGCAAAGCAAATTAAAAAAAGTACACCAAGAAGGTTCCGAGTCTGAGTTTTTAACAAATTAAAAAAGGTTGTATGATAAATTCGGCACCATGGAGGGAGAAGTAAATAGGTTTAATGATGTTTTGAATTCACAAACTTAGTGCAAACGATGTTCTAAATTCAATTTACTTTATCCTCTAGCGCAGTGCCATCATTGACTTATATGTGCTCTAGCGGATAAAACTGCTTTTGCACTCAGATATCGAAGAGCGTTCGCCAGTTCGTTTCGGTGATGTCATTTTGTCAGTTTAATGTAAATGGGTAGGCAATGTCAACAGATTTGCATGTAACATTGTAGGTACACGCCCACGATTACAACTTTATTGGGAAGACTCGGACGAATAAAAAAAGGCGGACGGAATCTCGCTAAGAAAAGATTGAAGAACTTATTTTTTTCCTAAACCTACTATAATTTTGACAGCATTCGACACATCAGATATATATGTATTGTTATTTTATTTGTGACACTACGACAATGACTACCGTCACACGAGATTTGTTGCGTAATCGCGGCTTTTTGTCTTACTATGAGTGTGAATGTGTGCGTGCCAGCCCGTACTTTTAAGCGAGCCGTGAATTAAAACTTTACAATAGTCTTAGGCCCGTATTACAGAAGCTTCCTCAAGTACAGTTTAAACTCCAATCACATGGTCACTACTTAAGGATAGAATCGTTACTTGAGTATAGGTCTTATTCCAGAACGGTAATTATAAACTTTAATTCAACAACATAACACACGAATTTGACCTGAAATAGAATAGAAATCTCTAGTCAAGCGTAATCTGGACCACACTAGAGTGATTACAGATCAAATCTCAGCTGAAATTCCGAAACAGGTGACAGTATAAAATAAAACTAAACTCAGCTGAACTGTGATCAATAAATCTCTGCTTGAGGAACGTTCTAAAATCAAAGCTCAACTCAAAACTAGTTTTAAACAGAGATCAACGCTTGAGTATCGTTGTGGAATACGGGCCGTAGTCATGATATTTTAAAAAAAATTGCGTCAGGAGTGACGCACAAATTAAAAAAAAATCAGAACAGATACATGTACAAAGAGTCAAGAACGAACAAAAAACAGAACAAATACAGGTACAAAGACTCAATAACGAACCGACGAACGAACTGAACGATCTTAGAACGTGCCCACTAAAAATACGAAACGAGAACTCTCCACTTTCCCCGATCTTGCGCGATATCTCGCCAGTTAGTAGCTTGAAGCTCACGCAAATCAGCCTCCACACCATCTCCCCAGCGATATCTGGAGCGACTCACTGGTCTACGTCCGGTTAGTTGGTTTAGTTTAATTAGTTATGTTTCCGATATTATTTAAGTGCACAGGTAACTACCCTTTGTCTCTTCCATGACATTCCAGTACATTCAATGGTTGTCTGGAAGAGATCGCCGTGGAGCGATAAGACCGCCAGATGTACACTAGCGCATAAGTAGTTATTTAAGAAATTAATATAATCTTGTTGTGCAATAAAGAGGATTTGTATTGTATTGTATTGTTGGCCCAGATACGCTTTCTTGGCTCCTCGATCCTCCCCCATGCGTTCGACGTGGCCGAGCAATCACAGACGTTGTGCTTTGATCACGCCAATTTTATTAGGCTCGTCCACCAGTTCTTCTATTTCGGCATTCTTCCGGACTCTCAGCGTACCATGCTGTGTTTTTGTCGGCCCCAGGATTTTACGGAGTAGTTTCCTTTTTGTGACCAAGAGCTTATGTATATTACTGACTCACTTAATTTTTTAGCTACATCCTGACCATGTCATAATCGGTAATTCCAAAGCATTTATTATAGTAATATAATAATTTGAATTCTTAAACTTTCAGCAGTCAATAAACTGTCAGGATTATCTCTCGTAAAGAATGTAACAGTTTTCTTCAATTTAACTACTGAAAAAGCAGTTATTTTGACTGCTATAACGAACGACGTTACTTGCAACAGTTTACTGCGTTTTAACTGCAATGACTGAGTTTTAGCGGCGAATATAACTGGTTTATGAAGCAGTCAAAATATACGGTTGTTGAGTTGACTTTGAATTTGTGGACTAGCCCAACTGTCAGTGTCCACGTCTCGGCACCGTAAGTCATAACTGGCAGGATGCACTGGTTGAAGACCTTTGTCTAGGCGACGAGAAGACTCGGCGAAGTTTGCCAAATGCAGCCCAGCCCAGACGGATCCTTCTGTTGGCTTCTTTCTCGAAGTAGTGGTCTACCAAGCTGAATTGCCTGCCCTAGATAGACGTATTCCGTTACAACTTCAAGTGCCGACCCTTCGACGAATATTGGCCTCGGCGTGACATGCATATTGAACATGACTTTAGTCTTGTCCAGATTCATGCCGAGACCGATACGTCGAGAGGCTCCGTTTAAGCTGTGCAGCATTTCACCCGGTTGTTCCAGCGACTCAGCCATTACAACGATGTCACCGGCAAAACGGAGATGTGAGATGTTCTTGCCGTTATCGTTGATACCCTGTCCAGTCCAGTCCAGCGTCTTGAAGACGTCCTCCAACGCGTTAGTGAACAATTTCAGTTCAATTTCAGTCATCAACCTACATTGTTAACGTGCGACACCACGAACCGTTTGTAGTGAGCCAAGCTATGCAATGACTTAAAAAATAAATCGCATTACCGTAGTATTTGCGACTAAATGGTCGCAAAAAAGACTGTAAAATAAAAATTTAATTTAATTTACGGACAATACCGTGGGAATATTTTTCACACGGAGGCAGATTCCTCGGCCCTGGAAGGTCGTAGCTGAACTTGCGACACCACGAACCGTTCGTAGTGAGCCAAGCTATGCAATGACTTAAAAAATAAATCGCATTACCGTAGTATTTGCGACTAAATGGTCGCAAAAAAGACTGTAAAATAAAAATTTAATTTAATTTACGGACAATACCGTGGGAATATTTTTCACACGGACGCAGATTCCTCGGCCCTGGAAGGTCGTAGCTGAACGTGCGACACCACGAACCGTTCGTAGTGAGCCAAGCTATGCAATGACTTAAAAAATAAATCGCATTACCGTAGTATTTGCGACTAAATGGTCGCAAAAAAGACTGTAAAATTAAAATTTAATTTAATTTACGGACAATACCGTGGGAATATTTTTTTCACACGGAGGCAGATTCATCGGCCCTGGTAGGTCGTAGCTGAACGTGCGACACCACGAACCGTTTGTAGTGAGCCAAGCTATGCAATGACTTAAAAAATAAATCGCATTACCGTAGTATTTGCGACTAAATGGTCGCAAAAAAGACTGTAAAATAAAAATTTAATTTAATTTACGGACAATACCGTGGGAATATTTTTCACACGGAGGCAGATTCCTCGGCCCTGGAAGGTCGTAGCTGAACGTGCGACACCACGAACCGTTTGTAGTGAGCCAAGCTATGCAATGACTTAAAAAATAAATCGCATTACCGTAGTATTTGCTACTAAATGGTCGCAAAAAAGACTGTAAAATATTTTTTTTTTTTAATTTACGGACTATACCGTGGGAATATTTTTCACACGGAGGCAGATTCCTCGGCCCTGGAAGGTCGTAGCTGAACGTGCGACACCACGAACCGTTCGTAGTGAGCCAAGCTATGCAATGACTTCAAAAATAAATCGCATTACCGTAGTATTTGCGACTAAATGGTCGCAAAAAAGACTGTAAAATAAAAATTTAATTTAATTTACGGACAATACCGTGGGAATATTTTTCACACGGAGGCAGATTCCTCGGCCCTGGAAGGTCGTAGCTGAACGTGCGACGGTCCCCTCCCCGCTTCAACATGTAAATAAGTCATATAACTTCCAGTAAAACCCAATTGTAAATATATTAATTCAAAGGTAGTGATGGATAACTGAAGCACCCCAAGTTGTACTTACCTATAAACAATAGGATGGAAATTACCTTGCCAAGCCCAAAGAGAAGATCGTAACTGTGGCGTGGGCGTGTACCTTTAACGTTTTGACGACTACGTTTTAGACAATACGTTTTAGACGATACGTTTTAGACGATACGTTTTAGACGATACGTTTTAGACGATACGTTTTGACGACTCGTTTTGACGATACGTTTTGACGACTGGCAGGGAATAGCCCCACCGTACACCCACGCCTTTGGACAATAGTCCACTTGATGGCAGAACGTTCCTCGTTAAGATCAGGGCGGCCCGTGTCTCGTGCCTCGCGGCAGTCGATCCTAGGCACCGTCCCAATGTTCGCCGGTCAACGTTCTACCACGCGCACCCTGGTGTGCGAGTTACCCAAACCACGACAATACCTTACCTCCACAGGAACAACTCTTCGGGAAGGAAGGCTCCAGTAATACACAATCTTGAGATTCACTCTTGACGGGTTCTCACTACTGAAACACTACGTTTTACTATTCATATTTCTCTTCCGTGGTATATTGCGACTGAATACCGGGCTTTTGTGTCATTTTCTTTTATACCCTGCGTATTGCGCAATACAAAGTACTGATCACGTCATCACGAGCCGCGCAATTAGATTCTAAAATGTTTTCTAAATCTACTAATTTTCTCTATGTGAGAACCCTTCATGAGCCTTTATTATGGTTATAACCCTATCACACATGTACATGTTATATGCCAATAGACGCGCCACGGCGTCACCTATCTACAGTGTCTAATTGCTAAATCCTAACTTAATAGCCAAAAAGTTTCTAGAACAAAAACTGTTAAAAATTTACAAATTTCGATCGACCTAAAACTTCACATATGCCTAGCTTGCTTATTTCTTGTCCGATTCACATGCAAGTTGGACTGTTAACCCTTAATCTATATGCACTATGCATATTAACAGCCAATTAGCTCCAATTCCCTAAGACAAAAAATCCCTTTACTAAAAACAGCTAAACAAATAGATCTGTAGGGATATTATAATATCCACAGATATAGCTCCCGTGAATACTGGCCATTGTCGGGCAGTCACTCTGGAACGCTCTCCGCGGAAACACGAAAGTTGTACCTAACAGAGTTAATCTAATTAAACAAGTAATTAGTGCACGGCAGACTTTTATTCGTCCTATAAAACATTAGTAGATCTTTGAATACTCTAAATTGGTGACCCCGTCAAGTGAATTGTGCAACCTCGGACATAGCGCGCGACCCTGAAATTGTTGGAAGTGGTGCAACTGTGAAACAAGCGGGCGAGTGAAAATGGCTACATCACCATCGATAGTTGCGGAGCTGGCTGCCATTACGTTGTCATCTAAGATTCCAGACTTCTGGACCGACCAACCTCGTGTTTGGTTCTTCAGGATCGAGTCCATGCTGGCACCCCAAAAACTGTCAGACGATGCCAGATTCGACATCGTCGTGTCAAAATTATCAAAGGAGGCTATACAACAGGTGACCGATATACTGATGGAGCCTCCAGAGGCAAAGAAGTTCGAGGCCTTGAAAACACGACTATTGACGACCTATGAAGAATCTAAAAATAGACAACTGCAAAAATTAGTGGGTGAGATGGAACTAGGCGACCAAAAACCGTCACAGCTTCTGCGTCGTATGAGAGAACTGGCGAAAGACAAAATTCCCGACGAAACATTGAAAATAATGTGGCAAGGTCATCTCCCTACTAACATCCGAGCTGTCATAGCAGTCTCAGATACAAAGGAGCTAGACAGCTTAGCGAATTTAGCCGATACTGTTTTGGAGTCCACACGCACCGCACACGTTAACGAGGTTTCTCAGCAGCAGCAGCAGCAGCAGCAGCAGCCGAGCTCCAGCGTCTCCAAGGACACGGAACTGATTATGGCGGAGATAGCAAAACTAAGCGTCAAGGTAGCAGACATAGAACGATCTAGAGAGAATTACCGAAATAACCAATGGAATAGGGACAATCGAGGGCGCTCCGCCTCTCGTAATCGCAGTCAGACTCCGCCAGAACAACGTACTCTGAGAACACCGGAAAGTCCAGACTGGTTATGTTTTTATCATTATCGTTTCCGTGAAAACGCGAGGAATTGCAGGGAGCCGTGTACCTGGAAGTCACGACAGGGAAACTAAAGAAAGTGCAGACTGCGGCGGAGGTCTGTACTATCACTCCATGTCACCGCCTTCGCATTACAGACCAGAACAGTGGACTACATTTTCTAGTAGATACGGGCGCGAACGTATCGGTATTACCCGTCACAAGAAAACTTAGTTCCCTCGAGAGCAGTGACTACAAACTATTTGCGGCAAATGGAACTGAAATAAAAACATACGGAGTGAAATCGTTAGTGTTAAACTTAAAATTACGCAGAGCATACCGATGGGACTTTATCATAGCCGACGTTAAACAACCTATTTTAGGCGCAGACTTTCTTAGTTATCATAAGTTGCTAGTGGACGTAAACTCAAGGAAACTTGTGGATCAGGTAACCGATTTGAATGTTATTGCATCTATCGTTAGCTTAAGTGAACCATGTACGATACAGTCTGTTAATTGTGACCACCCATACCATAGTTTGTTATCAAAATACCCAAGTATAACCAAACCAATGTCATTCAAGGAAACTTCGCAAATTCCTGTACGTCATTATATCGATACCACGGACCCGCCAGTTTACGCTAGGGCCAGGCCGCTTGCTCCAGCTAGATATAAACAGGTAAAAGACGAATTTCAAAAAATGCAGGAACTGGGAATCTGTCGTCCTTCTAAAAGTCCGTGGGCGAGCCCTTTGCATGTAGTCGAAAAGAAAAACGGCGATATTAGACCGTGCGGCGACTACCGTCGGCTCAATGCGATCACCAAGCCGGACAGATACCCAATTCCACGTTTACACGATTTTACGTACATATTGGCTACGAAAAAGGTGTTTTCCAAAATTGATATTAACAGAGCGTATCATGTTATAGAGACCGCACCGGAAGACGTAGAGAAAACCGCGATTATTACGCCTTTCGGACTTTTCGAGTTTCCCAGAATGACATTCGGTTTGCGCAACGCAGCCCAAACCTTTCAACGCTTTATGGATTCAGTATTCCAAGGTCTAGATTTCGTATTTAATTACATAGATGACGCTCTCATAGCGAGCGAAAACGAGACCTTACATTTAAAACACTTAGAGATCATATTTCAGAGATTAGATAAATATGGCATAACTATTAATCTCTCTAAATGTTGTTTTGGTCAATCTAGGTTAGAGTTTCTGGGACATGAGATCACAACGACAGGTATTCGTCCGTTAGAGGAGAAGGTCAAGGCCATAGTAGAGTTCCCGAAACCGGAGACTATAGAGGAACTACGACGTTTTACAGGTATGATTAATTTTTACCGGTCGCATTTACCTAACGCCGCGATTCATCAGGCTATATTAAATAAGTATCTCGGTAGCTCCAAGAAAAGGGACAAAAGTAAGATCATTTGGTCGGCAGAGGCTAGCGAGGCATTTGAGCAATGTAAAGCCGGTCTGAAAAAGGCTGCTACGTTGTCTCATCCGCGGATCAACACTTCCCTTGCGCTGATGACCGATGCGTCTGACTCTTGCGTTGGCGCCGTGTTGCAACAACAGGTAAAGGGCTCATGGGAACCGTTGGGCTATTTTTCCAAGGGCATATCAGCGGCTCAACAAAAGTACTCGACCTACGACCGTGAATTATTAGCCATTTACATGGCAATAAAACACTTTAGAAAGTTATTTGAAGGTCGACAAGTAATAGTGTATACCGATCATAAGCCACTAACGTATGCATTCTCGAAATTAGGCAAAGATAGTGTCGAAACTCCTAGGCGGATTAGGCAGTTGTTATATACTAGCGAATTTACTACGGACATACGACACATTAGCGGTAACAATAACACGGTGGCTGACACATTATCCCGCATAGAAACCGTATTCTGTCCCACGGTACTCGACTACGACAAAATCGCAGACTTGCAAAAAGACGATGAGTACGTGACTAACTTTAGTTCAGAACCGTGTGACAATAATGTTTGCTTAAAGAAATTATACTTACCTACTTGCGAGAAAATGATTTACTGCGAGGTATCTAATGATGTAGCACGACCATACATTCCGGGGGATTTTAGGCGATTAGCGTTTGAGAGTATTCATAATTTAAGTCACCCAGGAATTCGGGCAACGCGGAAATTGGTCACTAAAAAGTATTTTTGGCCAAACATGAATCATGACATAAATAATTGGGCAAAAACATGTTTGAAATGTCAGCGTTCCAAAATCGATCGACACACGATATCAAATTTAGGTCAGTTTCCCAATGTCGAACGCTTTGAGCATATACATATCGACATTATTGGACCATTACCCATTTCACCAGAAGGATTTAAGTACTGCGTAACCATAATCGATCGATGCACACGGTGGCCGGAGGCTTTTCCTATTTGTGACATTACCGCCGAAACGGTAGCAAAAATTCTGTTCGGCATATCAGCGGCTCAACAAAAGTACTCGACCTACGACCGTGAATTATTAGCCATTTACATGGCAATAAAACACTTTAGAAAGTTATTTGAAGGTCGACAAGTAATAGTGTATACCGATCATAAGCCACTAACGTATGCATTCTCGAAATTAGGCAAAGATAGTGTCGAAACTCCTAGGCGGATTAGGCAGTTGTTATATACTAGCGAATTTACTACGGACATACGACACATTAGCGGTAACAATAACACGGTGGCTGACACATTATCCCGCATAGAAACCGTATTCTGTCCCACGGTACTCGACTACGACAAAATCGCAGACTTGCAAAAAGACGATGAGTACGTGACTAACTTTAGTTCAGAACCGTGTGACAATAATGTTTGCTTAAAGAAATTATACTTACCTACTTGCGAGAAAATGATTTACTGCGAGGTATCTAATGATGTAGCACGACCATACATTCCGGGGGATTTTAGGCGATTAGCGTTTGAGAGTATTCATAATTTAAGTCACCCAGGAATTCGGGCAACGCGGAAATTGGTCACTAAAAAGTATTTTTGGCCAAACATGAATCATGACATAAATAATTGGGCAAAAACATGTTTGAAATGTCAGCGTTCCAAAATCGATCGACACACGATATCAAATTTAGGTCAGTTTCCCAATGTCGAACGCTTTGAGCATATACATATCGACATTATTGGACCATTACCCATTTCACCAGAAGGATTTAAGTACTGCGTAACCATAATCGATCGATGCACACGGTGGCCGGAGGCTTTTCCTATTTGTGACATTACCGCCGAAACGGTAGCAAAAATTCTGTACATTAACTGGATATGTCGCTATGGGTGTCCTGTAAGGTTAACGAGCGACCAAGGTCGTCAGTTTGAGAGCTCTTTGTTTAAACAGTTGATGCAATTTTTAGGCGTTCAGAGAATACGCACAACGCCATATCACCCACAGAGTAACGGAGCCGTAGAGCGCTGGCACAGAACTCTGAAGGCCGCACTCATGACGCGTTTAGATGGAAAGTCATGGGTAGATGAGCTACCTACGGTTTTACTAGGTTTACGTGCAGCTAGTCGTAGCGATAGTGGAATTTCGGCAGCTGAGTTAGTGTTTGGTTGTACATTGCGTCTTCCCGGTGATTTTTACGATTCTACCCAAACGAGTCCTTCAGATCCTAGTAGCTTGGTAGAGCAAATTAAGGAACATATTAAGTCCCTCAAACCGATACCTAAGCCGCACAGTAACTGTAGTGCATTCTTCATTCATCCGGACCTATCCAAGGTCCAATATGTTTTCGTTAGGGATGACACAATTAGAAGACCTTTGAAACCTCCTTATGACGGTCCGTACCGGGTTTTAGAAAGAAGGTCTAAGGTTTTCGTAATTCAATTACCCAATAGGAAAGCTAGTATTTCAGTCGATCGGTTAAAACCTGCTTACACCACTATGGATAGCGTGGATAATGATGTCGATAATGCAACATCTCACATTAATTTACCTAGTGACACACCTGACACACTTACGCGTGGCCCTGAAAAACAACAATATCGCACACGTAGCGGAAGAGCAGTGAAAACACCAATCCGATTTTTGATGACTTGATCACCCTAGTTAGATAGTTAGTAGTATTAATCCTAAGTATATATATGACAGGCCACACACAACTATTTTATCTTGAATCGTTACCACGTAACTTTATTTTACCTCAATTTCTCTAATATAATAATATGGGCCAATACCAAGCAAAAGAAGAAATTGTCGTGGCTCAATCAGGAGGTCAAATTGAAGATAAGTTAGACCAATTCAACATTTGGCTACTTGTTATTGCTGGGTTTCTGGTACTGATATCACTGTACTTTATATGGAGTCGCTGCAATTCGGCGATGAAAGGTTGGGTGCGTAAACAAGTTGCTGTTGTAGGCTCGAATAGGCCCCCTGTACAGGCCGCGCAGCCTACGGCAGATTATGTGTAACATTCTATCGTGTTGTTCCTGTAAAATCTGTGCATTTTGTGTCTCTGTGGCTGTTGTATGTTTCTGTAGCGTAGTGTTAACGTTAATTAGGTACCTAAGAGAATAGTTATAGGATTATAAGTGTGAGCAGTAACAATAGTTTAACTTTTATAATTGTAAACATTCATTAACCGTACACACTCGTCTTAACAACAATGTATCGTGGAAAAATTAGTTTTAGTAAAGTAAGTACCTACCAGTTGTGTAATGAAAGTACTTGTAGCATAGTTAAGGTAAGCTAAGGCACGAGCGGTGACGTTCCGAGAAGTAGATAACAATTGTTTATGTAGCGGCACAGGATTAAATTGCACTTGTAATGATACCTTTGTGATTGTTATTACTTATAAATTTGTGATTGTATATAAAATTCAAGGTTTTGTTTTGTTTTAAATTAAGGGGGGAATATTGTAGGGATATTATAATATCCACAGATATAGCTCCCGTGAATACTGGCCATTGTCGGGCAGTCACTCTGGAACGCTCTCCGCGGAAACACGAAAGTTGTACCTAACAGAGTTAATCTAATTAAACAAGTAATTAGTGCACGGCAGACTTTTATTCGTCCTATAAAACATTAGTAGATCTTTGAATACTCTAAAGATCGATCGTAGTTTGAAAATGCACTTTCTCAATTTTCCACTAATTAACAATTTATTGGTTTCCACTAACTGGAATCCTACTAGAAACTATGGTTCCGTAAGTTTTATTGACCTTTCTTAACTCTAACATGGTTTTTTATACAAAACAAGTTTCAATAAAATAACTTATAGAAAACAACTAAATTAGACAATGTGGCATATAAAACCTTTATAAAATAGGGAATAACAACAAATAAAACATAATAAAAGCCTATCCTAATCGAAAACATAAGAAACCTCATCTAAACAACCTAATCTCTGTATTTAATTATCGATTTATTACCAAATCCTTAATAACTTTCTTACTTCTCATTAAATTCTTACAGGATTTTAAACCTAGCTTAATCTAGCATGCTAAGTTCAATATTTAATGTCTAGAAGAGAATTAAAACATGTTCATTTTAAAAGTATAAATACAACATCAAAAATATTCTACGCGCGACATTCGTAAAATCCGACGCGCTGATTGGTCGACGCGCGGCTGGCGGTCGTCGTATTGTGATGTTGCTCTGCTTGGGGCTCAGGAGTTACTTCTGTCGCCGACAGTAACGATACTAATTATATTCAGTACGGTTTGGCAAATAGTCTCCAATCCAGACCAAAGGCAATTAGACTTGGAAAATATTACGATACAGGAGAAATCCTAGTGTGGGGCACATAATTTAAAAAAAATTGATCAACGACTTGATAAATTCGTCTCGTTTATGTTCCATCGCTGCTTTACCAGAACTTAATATAAAAATATCCTAAAAATAACAACAAACGTTGCTTTTTGCATGTCTTACAATTGCGAAACTGTTTCCTACGGAGGAGTAACCAAGTCGTCGGAGAGGTAAAAGTCTATCTTAATATCCATAAATTTTTGTGTATGTAAATTAATTTACTTATTAGTATGTAATGGTAGTTTATGTATAGTATAGTTATACAAACAGTTGTCGATATACAAATTAATCATGTATTCACCTATGCTTGCAGTAGAATCGCACCTGTAGGTATTGGAATAATTATTATAGTACTTATATACCTACCTAAACCTATTATATTACTTGTCTCGCATGTATCAATATTAATCTTACATAAAGCATTATATTTCTACAATGTGTTGTTAACGTTGAAAAATATTGAAAGAAGCTGCATTCATAGAGATTTAAATAATTACATGGTTGAACCGGAAATCAACACCATGAGAATTTTTTTTTGACAAATTTACTCATTTTAAGTTATGGACAAACGTAAACTATTATTATTATTACTTTTTGTATATTTTTTTTATTGTTTTCATTTATTATATTGCTATGAAATACTATTGACATATTATTATTAAATTATTTCTTACACACAATTAGGATTATATGTATATTTATACTGGGGTCGGTTTCGGGACAGTATTTTACGAAGCCGACTGACATCACACCCCCGCAACCCAGTTACTGGGTAATACTGACGTTTGGAGGTTAGACCAGTTGTCAGACTTTCAGGTTCTGACTACCTGTAACGTCTGCCATACATATTCGTATGACAACCGGGACAGACAGCTTAACGTGCTCTAGAAGACACTGAGGAATAATGTGTAATGAAATCATCAATGGTCACCAATCCACGGACTGACCGCGGCAAGTGCAGCTTAACCTCGCAGATCGTAAAACCCACGTGGATGTTATATCGGCTCGAGCCCCTCTTCTATCTTGTTAACCATAGTTTTTTATTCAAAACAGTAGGTACCTACTCCCAGAAACCATCATCATCATCATCATTTCAGCCGAAAGACGTCCACTGCTGGGCATAGAATATCCCAAAAATCATACAAGGAACGAAATTTTCATCACTCCATCATCATCCATCATCATCATTCATTCGTCATAATTTTCATCACTTAAAAAATCACACATAATCTTCGCAAGTAGGTACCTGAAAATGTATTATTAGCTCCACAAGCGGAAACAAGTAGAAAATCTAAACCAATTTTTACTAAAGCCCACTACATCATTTACAACTAGATAGTGATTCTATTAATAAAATGTCTGCCTCGCCATTGCACTGAGAATAATCCGTATCGATCTGGTTTAAATTTAGTTCGGTACAGGCAAAAGGAAATGTGCAGAATCACGAGAGTGCGCATGTGTGTTCATTCATGTGATAACATGTGATAACATTATAATTGTAACCCAACTTTTCGAGGGCATTGCCTAAGGTCAGAGAAGTGGCGATTTGACATGGCATCGACGAATTATAGGGCCACTTAGTAAGTAAGTAAGTAAGCTTTATTGTTTCCGATTGAATGGTTACAATTGTTATACATCTTGATAGTGTTAGATACATCAATCAGCTCATTAGGATAAGGATCATCATCATTTAGGATCTAAAACAAAAAAATTCAACCCGATTCAGGCTATGCAAGACCCAGTCCTGCGGAAAGCGCAGGACCGGTCGTTGTGGTGATGTTTGGGGGAGGCCTATGTCCAGCAGTAGACGTCTCTCGGCAGAAATGATGATGATGATGAAGATGAAGACCAGTCCTGCATATAAAGTTAGACGAGTCCGAGTCGCTGGAAAAATGCCTCCGCAAAACAGACTTAAAGCAAACAAGATGATCTCGAATCAGTGACGACGGACGTAAGTGTCAATGTCAATGTTCCCCTAATCACATCTACAAAATTTTGTTCCGCGATGACCGGCACGGCACGAGTTCCGTCTTGAACATAGAAACACCGCACGTGTGATAGTGCGGAATATAAGTTTTACGTCACTCATACCGACCGGCGGACCCACGAACAAAATCATGTTCCAACCACAGACATAGTAAAAAATATAGACCAAGTGCTGCGAACAGTCATAGTGAAGCCAACAAAACCGTGCTCCTCCTTGTATAAAACAGCGCTCACGCACAATCATGCACCTCAAACCGTGCTCACTGCTCTCAGTACACATGTCGCGGCATCGTCCAGTAAGCATCGCCAAAAACAAACACCTTCCAGGTGCATGTGTGGGCAGGAGCACTGCTTTGTACATGGAGGAGCATGGTTTTTGCAGGCTTCACTATGATTGTTCGCAGCACTTCGTCTATATTTTTTACTCTGTCTGTGGTTCCAACAAAAAACGTGCTGATTTATCTCATTTCGTTTTATCACGAGTACCGTTGCTATGTGCTTGAGCTGTCTGGTTACGGATCTGTGGTCTGGCTGGCGTAGCGGTACTACTTGTGACCCTGCTTATCAGTTGCAAATGTTGCAATGAATAACACGTTAAAATACACTGTGAGTTATGTATAGGGTGAGTTTGAGATTGGATTATTCAGCCTGCAGGGCCATTACTGAAACGATGGGAAAAGAGGTGCTCAAAGAGGCAGGCTATTTGGCTCTTTGCTTTCTGTGTTTCTCTAAAAACTGGTTACCTGCGTAGAAACAGAAAGGCAATTTCTTATGGCAATACCTATCCTATGTGAGCGGTGATCAAAAAAGATTGTCGAGACTTGTAGCGAACTTTTACCTAATTCATGACTACACGTAACTGTAGTTGACTTCAACAACGGTACCGAAGTTCAGTTTACTTCACGTCATTTGGAACAATTGGAACTGCTCAAACTATGTATAAAAAGAAAGTCGAGACTATTGAGTAAATAAAGGGCACACAACGAACGTAATACTTTTCAAATGAAATTTTAGATGACTCAGTCCCAACATTTTGTTCCAACGGTAATAGGTAGCCGTTTGTAAATTTGTCAGAATATGTGTTACTATGACAAATACTAAAAAAAGAAAAAAAGTCTAAAACTAAAGGGGGTCCCCATACAAGAAACCTCTAAAAACATGTTTTATTCTCAAAGTTTTTCTTCCTGCCCTATCATCAAAACTGTAATACGTGGGACACTCAGAAAGTTTTGCGAAACTAAAAAAAATTGTTCTATACGTACATATATTTTTATCAAATCTTTTCAAAGTACTTTCCACCAGCCTCTATACAAAGATTCATGCGCCTAAACCAGTTTTCAAAACACTTTTTCCAGTCCGCCGCAGACACCTCGTTTACAGCCTGCTCGAACGCAGCCAGCGCATCTTCCGGCGACGAAAATTGTATCCCTTTGAGCTGATTTTTTATTTTTGGGAATAAAAAGAAGTCACACGGTGCTAGATCAGGGCTGTAAGGAGGGTGACCCAGGAGTTTGACTGGCGTGCTGTCCAGGAAGTCCCTCGTTTTGAGTGCGGTGTGCGCAGGTGCATTGTCGTGGTGGAGCAGTAGCCCGCGGAGCCCTGTGTTTGGTCGCTTGTTGCTTATAACAGAGAAAACTTCTGGCAAACATTTGGTAGTATACCATTCGGCATTAATGCTTCTTTGATCCCGTAAGGGAATTGATACCAAGTGGCCAGTCAAATTAAAAAAGCTAGCGATCAAAATCTTACCCCCGCTTCTAGATCGCTTCACTTTGGTAGGCGTTGGCTCATTTTGAAACACCCAAACAGTCGACTGGCGCTTGGTTTCTGGGTCGTATTGATAAATCCAGGACTCATCACCTGTAACGATGTCGTAAACACGCCGAGACGAGCCTGCTTCAAATTTGTTAAGCATATCACGGCACCATTCCACCCGGGCCTGCTTCTGAGCATCGGTGAGGTTGTGCGGCACCCAGCGTGATACTATCCTCCTCACGCGAAGATGGCTGTGTAGAATCTCGTGAACGCTTCCCGATCCAATCTTCAATATGTGTTGAATCTCCTGATATGTAATTCGCCTATTGTCTTGGATTAAATTTTTCACTGCTAGCACGTTTTCTTCGGTAACAGCCGTCAAAGGGCGACCGCTTCTTTCGTCATCCCCCAAAGTTGGTCGACCGCGCTTGAATTCGTTATACCAACGATACACGGTTGCCTTGGAAGGGCCTTCATCCATGAATGCCATTTGAAGTCTATCGTACGATTCATCCGGTTTCAGGCGACACTTGAAATCGTATAAAATCATAGCTCTAAAATGTTCCCGGCGCAGATCCATATTTCAGTGAGACACAATACTTTGAATTAACTCGCAAAAAATGTGGAGGGAAATTTTGAAATTGGAACTTACTTATTTTTACTTATAAATAATCATATTTTCGAAAAACATTATAACTGGCCAGTCTCCCATATATAAAAACTTTTTTTCGCAATACTTTCTGAGGGGCCTGGTATAATCTTCCTAAGAATTCCATTCCGAAACTTTTAAATTCCAATTCTACGTTACCTGCGTTTTGGTTACGGAACGGAAGTATCGGAAGCCTAACTTTATACTGTTTTACTATTTATTATTTTAAACACACATCACATCAACAAGCTTACTAAATACATACATAAATTGGTTGCGGTTGCGCCCGCCCGCGCCTCGAGGTTCTTCTCCAATCTCCCCGTCGCGTCACCGTTGATTGAATACTTAGCTAACCACCAACAGAAATAACTACTTTTCTACCATGTTAGCCTCACTCAACTAAAAATAATTCAAGAACCTTAAAACATCGATATTAGTTGATAAGCAGGTACTTAATTCGTTTTTGAAAATCGGAATGGAAAAACAATATTTCAATCAAAAAAGCTCTTAAAACTCAAGGAAGTAAATAGAATCTGGGTTTGCAAAAGTACAAAAAAATTGTGCTCGCTACGCTCGCGTTGGAATTCAACAATTGACCTCTTTCTCGAAGTTGGACCTACCTAACTGGACAGTTTGTCCTAGGTCTTTGATTATTCAAAGTCCTAGGTACATAATGGTCAACAACTTCGAGTGTAGATTTTCCGATATTTACGGAAATGGGAAATTGGGAATTCGACATAACCTTTGTCCTATCCATATTTCCACTCTATCGGAAGCTCTACTGAGGTCATCGAGCTTTGTACTGAGGTCCTCTATGAACGCAGCTATGACTATATGTTATCAGCAAACTGGTGAGTGATATACTTGCCGTTTATGTTAATGCCTAGCCGTTTCCAGTCCAGAAACCTGAAGAAATCCTCCAATGCAGCAGTGAACAGATTCGGAGAGATCACATCTCCCTGTCTCACACTACGCTGCAGAAGGATAGGTTTTGAGGCTTGGTCCTGTAATCGTTTTCATACAAACACACTTTGATGTACCGATAGTCAATCTGACACCGTTGAAGAGACTGTAGTACAGACCCAATCAGGCACAATTTTGATCTCTTGTTTGTTACAGAGAAGAAGTTACTGTTATTATATTAACATTCTGTTGTCTTGAGTGGAAGTGTTATTACATACATACATATTATCACGCCTGTTTCCCATTGGGGTAGGCAGAAACTAGATTTCCACCTGCTACGATCCTGACACACCTCTTTCGCTTCATCTACGTCCATTAACCTTGTCATGCATGCTCGTCGGTTTAGAAAACTCTTAACCTGGCATTTGTTGAGAACGTCCGCGATTTGATCGCGGTAGTGTTGTTATTAAGACCGGTTAAAGCACGCGCTGGCCTCCGACCTGGGCCCGGGGGCCGCACGCGGTGAGCACGTTGCGTCATGTACAAACTGCAAAAACAAAAACTGCATTTCTATATTTATGAAAAAGTTGTTTTAGCCCATAATTGGATAAATTTTTTTGCTAAAAAAGATCATCCTATACAAGGTGTAATTGAAATAACTGAAAACCTCTTAAGGGTTCATTGTAATCATCATTATGCACAGCTTTACTATGGGACAAATCCAGAAATAGCGAAAAAAATCCAGCTGCTCCATACATTTATGTTTGTATAACTCGACAAAATGTAGACAGCAGCTGCTTTTTTTCGTCTTAATTTAATCGTACTGGAATTGTGGGTCGGGTGAATCGGTCGTTTAATCAGAGAAGTGAATTATCGTTGGTGAAATCAAGCCTAAGAGGTTTTAAATTACACCATTGTATATATTTGTATCAATTCATAGGGTTCTCGCGTTTTAGGGGTACATCACACCGATACCTTCTATTCGATTAACGCGTTGGAACAAATCGCGACTAATTGCACGTTTTCAGCGGCACATCAACTCCGAACCTCTTTGGGCGAACAAAAGATAAATAATGTGCTTAGTCATCTAAAAGTACTTGTAAATTCGACGATTATTTAATACCCAAATTTTCACTTGGAAAAACAGCGGGAATTTGAGAATAAATCCCGAACGACTCTGAAAATAAGTCATGTGCGGCATTGTCAAGGGGTGGAAATACCTACAAATTGTTTTGGTGGTTTCGCACGCATCGTTATTGTGTCGCATGCACTATTTTATCCAACTGTAACGATTAGCAGATATTATAATCAACCCATTTCTATCCCACTGCTGGGCACGGTGTTCTTCTCAGTGTGAGAAATAATAAATAAATAAATGAATATTTTTGGGACATTTTTACACAGCACCATCTCCCAAACTAAGCAGAGCTTGTACTATGGGCACTAGACAATGGATATAATACTTATATACTTTTTTTTTTGTAAATACATACTTATAATACATAAGAAACACCCAGACCAACATAAACACTTATGTTCATCAAACAAATATTTGTGTCCTGTGGGAATCGAACAG
This sequence comes from Asteroscopus sphinx, assembly GCA_949699075.1. Classification (NCBI taxonomy): domain Eukaryota; kingdom Metazoa; phylum Arthropoda; class Insecta; order Lepidoptera; family Noctuidae; genus Asteroscopus; species Asteroscopus sphinx. The sequence goes on from OX453024.1 coordinate 17,852,849, forward strand.
CAGTCCGAACCTCAAACCACTAGACCACAGAAGGGTTAGGCCTTAATCTACCACGCTGGCCTACTGCGGGTTGGCGGACTAGACACATGCCATTGAGACGTCCGTCTGTCTGACACAGGGCTGTATCTTTGCAATGGTAATAGATAACCAGTTGAAATTTTCACTGAATATGTGTTACTATGGTGCCTATCACGACAAATATAAAAAAAAAAAAAACTAAAACTTAAGGGGGTCCCCACTCCCCCACACAAGAAACCTGGAAAAACATGCATTTTTTCATCGTTTTTGTTCCTGCTCTATCTTCTCTATAACGTCAAACTTGGTCTGATTATAGTGCATACAATGTTGTTTAGCAAAAAATACTAAAAATAGGGCAAACATAGACATATGTGGTGGTACCTACGTAAGAAAGAGATGCAAAAAATCACATTTCGCGTACGTTCGTTGATGTCTTTTGATAAACTCACTAAATTAAATAAGTTTCTATGGGGTATCAGCTCGATGGGTTGTACGGAACCCTTACTGCGTGAGTCCGACTTACACTTGGCCGGTTTTTTTAACCGACTTCGAAAAAGGTGGACGTTATGGTATTGAATAGTGAAACGAGCTATAGGTCCTCCTGATGATAAGCGGTTACCTCTGCCTATAACAACTGCAATACCACCTAGGCTGTTGTATAAATGATATTGCGAATCGCGTTTCACCGGCACCCGTACCCTTCTCACCGGAACACAACAATGCAAGCTTCACTGTTTGGCAGCAGAAATATGTACAGAGGTATTGCTTTCCCGGAAGAGCTCTTACTATAACTTCTGTGAATTATGGAAATTAAAAAGAAATAAGCAGCTGCTATGTTCTTTTTTTTAACTACACATAATTTTTTGTGATGCTTCGATTCTTCGATATTCCGATCAAAAGCACCTAACCATTTCGTAGGAGCAACAAAATAATAAAAATGGAATATCTCACACCAAAACCTCTAAAAATACCGTTCTCATTTATTTATAAAAACTTAACTTCCATAAATGATATTATTATAAATCTTACCTGCCATTATCATTTTCTTTTATCAAAAGATACACCATAGACCATTTTAGTTATAAAAAAGAATAAATTAAAAAAACATCGAAGCCCAAAGCATGTTACAAACAGTAGTTGCTTAAAAAAAGTAACTCTACTTATGTTTTTTTCTATTTTCTTTGAAACGATAATTATGTAATTTATATAATCTTTGTGCTTAGCCTCGGACGAATAACAATGGCGGACGCAATCTCTTAGCAATGACTTTATTTTCTTTACATTTCCATACTATACTTTTTTCAGGATATCTGTCGAGGTAAGTTGAATTTAGCCGAGTTTTAACGTCATAAAGAAGATAGGTACCTACTGACTTGAAAAATGTTTGAGTTGGCTAAGGACCCAAATTTCACATTTGGAACCCAAAACGTTCGCTTTTTCAATTCCGTCAAACTACGATCCACATCAGTTTTTATCTATCCTTCTTATTAGTAAATACAACACAAAACTTGCTTTTGAGTGGACGGCGCGCCACTATTTTTTTCGCTCTTTCCCACACTCGTTGACAACTCCAGTGCTGGGGTTGAACTAAGCAATTAATTAGAATTCACGTGCTGTAGTTACCTGATCAAGTAATGTTAGAAGATATAATGCAACTATTTGCGGTTATATTAAACTTCATTTCGTGCGATAAAATGCACTAAAATTGTTATTAAATCAAATTTACTGATTCACCTGGGCCAAAAGGCCGAAATCCAGAGGTGGCCGGCTAACCGGCACAACGACCCTACTCGAAATAATTTTAAAAGAGAGTTTTTATAAAGGTCTATCAATGTTGAAGACTATAAGTTTCTACGTTGCATAGTTTAGAAATGGCAGGGGGGGGACACATTGCAAGCCACTTTGGTGAACTGTATTTCGCAGATGGTATACCTGATAAAAAAGTTGTGTATGAAACATTACCTTCATTTTAGTAGACCTATTCAACGATACCCCACACGAGGGGGTGCAGCGAAAAAAATATTTTCATCCCCATTTCACATGTATGGGCGCCACCCCTAAAATACGTAATCAAGATTTTTTTATTCTTTTAAAATTGAGATCTATATCTATTCCATTTTTTGTCAAAATTTCATTTACTTATGTTTATAACTGTAGAAGTTATTAAGCGGTAAAGGATTAGGACAGACGCCTTTTCTTTTCCTGTTCTTAGCAAGTATACCGGTGTTTCTTTCATACATAACATCAGTAGTACATAAGTGACAGCTGTAGTCAGATTTAAGTAATTGACAACATCATAACTGCATAACCATCCTTCTGTATACGATACGACTGTTCCTACGTTATACATAAACATCATGATACTTAGAAGTGGCCCTCTTATAGAAATGTAATTAACTTTTTTTAATATTGTACACATAACATCTGCTAATACATTTTTGGTTTGTAAAATGAGAAGATCTAATCAAAAACTTTTCTTTAATTCGTGTTTTGATTTAGTGGAATGTACCTACCTATATGACTTTTGGCAGCTACAAATAAATGTATGTCATGTTTTCGTAAAACACCCAAAAAATTGCTTTTAATAATTAAATTCACAATCGGTGATGTTTTCTTGGCTTTTTGCAAAACCTCTATAGGTACCTACCCTCGTCGATTTCAGAGTAATTTTAGCCCCGAGCCTTCGAAAGGGTTACTTCACCACTGACCAGTTTACAGGAATTTACCCAAGTAACACAAAAATGGACCACCTTTAAACTTCTCACATTTGGGGCGCCACAATGAGATCTCACACCTCCTGAAAAACTTGTTATGGCCGCCCCTGTGTGCAATCTTAACTAAATCACAGAACTAAATCGATGGATTGTAAAAATAATCTAGGAACCGACACTTGTAAAGGTCGGTAAGGGCGGCCAGCTTGTATTAAAAATGGATTTATGTCAACGTAAAAAAGTACAATTTCGCTTGTATCGACCGCCCGTTAAACATACTAGATGTTGCTAGAAAGTTGTAGTTTTTTATACAGAATTGTTGTGTAACAGGGTACCGATATGAATAACTGCATGTATCTATTGTACGTATAACGAACACATTATGAAATAGGATTTATTAATCGCAACTTATGAACGATGATTTCCGCAGACATGACTGGCCATGCGCGAAAACGAATGACAAGAGCTGTTAATAAAAAACCGGCCAAGAGCATGTCGGGCCATGCTCAGTATTATAGGGTTCCTTAAGTAGGTGTACAAACGAATCAAATCGAATATTAATCATGGCTATTTTAGTTTTTGCAATAATTGGCAGCATTCGCGACTCAGAGCGTGTTGTTAGTAGCGCCATCTAGCGATAAATTCAAGAAGCCAAATTGAAGAAGTGTGTTCAACATAACACAAAGTTACTTTTTGTGATTTTTTCAAATAGAAAGTAGCTAAAGGAGCATTATTTGCTATGATCATTTTTCTCTAAGGTCAATGACCTTTGAACTAGGACGTTTTAAGTATTTTTTAGTTTTCTCTCTATAACTCAAAAAATCATAATCACATTATACTCGAAATAATTTTAGAAGAGAGTTTTCACAAAGGTCTATCAATGTGGAAGATTATAAGTTTCTACGTTGCATATTTTAGAAATGGCAGGGGGGGGACACATTGCAAGCCACTTTGGCGGGCTATATTTCGCAGATGGTACACCTGATAAAAAAGTGATGTATGAAACATTACCTTCATTTTAGTAGACCTATTCAATGATACCCCACACGAGGGGTGCAGCGAAAAAAATTTTTTTTTTCCCTTTTCACATGTATGGGCGCCACCCCTAAAGAACGTAAAAACTATTTTTTTATTCTTTTAAAATTGAGATCTATATGCAGACTATTTTTGAACAAAATTTCATTTACTTATGTTTATAACTGTAGAAGTTATTAAGCTGTAAAGGATTAGGACAGACGGACAGACGGACAGACGGACAGACGGACAGACGGACGGACATGACGAAACTATAAGGGTTCCTTGTAGGACTTCGGAACCCTAAAAAACGATCCGATATGTACCTAGAATGCTCCGTGAGGCTATTGAAATTAAAAAAACATCCTAATTTTAATAGAGAAGATGGTTGGCAGCTACCACCTGTTTGGAACCCAGTCCTAAAAATAATCAAGTCCCAAACAGCGTATTTTATTGTAGAAGTTCCCCTACAACATTCAACATCACCTAAATATATTATTTATTTCTAAAAGCTATAAAACGTAATTTGAACTTTATGCCAAGTAAATGATTCAGTTTTCTAAATAAATATACGAATGAGTGAGGCGCGTCAATAATATTGTTTATTTTTTTGTCATAATTTTATTATTACACTTGTTTGTCTTTTTGTTGCTATTGTTGTTGTGTATGTGTTTGTCGATTTGTGTCCAATAAATGTGTTTCTTTCTTTTTCTTTCTTTCTTTTATTATATCCATTGTCTAGTACCCATAGCACAAGCTCGGCTTAGTTTGCGACTAGATGGTGCTGTGTAAAAATGTCCGAAATATATTTATTTATTTTATTTATTTATTTTATTATATTCAGGCGAACCGGCCGCTTCGACCGCGCCAACTCACTGTTACCTTTTGATTAGTTTGCTTCAAATGCCAAAGTCTCAGCTTGGTCACATTAATCATATTTTTTCCATACACATGGAACATAAAATTGTTCTTACCCAATTCTTTTTGTCCGTTAAATAAGTTACTGAGATAAGCATTCATCGATCCTTTTAATTCAGCGCTTGCTTTGTAACTCCTGAATGACAGATATTCCTTCCCATCTTTACCACGTCTGATTTTTATATCTGTATCCATGTGAACGTAATAGTCCTCTGTAACATTAAAATTAATAAGTTTTTTTGTTGAAAAATCAATTTTTCAAGATAAGCTTTTATAAGACACGTATTTGGTGCTGTAACCCAAACTCGGTGTATCAACGGTAACTACAGCAGAGATCTTGTGACCATCTTTCAACTCCATCATTAGATCAGCTCCTAAACACAATAATATTGTATTGTCATCGGGTTTACATTTGTTTACCAAATTTCAGTCAATTCTGATGACGGGAATTTGATTAAATTTGGCTTGCAAGATTTGACCTAAGCCAACTAACAAACATTGCAATATAAAAAAAGCATGTAATAAATAATAGGCCTGATAAGAAGGCTCAAAGTCACTCAAAGGGCAATGGAGAGTGCTATGCTCGGAGTGTCCCTGCGTGATCGAATCAGAAATGAGGAGATTCGCAGGAGAACGAAAGTACATAGCCCGAAGAATTGCCAAAATTAAGTGGCAGTGGGCGGGGCACATTGCTCGCAGAACGGATGGCCGATGGGGCAGTAAAGTTCTGGAGTGGCGACCGCGTACTTTGTATCGACAAAGTAGCTGGCGACCAGAATTCCCATTTTCACGATAACGATCATGAAAAATAAGACAAACATAGACATACGTGGGACACTCAGAAAGTTTTGCGAAACTAAAAAAAATTGTTCTATACGTACATATATTTTTATCAAATCTTTTCAAAGTACTTTCCACCAGCCTCTATACAAAGATTCATGCGCCTAAACCAGTTTTCAAAACACTTTTTCCAGTCCGCCGCAGACACCTCGTTTACAGCCTGCTCGAACGCAGCCAGCGCATCTTCCGGCGACGAAAATTGTATCCCTTTGAGCTGATTTTTTATTTTTGGGAATAAAAAGAAGTCACACGGTGCTAGATCAGGGCTGTAAGGAGGGTGACCCAGGAGTTTGACTGGCGTGCTGTCCAGGAAGTCCCTCGTTTTGAGTGCGGTGTGCGCAGGTGCATTGTCGTGGTGGAGCAGTAGCCCGCGGAGCCCTGTGTTTGGTCGCTTGTTACTTATAACAGAGAAAACTTCTGGCAAACATTTGGTAGTATACCATTCGGCATTAATGCTTCTTTGATCCCGTAAGGGAATTGATACCAAGTGGCCAGTCAAATTAAAAAAGCTAGCGATCAAAATCTTACCCCCGCTTCTAGATCGCTTCACTTTGGTAGGCGTTGGCTCATTTTGAAACACCCAAACAGTCGACTGGCGCTTGGTTTCTGGGTCGTATTGATAAATCCAGGACTCATCACCTGTAACGATGTCGTAAACACGCCGAGACGAGCCTGCTTCAAATTTGTTAAGCATATCACGGCACCATTCCACCCGGGCCTGCTTCTGAGCATCGGTGAGGTTGTGCGGCACCCAGCGTGATACTATCCTCCTCACGCGAAGATGGCTGTGTAGAATCTCGTGAACGCTTCCCGATCCAATCTTCAATATGTGTTGAATCTCCTGATATGTAATTCGCCTATTGTCTTGGATTAAATTTTTCACTGCTAGCACGTTTTCTTCGGTAACAGCCGTCAAAGGGCGACCGCTTCTTTCGTCATCCCCCAAAGTTGGTCGACCGCGCTTGAATTCGTTATACCAACGATACACGGTTGCCTTGGAAGGGCCTTCATCCATGAATGCCATTTGAAGTCTATCGTACGATTCATCCGGTTTCAGGCGACACTTGAAATCGTATAAAATCATAGCTCTAAAATGTTCCCGGCGCAGATCCATATTTCAGTGAGACACAATACTTTGAATTAACTCGCAAAAAATGTGGAGGGAAATTTTGAAATTGGAACTTACTTATTTTTACTTATAAATAATCATATTTTCGAAAAACATTATAATTGGCCAGTCTCCCATATATAAAAACTTTTTTTCGCAATACTTTCTGAGGGGCCTGGTATGTGGTGGTACCTGCGTAAGATAGACATGCAAAAATTCATATTTCGCGCACTGTGCGTTGATGTCTTTTGATAAAATCTCGTAAATTAAATCCGTTTTTATGGGGTATCAGGTCGTTGAGAGGTACGGAACCCTTACTGCGCGAGTCAGACTCGCACTTGGCCGGTTTTATTATTCTTATGTACTAGGTCTAGGTACTTAAACGTGTCTATGTTTGAAGTTAGAAATATATTAGAGAAGAGTGTGAGTGCTGTTGTAGGGTTTCCTAAAACTAAGTTCTAAAACATTTTTAGAACTCGCGCCGATTTTACGCCGATACGCAGATAAGCGGCGGCGTCGTCTAAAAACCGTCGGCGGCGGCAGTAAATCAATATCACTTGTTTTTCAACACACTCAACATGGATGGCAAATTGGTTAATAGTCTAGAACAGCGGTACTCTAAGTGTGTTCCGCGGAACCCTAGGGTTCCGCGATACCCCTGTAGGGGTTCCGCAAGAATTTAGAAAAAAAAAACAAAACACCTCTCTCTGGTCACTGGTCGAACGTTTTGAATCCGCCCGCCGCGCGTATACTTGTGAGCGCCCAGTCCCTTTGATAAAAGCCGCCTCTGAATTAGACGCTATAGTTGTGAACAAGCGACTTTCGGATCTATCTTCAAAAGCATAAAGTCGAGATTGTTTACAACGCATTTTTTTGTATTTATATTTTTATTTCCGCTTTTTGTTTATCAAAGGCGCCGACTCGAGTATTTTTGAGAATGTTCGAGTTCGAGTCTAGGACTATGTATAAAAGCGCTATTATATAAAAAAAGTCGCGCCTCGTCAGTCAGTTGACGATTAGCGTTCGGAGCGATAAGTTCGTACCTACCTACTTACAAGCTGGCTAGCCTGCTGCCTTCTTGTAAGTTCTACTGCCCGCTGTATTCTGATTGTATCAGTTTTGTACATTTCTTCTTTGGACTAAACTTTGTCTCATAAACGCAGTAACGATTGTGCATTATTTTGACCCTACCATCCTGACGTGTAACATTATTAATAAAGAAGAATGGAACGTTGGCTTAAAGGTGTTAAACGTGTTGCAACGACATCTTCTAATGACGCTGAATGTTCAAAAGCAGTACGCGCGGAGAATACAGCAATTACCGACCCAGACGATGATGCCACGACGTCAAGCTCCACGGTTTCAAAGACGAAAAAAAGGAAGTATGATGAATCATATATCAGTTTCGGATTTGTTGATTCCAACGGCTCACCTCTCTGCATGTTATGTAGTAAACTACTTCCTAATAGTTCCATGGCACCTGCCAAATTACGCAGACATTTAGAAACTGTACACCCCGAGTCTAAAGACAAGAATAAAGAATTTTTTGTTCGTAAAAAAGAACAGTTATTGGAAAGTCAAAAAAATATGATGCATGTAACACAAACTATCAATGAAAAGGCCACGGAGGCATCATATTTAGTTAGCTATCGCATTGCACAAGCAGGTGAAGCGCACACTATCGCTGAGAATTTAATAAAGCCATGTGTGTTAGACATAACAAAATGTATGCTCGATGAAAAATCTGCAAAGCATCTTTCTACTGTACCGCTATCAAACGATACTGTTTCACGGCGAATCCATGATCTGGCAAGCTACGTCAAACAAGAACTAGTTGCACGTCTACAAAAAACACGATTCGCCTTGCAAATGGATGAGTCAACTGATGTCACTGGTCTGGCTATCTTGCTGGTTATCGTGAGATATCCATATGAACGTTCTTTTGAAGAAGACATGCTTATGTGTTCACCGCTGCCCACAAACACTACCGGGGAAGAAATTTTTAATAAAATAAACATATTTTTTAAAGAAAATAATCTTAGTTGGAACGATTGCATTGACATTTGTACAGATGGGGCCAAGGCGATGACAGGTAAAACAGCAGGAGCAGTATCACGAATAAAAAGTAAAGCGCCTAATTGTAGTTCCAGCCATTGTATTCTGCATAGACAAGCACTTGCGATGAAGCAAATGCCGTCAAATCTAAAATTAGTTATGGATGAAGCGGTAAAAATAATTAATTTTATCACATCACGACCACTACAATCCCGATTGTTCTCATTATTGTGTGAAGATTATGGCAGCAAACATAAAACACTGCTGCTCCATACAGAAGTGCGATGGCTGTCTCGGGGTAAAACTTTAACAAGGCTATTTGAACTTAGAGCCGAGTTACAAATGTTTCTTTCAGCAGATACAGTTTCTTTTAATTTGAAAGACCGTTTTTATGATAAAACTTGGTTGTTCCGATTGTCTTTTATGGCGGATATCTTTCAAAAACTGAACGAATTGAATTTATCATTGCAAGGTAAACAGACAACAGTGTTCCAGGCCTATAACAAAATAACTGCCTTCAAAAGAAAATTAGATTTTTGGATTATTTGCGTTGGTAAGAGAGAAATAGAAAGCTTTACGTCACTCAGTGAGTTTGTTAGCGATAACGACTCGGAAATGTTTCAAGATGATGTGTTTGAAGAATTGGTCCAAAATCTCACTTCGATGCGCGCATCTTTTGTAAAGTATTTTCCCGAAGAACATAATACAAAAATGAAGCTGAATTCATGGATTCATAATCCTTTTTTACCCAACTTGCAAAAGCCCGAAAGTATGTCAAACGAGATATATGAATCTCTTTTAGAAATGTCATCAGACACAAGTATGGAGTCACTGTTCAAAACGACGCCTCTCAACGATTTTTGGTGCAGAATCCGTGATGAATATCCAATGCTTGGCAGAATGGCTCTGAATATTCTTCTCCCGTTCCCAACAACATATTTGTGCGAAACAGGATTCTCAACCTATGCAGCCACGAAAACAAAATATCGCAATAGACTGGACGCCGAACCTGATATGAGACTTCAAATGTCTTCTATCAAACCTGATATCAACCAATTGATGAAAAATAAAAAACAGTTTCATACCTCCCATTAGTTAAGATTTTTTCATTTTTAATATCTTCTATTATTGTACTTGGCATGTGGTTAAAGTAAGTAATAATTAGTAACTGTTACATTGTACTTTTATTATGCTTATATAATAAAGAATACACTTTTAAAAACAATTGTTTTATTGTAGGGTTCCGTCAAGTATTTTGCTTGTCAAAAGGGTTCCGTGACCAAAAAAGTTTGAGAACCGCTGGTCTAGAAGATCTGGAGCATTTCTTTGGTTCCCGCATGCGGGAATATGAGGAAAAGCTGCTGAAGGCCACACCTACAGCTGGTCCTGTGCACTTGGACATTGCCTCGTTATCCACTGAATTCACCGAGTTTAAATCATTTGTGATGCAAACATTTAAGAAATTCAAAACACAAATTGAACTTCTTTCATTAGGTCTAGACAGACATGAAACGAAGATGAGGAATAAGGTTTTGCTGCTACATGGAATTCCTGAGAAGTCCAATGAAAAGCTGTTGGATTCGGTACTAGAAATTGTAACCAACAAAATGAAACTCCCCGATGTGAGTATGCACAACATTAATGTATGCCATCGTCTTGGGGCCAGCCCGGGCAAAACCAGACCAGTCTTGGTCAGATTTCATGACATGGAGCATCGGCGCCTTGTCTGGGACAACAAGAAGTCAATGAAGGACACAGGTATCACCGTGTCAGAATTTTTGACCAAAACAAGGCATGGGGTTTTTATGGCTGCCCGAAAACACTTCGGCATGAAGAGCTGCTGGTCTGTCGAGGGCAAGATCGTCATCCTCACATCCAATAAAACACGTCGGAAGATCGAGTCCATGGGCGAACTGGAGGACTTAATTGTGCAATTCCCAACTAGTGTGGCAGATACCGGCAATCGTGCCCAATCTGAGGAAGCTAGCATGCAAAAATTGTTTTTTGACCACAAGTTTCTGGATTGAACAGTCAAAAGAGAGCCAGAGCCTAGACGCCTGATTATCACGATAAACTGGCAAGTTCATGTTAAATAAATAAAAAAATCTGTGTATGAGAAAATATTCTGCAGCTGATAATATTTTTGATGATGGCACCCATTGAAAGAGAGAGAATGTAGCTTAATTCTGAATAAAGATTTTTGTTTAAAATTCAATAAATATTTTTGTCACACGTTTGTTACTGAAAGAATATTAAATCTAATCTTCAGAAAATCTCGTCTGTTTATGTTTGAAACGAGATTTAATGAACAACATTGCATGAAAAGATTATATCTCATCACAAAGCGAATGGATTTTGGCTTGCTTCAAACAAAAACGTACAAGATTATACGCTTGAATGTTATCTAAAGATTTTAGATCAGATAAATTATTAAATTCGACCGAAAGGCGTTCATCATTAAAATGAAAAACAAAAAAAAACGCAGCTTCTGTTTTACAAAACGCCACGCTGGAGCGCAAAATTGAGATTTTCCCAAAAAAACACATGAAAGGCCTCGTTTGTTCGGGGCGTTTGAAAAAAATGAAGGTTGTAATTTGGCACGTCAGGTGGCAGTGATGAATGAGTGAAGTAACAGAATGGTGGATGAACGAGGGGGGTTTGGGATTTAGAATTCACATTACTTTATTCGTTAATGTATTTGGCTGATGTCACTATTTTAGCGTTTTACTATTTTATTACCCTACAGCATTAAAATGTGTGGCAAAATGTCAATGAATAATGGTCAAGATCAAGTTCATATTCAAAGGTGTTGCTAATTTGGTTGCGTGTTATACGTACCATTTCCATCATGTTAGCTGCGGGTGGTTGGCTGGAGATCTGTCCCAGGGCAACGGATTGCCTGAGACGATTGTGCGCGTCGACAATCGCTTGCTTCTCGTACGCCGACAATCCTCCAGATTCTAGAAAGAAAGAAACATCAATTATTAAAATGATCCTGCTAAAACACAATTCTTTCGCCAAATTTATACGAGATTTGTCCGAATCTGAGTGTCAAGGAGACATTATCATTCGAGTGATTTCATAATCCGTTGGATTTATCTGATTTATTAGACCGGTGCGTGCTAACACAGGTGTCTGTCAATAAAATTTAACGACCTCGACCCATACAAGTATGTAAAATAGGAGCATCGTTTTTGGGTAAAAACTCGTTCGCAAAATCCAGACTGGGTGGCGGCGATTGAATTGATGGTTTCTTTGTATAATTACGAACAGTTTATGAATTTTTATGTGCTTTAGATGCTTTTGGAGTTTAGTGGAGAAAATCATAAAATATATAGAAATTACCTGGCACCATTGGTGCAGATTCAAGATATTATTATTAAAAATATCGATCACGTTTCTTGAATACACCAAATCTGTTTATTATTTAAATTTATGATGTTCTATTAATTGAATATTCCTTAATATTGTGATCTTGATTTATTGCAACTTGGGAGAGGCCTATGTCCAGCAGTGGACTGCGATAGGCTGAGTTGAGGATATGTAGGGAGATGGGATGTCGGAGGTGGAAGACTGGAAAACTGGTCCTGCTGAAGAAGGAGGGGAGTCCTGCAGATTCACCATCTGCATACCGCCCCATCGTGTTGTTGGATGAGGTGGGCAAGCTCTTTGAGAGAGTAATTGCAGACCGCCTTGTCCAGCACCTCACTAGGATGGGGCCGGATCTGGCGGACAACCAGTTTGGTTTCCGCCGGGGGCGCTCCACGGTGGACGCCATCATGCGCGTAAGGGCTCTGGCGGAGGAAGCAGTAGCCCGGGGGGAGGTGGTTTTGGCAGTGTCTCTCGACATTGCCAACGCTTTCAACACCTTGCCCTGGAGTTGCATCAGGGTGGCACTCGAATTTCATCGAGTGCCGACCTACCTTCGTCACATTATCGGGGCCTACCTAATGGACAGGGCCGTCATCTACCCGGGTCGGGAAGGATGGGGTCGGCGAGAGATGTCGTGCGGTGTTCCACAGGGATCGGTTTTGGGGCCGCTTCTGTGGAACATCGGTTACGACTGGGTGCTACGCGGTGCACTTCTCCACGGCGTCGGCGTGACGTGCTACGCCGACGATACGCTGGTCACGGCGAGGGGGAAGACGCACCGGGAGGCGACCATGCGGGCGACAGCAGGGGTTGCGCTAGTCGTTGCAAGGATCCGGCGGTTGGGTCTCGAGGTGGCTCTACATAAGTCTGAGGCCCTTTGTTTCCATGGGCCTCGGAAGGGGCCGCCTTCGGGATCCCATATAGTGGTAGGAGGCGTCCGCATCGGCATCGAGTCAACGATGAAATACCTGGGACTCGTCCTCGATAGCCGGTGGGACTTTGGGCCGCACTTTAAGCGGTTGGCGCCCAAGCTGTTAGGGGCCGCGGCTGCGCTATCGCGGCTGCTGCCAAACTTGGGAGGGCCAAATGCCTCCTACCGGAGGCTCTACCTGGGGATCGTACGGTCCATGGCCCTTTATGGGGCTCCAGTGTGGGCGGACACCCTGACGCCGCGCAATGTCACGCTGCTGCGTAGGCCGCAGCGTGCGATGGCCATCAGGGTGATTCGAGGGTATCGTACGGTCTCCTTTGAGGCGGCGAGCCTTCTAGCCGGATCAATGCCCTGGGATCTGGAGGCAAGGGACCTTGCGTTGAGGTATCATCAGCGTGAGGACCCACCTGATCGGAGCGAGGTCCGCCAGATCCTAGTGGCCGAATGGGAGGAGTGACTTGCGCAACCCAGTGCAGGGCACGCCGCAATAGCGGCGGTAAGGCCCGTCATGGAGGAGTGGCTGGAGAGGGGCTATGGCACCCTCACCTACCGGCTGACGCAGATACTCTCGGGGCACGGTTGCTTCGGGAAGTATCTGTGTCGCATAGGCCGGGAGCTGACTCCCGAGTGTCATCACTGCGGGAGCTGCCTTGAGGACACGGCGCAGCACACACTGGCGGAATGCCCAGCTTGGGCCACGCAGCGCCGTGACTTTATCACTGCAGTAGGCGGCAGCGATCTCTCGCTTCCGGCCGTTGTTTTGGCTATGGTCGGGAGCGAGAACGCTTGGGAGGGCGTCGTCTCCTTTTGCGAGGAGGTGATGCTCGCTAAGGAGGCGGCGGAGAGGGTTCGAGAGGCAACGACCTCTCTCCCTACCCGCAGGAGACGGACCGGGCGTCGCAGGAGGGCGTACGCCGACCTCCAGCCACCCTAGGAGTGGGCCTGCGGGCGGCGGACTCGGGGTAGCCCGCCGCCCGATCAGTCAAGGCCCGTGACGGTGGCGCGTCGTGTTCCACGCGCGCCAGTCAAGAGAAGGGTGCGGCCCATGATGCCGCACGGGGAGAAGGGGCTCGCCTACTAGTGGCGAGCCAGGACCTGCCGGGGGTGGTTGGACGACTATAAGTTTCCCACGCCCCCGGCCAATGGTTGGAAGAGGAACACCGTGGTGGTTTTAGTCGGTAAGAGTCCGACACTGGCTCCGCCATCCCCGGGCGGAGTGCGTCCATGAGGATTTCCCCACGTAAAAAAAAAAAAAAAAAAAAAAGGGAGATGGGATGTAGTGTTTTGTTCAAAAATGTTTTGCTAAATGGGGAATTTTATCATTTAAAATGTGATCTTTTGATCGTAACCTCTTCAAATCTGTTTTGATAGTTGATAGATGTTAACCTTGGTCCTGAGTGTTGAACACAGATTATATTATACAACTGTCTCGAAGGCACTTCAAGATTTTCAGTTCTAGGTTTGCTTTTGGAATAAAAAAACTGCACAGTGGTCAATTTGGTGTTTCCTGAATCAACATTTGAAAGAGCCCTATCACTAGTGCTTCCAACTTCCAGCTTTTTAGTGGCATATTATTTGCTAGTGCTCAGAGAGAAAGACAGACATTCTTAATAATTTGTGGACATTCACCTACTGAGTCTATTGACTCTCTCACCAATACTCTGGAACATGATGAGGCCTAGCGGTATACCGACTATCGCGTAGAACATTGTGAACAGTTTGCCGCCGATGGTTGCCGGCGTTGAGTGCCCGTAGCCTGTTGCAAAAGAAATAATGGTTGAGTAATAGAAATAAGAAGACTCCTGCCGTTCTTGTGATAGCGTGCGCAACCCTTTTATCTGTATTTTTTTTCACGGCTTTCATGGCTGTCGCATAAAATTTTTTATTTTTACTTTTTATTCATATTTTTATGTCGCATATTTGGAAAACTTATTTTTATCCATTTTTCCTTCACATTCTCATATCTTATTCATTAATATACATTTTCTATTTTAATTAAAAATATTTTATTTATTTAAACACATATTTTTTTTACCCTAGACCAATATATGTACTTTCTTATAATTATCTATAAACACAGTTCCTTCGTCCGTGTGTCGCTGCAGGGTGCCAACTGAAAATCAGCACTGGACGTTCAACGCCAGCACATGCTGAGTTGGTGACCCTTTTGGCATGGGCATGCCGGCAGCAACTTCATGTTTTACTTATATCTATTTTAGTACTTTATTTAATGTTATTTGTTGTGCTGTCACTGTCCTGTGCCAAATAAAATCTTTCTTTCTTTCTTTCTACTCATGGATCATTTTCGTTTGTTAGGCAGGTTGGGATCACCAGCACCATTTTACCCACAGGTACAAGATACGTGTTGATGATTGTTCACCCTAGCTAATGTAATGACTATAGTGACAATAAACACCTTTTTTTTCTATGTACGCGATTAATCTTGGTCGATAATACTCCTTATGGTATGTCTAATTATGTGCGTTAGTAGACATTAGTATCACTTAGACACTTACCTACCTACTATTCTATATATCTTTTTCACATAGCATAGGTACGGTGACACGGAGAGCACGTTAAGCTGTCGGTCCCTGTTGTCATACGAATATCTATGGCAGTCGTTACGGGTAGTCAGAAGCCTGAAAGTCTGACAACTGGTCTAACCTCCGAATGTCGGTATTACCCCGTAACTGGGTTGCGGGGGTCTGATGGCAGTCGCTCCGTGTAAAATACTGATGTTCAGCCGCATCTGGCTAGACTACGTCCTCTGACTGTATACAAAATATCAATCAAATCCAGTTAATAGCTTAGCCACAGGAAATTATTTTAATTTTATTAATTTTGAATGTAGGACCATTTTGCCGAATTTTGACGAATGTGATGCAGTGCACCACATCAGAAGCCAGCATCTTGGAGGCCACGTCATCTCAATGCAGGAGATCAAATCCTCCTCCCCCAAGGTCATAGTCGACTTTATGATTGACTTGCAGCTTGGGGAAGTGCTGTAATGCTGCAAGAGGCGTCACAATAGATCTTTTAGGTCGCAGTGGCTTAGGGGCGTTTCAAGACCCTACCTCTTTCCTCAAATAATGTAAGGACCATTTTTAGGGTTCCATAGTCCTACAAGGAACCCTTATAGTTTCGTCATGTCCGTCCGTCTGTCCGTCTGTCCGTCTGTCCTAAACCTTTACAGCTTAATAACTTCTACAGTTATAAACATAAGTAAATTAAATTTTGTAAAAAAATAGAATAGATATAGATCTCAATTTTAAAAGAATAAAAATATCATGATTACGTACTTTAGGGGTGGCGCCCATACATGTGAAATGGGGATGATTTTTTTTTTTCACTGCACCCCCTCGTGTGGGGTATCATTGAATAGGTCTACTAAAATGAAGGTAATGTTTCATACATCACTTTTTTATCAGGTGTACCATCTGCCAAATATAGCCTGCCAAAGTGGCTTGCAATGTGTCCCCCCTCCTGCCATTTCTAAACTATGCAGTGTAGAAACTTATAATCTTCCAAATTGATAGACCTTTGTAAAAACTCTCTTTTAAAATTATTTCGAGCATATTGTGATAATAGTTTTTTGAGTTATAGAGAGAAAACTGAAAAATACTTAAAACGTCCTAGTTCAAAGGTCATTGACCTAAGAGAAAAATTATCATAGCAAATAATGCTCCTTTAGCTACTTTCTATTTGAAAAAATCACAAAAAGTAACTTTGTGTTATGTTGACGACACACTTCTTAAATTTGGCGCCATCTAGCGGCGTCTAACAACACTCTCTGAGTCGCCAATGCTGCCGTCAAGTACCATCTATTGCAATTGGCACTGTATAGCGCCATCTAGCCGCTACTGACAACACTCTCTGAGTCGCCAATGCTGCCATCTATTGCAAAAACTAAAATAGCTATGATTAATATTCGATTTGATTTGTTTGTAACACCTACTTAAGGAACCCTATAATACTGAGCATGGCCCGACATGCTCTTGGCCGGTTTTTCTAGGCAAAGATCGTTAAGTCAAAGGCCTGTGCGAGTTCATATGATTTTAAACTCTCTTTTTCAATTATTAAAAATGATAACTAATGGTGTTACTTATTATTTAAATGTTTTTAATGTTTATTTTGTTCAAAAATTTCATTTTTTAAATTTTCGATAAACATCATAATTATGTCTTTAAAATGCTTCTTTAAACTAGTAATAAACGTGTTTTCATTTAAGCGTGTACTACACGGTGAGCAACCAGCCTCCCCACCAAGGTAACCTTGATGGGAGGTTGGTCGCTCACAGCCGTCGTCAAACAAAATTTGGTGACAAACCACTGTCTACATGGTTGGAAACCAGCAAGATCACCCTGGTGGGGAGCCTGGTTTGTCAGACACGCGCGACCCGCGCCCTGTCTGTAGTGGCGCGAGACACGCGCGGCCCCCGCACTCAAACCGACGCGGGCCCGCCGCGAGCCCGCGATTCGTGTGATTTCGTCTATATAAAAACAGGTTCATATACCAGCCGCGGGCCCGACCCAAACCGTGCCCGTCCCGCAACCCGCCTTGTGTGTGATTTGCGCTTAAACTAAAATAATCGACTTCTCTACTTATCTGTGAAGGTACTTTAAAAACATTTCTTTATTTTCTTGAAATAAGTACTCACACATAATTATAACTATATTATCTACATTTATTTAACATAAGCTTAAAACATAATTATATCACTTTATTGGGTACGCAAAACTTTGTCTTGCGAAAGTTTGTACCCTCTCTCTTCTCATGGGTGTCGTAAAAAGCGACTAAGGGATTCACCAGAGGATGATCAAGCTATACTTTTCCAGTTTAAGCTGACCTCGCTTGTATAGGCTTTCCGTACAATGAGAGGTCAGCTTATGCTGGAAATGTATAGCTTGATAATGTGTAGCCGTGTGTATGATGTGTAACACGTTTTTATACAATGTGTGAAAAAAATAGGCAATAGGCTCGCCCCCTATTACATGAGACTTATAATATAACTGGCGAAATGTGGGTGTAATATACACCTCTGCCTACTCCTTCGGGGAATACAGGCGTGATGTTAACTATGTGTGTAACAAAAATATAGGTGCATGCATACCCTTTATTATTTTAATTTGTGCGGTATAGGTTTCTGAATGTATACAATAAAAACTCGGACGAATAAAAAAAGGCGGACGGAATCTCGCTAAGAAAAGATTGAAGCACTTATTTTTTTCCTAAACTCACTATAATTTCGACAGAATTTTAACACACCCCGATATATATATTGTTATTTTATCTACTAAATTAAACACACATCGAGGCTTATGTATAAATATTCATAGTTCGTGGCGTATTTGTCTCTTAATTGAGACAAAATCCCTTTGCAACGGGTTTACGCGATTTGCCCATGTAGTTTTGAATTAAAATTGTTCACATTTAATTTAAATTGCCATTGTGAGTGTGAATATTTTGCTTTTCAAAGTTAATTAATTAGAAATTGTTGGAGATGATGCTGGCCATATCGTGCTGGCGGCACATGCGGTGACATGTTCCGTGTATTTTGTTTGTAATGTAAAAAAAACTGTACGTCAAGACTGACGCATATCTTGTATCGTGTTACAATATATTAATATACGTAGTATCCACACATTCCACTTTTATTTTAACAGGTTATGGGCCCAGACCAACCCAGAATAGCCCAGGCCAACCCAGAATAGCCTAGGATACCCCAGGATCACATAAAACGATCCGGACGTAGAGTACGTATAATATTTTTTGTAACGAAAGTGTCAGTGGTGTCGGTGAAAAGGTTCGGACATTACAGAATGGCCGAAGAAAATTTCAATTCTGCTTGCTATGGCATTAGAAAATTAAAAGGGGCGGAAGATTTCGCCGATTGGAAATTTTCAGTGAGAAATTTTCTAGAGTCGAAGGACTTGTACAAAGTTGTAGAAGCTACTGAGATTTCAAGTGAATTGAAAGATACCGACAGGAAGGCACGAGCAAGCATATGTTTGTTGTTGGAGCCAACGTGCTTCTCGCACGTGTATAATGCGAAAACTGCCAGAGAAGTGTGGGAGAATTTATCCAATGCTTATGAAGATAAAGGTTGGGGTAGACGGATCACTTTACAACGTCAATTATGGCAATGTAAGCTGGATACCTACGACTCTATGGAGAAGTATATATCGAAAGTAATCTGTTTGTCTCAGCAACTAGCAGACATTGATGCTAAGATTTCTGACGATTGGATTATTTCTATTCTGTTGAGTGGACTTACTACGGAATACAATCCATTGATAATGGCAGTCGACAACAGTGGAAAAGAAATTAGCTTAGAGCAAATAAAAACCAAATTGCTGCAAGAAGCGAACAGGCAGACAGAAGCAATTCGCATTGGTGAGCAAGCTCTTATTACAACTAAGGCATCCAAAAACAAAAACGCTCGAAAACCAATTGTATATAAATGTTTTAAGTGTCATAAACCAGGCCACAAAGCATCGGAGTGCAAAGGCAGTAAAATTAATGCACATGTATGTATGAGCATGGGAGATTCCATCAACAAAAACAGCTGGTATCTGGACAGTGGCTGCTCAAACCATATGACGCATGATGCTAGAAAGTTATTCAACTATGAAAAGGTGAAGAATAACATGAAAATAAAAGTGGCAAGTGGTGAAGAAATTCCAGTTAAAGGCAGAGGAGATGCCGCTCCAAAAGTCAATGAAAATACCAAACTTTCATTGAGCAATGTTTACCATGTTCCCGGTCTCTCAATGAATTTAATCTCGGTGAGTGATCTCGTAAAAAAGGAGTTCGCCGTAAATTTTGATAAAAGAGGTTGTACTATAAAAAACCAAAACGACCAAGTAGTCGCAACTTGCAAAGAAGTTGACGGAATTTTTGAATTGAAAGAAAAAGAAAATTACGTGGTCAATTTGACATTGTCAAATGAAGTTTTGTCAAATATTTGGCATAGAAGATTAGCTCATTTAGGACACAAATATATGGAAATTTTAAAGAACATTGTGACTGGATTGAATTTCAAAAACACTGATAAAACCGAGCCATGTGTTTCATGTATAAATGGAAAAACGTGCAAGAGCCCAATCAAAAACCGAGGCACAAGGGCAGAACACATTTTAGAAATTGTACATAGTGATTTATGTGGGCCTATGGAAGAGCCATCATTTAGTGGTTCCCGATATATGTTGCTTTTTATCGACGATTACACGCGCAAAACGCATGTTTACTTCTTGAGAAATAAGAGTCAAACTATTGATAAATTTCGCGAGTACAGAGCGGAAGTAGAGAAGCAGACAGGAATGTCGATAAAATGTCTCAGATCTGACAATGGTAAAGAATTTTGCAACCAAGCCTTCGATAAAATATTAAAGTCTGCTGGCATAAAGCACCAAAAAACGGTTCCATACATGCCTGAGCAAAATGGCGTGGTCGAAAGGGCGAACAGATCGATTATAGAAAAAGCAAGAACGTTGCTTTGTGAGGCAAAACTAAGCAAGAAATTTTGGGCCGAGGCGGTATGTACAGTAGTATATTTAAAGAATAGAAGCCCGACAAAGGCTGTAACGAATAAAGTACCTGAAGAACTTTGGTCCGGTAAGAAAGTAGACTTGAGTCATTTGAAAATGTTTGGTTGTCAAGCGTTTGCGCTTAAGCCCAAACAGAAAAGACAAAAGCTTGACATGAAGACTGAAGCTTTGATTTTCATCGGCTATAGCGATACTACTAAAGGTTATCGACTTATGAATCCAAAGACGGGAGAAGTAACAGCTGCAAAGAATGTCAAATTCTTAGAGCATGTATTTCCTGGTGATGGTACGGAAGTTACGAAAAACACAGTCGTTCCTGTTGAAATAGAGGAGGAACGAATAGATTCTGTGGTTGAGAGGCGTGTTCCTGATAGTATTTCACAAAGTGAAGAAGATTTTCATGAAGCGGAGTGTACAAATATTGAAGCCGCGGTTTCACCAGATCAAACAATTATTGAAACGAATCCGACGAGCACGAGTACAGTAGAACCAGAACGAAGATATAATCTTCGTGAGCGTAAGCATATCGACTATACGTGCAACGCTATCGCGGAAATTAACGGCGATCCAATGACGATCGAAGAGGCATTAGCAAGGCCTGATTGTGACCTATGGCAAAAAGCCATAGACGATGAAATACAGTCTTTGAAAGACAACCATACTTGGTCACTGGTAGATTTACCGTGTGATAAAAAGGCGATTCAATGCAAATGGGTCTTTAAAATCAAGCGAAACAGTGATGGTAAGGTGTCAAAGTATAAAGCTAGGCTAGTAGCGAAAGGGTTTACGCAAATTTATGGCGTAGATTATAACGAAACCTACTCTCCGGTACTAAGAAGCTCGACTTTGCGTTTATTATTTTCTTTGGCTGCTGAATACGATTGGTGCATTGATCAATGGGACGTAACGACTGCTTTCCTGTATGGCAAGATAAAAGAAGACATCTACATGCTTCAGCCTAAGGGGGCGATCGTAAAAGGCCAGGAAACAAAGGTATGCAAATTGCAAAGATCGCTGTATGGACTCAAGCAAGCAGCAAATGCTTGGTTCCATGAGCTTGATAAGGAGATGCTTAACCTAAGTTTTTCGCAATCAAAGATAGAACCATGTTTGTATCAAAAGGTATTAAGTGACAGAGGTAGAATAATTGTTGTTATTTATGTTGACGATATTTTTGTATTCTATGCTCGAAATCACGAGAACGAAAAGCAGAAACTAAAAAATGACCTGCTGAAAAAGTTCAAAATCAAGGACTTAGGTTCTGCTAGACACGTATTAGGTATGAGGCTTAGGAGGGATAAAAATACGATTTATCTCGACCAAGAACAGTATGTTCGAAATGTTTTGAAGGATTTTGAAATGACGGACTGCAAACCAGTTAGTACCCCGATGGAAATAGGTCTCAAATTAGAACAAGCTACGGATTCCAGTTGTAGGTTGCCATATCAAAGTCTAATAGGATGTCTTAATTATTTAAGTCAAAATACGAGGCCTGATATCGCACACGCCGTTAGTGTACTGTCACAATTCAATTCATGTTATAACGAATTACATTATAGTTGTGCTAAACGGGTGCTTCGATATTTAAAAGGAACGGTAAATTTTGGGCTTACCTTTAAAAAATCAGGCAAACTAGAGTTAAATGGCTATGTAGACGCAGATTGGGGTGGGTCATATGATAGAAAATCCTTTACGGGCCTAATTTTTAAACTAGGCGAAAACATTATTTCTTGGGAAAGTCGCAAGCAAGGGTGCGTGGCACTGTCGTCCACTGAAGCTGAATATATAGGCCTTAGTCAAGCTGCAAAAGAAGCCATATATTTAAGAAATTTGTTAAAAAGCTTAACAAATGGGACCTGTGTCAAACCAGTAGTCATTTACAATGACAATCAATCAGCACATAAAATTGCTTTAAACAAAAATGAACCATAACAGGACTAAACACATCGATATTAGGTATCACTTTGTTCGCGAAGCTATATTAGATGAGGTAGTTGAGGTGAGGTATATGAGGTCAGAAGAAATGGTGGCTGACATTCTAACAAAATCTGTACCAGGCCCCAAGTTGAAACAAATTCTAGACAAATTACCTATTAAGGGGGCGAGCATTACCTAGTAAATATTTTTTTTGATGTGATTTACTCTATTGTTATTTACGTTTAGTTTTGATAATAGTTAATTTGTGAATCTTGTTGTACGGTTCTGAAAGGTTGTTTCTTTGGAGAAGAGCACTGAACTAAGGGTGCGTATACATGTGATGTAATCTAACAATAACATGTTATGTGGTAGATTAAGGGTGCGTGTTGGAGATGATGCTGGCCATATCGTGCTGGCGGCACATGCGGTGACATGTTCCGTGTATTTTGTTTGTAATGTAAAAAAAACTGTACGTCAAGACTGACGCATATCTTGTATCGTGTTACAATATATTAATATACGTAGTATCCACACATTCCACTTTTATTTTAACAGAAATTGTGGTCTGTATTTTAACTAATGAATTTACTGGTTGTATTTTGTAGTTGCGTTTATTTATTATTCAAAATAGTTAATTTAAATTAACGTCTATGATTTGCTATTCCTAAAATACTCTGTTTCACATAATGTGTACCAGTGTTATATAGATCGTATACTGTTTGTGTCGTGCTAATACGACAAACAACTCTCTTTTTCTTGTTTTCTGAAATCATATTTGTAATAGTATAGCAATAAGACATAGTTTTGATTGCAGTGTTCTCCATTATGATTTAGGAAATGAAAACTATTCCTGAACTCCTCCTTTGTGTAACAGATTACTTAGTTTGATCGCGAAAAAAGCAAGCGTTAACGTAAAGTGCAGTCGTACCTACCTAGGTACTTGAGAAAACTTTAAAAAAGTTTAGCACGTAATTAACACTGTAGTATCCGTTTTAAACGGGTAATTTGCAAGGAAAAACACCTCATTATGTCTAGGAGTAATTGCTAGAAAGTCGAGCGTCATTCACATTTTGTTTCATTGGATTTCTCTTCAATGCAATTTAAAATACGACGGCGTGGCGTTAACTACACAAATAAATAGTCTACTTTTTATGTACGACAGAGGTGTAAGTAATAAATCTTAGTTTCCTTTTCTTTTATTGATGAATCTTTTATTAAAACAGCTGATACAAATACAATGTTTTTTCAAGACACTGATCATAAAAGAAATCTGTATGGTTTTGTAAAATGGAAATGATACATCCTCAACGAGCAGGCAAGTTTGCAGTACATTGCGCGCAACAGCGAAGCTTGCGCGAGCGGAATTGGGTCTGTTAATAACTAAAATTAATTCGAGGGGTCAATGTACTTATTTAGTTACATAACCTAAAGTAACTAATAAGTAGTCTGTGAGTCACAGACTACTTATTAGTTACAGTGGCGTGCTTTGCATATAGGCAATTAGGCAATACCCAGTGCCTTCCTCATTCGAATTCAATAGTGGTGTAAGTTATTATCTTTTTTTCTGAGTACAATGATTATTTATCTTAAAATAGACCTATTAATGCTAAATTAATCTTCCTACATAAAAAAATCAATAAGTTACACCAAAATTAAATTCAAGTGAAGTAGGCCACTGCACGCCACTGTCTGTGACCTACCTAAAAAAAAATGGAACCAACTTTGAAAGCAAGTAATTGAAGTTGTTCTTAATTTATACAAGAGTAGCGTAGCTACATCAATTTTTTTTTTTTTTTTTTTTGTTAGCCTGTACTGTCCCACTGCTGGGCAAAGGCCTCCCTCAATTCCTTCCATCTATCGCGGTTCTGTGCCGCCTCCTGCCAGCTGTCATCAAGAAAGACATCGAGCTCGTCTCTCCATCTCCTGCGTGGTCTGCCGCGACCCCGCTTCGCTGTCTCAGGGCTCCAGTCCTGTGCTATACGGGCCCACAGCTCATTTGGCATACGGCAAACGTGTCCTGCCCAGTCCCACTTCAGTTGGGCGACCTTCTGACCCACGTCAACAATTTGCGTTTTGGAGCGCAGTATTGTGTTTCGAACACGGTCTGTTAATTTAACACCAAGTATACTGCGCTCCATGGCCCTTTGGCAAACCTTGAGTTTGGACTTCTGGATGTAGGTCAAAGACCATGTCTGTGCACCATATGTTAAGATGGGGAGAATGCACATGTCCATGAGCTTACGTTTTAGTGACAAGGGCAAATTGCCCTTGAATTGCTCTTTCATGGACCAGTAGCTCTTCCAGGCGTTTTCAGTACGTCTTGTAATTTCTTTATCTTGTCTTGCCTGGAAGGAGATTACTTGGCCCCAAGTAGATGTAGTCTTGGACATACTGCATTTTCTCCCCATCCACTTGGATGTTCCGTGGTGAGCTGTTGGTAATGACTTTAGTCTTTGACATATTCATCTTAAGTCCAACCTCAAGGCTTGCATTGCTCAGTTCTTGTAGCATCTGCTCTAGTCCAGTAGCTGATGATGAAAAAAGGACAATGTCATCAGCGAAACGAAGATTAGTCAACCTAGCTCCGCCGAGGACAACTCCGCTACATCTATTATCATAAGTAAATTCACAAAACACGCAATTAGAAATAATTATTACCAACTCAACGAAAAAATATATTTTAATCATCAGCTGGTAAACGGAAAAATATACGGTTTTTATTTCTCCTCCTGCTTGATTTACATCCATCTACTACCTACACATTAACTACCAGAAGCCATTTCAACACGAATTACGAAGTAGGTACGTGCGGCAGTCTGAAGTAGCTGCGTACGTGTGCACCAAGTGATAATATTCTCTGTGGTGTGCGCCACGCGGTTGTCGACATCCCACTAAGCTAGGACTGCCCGCGGTCAGGGTTGCCAGATGAGTACATACAAGTGGATTATCGTACTGATGTTCTAAAATTATCGTATATCAAGGAATTTGGTGAAATATTATCGTACACAGTGCTGAGCTACGAACAAAAGCAATGATTTTCAGCATCAAAATTATCGTATTTCTGCGTATTTCAATCAATTTTGTATCGTACCAGAGCCAAAATTATCGTAAATGTACGATAATTATCGTACGTCTGGCAACGCTGCCCGCGGTACGGCGGCCGGTAGCATAGAATATATACCTACTAACGACAAGAAGCGACACTTAAGCACGTGTGCTCGTAAAATAGCTCGTGGCTATGTGTGCGGGTCGGGGCGAGCGCAGGGTTCGTGCGCGGTGCGCGGCGTGTGGAACGGGCAGTCTCTCGGCTGCCTCAGCAAGGCCTATTGCATTCATGCGCTCGCTCAAGGTCACCGGGGAGCAAGCTCACACATACACAGAGTGTCACCGCTGTGCCGGTAGTCAGTTAACGCGCGCAAGTACGTAGAGTGAAAGAGGCCTGGTTTAGCTCTCAGTCGCTCCACAACCACAAGACATGACCGTGAGACAAAATAAAAACTTTACTCCAAATGTGCATACAAAGGATGGAGTGTCGTACTTGTTGCTGTCGTAAACATAATAGTTATTTATTATTTTATTGATTATAAACGAGTAGCAATATTGCTGATATGTCTATATCGCACAGTGCTGAAAATTTGCTGTTTGTTTTTTTTGTATTCACAGCTTTGCCAACGAGAGTCTGTTACATTAAATACTAGTACATTTTATTGCGGCGACTTTTTTGGATTTGATTTTGTACAAGACCGTGCATCTATAGTATATTTTATCAGAGGGAATATTTTACATAATTATATATAATTTTTAATAAATAGCTTCTACCAATTTTGGACTAGGTTTCCTACCTTCCTTTGAAATAATATGACCTAAATATTCTACTGATGGTACAAACCACTTACACTTATCATGATTTATGCGAACATTATGTTTATTTAATTTTTCCAAGACTTTAATCACTGTTGAATAACAATCTGTATAATTCTTTCCCTTGATTAAAATATCGTCGACATAACATACCGTATTAGGTATACCTGATAACATCTGATCCATTACCTTTTGGAATATAGCTGGCGCTGATGCTATTCCATATATTAGACGTTTATATCTATATAACCCTTTATGAGTATTTACTGTTAACAATTTTTGACTCTCTTCATCTATTAATAACTGTGTATATGCATCAGACAAATCTAACACAACAAATACTTCACCACCTGCCATTGTAGCAAATACATCTTCTGGCTTCGGCAGTGGATAACAATCAACTTTAATATTTGGATTGACAGAACGCTTAAAATCGACACAAAGTCTATAATCACCATTGACTTTTTTAACTGGTACAAGAGGCGATGCCCAATCTGAATGAACTACTTTAGAAATTTTTCCTTCTCTTTCCAACTTATCTAAATTATCACCGACTATGTTCACAATGTTATATGGTAATTGATATGGTTTCAGAAATACTGGAACACAATTTTCTTTCAAGGTTAACTTTGCTTCAAAGCCTTTTATGTGTGAATCACAATTCTTACTGAATACATTAGGATAATTTTCCTTAAATTTTTGTATGACACTAGACTCATTATTATACTGTACCGATTGACTTATTGACTTGACAAACTTATTTTTTGACAATATATTATTTCTCCACTGTGGATTTAAAATATCTAACCACTCTCTTCCTAATAAAGGTGTAAAAGACTCTTTCCCTGCAGTAACAATGATAGACAATTGTTTTGGAGGTTCTATGTTATCATAAGTAACATTAACTTTAATTTGACCTGCAACTGTAATTGGACCTGACACAGCATTTAATTTAATATATGAAGGGTACAAAGTATGATTTTTAAAATGACTTAAGTAAGTGTTATAAGACATTAATGAAATAGCTGCTCCTGTGTCTATCTCCATATCTAACAGTATACCATCTGCATTTACCTGTACCAATTGAGGCATATGTGACACACTATTAAGGTTAATTAAATTTATATTTGTACAAAACTCACATTTTTGATCACAAGGTATTTCACAAGACACACAAATACAGTTTCTCTGACAATATTTATATCTAGACTCAACTTGAACATTATTTACAGTAAAGGACTCGGTTAACTGGTTTACAACATCATCGACACTTGTGTTGTTTGACTCATTACAATAGACTTCATTGACTTGAGGTATTTTATTCCGACACACCTTTGATGTATGACCAAAACGTTGACATGTATAACACTTCCAAGCTTGCGCTGGACATGTGGCTGGGTTATGATAACGACCACACCTGTAGCATGACTGACCTCGATGACTATATTTATTCTGACAATATTCTTGACTTACTTGACCTTGGTGACTTACATGACTCCGACGATTGACTTGACTCGGATGACTAAGGTAACTTGGCTGGTTGACTACTCCTCTCTGACTATTTATTCCTCTTGCCGGGTAAACTTGTTTGAGATTTTGATGACTACCCAATTGACTTGTATTGCTTCTATTATGACTTGACTTATTTGATGACAACATATTATTATTATGACTCTGACCTTGACTTGAATGAACTTGTCTTCTTACTTTGTTGACATTTGACATATTATTACTGCTTATATTTTTCATTTGGTTTACTACTGACTCTTCTTGAAGGAACATTGACTTGGCATTTTCATATGTTAAATTAGACACACCCAATAGTTTTTTTCTTATGTTTTCGCTCTTGATGCCACATATAAGCTGATCTCTACATGCATTTTCTCCATGGGTACCAAAATTGCATTTGTATGCTAACTCCTGTAAAGCTGCTATATATTCTGTTCCCGTTTCTGACTCTTTTTGTAATCTCCGGTAAAACAAATATCTATTAGTTGACTCTAACCCTGGGGAATCGTATTTTGCTTTCAAGATGTTCGCTAATTCTGTTATTGACTTCATGTTTGGTTTATTCGGTAGACAAGTACTTCTTAACATTTCGTAATGGCGGACTCCAATGTGTACTAGAAATAATGATTTCCTAATGCTAGACGTCGCATCGTCTGCCGGAATTTTGTTTAAATTACAATACTCTTCGAAAATTTCCAACCAACTTGCAAAACTTTGATTTGTGTTGTCAAACACCGGTAAATTACCGACAAACATTTGTGGCGTCACCATTTTCTAATAATCTGACTGACCTGACTGACTCTTCTCAAAAATTTCCTTCCTCGTCGCCAATTTGATGTTCTTAGGGTTTAGGAGGCTACGTGGGATTTGTTAAATGACACTACACTTGTGGATTCGACTCATTAGACTTTTAATTAATTATCACACAAGATATTACAGACATGACCTATTGACATATTATTGAATCATAGAGTAACCATAGACTAAACTAGACATTCATTACATAGACTGTATAAACTGGATACACCACATTCACTTCCATGGTGACATCTGCAGCAGCATCGATCCGACCGCCCACACGAAGCAAGCCATGCTCGTCCAAGAACGGTGAGAGTGTAAGTAACCGACTATTTTTGGCTAAGGCCTTACCCTTTCTTATCGCAGCTAAATCCTCAGCAAACGACTCCCTCTGTGCATGTATTAATAGCAGCCGCTCTGCGCGCTCCATCGTCTGCACACTATAATCACTGCCATGAAGACCTTTTAATTTGTCAACGACTATTAAAACAGTGGCCGTCGCTCTTAGAAGGCGCAGCCAAGAAGAGAATCGTAGCGGATCCGGTACTGGTGAGTATGCAGAGCGTACCTGTACTACAGCTGTGAGCTCCGTGCACACTTCATCCGCCTCTGGTCGGATGACATCTTTTGGCCATGACGCGTCATCAAGATGCAGAAATCTTGGACCAGATAGCCACTCAGGATACAAATCAGGGTTAAAGGTCTCTCTTGTGGCCAAATCAGCTACGTTAAGCTTCGTACGAACATATCTCCATTCGTCTATGCGCGTCAATTCGTCGATCTCCCCAAGACGAATCGCTTCGTACGTTTTATATGTACGAGTGTTATTACGAATCCAGTGTAGAACCGTGGTGGAGTCGCACCAAAAGTATCGACGCACTTGAGATAACCTATGTTCCTTCCCAATAGTGTTAGCTAACCTTGCAGCTAACAATGCCGCTTGAAGTTCGTATCTCGGTACTGTCATAGGTTTCACCACCCTGCATTTACTAGCAATAAAAGAAACATGTATTTTACCTTTGCTTTCCCAGCGCCAATATGCTACTGTACACAACGCTCTAATTTTTATTATAAATATTGTCACCATTTGTGCACATTTCAATGTATTTTACGATAATAATACAATACAGCAACTGTTTTTATCATTGTTTAATTTAGAATACCAGCTGTCGAATACAGTATTTATAACGATTTTAATCAAATATAGGTAAAAGCATTCTAAAAATAAACACAGTGAAATATAAGTTAAATAAATTAAATAACAACTGAGCATAATCTATAAGTACTGTATGTGAAGTACCGGTGAAATGCAAAATCACGAATTTTCATTTAACTTAAACTAATCGCGCATACCGAAACATAATTTCAATTCATAATTTTATCTATATTTGATTCGCAGGAGAACGAAAGTAACCGACATAGCCCGAAGAATTGCCAAACTTAAGTGGCAGTGGGCGGGGCACATTGCTCGCAGAACGGATGGCCGATGGGGCAGTAAAGTTCTGGAGTGGCGACGGCGTACTGGAAGGCGCAGCGTGGGTAGGCCCCCCACAAGGTGGACCGACGACCTGGCGAAGGTCGCGGGAATCCGCTGGATGTGGAAGGCACAGGACCGGTCGTTGTGGCGATGCTTGGGGGAGGCCTATGTCCAGCAGTGGACGTCTTTCGGCTGAAATGATGATGATGATGAATTAATTAATTAATTATTATTTTGATAGATTGGATATTAATTTTGGCCGTTAATGCGATCCGTACGATGAGTACGATACCGACCGGTAGGTCGACGAGCGTGTATAGACCTAGCCAACAAAAGTGATTGGAAGTTATAGCGATCTTACAGGCACTCGTTCCCATCAACCCTGTTCATTGGCCTTCATTGGGTTGCGCAATGTGTATGAACCATTAAGAAGAAATGCGGGTGGCAAGATATTTGAAGACTAGGTATTCTTAAAGGGGCCGGAAGGCTGGTAGGTGGTTAAGGGTGATTTGCATATCCAGTATGTATAGCCACTCAAATAAATGATCTAGGTACCAATTTTGATAAAAGTTTTCTATCTACAGAAAATACCGCTAAGGAAGGATTGTTTTTTAGTGAAAATAGACCTTATTGTTTTATGATGTGCAGTGTCACATAGCTAAGTTCATGAGCGCCCAAGCCAAGATTTAAATTTTGTGCCTCCCAAAACTTATGCCCAGGGCTAAATTTGAATTTTGCGCTCCAACTACCCATTTTGTAGGAAGAGAAAAACATTATCTCGTGTTTAAATTTTGGGACAGTTCCAAAACTGCCCGTGCCCCAGTGGCTGCAGAATGTGGGTCTCCAAGTGCACCCCCTTGAGGATTGCGTCCTTGGTAGCCGGCCCGTCCTTAGCTACGACGCTGATGACGTGCAAACGAATCTCAATCTTGGGGTGGTAGACCATTTTTTTATTCCTATCTAAACAGTTTTACGTGCAAGCACATTTGGTTTTTAAGACCATTTGCCAGTCAAAGTCAAATAAATCACAGCGTCAAGTTGGCAAAGTTTTTATACTTAGCTGTGTAACGAAACATCACTATTAAATTAAGTGTAGGCGCTTGATAAAAAAAATATAGAAAGAGTTTTCTGAAGATGGCGACGTGAAGTATTATTGTCACAGACTTCCGGGCTAGATTCTTTTGAATTTTTTATACCAGACTTTTTAACTGTTTTATTATACTGTATAACAATTTGTGAGTGGGGTTCTTGGCGAAGGTCTGTGTTCGTAGGTGGGTCAATAAAACGTAGAGAGTTCACAATACAAAGTCTTGTATTCGAGTATCACAATGGCAGGTTATTATTATAATCACACTGGACACTGGTGAACTAAAACTACGGTACGATAATATATACATTGACAGATTGACCGATGCGTGATTCGCGGTAGCGCGCAGGAGTCTGACTGAGACGCGTGTCGGCGAGAGCGGCGGGGGGGCCGGTTTCCGCCGTTACACGCGTTCTAGAATGATCTTCGGCCCTCTGATTGGTGGAACCGACGCGGAAGACATTACGGCGAGGGACGCGAGGTTTGGTGGGAGCGATGGGGTGCGTTCCGAAATATGGTCACGTTATATCCTCCCCCTCCGAGTCACAAAATCGTCCCGGTGGTGGCTCGGCAAACACAAAATTACGGGGCCGTTCACGAGGGTTCCGAGGCCGTACTGGAGCTGAGACCTGACTAGACCTATACGACTTTAAACAGAAGTAAGAAACTTACCAAAATTCTTTTGAATTTAAATCAGTGACTTCATAGGTAGGAGAACTAACTATTTCGCTTACACAATAGTGTCCATCACGCATGAGTTTGCGGGTTTTACCTTTGAATTAGTGCACAGAAAAAGTCACCTACTTGGTAGTTTACAGTCTGTCGGGTTTTATCAGCACATCACTTCCTATCGTCCTGATGACGTTCAGCCCTATCTCTAATGATATCGCAATTGTCTAAAAATCGACGGAGATATGGGGTGATCGAGAAAGGAACTTTTCACGCATTGTAAGCGGTATGTGGAGCTGTGGCCGTTCGCTGTCCGAATCTGGAAGGTAATGGCAGGGAACACCTTGGTTCATTATGAAACATCAATCTGTCTTACCTTACCATTGAGTGTCGACTGGTCCGGTGTCTTCAAGGCTGTGGATTTTCTTAGCAACCTCGGGATCGTCAAGCTGCTCCTTACGAAGGTCAGCTGGACTTACATGGTAAGTCGACGATGACACTACAGACATCACAACTTTCTATGTTGGCATTGTCGCACTGAAGACGGCGTAAGGCGTTAGCCACAGATCAGACTTTAAGAGAATTTACGAAAGTCTGCGATATTATATTTAAATGAGACACCTATCAGGCGTTTTGAGGGTTAAGAGTCACTTTAATAAAGAATGAATGAGTGACTGTAAAAACAATTTTAACTGATTTTATACAGGTGAGAGAAAATACGGAAAACTCGGGACTGATATGGGTGGATGATCTCTAATATCAGTAGGCGGTACAGAATACTGTGTTAGCACTCCCCCTGGTCCGAAGACATCCTCGTTGCGTTGGAAGAGAGAAGCTGGACTATTACGTTCGAGAGGGCTCAGCATCGTACCCTCGTCTTCTCTTAAAATTTCCGCGGAAGAACAAGTTGCGAGGTTAATGGGGTACTCATACCCCAATGGGTACACTTCTTTAGAATCATGGAAGTGCCATGTGGAAGTAGCAAAATTAATATCCAACCCAGCTGCTGTTAAAAAATCTATACCCAACAAAGTATCATTATGAGTAGCATCCGGAAACACGAAAAATTCTATATTGACGCTCTTACCTTTTATATTGACTTCCAGTGTAGTTGACAGCATTTGGCGCATTGGTGCTGAACCATCGGCGAGCTTGACACGCATAGAGCTAGACGTGAAGACTTGATTATGCTGTTTCAGTAACGCGTAGAGTGAGGATCCGGCGACAGTTCCCTTGGCCGCGGTGTCGATTAAACCCGTTCCATGAATTCCTAAAATCTCAATACCTAAAATAGGTCGTCGCGGTATGCCGTTAGGCAGAGAACTTAATGATGAACAAGTTATAAACCTCTCATTCTCGGATTTTGAGATCACCCTACTCGGTATACTACTTTCCGGAGTTTGTCCTGGAGAATTCATAGTCACCCTACTAGGTAGACTAGTTTCCGTGTTGTGTCCCGAAAAATTCATGGTCACCCTACTACGTGACGGACACTGATAAGAGCGAATATTATTATTAGAATTATTACCATTATGATGTTTACGATTCGATCTAGAATATAACAAATCACGATCACATTCATTATGTGATAAATTACTATTAATGACGCACTGGTTATCAACCGATTCCCTAGGAAGCACTGATTCAAATTCACTAGGTACATAAGTGCGCTTATGGGGCTCCCCCTGCATAACAGGTGGAGATAAAGATGTAAACAAATACGTATCATCTACACGACAAGCAAAACTTGAACCTTTTTGTTTATTATGACGTTTATGTACATTAACGTTATGGTTAGAGACAAAATTATTTACGGGGGGTGTACATGCATTATTAAGCGAAATAGAACCCGGTTCTGTAGTGGTGAGCGTTGTATCCACATATACACAATTAGAGCTCTCAGAATAAACACTACAAGTAGGAGAACACGAGTCAGGTACAGCCCCAGTACAGACCATAGGAGAAGAAACATTGATGTTACTGTTACTCACCTGGGTGGACGGCTTACCGTACGATGATGCACCCGGGGTCATCGACCTTCGCGATCGCGATGTATTAGGCATAAAATCGATCGCGCTAAAATTTGAATTGCACTTAGAGCAATTAGAACGCACCACTCCGCTCTCGCCGCAACCGTAACACGATACCTTATTACTATTATTACTGTTTACGTTACTATTACGAGAGTCATTAACGGTTTGTACTAATTTTCGACACTGATCACGTGTATGTCCGTAATATTTACAATAAACGCAATATCGTCGTTTCTCGGCGACTGGAGTGATGTTGGAGGCGACGCTCGGCGTGTCTTGACGTGAGGCAGGCTCCGTTGATGTAGGTTGACGAGAACTCGGTGCTCGCTGCGTTTCTGACCGCGACGTTGCCGGTGGAGGCGATTTGAACCGTGCGCGGGGAGCAGTGGCGCGCGCGTCGGCAGCACCCTTTGAAGTGTCGGCACGCTTTGAAGTGTCGGCGCGCGTCTGAGATTCCTTTGTGGATTCCTCGATACTCCGAGCTTTTAGGAGGAGACTATTGAAGTCGGAGAATTCCTCTCTTCGTAACCTTTTTCGCATTTTATGATTGAGTAGTCCGTATATCATGTCTAACTGGACTTTTTCAATGAGGTCACCGCTTGGTAGACGCGCTAGCTGGGCCCGTGCTTTGGCCACGAACAACTCCGTACTTTCTTGAGGTTGCTGTGGCTTTGAAAACAGCTCTACGTAAATACGATGAGGAGGACGGTTGTCTCCGAAGGCACTGCGTAAATATTGGACAGCGTTGTCCCAGGTACTGACGGTGGCCTTGACTCCCTGCCACCATGTGGCCGCGTCATGTGTAAGTAGCATTGATAGCCCACGTAAGGCGTTGGCTTCGTTGACGTTCGCGCAGTCCTTGAATGCTTCAATAGCATCGACGAAACCGTCGAGGGATTCCGTTGTCGCTCCGCTGAAACGAGCCTTGCAGGTGGCGAAGTTTCCAGATGCAGGTTGAGCGGTCGACGGCGTGGGTGTGGCTGGCGCGGCTGGAGCCAGCGCGGGCGAACAAGATGGCGGCCGCGCTTCGATGACTCTTGTGAGTAGCCGCTCGAAGTTCTCGGCCTGGGCTTGCTGTAGAGA
Source organism: Asteroscopus sphinx (assembly GCA_949699075.1). NCBI lineage: Eukaryota > Metazoa > Arthropoda > Insecta > Lepidoptera > Noctuidae > Asteroscopus > Asteroscopus sphinx. The sequence goes on from OX453024.1 coordinate 17,887,797, forward strand.
CGCCATTATTGAGGCGAGGTCGCTCGCTGTGATGGGCGTCGGCGCTTCGGCCGCGGGCGCGCGGGGCTCCGCTGGCTCTGGCGTTGCAATCTCTTCATCTTGCTTTGAACCGACGTCGAAGGGATCCGTCTGATGACGTTGTTGACTACGCGTTGTAGAACGTGGCATTTTACACAAGAATCACACCAATACACACGGAACACAGTTAGCACTTCGCCCACTCGTTGGGCAGCCAGTATAACAATTTGTGAGTGGGGTTCTTGGCGAAGGTCTGTGTTCGTAGGTGGGTCAATAAAACGTAGAGAGTTCACAATACAAAGTCTTGTATTCGAGTATCACAATGGCAGGTTATTATTATAATCACACTGGACACTGGTGAACTAAAACTACGGTACGATAATATATACATTGACAGATTGACCGATGCGTGATTCGCGGTAGCGCGCAGGAGTCTGACTGAGACGCGTGTCGGCGAGAGCGGCGGGGGGGCCGGTTTCCGCCGTTACACGCGTTCTAGAATGATCTTCGGCCCTCTGATTGGTGGAACCGACGCGGAAGACATTACGGCGAGGGACGCGAGGTTTGGTGGGAGCGATGGGGTGCGTTCCGAAATATGGTCACGTTATAACTGGTTTTTATTAGTATTTTAAGCGATTTTTGAGTAACAACATTATGTAATTTTTAATTTTCTATATTATGAATAAATTATTATAGTATTAAGATACATAAACGGAGATATTATAAATAGCTGGTAGGCTGAAAGGCTTTAAATACATCAGGCAATCTATTGAAAGAGTTATTGACAGCTGAGGTCGTTGACGAAAAGGATCGTTGCTGCGACTGCGCTTACTTCTTTTCATGTCAAAGTAAAGTTTTTTTTACTATTAGTATAGCATTTCTGTAAGAAACGCTTTAATTCTCTCTAGCACATTCCGTCATGGGATGACCAGATGCACGGCAATGCGCCACCCTTACATGGTTGATATTCCGCATGACAGTGGTAACACTTCACTTCACGAAATAAAGATGCTGCTAATGTCAAAGTGTTACCACCGACGTGCGGTCGACCGTACCTACCTACTTCAGGCAAACTTTCACTTGTTTTGTCTGTTTGATCTTTATTTAAATTTAAATAAAGATTTAAACATATAAAGTAAACGGTCCCAACATTGCTATAGGCACCTAGTACAGTATTTTATGGTGAACCAAGGAGATAGTGGGTGAGCGGGGTGAGGGGGCATCACATGAAGACCGGTCCGTGCACATACATACTGTGCGGGTGGTGCGGCAGTACTTTGGATAGTTTTTTTGTTCTCTTATAAGTAGTTTGTAGTTCTAGTTCAATATTTTTTTGCTAAATAAAACACAGACTGACTCAATAGGTAGGTACTGACAGAATGTTGGTGGGGACCGGGGGGCGGACGACGCGTTATGATTGGTCGGCTCAAAAGTTCGATGCATGGTATGATTCTGTATGTTTGGTGCCGCTCGCTGACGGACTGACTTCTGACTGGCTGCGGGGCGTATCATATGCAGTGGCACTGCATATGCGTTGTGACCGGGGGTGCCCGGTTAATCGGTGTCTAGAGGTTTACTGGTCTGTGGTACTAACAGAGTTAAAAACATTGTTTCGATTACTTTTTGCTAGACTGTACCTATATCGTGGATAGAGAATGCATCTCTGTCTACGACCTATTTAAACAATGTAATTAGGTCCCTACTATACGAGTATCAGAAATGCGTGGTCATATTTGAAGAGCTCATTCAGGGAGTGCTATCGAATAACTTTTACTACGGGGTCAACCCTGAAATTGCGAAAAATAAATCAGCTGTTCCATACATTTTGTCGAGGGACATCGATCGCCGACAACACATCAGTGGTAACGTGGTGGTAACAGTATGACATTAACAGCGTTCTTATTTTGTAATTCAAGTGTTACTACCACAGACAGTAAAAATAAAAAATAAAAAAAACTATGTTTGTGGTTATACTGATGTGCAGTCAACTGTACTAAGTAGTGGTTACAAAAAAGCGGCCAAGCGTGCAAGTCGGACTCGCCCATGAACGGTTCCGTAGCAGGAAGTAGCACTACTTAAGGATAGAATCGTTATCGGTCTTATTCCAGAACGGTAATTATTATAAACTTTAATTCAACAACATAACACACGAATTTGACCTGAATTAAAATAGAAATCTCTACTCAAGCGTAGTCTGGACCACACTAGAGTGATTGATTACAGATCAAATCTCTGCTCAAATACCGAAACAGGTGACAGTATAAAATAAAGCTAAACTCAGCTGAACTGTGATCAATAAATCTCTGCTTGAGGAACGTTCTAAAATCAAAGCTCAACTCAAAACTAGTTTTAAACAGTGATCAACGCTTGAGTATCGTTCTGTAATACGGGCCGTAGAAAATAATAACCTAGCTCTTTAATCTGATCACATTATTCCAATTTATATATTTTATTGAAAATATAAAACAAAAATGTACTTTATTTCGTGACATGATTTTTTCTTCTTAATTTTAATGATAAACTAATAATTCCTAATATAATTATTATTTAATTTCCTTCCGTTTTTGTGAACTTTCGGTCATTCCATTCACTCTTTAATAAAAATTTTTAGATGTACTGGTAACACCGCCAATTATAATAATATAATAATAATATAATCTAATTCATCTTAGATGCGTCCATGGTATAATAAGATGTTAAGATGTTTCACCAGGTATTCTCTTCCCGCAATGGCAACGTGATCATAGTACTTAGGAAATAATTTTTTTTTTTCAATCAGAATATAATATAAATAAGAAGGGATTTTGTATAATAAAGTTCCAGTAAAGTAAGTTAAAGCTAAGTGCCATCAAGCTCAACTATTTGCCCCACCTTCTATAGGTAATACTGCTTAAGAATAATCTAGAAAAATTGTGCGACTGCTTGTGTAAAATTGTTTTATTTAGAGCTCAACCCAGGTGGTACCTAATCATAGGATTTTCTAATCTGATAGGTACCTACTGGTAAAGTTTTTGCATAAATCTAAGCAAGGTAGGAAATATATTGGGTAATATTGGTATTGGTATTGGTATATCTGGGTGTTTCTTATGTATTATAAGTATGTATTTACAACCAAAAAAAAAAGTATCTAAGTATTATATCCATTGTCTAGTACCCATAGTACAAGCTCTGCTTAGTTTGGGACTAGATGGTGACGTGTAAAATGTCCCAAAAATATTTATTTTATTTATATTAGCGAGAGTCAATTTTGTTAATAAGAAAATAAAATTTAGGTACATCAATTTATGTCACACCAAAAATGGGGTTTTATTTGGGCAACCAGATTTATTTTCAGCGTACAAGTACTTTTAAATGTAGTGTACTTCATAGTGGTACCTTCGGGTAGATTTAATTATGGTAATTTTGACACAACTACTAATAGAACATAGTTTCTGATCCACAATAATATTTTGAAACTCAGTAATCCATCCGGACATTAGTAAGATTAGTAATCTTACTAATGTCCTACTAATATTATAAATGGGATAGTATGGATGTTTGTTTCTCCTTCAGTGGCGCTGAAATGGATGAAAGGATTTGGATTAAAATTAGCACGGATAGACCATAAACCTGATTAATATTTAGGCTACTTTTTATTCCGGGAATATACACAGTTCCCGAGAGATTGGCGATAACGTCATTCTGTGATAAATAGAATTATACGCGAGTGAAGCCGTGGGCAAAGGCTAGTAGTATGTGATAATGTTAAATTTAATTGTGGAAATATTTATTAGGTAACTGCCTATTTGATGAAATTAAAAGATATTAATCTATACCCTATATTATAATACTAACAATATGCTATTCTTATCAACCAATCAATCAACTCAGCCTATCGCAATCCACTGCTGGACATAGGCCATGCTATTCTTATAATAGGCTATAAATACCTAATCTATATGTAGACTTTAATGACAAGTGCCTAACCTATAGTATTTATTTTTCATTAAATTATACTACACATTTCTTATAGAGATAAGCAGTACCTTTGTGCTCAAGTGTTTGTTCTCTTGTGTATGTTTTTGTAATAAAATGTGTTGTGTGTACATAATAAATAAGTAAAACCTTTATTTCGTAATCAAAGCACAACGTTTGTGATGGCTCGGCCATGTCGAACGCATGGGGGAAGATCGAGGAGCCAAGAAAGCATATCTGGGCCAACCGACGGGATGTAGATCAGTAGGTCACCCCAGATATCGCTGGGGAGATGCTGTGGAGGCTGATCTACGTGAGCTTCAAGCTACCAACTGGCGAGATGTCGCGCAAGATCGAGAAAAGTGGAGAGTTCTCGTTTCGGAGGCCATGACTCACTTTGGGTCGCTAAACCAGAGGAGTAAGTAAGTAAGTTTATTTCGTAATGTTGTAAAATGACCCCTCTTCGTTTTCGAAAAGGCTACATTTTCAGCGTGTATAGGTACTAACGTTCACGACTAGGTTCTGATCTGAAACTGGTAGTTTTATCATCCATATTGATGATGAAACTGTTTTTCTCGAGTATCCAATTTTACAACAGTATAATTCATAATCAGCTCATTACTGTGTTACTGCTAGGCATGGGCTTCTTCTCAGAATAAGAAGAATTTAGGCATAAGTCCACCCCGCTAGCCTACTGTGGATTAGCGGACTACACACTATCAGAACTTTATGGAGCACTCTCAGGGTTGCACGTGCTCCTACAACCTTTCCTTGCGAAGCCGCGGGCAGCACCGCGACTGACACCGCGGGTGCCGCAGCCTTGGCTGCTGCGTGCGCCGCGTTAATTGTATAGTGTATATAAACAGGGCCGATATTTTGATTAGCCCGCTACATTTGTAGTGATATCAATCAAAATTATTATCTGGGCTACGTTCAGTAATATCACCCGACGATGCACGGAGCGTAGTTTGGTCATTCGGTTACTCAGAGCGATCATACAAACGAACGTCCAAAGAACACTCCGTGCGTCGTCGGACGATATTACTGAACGCAGCCCTGACAAAAAAAAAGTGAAAAATGTTATCATACGATATTGTTGCTGTACGGTTGACCGCACGTCAGTGGGTAACAATTTGACATTGACAGCGCCTTTATTTCCTTAGCATTAAGGGTGGTTTTCTAATTCAAGTTTTACCACTGCCATGCAGTCGACTGTACGTATGATATGACCGATTTTTCACACTTTTATGTCAGGTAATAACTGATTGATATCGCTATAAATAAGCAAACTAGGAGATACTTCTACCAAATTTCGAATAAAATAACACTGCGAACTTGTCACCCTAGAAGCTTTATACGGACGTGTCGGGAAACTCGGGAATCATACAGAACTTTTTTATGTATGGTAAAATAAAATGCGCCCATTTTTTACAAACTTTTATTAATAATCAAGAAACAAAATTTTGAACACAGTAGCAAGGCCCAGGACGCAATTATGCGAATTTGTGCTTCCATTGTATAGTATGCAACAAACTTTATGGCCGCTGGGCAAACGAGTTGTATGACTGCGCAGTAGCAAAATTTTGAGTGACACGCAGGAGTCAATCGAGGTGCGGGGGGCGCTAACTTCACAGCAGCTATAGACTGGTGGGCATTATACTCCATTGTACACATTATTTGCGATGTGAATTCCTATAAGCAACCTCCTCAAACTACGGCCTGGGATATCTGTTCCGGAGACCGGAGGATACAGTTTATTGTCAACTACATTTTTCCTTGAACGGGTATATGTTTCACTGAAAAATAAAAGATAAAATTTATTGATATCACCAATTAAATAAGCAGACAACAGGGACTACAGAGAGATTCTTCCTGCCAATTTTCCAGACCAATTCACAACAGTAAATAGCCATCCTCTAACAGAAGTTTCTTAAAACATACCTATACATATTTTTGGTAACACTTTCTCCAATAAATGTTGAAAATTATTATACTTACATACTTAAATAGGCACCTCGTTATTGCTCATTGCTTTTTTTGATGTAGATAGGTGATACCGGCTACTCCTTCTTCGATTATATCTGAGACAAATAGGTCTTTATTTAATAGTTTCAACTAGCGACATCCTTCCGGGAAGAGGCATTAAATAGCTCTGAACGATCATAGGCCTGTATTCGGAACGAAATTAAGCATTAATCTAGATTTAGAATTAACATCAACACTGTCGTCATTGACAAAGATGGTGGCTTCCAAACTGACCGCCAACACCTCTCTTCCATCTCACAGAAGACAGACAGACGGACATTTTTCAGAATAGAGACAACAATAATCACGTCGCAAATGACACTTTTCCAGTCTTGAGGAAGCCTTAAAGTTGGTCGGGATGCACTTTGAGTTCTTCCTCATCTTGAGTAAGGAAAGTTATCATGTGACGAAATTTTTTTGGAACTGTAAATACTACGTAGCAAATATTGAATTGAGTGGGGTTGAGGAGAGTCTAGAAACGTTTGGGAAAAAACTAAATGGGTGTCAGGCCCAGTCTCACCAACCTCCGTGGATATATTCTTGATCAGTTCCAACAGCGTGTCTTCCGAACTGATGAGCATTTCAATTGGAGCTTCTTACTAACTTGGTGGTTTCCAAGGTGACATGGTAAGCACAGCCTCGGCCTCACCAACCTCCGTGGATATGTCTTTGATCAGCTCCAACAGCGTGTCTCCTGGACTGATGAGCATTTCAATTTGGGCTTCCTACTAACTTGGCGGTTTCCAAGGTCACGTGGTTAACACAACCTCGGCCTCACCAACCTCCGTGGATTATGTCTTTGATCAGCTCCAACAGCGTCTCCTAGACTGATGAGCATTTCAATTGGGGCTTCCTACTAACCTGGTGGTTTCCATGGTAGAACGGTTTGATTAGGGTTTTATATAAATACAGTTTAACTTTTTCCGTTATTAAAATGATATTTCACTCGAAAACATCCATAATCTTCTGAGAAAACTTTATTTATATCTGGCGACCGTGGATACTAGTTGCTTTGTTAGACTGTGCTATACAGCGTGTCATAAAATCCCGTCCGATCCGTGAATGTCATACCTATTCAGGACGTCTATTCGCGTTCGAACACGTAATTTTGGTAAAATTCCTTTGCTTAGCTTACCTAATTATCACAAGTCTGTTTACAACATGTATTACAGCAGTACACATTTTATATGGCTCACCGATGTACCTGCGCAGATAACACAATTTAATACGCGGGAAATTGGTAACCAACCAGGGAGCACCATCGCTGCGCGCCAAACAATGACATGTACGGAAGCGTGTGAGCGAAATAGACAAACACGGCACGGCAATCAATTTTAACACTTTAAGGGTATTGCATAAGGTTGATTATATTTTTTTAAATCCGTGCATGTGTGTGTTCTACTGGAGGCTGGGCAGCCTGCGGGCTGGCCAGCGGACACGTCGCCGTCATCGACCTGCGCACCGGACTCACTATAGCCACCTGGAGGGCCCACGACGGAGAGGTTAGTCATCTTCACTTAACAGCTACCAATGAGCGCCACGACGTTCATCCGTGCATGTGTGTGTTCTACTGGAGGCTGGGCAGCCTGCGGGCTGGCCAGCGGACTCGTAGCCGTCATCGACCTGCGCACCGGACTCACTATAGCCACCTGGAGGGCCCACGATCGACAGGTTGGTCATCTTCACTCAACAGCTACCAATGAGCGCTACGACGTTCATCCCTGCATGTGTGTGTTCTACTGGAGGTTGAGCAGCCTGCGGGCTGGCCAGCGGACACGTCGCCGTCATCGACCTGCGCACCGGACTCACTATAGCCACCTGGAGGGCCCACGACGGAGAGGTTAGTCATCTTCACTTAACAGCTACCAATGAGCGCCACGACGTTCATCCGTGCATGTGTGTGTTCTACTGGAGGCTGGGCAGCCTGCGGGCTGGCCAGCGGACTCGTAGCCGTCATTGACCTGCGCACCGGACTCACTATAGCCACCTGGAGGGCCCACGATCGACAGGTTGGTCATCTTCACTCAACAGCTACCAATGAGCGCTACGACGTTCATCCCTGCATGTGTGTGTTCTACTGGAGGTTGGGCAGCCTGCGGGCTGGCCAGCGGACACGTCGCCGTCATCGACCTGCGCACCGGACTCACTATAGCCACCTGGAGGGCCCACGACGGAGAGGTTAGTCATCTTCACTTAACAGCTACCAATGAGCGCCACGACGTTCATCCGTGCATGTGTGTGTTCTACTGGAGGCTGGGCAGCCTGCGGGCTGGCCAGCGGACTCGTAGCCGTCATCGACCTGCGCACCGGACTCACTATAGCCACCTGGAGGGCCCACGATCGACAGGTTGGTCATCTTCACTCAACAGCTACCAATGAGCGCTACGACGTTCATCCCTGCATGTGTGTGTGTTCTACTGGGGGTTGGGCAGCCTGCGGGCTGGCCAGCGGACACGTCGCCGTCATCGACCTGCGCACCGGACTCACTATAGCCACCTGGAGGGCCCACGACGGAGAGGTTAGTCATCTTCACTTAACAGCTACCAATGAGCGCCACGACGTTCATCCGTGCATGTGTGTGTTCTACTGGAGGCTGGGCAGCCTGTGGGCTGGCCAGCGGACTCGTAGCCGTCATTGACCTGCGCACCGGACTCACTATAGCCACCTGGAGGGCCCACGATCGACAGGTTGGTCATCTTCACTCAACAGCTACCAATGAGCGCTACGGCGTTCATCCCTGCATGTGTGTGTTCTACTGGAGGTTGGGCAGCCTGCGGGCTGGCCAGCGGACACGTCGCCGTCATCGACCTGCGCACCGGACTCACTATAGCCACCTGGAGGGCCCACGACGGAGAGGTTAGTCATCTTCACTTAACAGCTACCAATGAGCGCCACGACGTTCATCCGTGCATGTGTGTGTTCTACTGGAGGCTGGGCAGCCTGCGGGCTGGCCAGCGGACTCGTAGCCGTCATCGACCTGCGCACCGGACTCACTATAGCCACCTGGAGGGCCCACGATCGACAGGTTGGTCATCTTCACTCAACAGCTACCAATGAGCGCTACGACGTTCATCCCTGCATGTGTGTGTGTTCTACTGGAGGTTGGGCAGCCTGCGGGCTGGCCAGCGGACACGTCGCCGTCATCGACCTGCGCACCGGACTCACTATAGCCACCCGGAGGGCCCACGACGGAGAGGTTAGTCATCTTCACTTAACAGCTACCAATGAGCGCCACGACGTTCATCCGTGCATGTGTGTGTTCTACTGGAGGCTGGGCAGCCTGCGGGCTGGCCAGCGGACTCGTAGCCGTCATCGACCTGCGCACCGGACTCACTATAGCCACCTGGAGGGCCCACGATCGACAGGTTGGTCATCTTCACTCAACAGCTACCAATGAGCGCTACGACGTTCATCCCTGCATGTGTGTGTGTTCTACTGGAGGTTGGGCAGCCTGCGGGCTGGCCAGCGGACACGTCGCCGTCATCGACCTGCGCACCGGACTCAAAAGTACTATTCGTTGCATCACTAATAATATAATTCAATATAAGATTATTTATATTTATTTATGTTTGTATTTCTATGCAGATATTTTTTAAAGTGAGGCTTCTTCGGGTTCGTTGGGTGCTCGACCGTCGCGGCGTTGGGGTTTAAAGCGAGAAAAACATCACCGTTAACTCACGCGCGCGTTCTATCCGCGCTTTCAAATGCCTAGAGGCTTTGCTTCATGCATGCAATAGACTCGCCCCCTATTACATGGGACTAAAACATAACTGGCGAAATGTGGGAATACTATTACACCTCTGCCTAATTCAGGGAAATACGGGCGTGATGTTATGTTATGTTATTATTTTCATAAGCAGATAGATAAATATGAAATAACACAAATATGACGCACGTCCAAAAAAAGGAAACACGATGACAAATTCGAGGCCGAACAGCGAATGTTTATGTCCCACAATCATTCCGTGACGCATTTCGAGACGTTTCTACTGCTTTTATTAAGGAGTCGACTAGACACGACAAATTCTAAACATTTGTCAGCAACCTGCTGTGGGCAGACAGAATCATTAATTTACGACACTCATTTATCTTGCCGATTCCGAAGTAAACAATGAAATGGTGTGATCAATAAAAAGACTATTCACAGAACGTCTATTGTCAGTGTGAAAGGTTTTAATAAATACTGGGGACGATTTTTCGTCGGGTTGTCTGTGAGATGGGCAATTTTGTGAATAAAATAGGACCCTTCATTAGTAATGGTGTTTGTCCGTTTTTACGTAACGGGTTTAATGGAGGTTGTTGGTCCGTAGACCGTAACCAGAAGGTTCCAGCATGGATATGGGATTTTGTAGACAAAAGGCGGTCATGCATCCAAGCGTTCTGCGTTCTTGTTCTGCATTCAAGCGTGCTGTTGCTGACGTTCCTCATTGCCTTGCAACCAGTGAACTGCTCATAGCCGCCAGTCCGTCGGTGTGCGCTGACCCTTCTTCCTACCTAGGCTAGGATATTACAGTTGACAACTGAATAGTGCGATCCGTAAACCGACGAGACGGCGACATCTACGCATGTAATGGATACTTGTACGGATTTACAAAGGTTAATTGGCCTGAAGACAATACGCAAGTCTCGACACCAATATGCATCAATCAAAGCTACTTATAATGTTGCACAGCACTGGGGTCAAAGTTTGAAACAATGTATCCTTACGTTGTAGTCATAGAAATCTAAATAATAATGTAATAGAAGTGGTAAAGGCGCGTGAAGTTGTCGCTGCGTGCAGGTATCTCGTAGGATACTAGTGCGCGAACCGTTTTTTTTTTTCATTGTATAGGATGGCGAAACGAGCTAAAGGCCCACCTGATGTTAAGCGGTTGGTTACCTTTGCCCATAACAACTGCAATACCACCTAGGCTGTTACCTAAATGATACCGCAAGTCGGTTCGCCAAACTGAGACATGAAGATGGAAAGTCTCGTGTGATTGTAATTTCACCGGCACCCGTACCCTTCTGACCGAAACGCTACTGAAAAATTTTCTTGACAGAAAAATCCTAATAACACTTTTTGCCCGACCCGGGAATCGAACCCAGGACCTCATGCTTAGCAGTCGCGCTTGCGACTACTAGACCAACGAGGCAGTCAAATAGTGTAGCATAGTTTAATACACAGAGTAGGTACTTAAATTTCGTTTAGTGGTTTGACTCTGCGGACAACGCAAGACGCAACTACTTACTACGTCACACGATTTGAGTACTTTAAAGTCACTCGCGTAATCATGCTGGACGGTCATTATTGTTGCAGTCAAAAAAACAATTAGTTGTTATAATAACTGAAACAAATTGTTGAGTTACTTGACGCTGATTGCATCTACAGTTTCCTAAAAAAATCGGGCGTACCTATTCCATCGAATTTTGATATTAGGGAACATACCTAATTAAATGACATCATCATCATCATCATTTCAGCCGAAAGACGTCCACTGCTGGCCACATAGACCTCCCCCAAGCATCGCCACAACGACCGGTCCAGTGCCTTCCGCATCCAGCGGATTCCCGCGACCTTCACCAGGTCGTCGGTCATACCCGACACCGCCCTGGGAAAGTTGATCGCCCTCCCGGAAATAGAGCAAGTTACCGGATTTGAGGATTATCGTATCCTCCCCCTCTCTTCGGACTTCAGATAACCCTACGATATCCCATCGTAACTTGCTCAATTCTTCCTCGAGTTCGACAAGCTTCTTATTAAATAATTAATAATTGCTTTATTTAATGACATAAATAGAACTTATCTTTCGTGTAGAATGGTACACCCAATGATTTTTAAAAGTACTTTTAAATATTATTGTGTACAATATTCATTTGAATATTACTTAGTACCAAATTCGGTTTTGCGACAAAATTACAATCACATGAAAGACTCATGTGATTTATCTTCACGTCTCAGTTAGAGTGTTATAATGGATCGACGTCGATCGGTTGATGTGAAAAACACCCTATATAGTGAGCTATCCAGCAGTACATAACCTATTCTGCCATCGATCGATCGTCGATCGATGCTCGATCGATTATGATTCGACATAACTCGACCGATCAAGCACATCAGTTTGGTGAAATAGGAACTGTCGATCGACGTCGACTGATCGATTCTACCATCGATCAATGTGGGCGATCCTTAGGCGAACGTTATTTGTAACACTTTTAGGCAACAGCCTAGGTATTATCCGATCAACTTCAGGTGGGCCTTTAGCTCGTTTCACCATACTATACCATGCAAAAATCCTTATCGCTAATTCTCAAATTGATTTATAATCCACCACGCAACATTATTAGTAATAAAAAAAAAACTATGAAATTATTAAATTCTAAAATGTTTTCTGTTTATTAAAATGTGCGTAAAAATAAAGTCCTAAAACCATAATATGGGTGAAATTCGAGAAAGTTTGTATTTTCTATAACTACCCATAATCCTTATAAATCGCTAACGGTGAAATTTAGTGAACAAAGATACTAAATAATTTTGGTCGAAAGTGTACATGCGCGAACCACTACTGTCCATCTGTGCTCACGACTCATGCCGGCTACTATACATTATGATACAAGTGAGCTAAGTTGACTATTACACTCGAGGCTGGATTGCATCGTCATTGATCGTAATGGAGCCGAGAGTATAATAGTCAATGCTCACGCGTGTCATACGACGTTTTTCAACACACTTGCGAGGAAAAAAACATAAATTACACATTTTATACAAATATTGAATTTGTGAAAAATAATAAAAATGGCGCGCGGACCGCGCGGTGACACACAGCTGTGCGCGCGCAGGTGGTCCAAGGAAACCGCCATACAGCCTAATATAAAAATATTATAAATAGATTTTTTTTATTTATAACACAAATTAATATTAATTTGTTGACAAAAAATAATAATTTGATGAAATAAAATGTTTAAATAGCATATCTTAATTAATACAGTTGATTTATTCCCAAAAATGTTTAATTTAGTTCAGGCATAAAAACTATTTGCTGCGATTTAAAAATAAACTGTAAAGTAAAAAGCACTAGTGCAATAATATAATGAAAAAAGCACGCGTGCGTTATAAGCCACATTATGAACCTAAAACCGATGCAATAAGAGCCACTTTACGAGCAAGTGTGTTGAAAAATTCTTAATTGCACTAAAACGTCATAATTTTGTCCTTACCAATACTGAACAACGACTATCTCCTGCTACCAGGCGCCCAAGACTTTGTGGATATCGCGGGTAGCCGCGAGTCGGGCGCGTGGTCATGCCTGGAGACACGCGCTCGTCGCACGGGGCTGTGGGACGCCGTGCTGGCCTGCGCCGCCGCCGAGGTGCCGCCTCTCGCGCTAGCCAACCCTGCAGCTCTCCTCAAGTATGTGTCCCTAGTACTAAGGCCACTTGCTTAGCTTCATCATAAGAGTCGTGGCCGGGTGACGGAGATGTTGTCTCCGTAGCCAGCTCAGGAACTGACGATTTCATGTACTTAGCGCACGAGAAAATAAGAGAAAGTGAAAAGTCTCTTACATAATTACGGCTTTAAAGCCTAGTACTGACTAGGAGACATGTTTATAGACATATCTCGCAACTTCACTCCAGACATTATGATTCTGTCTTTGTTTTGAAAGCAGGTGTCTTCTGAGACAACTGTCCACATTGCTGGAAGAGGTGTTGTGTTGTGCTGCCTACGTACTATCCATGTCTCCAAACACGTAAGACCAGTCTCACGACACTGTCTCTAGCACAGAAATAGATAGAATGGTTGTAATCACAATTTTACTTGCGATTCATGCGTGGCAATTTTCGAAAAAACTAAGCCTCCCATATTTACGTCATTAATTTTTAAAAAATAACTTTAATCAAATATACTTTACAACTTTTGTTTCTACAGTTAGAAACAGCACAATAAGGCATTTTTGCGGGTTTTTGTTACAGTATTTATAGAAAAAAGTCATAAGGCGTACTCGAGTCAGACTCGCGCAGTATGGGTTCCGTACCTCTCAACGACCTAATACCCCATAAAAACTGATTTGATTTACTAGAGTTTATCAAAAGACTTCAACGCACAGTGCGCAAAATATGAATTTTTGCATGTCTTTCTTACGCAGGTACCACCACATATGTCTATGTTTGTCTTATTTTTAACCGACTTCAAAAAAGGAGGAGGTTATGTATTCGGCGGGTTTTTTTTTTTTTTTTTTTTTTTTTTTTTCATGTATGTACACCGATTACTCCGAGATTTCTAGGCCGATTTACGTGGTTGTTTTTTTATTTGGTAGAGGAAGTCAGCGCGGTGGTCCCATATAAATTTTATTGACTTAGGTCGAGTAGTTTTTTAACCAGCTCCAATAAATCAGTTTAATTTAGCTTTGCTTACCCAGATGATCTACTAATAGTTTCGTTTTTCTGGGAATTATCAACTAAAAAGTATGAAATAATAACTTTTTAACAAAAAATAAAACCGCCTTCAAAAACTTTAACTAAAAAGTAAAAAATAATCCTTGTATGTATTTTAAAATCTTAACATAAACCAAAATTTTGAAGGCGGCGCGTGTTTTTCATGTATTGTATGTTCGCATAAACTGTTTTTTTTTACTATAGATAAGCGCTCGACAGTAAGTACATTATATTTACATGACGCAAAGGGACAGTCACGCGCCGTCTTCAAAATTTTGGTTTATGTTAAGATTTTGAAATACATACAAGGATTATTTTTTACTTTTTAGTTAAAGTTTTTGAAGGCGGTTTTATTTTTTGTTAAAAAGTTTTTAGTATTTGTTGCTAATCTACATAGTATGCACTATAATCTGACCAAGTTTGACGCTGGTATATATTACCGTTTTGAAGATAGAGCAGGAACAAAAACGTTAAAAAAAATGCATGTTTTTTGAGGTTTCTTGTATGGGGACCCCCTTTGGTTTTAGACTTTTTTTTGTTTTTAGTATTTGTCGTGATACACCTCATAGCAACACAATTTCTGAGAAAATTTCAACCGGTTACCTATTACCGTTAAAAAGATACAGCCCTGTGACAGACAGACAGACGGACGGACGGACGGACGGACGGACAGCGTAGCGAGAGTAATAGGGTCCCGTTTAGCACCCTTCGGGTACGGAACCCTAAAAAGGCAAATCTACACGACATTGAATTAACTGCAAAGTTAATCGAGTCGGTTGAGGAACACGGTCTGTTTCTCAATGGGATGCTGCTGACGAAACCGTAAGACGTAAGTGGAAGTTAAATTCGATACCGTCGATAGACGTCAGACAGTTATATTTACGAAATAAAGAAAAAAGTGGACGTGCCCTTAAGGTTACTTAGTACGGGAAAAAGTGTCGCCAAAATCACACATTGACAATTATTGAAATAGTATATTAAATTAAAATACACAAAAAAAACTATTATGTGATTGGGTCTATTTAAAATTCAAATTGGGACTAGCAATTAAATAATGTTAAAAAACAAAAATCTTACAAATCCAGACTCCGGGCTGCTACTGAGAATTTCCTAATGAAAAAACCCAATAACACTTTGCCGGACCCGGGAATCGAACCCAGGACCCCACGCTCAGCAGTCGCGCTTGCAACCACTAGATCAACGAAGCAGTCAGAAAAGTACAGTATTAATATATAAGTAAAAATTACATGTACAAAGGCGAGCTTAGCTCAATAATGAGTTACTACTTACGATACTTCGCGGTGGTACATTTGGCGACAAAATCCCTTGAACGAACTCTGCTACATTACACGTAGCTACTGCTGCCATCGAACACTGAGTGCAAGCGATTTTAGCCTTAGTGGTGGTTCACCGGAAAAAATTGTGACTGTGTGTACACGGAGATGTACGGTTTTTTTGGCGTCACTATAACTGTTCGCAGCACTTCGTCTTATACTTTTTGTACGTGTACGATAATTATCGTACTTCGATAATTTTCGAAGGTGAAAATCCATAGTCTCTACGTACTTCGTCTACGACAGGCCTTACAGTTTGTATGTAGGTACACACGAGGCTACATTGATCTAGGATAACGGCCACTAAAAGAATAGGATTACGGGTCTACAGTCCACACCACAAATCTGTACTCGTCACCTGTGGTTAATGGTAGGTATGAGTGTACATTTCGACGATGGAATGACGTGGCAACAGAAAACCCACTTTCAGAGGTCAAGGTTTCATTCTCATATTTAAAACTAAGTAAAATTACAAGGAATAAGATGGATCTCCTTCTGTGCGCTAAACATGACATTTTGTAAACACAAAGGACATTGCTAAAGTTCTAAGCCCCAGCCCAAGGAAGTTATGAATAAAATAAGTTGCTCACCCACAGACATAGGAAAAATCAGGGGTGTTACGGATATTTGCATCCGCATCCGCACACAAGATAACATAACATAACATAACATCACGCCTGTATTTCCCCGAAGGGGTGGCAGAGGTGTAATAGTACACCCACATTTCACCAGTTATGTTATAGTCCCATGTAATAGGGGGTGAGCCTATTGCCATTAACCGGGCACAAATCCAGACTCCGGGCTGCTACTGAGAATTTCCTAATGAAAAAACCCAATAACACTTTGCCCGACCCGGGAATCGAACCCAGGACCCCACGCTCAGCAGTCGCGAAAAATGGCAACGACAGATCGATTTTACATTATAAAAAACTAAAATTTTCGATGATCAAGTTCCTATCATTTGAAGATGAAGAACCAATCTATACGAGGTAGTTATTAGTTGTATTGGATTTTGTTTGGTTATTCGTTAAAATGTACCGAAAAACAGCATAATTTTGCCTGATATGAAAACGCGCCCTTAAACATAAGTAGTATTAATAAAGTAGGGATTGAAACTACGAGTATCATCATCATCATCATCATTTCAGCTGAAAGACGTCCACTGCTGGCCATAGGCCTCCCCCAAGCATCGCCACAACCACCGGTCCTGCGCTTCCCGCATCCAGTGGATTTCCGCGACCTTCACCAAGTCGTCGGTCCACCTTGTGAGAGGGCTACCCGCATTTTTTTAATCAGTCCAGTTTTGGAGGAGAAAATAGTCGAGAACCAAACCTCGAATCATGACTTTTTTACTTAGCGTATTCAGTCGGAGCGGCAGATGTCCTTATCGCACTTAGACGAGGCCGAGTGCTCGCAAAGCGACAGCGATAGTTTCTTCAAACACCTAATTTTTTAAATTCCCTCCGTCCGCATTTTCTTTTCAGTATTTTATTATTCACTAAACTTTGCTTGCGGTTTTGCCCGCGTTTAATTCGGCTTATCACAGAAAGACTATTCATCAAATTTAATTCGGCTTATCACAGAAAGACTATTCATGAAATCGATTTCATTGCATGCATCGAAAACAAAAAATAGAACGAGAAATCTCGCTGTTTTCTCAAACTAAAAAAACTTGTTTTATTTTTATTTATTATATCAGAAAAACGTTACCTCACATCTCACGGGAACTGTTTATCTTCTCGGGATGAAAAGTAGCCTATATTATGTTAAGCCGGATTACCTATGGTCTAACTATCCATATCAGTTCAGCCGTTTCAGGTTGGATGGAGGACAAACAAACATCCTTACTTTCACATTTACATTATTAGTGGGTTAATATTTCAATATTTTTATTAGTCCACTACTAGATAGGCCTCTCCAGACCCTACAATCTTAGAACAACATGCCTGCAACACCATCAATACTTATCCGACCAAATTGACGAGTACTGAAAATGCTCAAACGTCGTTTGGCCACTACGTATTTTGAATTTATCAGTATTATATTTGACTATATGCCAGGGCAAACGCACAGATGTCGCCAGTATCTACGTATTAAGCTACCGAGGCTAATGATCTGACTAGCAAGGTAAAACTCATGCGCTGTTGTCTAGAAAAGCGTATAGATGGCGTGAATTTAAAATTATAAGTTGTAGACAATTATTTACATTGGTAAATAAATAAATATTTTTTCCAGTTTATTAACATTTTTTGTATGTTAAAATTGCCTATCTGATAGGCAAATAAAAAAAAATCTATTCTATTTCTATTCTTTAATTATTAAAGTATAATTATGTTGGAAAACGTAATTTGGTAAATAACACCAACATTTAAACTTATCAGTTACTTTTTCTAACTATACTAATCTTTTTTACGCATTTACGCAATTGAAGTGATATCTATAGACATAAATTGGAAAAAAAAGTTCTGATGTCACCAAAAGACGTAACTGAAAGATAAATTCGATATGTGGCGTGAGAGTTTGGTAGCTTGCCGAATACTGTTGTGGCCTTATGAACTTGGAGTTGCAAGTTCGAATCCTAGTTATAGCTGAACTTTTTGTCTTTATTTATTCGATTTATAAAAAGGATGAATACACAGCCACCTAGTGATCCCGGTACAAAGTTATCAAAACCTGATTCAAGAGTGATTTCAGGGTTAAAATATAGAGGCGCCACTTGGTGTTAACCTCTATTGGGGGCAGAGATTGGTCTCTATTTCCGTATGTATAAATGTACATAAATGTACTCTGTGGGCCTCTCCAATAGCATGCCACGGACATCAGTCTTCGACCACCCGCATCCAGCTGCTGCCTTGCCAATATAATTTCTCCACCGAGCTTGAAGGCGTTCTGCCTTACGCTTTCCGATTCAAGGTCTTTACTCAAGAAACCATCTGAGTGTCGAAGCGCATACCGTGTTGCTTAGACGTCCTTTTCGCAGTCATTAGTTAATTACGTCGGTTATTTTTCACGCTCTGACGTGGGTCGGCCTAGCCGCAGCTGGCCGGCCAACCGGTTTGTTATCGCTCGTGCAAATCAACGCCTGTGCGTTAAGCACCTTCCATCGCAATGAATACGGACGAGAATCGTAGTGAAGATATAATCGACATTGGAACTATAGACGACGAAAACACACATTTAGAAGACTTAACACATTTATTTGAGGAGAATGACACGACGCGGGTAAGTTTACGACCTAAGAAAAGAATGAGGGAAGATGATGAATGGACCCAAGTTAGGAGTAGAAAACAGAAACAGAAAGAAGTTAGAGGAATCACAGAATTATGTGTTACAAGTAAAAATGCGTTTCCTAAGCAATTTGCGCTTGCAAAATTATTTAAGAGGCAAGAAATCTTGAACATAACTAGAGTAAAACATGTGAATCCTTACAAAATTATAATTGAGTTTAACAATGCCGACAGCGCGGAGAAGCTAGTTAACTCGGACCATTTTAGTGAATTGGGATGGAGGTTTCAGCGACCTTTTGAGGTGGGCTTATCGTATGGCACCATAAAAAATATTGAATTAGAAATATCCGAAGAAGAACTACTGAATTGTATGTCAAGTTCTTTAAAAGTTGCTAATGTAAGACGTTTGAAACGAAGGGATAGAGAAGGAGATGGTTGGACCGACAGCGAGACATGGAGAGTAGGTTTTGAAGGACCGTTATTGCCCGAATATGTGCATATATGTGATATGAGAGTACCAATAGAACCATACGAATTCCCAGTCACACAGTGCTCCAGATGTTGGAGGTACGGTCATTCACTTAAAATGTGTCCATCTAAAAGGGTTTACTGCCCTAAATGTGGAGGTAGACATGAAAACTGTGAGATTACGACTTTTAAGTGTATCAATTGTACCAATAATCACATGGTATTAGACAAATCTTGTCCTATGTACGCTAAGGAAAAGAAACTACGTGAGTTGATGAGCCAGTTTAATGTTTCTTATAGGAAAGCGATGGATATGTATGTCCCTCCACAAACACCCGCAGGCAATACACATTTAGCTACGCCGAGACCAACATTGACTCCAGCTACACCTATAATGTCACCCGTACTACAGTCGAAGACTACATACGCTCAAACAGTGGCACGCCAAGGTAAAGAGAAGGATTCTACCCAAAAGGAAAATATAACTCCATTACAGAGACAGAAGGAAAAGACAGAAGAAATTAATAAAAAAAAGAAGAAGAAGAATCGGCAGGAATCGAGTCTAGAAGAAAGTGAAATGGATTTTTGTGAAAACAATGAGGACTCTTGCAGAGGAGACGTAACTGACAATGAATGCGGTGATAAAAATGAGCATTCAAATTTTTATTACTCATTCGATTGGTTGAAGGATAAGATAAAACATATAATCTTTGTGAGAAATAAGACGGTAAAAGACAAAATAATATCGGTTGTTAAAATAAGCGTTGAGTGGGCACTATCTTGGATATGTAACAATATTAAAGATTTTTCTTTCTTAAATTATTTTTTCAATAATGGATAATACCAAAATTAATATTTTGCAGTGGAATTCACAGAGTATTTTACCAAAAAAATTAGAGTTTGAACAACTATTGTGCATAGAAAAAATACACATAGCCGCGTTGAGTGAAACATGGTTAGACTTTGAAAGCAATTTCAGTATTAAAGATTATAATATTTTTCGCCGCGATAGATCCGACTCTTACGGGGGAGTCGCCATTTTAACTCACAAATCTATCATAGCTCAACTGTGCCCTACTGTTGTTTCAAATTCTGGTATTGAGTTGGTACATGTCAAAATTTTTAATTGTAATTTCATTCAAAATGTTGTTTCAATTTATTGCCCACCTAATGTCCATACTTCACAAAATGACTGGGACTCGATGTTTTCTATAGCTCATTCAAAAACCTTGATATTGGGGGACTATAATGGTCATCATTCCAATTGGTCCACGAAAACAGATCAACGAGGTAGACAGATTTTCGATTCCTTGATAGACAACAGATTTGTTACTTTGAACGATGGGAAACCGACTCGTGTAAAGTTGGTCAATGGGGTTTTACAGGAAACAGCTCCTGATATATCTATAGTCTCTTCTGATGTATCCTTAATGTTTGATTGGATTGTTACAAACGAATGCTTAGGCAGTGACCACTTGATGATCAAACTAACGACCTCCTACAATTCTACTCCTCAAATTGTTAAAAAAAGGAACTACAAAAAAGCTGATTGGGCAGCATACCGTAAGTTCATCGAAGAGGGATTGGCTGAGTATACATTACTCGCCAACCCTCAAGAGGCTTTTAACCATTTTTTGGACATTATCAATCAAGCTGCAGATGTAACCATTCCATATTTTAAATTTAGCCAAAACCCCAGTAGTAAATTCAAACCAAAACCTTACTGGTCCTCCATTTTATCTAAAGCGGTGGCTGAAAGACGACTAGCCTTAACGTTTTTTAGGAAAAATGCAACACCTGATAATTTAAAAGTATTACAGGACAAAACTCGAGAGGCTCAGAGACTAACAAGAAAGGCTAGCAGTGAGGGATATAGGACGTTTTGTTCCTCTGTTGATGAAACCACTTCGGTGAGTGAGATGTGGCGTCGCATGCGATGGCTGAAAGGTTATCGTTCTGCTAGAATACATATAGATAAATCGTTGGCTGAAGGCGTTCTCTTTAATCTGGCCCCTGATTTTACATGTCCTCCGGATCCAATTTTTTACTCTCAAAACCATAAATTAGAATCAGACATAACTAGGCAGGAGCTGGATAGATCTGTTAAATTTAAAGATACTGCTCCGGGTTGCGATAATATCTCTTTTTCGATGGTCAAAAACCTTCCTGATCTGGCTAAAAATACTTTACTACAGATTTATAATATTTGCTTATCGCTGAATTTCATCCCTGAACAATGGCGCCAAATTCGAATAGTTCCAATCCCCAAACCGGGACGAGATTTGACTTCCACTTCTGCAATAAGACCAATCTCTTTAATGTCTTGCTTGTGTAAAATTTATCATTCCATTATTAATAAAAGAATAGAATGGTACTTAGAAAATAGAGGTATTTTCGCTGAGGAGACTGTGGGTTTTAGGAAAGCACGCTCATGCCTGGACAGCTTAAGTTCGTTAATTTCAACAATACAAATTGGTTTCTCAAACAATCTATGTACTATTGGATGTTTCCTAGACATAGATAACGCATATAATAATGTAGATATCACTACTCTTTTGTTAACTTTGGACGAACTTGGTGTGGGAGCAAAGTACTGCAGATATCTATGGGAATTTCTGAAAGAGAGATATTTAACAATTGATGGCACTGATTGTAATGTCACTAGAATAGCCAGAAGAGGTTTAGCCCAAGGTGATCCTCTATCTCCGCTGTTATTCAACATAGCAACCATTCACATTTGCAAATCCATACCTAAATCCATATCTATTTCGCAGTATGCAGATGACTATGTTCTTTACATAACTTCTTGCAATATCGAACAAGCAGCTGCTGTATTACAGGATACATTAAACATTTTATGTGATTTGTTTGATAAAATTAATCTCAGCATATCCCCAAATAAAAGCAAGGTTTGTATTTTTAACAGAGGCTATAGGAAGCATTCAGTTAATGTGACAGTTGGGTGTGATCGGTTGGAAGTTGTTGACACGGTACGATATCTGGGCTTGTGGTTGGATCGTTCGCTTAGGTGGGGAAGACATATTAATGAAGTTTCTCAAAAAGTTCTTAAATTCATCAATGTTTTGAAAGTGTTGGCCGGTTCGAGTTGGGGTGTGCACCCCAAATATTTAAGATTGTTGTATATATCTCTTATTAGAAGCCGTATTGACTATGCAAGTATTTTTTATGGCAATAGTGCAAAAATTCACCTTTCAAAATTAGACAGGATTCAAAACCAAGTCATGAGAGTAGTTGGTAGCTTTATAAAAACGACGCCTATTCACGTGATGGAAAGCGAGTTATGCCTTCAGCCATTATTCGTACGTAGACGCTATTTGGCTGGTAAATTCTGGCTTAAAAGTAAAGCTTTACAGACAAATGCCGGAGGTGTAAACTTAATTTCCAAGTTGTCAACACTGTGTAATAATTCTAGATATTGGCATGGAAAACCAAATCCCGCATTAGTATTGGTTAATAACACATTGAACAGTTTAAATATTTACAGCAGTAATACATTAGATATGTTTTCCCTCAATACATGGGTTAGTAGTATAGATATTCATAAGTGTATTAATTACGATGTAGATTTTATGTCCAAGCCAAAAAGACAATACGACCCCATTAGTTTGAGAAACCTTTTTAATGACCTTATTGATTCTAAATATCCTAACTTCATGAAAATTTTTACAGACGGTTCTAAGGAGGATGAGGGAATAGGGGCTGCTTTCTATGATTCTAAGAGTAATTTATCCATGAAATTCCAAATTAACGCTCGTATATGTATTATGGAAGCAGAACTGGTTGCTATCGCAGAAGCTCTGTCTTATGTCGAATCGACCCAAGAGGTTAACATTGTGATACTGTCAGACTCCAAAAGCTCGCTCCAACACTTAGCTCGGTGTACCTCGACTTTTCGAGGAACCCCGATAGCTTATACTATTCTGGAGATCATTTTGAAGTTGCAATCTCAAGGAAAGCACGTAGTTTTACAGTGGATACCATCACATGTTGGCCTCAGGGGCAATGAGATGGCAGACTTGTTAGCTAAACAAGCCGTATCTGATGGAATTCCAATAAAATTTTCACCATTCTTTACTAATTTCATTCCCAGAATTAAACAGGATTGTTATTCTCTTTGGAAGGAGTATTTTAATGAGAGGTCTCTAGAAAAAGGTATCTGGTACAAAACGATACAACCACATCCCTTGAATTCTCCGTGGATAGACAACCAATTAAGCAGACGGGAAACCGTGATCGCGCTTAGACTTCGCTCCGGCCACATACCGTGTAATAAGTTTCTATATTTGATGGCAAAATCTGTTACGCCCAATTGTCTTTTTTGTAATTCTCACATTGATGATGTCTACCACATATTGATGGAATGTGTGTGTTGTGTGTGTAATAGTGTTTTTAGAAGTAGTTTAGCATGTAAGTTTATCGAAGTAGGTTACTGTAACAGTGTTCTAGCTGTGCCAGTTTCTGACGCAGCTAGGACACTTTACAAACTAGCTATGATTAGGTTTAGTTAAGAATTTTCCGTTTAGTTTATCAGGGCGGCATAATCGCATGTGCGACAAAGCCCTTAAAATAAGAAAAAAAAAAAAAAAAAAAAAAAAAAGAAACCATCTAAAGATAAATTGTGGAATGAAAAATCGCTCACGAGCAGGATTCAAATATGCGACTCCTGATTCAGTACACCTGTACTTTAGCCACTACGCAACCGTGAACACAGGGCCCTAAGACACGTAATTTCTAAATCTAATAAAAATACTATAGTATCGTAAGAGACACTATCATCATCATCATCATCATCATTTCAGCCACGTCCACTGCTGGACAAAAGCCTCCCCCAAAGGGGGGGATATGCCATAAACGCCACGCTTGGTAGGCGGGTATGCGATCGCAGTTGGTTGTTTAAATACTCAGAGAACGCTGCTGCCCATCCTCTGGTGAATCCCTTAGTCGCCTTTTACGACACCCATGAGAAGAGATAAGGGTGGTGGAATTTTTTATGTCCGGCACCACACGGAACCGGACGGAACGGAAGACATACTATACTTAGTATCTTTATAACACCATTAAGATGCATTCTTAAAAGAAGCACTCTTAACCAACGAGCATACACGAGGAGATAAATGAACGTAGATGAAGCGACTGAGATGTGTCAGCATCGTCATTATCATCACCATCCTAGCTCGGTATCAGCCGCTGCTGGGCCCGCCTTTAAAAAATATTATGTTTATAAATATTTTTTCTTTTCTCTTCTTTCGTTTTGCCAGCCTCTTTGATCTTATGGATCCCTCATCCAGTACCGTAGCGGGTGGAAATCCATAGTTTCTGCCTCTAACGAGAAATAGGCGTTTTTGTATGTATTAGGATGGGCAGCATTATTTATGAGTATCATAGTGTTATTTACATTTGAAATTGCTACGTGGTGATCTATTTCAAATTGCTCAGGTATTTGGAAATGTCGCTTCGCAATGACAGCGGTATAAGAAAACAGGACATAGTGCGGGTGTTCTCAGCAGTTGCCGGTACTGCAATAGGACAGCCCATCGCCTTCAATTACATCAGGGCTAACTGGCAGAGGCTTCGGTCATTGTGAGTATAAGATTTAATCAAAATATTAAACACCACTATATAATATCCATAACTACACTACACTACACAACATAATACTACATAATATCCATATTGTACTGTTACATATTATTTTAATATCTTACCTTGTTATATTTTGTTTTCCTGTTTGTGTAGTCGATGATACTGATGTAAGGTAAAACCCGAATGAGTTTATGTTTACATCTTTTGATTTTTTTTGTTATGTATACCAAAATATATTTATGATTACGATGATGATACCAATAAGTATCATCATCGTAATCAAATGTCGTGATGTTGTATAGAATTGCTGAACTGAACTTGCTCATGTTCATATATAGTTTTGAAATTTTCACTCCTTAAAATAAGATCTCGACATTCTCTTACATCTTGTAACAAAACATTATCCTTTGTAATGTATTCTCCTGAGTGACATCAACACCGTCTAATTAGGTTTTTCTTTGATTCTAAAATATGGTTTAAATCCCATGTATCAGATAGGAAGCCCGTTTCGGAGGCCATGACTCAATTTGGGTCGCTGAGCCAGAGGAGTAAGTAAGTAAAAACAAATCACAATTTAAATTCTTAAAAATGAAATAAATTATTTAATTATCGCAAGGGTTGCGTTATGCAATGACTGGACTGTAAACGCCGATACGCCTGTGATATAAATTCATGTTTTACGAAACAATTGTATGAATGATTTCGTTGATATGACAGAATGCGTTAGTAAGGAGGGTTTAACACCCGCTATAGCCTTGTTATCTCGCACAAACTATACGGCTTATATTTGCTGTCTATGTTGGAAAAGATCAGTTATTTTACCTCCAGTTTCACTGTCTTGTATCAGTATGGCGATGTCCAGCAAACGCCATGGAAGGTTGGGTGCATCGCCCATCACGGTGAGAGAAACACTAAATTCTTGACCCACAGTAAATGTAGCTCGCCCATTCTCCACCAAAATTTTTTTTTTTTTTACAATATAAAACAATTTTACAATAGACACGAAGATAGCTACAAAAGTATAAACTAAATGTAATTTATAAATTTAATATTGTATGAGCAAACCAAACACATACGTGGGACACTCAGAAAGTTTTGCGAAACTAAAAAAATTTGTTCTATACGTACATATATTTTTATCAAATCTTTTCAAAGTACTTTCCACCAGCCTCTATACAAAGATTCATGCGCCTAAACCAGTTTTCAAAACACTTTTTCCAGTCCGCCGCAGACATCTCGTTTACAGCATGCTCGAACGCAGCCAGCGCATCTTCCGGCGACGAAAATTGTATCCCTTTGAGCTGATTTTTTATTTTTGGGAATAAAAAGAAGTCACACGGTGCTAGATCAGGGCTGTAAGGAGGGTGACCCAGGAGTTTGACTGGCGTGCTGTCCAGGAAGTCCCTCGTTTTGAGTGCGGTGTGCGCAGGTGCATTGTCGTGGTGGAGCAGTAGCCCGCGGAGCCCTGTGTTTGGTCGCTTGTTGCTTATAACAGAGAAAACTTCTCCATTCGGCATTAATGCTTCTTTGATCCCGTAAGGGAATTGATACCAAGTGGCCAGTCAAATTAAAAAAGCTAGCGATCAAAATCTTACCCCCGCTTCTAGATCGCTTCACTTTGGTAGGCGTTGGCTCATTTTGAAACACCCAAACAGTCGACTGGCGCTTGGTTTCTGGGTCGTATTGATAAATCCAGGACTCATCACCTGTAACGATGATGTCGTAAACACGCCGAGACGAGCCTGCTTCAAATTTGTTAAGCATATCACGGCACCATTCCACCCGGGCCTGCTTCTGAGCATCGGTGAGGTTGTGCGGCACCCAGCGTGATACTATCCTCCTCACGCGAAGATGGCTGTGTAGAATCTCGTGAACGCTTCCCGATCCAATCTTCAATATGTGTTGAATCTCCTGATATGTAATTCGCCTATTGTCTTGGATTAAATTTTTCACTGCTAGCACGTTTTCTTCGGTAACAGCCGTCAAAGGGCGACCGCTTCTTTCGTCATCCCCCAAAGTTGGTCGACCGCGCTTGAATTCGTTATACCAACGATACACGGTTGCCTTGGAAGGGCCTTCATCCATGAATGCCATTTGAAGTCTATCGTACGATTCATCCGGTTTCAGGCGACACTTGAAATCGTATAAAATCATAGCTCTAAAATGTTCCCGGCGCAGATCCATATTTCAGTGAGACACAATACTTTGAATTAACTCGCAAAAAATGTGGAGGGAAATTTTGAAATTGGAACTTACTTATTTTTACTTATAAATAATCATATTTTCGAAAAACATTATAACTGGCCAGTCTCCCATATATAAAAACTTTTTTTCGCAATACTTTCTGAGGGGCCTGGTACATATCAATAGTTTTTATTGCGGTCTGATAGGTTAAGTAATGCCCAAGTTTCCCCTTGTGGTGTATTAAAAATGGTAATCACAAGAAACAGCATAAAGTACTTATTACAGAGACATTGACATCTATTTTTAAGACATTAAACATAAAAACATTTTTTTTTTGTCTATGTAGATCTTTAAATACCAAATCAACCTCCTTTGAGCCACCTTAGCTTTTGTATGTAACAAGGTTCCTTTCGTAGAACACTTTAAACGACTAAAAATATTGGAAATTAAAATAACAGTGAATATAGCTATGATATTACTTCTAGATGTATTTTTTTTTGTCATGTGATGACGAAACGAGCTAAAGGCACACCTGCGGTTAAGCGCCGCCGCCGACGGTTTTTAGACGACGCCGCCGCTGATTTGCGTATCGGCGTAAAATCGGCGCGAGTTCTTAATGTTTTAGAACTTAGTTTTAGGAAACCCTACAACAGCACTCACACTCTTCTCTAATATATTTCTAACTTTCAAACATAGACACGTTTAAGTACCTAGACCTAGTACATAAGAATAAGAATAATAAAACCGGCCAAGTGCGAGTCGGACTCGCGCAGTAAGGGTTCCGTACCTCTCAACGACCTGATACCCCATAAAAACGGATTTAATTTACGAGATTTTATCAAAAGACATCAACGGGCAGTGCGCGAAATATGAATTTTTGCATGTCTTTCTTACGCAGGTACCACCACATATGTCTATGTTTGTCTTATTTTTAGTATTTTTTGCTAAACTACATAATATGCTCTATAATCTGACCAAGTTTGACGCTGGTATATATTACCGTTTTGAAGATAGAGCAAGAACAAAAACGTTGAAAAAAATGCAATTTTTTGAGGTTTCTTGTATGGGTAATGGGTGTCTTGTGTGGGTTGATTTTAGTATTTTTCGTGATACACCTCATAGCAACACATATTCTGAGAAAATTTCAACCGGTTATCTATTACCGTACAAATGTTTTTAAAGTACATTCTTTTAGTTTTGTAAAGAAAAGGACCACAAAGAAGTCAACTTTACAATGCAGTAAGTCAGTGATGTGGAAGATAACTCTGATTTTTTTTTGGTTTTGATGAATGTGAACGTTGGTTTCATCTAAAATGTAAAAAAAAATTAAATGTCCCTTTCCTAGAAACCGCGTATTCGAAATTAATTGTTCTTTTTTACGCAATAATTATTATAATCGTGATTCTTTAAAACATTTATTAGAGTTTTAATTTCCCACCTAAAGTTCATCGGCATAAAGTTCTTTTTCTATTGGCGTTTTAATGGTCGAGAACTAACGGTAAAGGCGGACGTAAACTGGTTGTAAGTGTCCGAGAACTGAAAAAATCGCACTTTTCGATAATTTTCAAGATTTTTTAATAATACAGTGATAAAAATATAGAAAAAACCTGACGATTAGTATGTTTAAAGATTTCTCTATTACATCCAAGTTATAACTTATTTTAAAAAAAGGTATTTCGATAAACAATCTTACTTTAAAGTTTACAAGTTCACTAAATGGTCGTAAACGAAAAACGTCGTATGACACGCGTGAGCATTGACTATTATACTCTCGGCTCCATTACGATTCTGCAATCCAGCCTCGAGTATAATAGTCAACTTAGCTCACTTGTATCATAATGTACTATTAAACTATCGCTCTCTTATACTAATTAATAGTAAATACAAGAAAGGGATGGCAACAATTTTGGAGCTGTCAAATTAGTCTGAATAAAAATTTCCAAACAAGTTTAGTCGTGATCTCGGAACGTGCCGACTAAAATACAAAGAAATGCAACACTTAAACTAATTTGACAGCACTAAAACTGTTGCCATCCCTTTCTTTTATCTACTATTAGTAAAAGAGAGCGATAGTTTAAAAGAGGTTTAGTTCGCGAACAAGAGAATCGACAATCGACACCAGTGTGTATCCAAACGTCGCCGTCGTGTGATCAAAATTAAACTGTTCACAGAAGCGAGTCGCACTTTCACTACGTGTTAAAGAAATGCTTAGTAATTATATCTTTGATACGTGAAAGTAAGTAATTTAGTTGGTGTTTGTTGTCACGATAAGATTTGCGAGCCATTATGTTTGTCTACACTGGGTAGACGATATATCGCTTGGCAAGAGGCGGCAGCGGCGGAGGGAGAGAAAGGCTGCGCAGGGTTCGTCCGAAATGGATATTTTTTTTGGTTCCGGATTGAATTCAGTTTTTTTTGTTTCAATCAATCAACTCAGCCTATCGCAGTCCACTGCTGGACATAGGCCTCTCCCAAGTTGCGCCACAACGCTCGATCCTCTGCCTTTTAATCCTTTTTTTGTTTGATAAAATAAAATGTGTTTACTTGAAAAACGCATTCATTAAAATTTACCTAACCTAATCAAATCATAATTTGCAGTAAACCTGCGAAAAAAACGAAATGTGTGTCCCAGCACACATTTCGTTTTATTTTATTTTATCAAAGTTTATTTAACCATGTTGTATCAGATGCCCTTTATCAGTATGCATCCGCTGTTAAAACCTCTACTGTTACGCTTCTGCGATTCAGTGTTCTATTCACCCAAACTTTCCAAGACATGTGCCCTAATTAAATCTAGGAAAGTTGATAGTGTCTAGAACTTTGTTGATTGTAGATAGTCTCTCTTATATGAGGGAATGAACTAGCGTAGCTACTATATAGTGATCTGTGGAATGAACCCTATGGCCCCAGTCGGCCCAGTCCACAGATAACCACAGAGTACATTATAATATACTGAAATAGAGACCAATCTTCCACCACAAAACTGGTAACCGCTTACTAGCGCCATCTAATACTTTTAGTTTGGAACTGCTGTTAGTACATCAACAGAACTAAAAATAAAAAATGCAAAAAGAGAATCATTTCTTGAGTGTGACCATACGCCTGACATCTTTTGCACTGAGGTACTAGTTTAGATGTTTTCAGAGGCTGTATTTCTACTTTGCACCCCAGTATAGATTTAATCGCATAAACCTTGTTGACATCCTCATCATTTCTAAAAGTGAGCGTAAACATATTGAAGGGCTCTTTATCCTTCCACCTCAATTTATTTGCTGCATCTTCTATATTATAGCCTTTATTTTTCATGTCTACATTATATATTACAAGCCGTTGTACTAAAATATACTGTGTATTTAAAAGAACCGTGTTAAGTGTAGTAACTTAGATTAGTTATAGCCGGCGTAGTTGGCGCAGCTGGTAAAGGCCCATGAGGTGAGGTGGCGTGCAGTGTTCCGTGTGCGCCACCTAGGAGGGTGCGGCCAGCGTTAGGCCGCACGGGGAGAAGTAGCTCGCCTGCTTGTGGCGGGCCAGTACCTGTCGGGGGTGGTTGTGTGAATACTCACAGGTTCCCACGCCCCCGGCTAAGGTAGCTGAAGGAACACCGTGGTGGTTTCAGTCGGTAATAGTCCGACACTGGCTCCGTCTACCCCGGGCGGAGTGCGTCCATGAGGAAAAAAAAAAAAAAAAAAAGGTATACCTAGACAACATTGAGAGTACACAAACTCATTTTTTTTAGACTGTGTTTCTATCAACTCAAATAAATACTATTTAGCATAGTAGAAGTTAATAAAAATGATATAAGAATACAAAACACACTCCAAACGAAACTGAGATACACCTCCATAAAGTAACTGTAACAGAATCGTCTCAAAGCTTGTTTTTAAGACTTTTGTTTGCGTATAGGCGTCTACGGGGATGTGCAACGGGTGAAGATTCTCTACAACAAGAAAGATTCAGCCCTCATTCAGATGGCCGAGCCCCACCAGGCCCATCTAGGTAAGTAATCAATTATACACTCTATCCCGTTCAATATATGGTTGATTCTGCTATAAAAGGGGTGTATTTATTTAGGATTATGAGTGTACTTATGGTTCTCCTTGCTGTAGTTTGTTTTTCTTGTAACATGAAGTGTCGTTGTTTACTTGCTACTTATAGTCTTATTCATTAACATTTTCTTATACCTTATGAGTAGTTATGAGGGACTTGGTATATTTTTCTTGCAAGTTAGCTCAGAATAATTTGTAGGTGTTTTTTTATAAATTCAGTATTAAGAACTAAAAAACATTTTATTTTTTATTTATATGTTTATTATTAAATTTTTCTCATCATCACAATGCAGTACAGTCAAAAATCCACATAGAATAGAGACTGGTGTCTGATTTAGGTAAAACCTGTATCACAGATCACCAGGCTTTCCCACTTTGAGAAATTAAAATAATGACCCTAACTGTGTTTTATACATCTATATTAAACGCGAACATAATGGTATTTAAATTACACAAAATTTCATCAAAATAATACCTAGTAGACATTTATTTTTATTTATAATATAAGTAATGTAATGATAAACAAGTAATTTGATTTGAGTGTTTTTTTCTAGTATAGGCTAGTGAAACGCACTAAAGGCCCACCTACTGATACCTTACCTATGCGCCATGTGTACCATGTGTACCTTTGCCCATAAAAATTGCTATACCACCTAGGCTGTTGCCTAAATGATACCACAAGTGGCGTTCGCCAAACGAATACAAGAAGATGGAAAGTCTCATGAGATTGTGTAATTATAATTTCATTGGCAACCGTACCTACCCTTCATAAGTGTTCCCTTTGTAGTGTTATAAAATTGAAAATTAGGAATCCATTAGGTCAAAACTAGATAATGCGACAACAGAAGATTTTTGGACAAAATCTACCGTCTCCCAAATCTCCAAAAGTTAAATATCCCTAAATGGATATCTTGCTACCTTATACTTACAAGAAGAAAGAATATCAGTAGTATTCTAAGCAGTCGAGGGAACTATAACGTCGCCCAGGAGTGAAAACCTCGTGTTTGCATGGAACGTAGGTAATTTTACGAAATTATCCTCCACTATACGCCTTTGGGTGACGTCAGCGATATCTTATTAAGAAACATTGTTCCTTAACCGACTCGACTAACTTTGCAGTTAAATCAAAGTCATATAGAATAATAAATAATAAAAAAAAAAAAATAAAAAAAAAAATTATAAAAAAATAAAAAATAATAATTAATTATTATTATTAATTAATTTAATTAAATTATATATATTTGTTAATAAGATATCGCTGACGTCACCCAAAGGCGTATAGTGGAGGATAATTTCGATACCACGAGCAGTGTAGCTTAGTGGCTAAAGCACTGGCGTACTGAGCCAGGAGTCGCAGGTTCGAATCCTGCTCGTGAGCGATTTTTTCTTTCCACAATTTAAATCTTTAGAATTCGCTTCGCATGCGTAAAATGCGTTAAAATAATAAAATAACAAACACTGATGATTATCACACAAATATTGGTATCCTGTGGGAGTCGAACCCACACTGACACTCGAACCACTAGACCACAGGCGTCGCATCCACATAGGTGTCACATCCAGTGTACCCACGAGGAATGGGAATGGGTCTATATCTCCTTCTTGTCCATATAAAAAGCGTCAAAGGTAGGTAAGTATTTTATTTTATTACCTGTCAGCATACAACTGAAATCATCTTCATCATCATCACAACTGAAATGTAACGTAACAATTAGCGAAAAGTATATAATAGAGCGATGCAAGCGTAAATTAAAACTGTCAGCCTCCCCACAGTACACATACAAGCGATGTGTATGTAGCGGCCGTGGGGCAATGAAAATAGCGGTGTACTGTTATTATAATTTTGGGAAAAGATGTAAGTTTTTTTGCAAACCCCTTATGTCACTGCAACCTAAAAGATCTATTGTGATGCCTCTAATAGTAGACTACAGCACCACCCCAAGCCGCAGGACAAGTATAAAGTCGACTAAGCCTTGAGGTTTGAGGATTTGATCTCATCAGCTGAGATTGTGTGGCCTCCAAGATGCTGAATCCTAATGTGGTGCACTGCATCACATTTGCATAGGATATGAATGGGCGTTTCATCCTTTTCGCGACAAAATCTGGGAACTGTGGTATCATTGAAGCCCATCCTGTGTAGATGTTTGTTCAGTTTACAGTGCCCTGTAAGGGTTCTAGTCAGGATCCTTATGTGATCCTGGCCTGTGGATTTTTCTGAGACTCTAGACTCGGACTTTGGCTGACTTCTGCTAGACTTCGCTCCATCTACTATGTATACGTAAGCTATGTAATAGGCCGTTGACATAGAATATATACTAACGATAATAATCGACACTTAAGCATGTGTGCTCGTAAAATTGCTCGCGGCTATGTGTGCGGGTCGGTGTGACCGCGAGGGCAGTGCGCGGTGCGCGGCGTGTGGAACGGGTAGTCTCTCGGCTGCCCCAGCCAATATATTGCATGTACACGCGCTCCCTCAAGGTCACCGGCGAGCGAGCTCACACGTACAGGGAGTGTCACCACTGTGCTGTTGAGTTAGTTTAGCGTCCTTGCCTTCTGATGCAATTTTTGAAGATAAAACTAAACGTCATTCCTCATCTATTAACGCTGCTTTTGTTATTTTCTCAAATACAAAAGAGTTACTATTTAACTGTGATTATAAATCCTTTTCATATATGAAGTGCTGCAATAGGCTCGCTCCTTATTACCCCTTTTTATTTTTAATTATTACATTATTATATATAACCTAACTGGCGAAATTTGGATGGAAGGCGAAATATACACAAATGTATTGTTATGTATGTCGGTATGTATGTATACAAAAACTTGTTCCGTGTGGGAATTGCCACCTGCAACGCAGCCACTGCGCCAAACGTGCCATCAAATTCATACACTCAATTGATTTTCATTAACTCCAACCCGCTAGTCTAAGAGCCGCACCTACGCAAGTGGGTCGGCGTTCGTGGAATGCAATAAGACCGCCGGGTTAAGTCGACGACGCCTGAAAAACTCAAGTCTGTCTCCTATACTATTGTAATGCCGTTTATATAACTTGCTTGTTGCTTGGCTTGTTTTTGCTTTACATGACTTTACAGCTGCGTCTATTTGCAGTGGTACTTAACCGGTGGTCCGCGTCAGGATCAGAAGTGGTCCATGAAGGCATCCAAAATCACGTACCTTCTTAATAAAACAGTAATTAATTTAAAATAATATTCAATGGCGAATAATTAGTATATTGAGAGATTTAAGTTATAACAGTACAATAAAAATAATACTTTTGGATAACAAAATAATTTTATACAGATTAAGAAAACTTATGGTTCGGGAGGACAACAAGTCACAGAGAAGACCATAATAACTCCATCAGGACAAAAAATCATACAGCGCACGATCCAAAGA
Organism: Asteroscopus sphinx; assembly: GCA_949699075.1. Taxonomy (NCBI): domain Eukaryota; kingdom Metazoa; phylum Arthropoda; class Insecta; order Lepidoptera; family Noctuidae; genus Asteroscopus; species Asteroscopus sphinx. The sequence continues at coordinate 17,922,468 of OX453024.1, forward strand.
CCTTTGGGACAGGCTGAAGGAAAGTCACCCGTTACCATACTCAACAAGAAACTCGCTCAGGCAAGTACCCAACCGCTATCTAGTCTTGATTATTATTTGCATATTAATCTCAGTACTAATTCGTAAAGCGAAGATCTTGTTTTTTCTAAATGGACTTGCGTTTGTTTTTGAGTATTTAAATTTTATTATATTGATGCTGTATTTGCATTCTTGTGTCTTCCATACTCTTCTCCAGTCAAAAAAGGAAAAGTCGCGATAAATAAATATTCAAATCATCATGCTAGTGTTTTCTCAGATGTATAAGGCCCTATTATAAATTTTATTTTGAAGAAAGAACATAAATAACACGATTTGTTTAAAAAAAAAATACAATAAATTACAAAATGGAAGAGATACACGCTTTTTGGGGTCATTTTCTCTCCTTGTACCTTACTACTTACGAAATAAAGACGCCAGATTTGCAGGACAGTAAGTATTTATTGTATCAGTGTCGTAACAAGGAAAGTTAGTAAAAGATTTCTTTTGTAATAGTGTAAGTGTAATATGGACTGTGTCGGTGCGGTTAATTTCTTAACAGTATTAAAAGTAGTAAAAAGAATATGGATTGGATTAGCAAGCAATAGAACTCAAATCTACTCATGATAGAACTTTCTAGAACCAAACTCTACTTACAACTGCTCAACACTTATAGACCTGAAAATCAAACTAGAAATATTGCAGCAATAAAAGTTAAGAAAAAAGCCATGTTGACGTAATACACTATTTTTAATCACCTTACTCTAATGTTGCCTGGCATTTGTAGATGAGTTGAAACGTGAGCGTGATTTCTACCGGGCACGCAACCTGCCCTGCCCCAAGGATGCAGCACTGGCTGCAGACAAGCCTGCATATAGGCAATTAGGCAGTACCCAGTGCCTACCTCATTCAAATTTAATAGTGGTGTAAGTTATTATCGATTATAGATATAAAGTACGATTATTATTTATCTTTTAATAGACCTATTAATGCTAAATTAATCTTCCTACATACAAAAATCAATAACTTAGACCACAATCAAATTCAAATGAAGTAGGCCACTACACGCCACTGATCCACACATACATACATCCTCACAAACTTACACGTTTATAATATTAGTAGGATAATAACGATAAAAAGGTGAAGGCTTAATATGAAAGGAATTTACTGTAAATTCAATCAAAACTTTTTATAACAAAGTTCTTATAACACTTACGCGGAGATAGTTACTATAATTTTCCTATATAGTATTTCACGTTAGTTATCATCTTAACTTATGTTGTATTGTTTTGGCCTGTGTAAGACTTCCTGGAAATCAACACTACACAACACTCATCTACCTACACTGTTCATAAAACAAAAAAGTAAAAAAAAAAAAATGTATATAATAATCTTACTTATTTATTTTTTATCGTTATTTACCAACATCATGCCTCACTGATCTACGTTATTGCATTGTGAATTTGTGTCGACGCCGGCTGTCGCTGAAAACCAGCGCTGTGTCTTTGCTCCGTGCATGAGGCACAGCAATATGCTGACCGGTGGCCGTTTTGCGCGGATGTGACGCATATCTTACCACACTTCTTGGCTCTGTACCTGTATTTGTTCTGTGTTCTTGAATTTTTTGGTAATTTTGTATACTTTTTAGTGAGGTTCTCACCAGACAAGTATAATGTTTCTGATTCAGACTACAGCAGAAAATTCCTTCATCTTTGATAGCAGGAAAGCAGGGGGGGTCTATGTCCTTTCAATTTTCTAAATATACAAAGATTTAGAAACTATTTCAATATAACTGAAAAGACCAAGTATGAAGAAGCAGTGGCTATCTGCTATTAATTACCATAGGAGCTGAAGAGGGATGTAGGTGGAGGGATGTGTTTATAAGGCGGCATTTGGGGCCCGTACAAATGAGATTCGTTTCTATACTCGTATTATTACCTATTCTATGGTATAGGTACTAAAGTTTAATCAGAAACTATTAATTCTGTAAATTATAGTTCGCTGTAGTTGTAGATAGAAAAAGTGCGAAAAACGGCCACTTTTGGCACTTTTTTTTATCTACAACTACAGCAAACTATAATTTACGGAGTTAATAGTTACTGATTAAACTACAGTACCTAAGTACTTCAATTGTCAATAAACGAAATTTTATCAGATTATTTTTTAACAGAGTATAAAAAGTTATTAGAAATTTTCCAAGTCATATTTTATTTGAGAGAAATGTGTCGATTTAGTTCGTCAAAACGTTTATCGCGAGGTCTCCGTTTGGGGCGAACCACTAGTGATTTATGATTAAAGCTCCGCAGTATGCCTAGTTTTGCCTTGAGTGGATCGGCCGGGAGAAAGCTACGCATGACGTTTGCGACCTAGCGCGGCCCACTTCAGGGTCTACCTACTTCCTTTTTTAGGGCTTCGTACCCAATGAGTGCCAACGGGACCCTATTACTCTCGCTACGCAATATCTGTCCGTCTGTCTGTCTGTCACAGGGCTGTATCTTTTTAACGGTAACAGGTAGCTAGTTGTAGCCGTCGTGGCGATGCTTGGGGGAGGCCTATGTCAAGTAGTGGACGTCTTTCGGCTGAAATGATAATGAGGTAGCCAGTTGAAATTTTCACAGAACATGTGTTGCTATGGCCTCTATCACGACAAATACTAAAAATAAAACCGGCCAAGAGCATGTCGGGCCATGCTCAGTATTATAGGGTTCCTTAAGTAGGTTTTACAAACAAATCAAATCGAATATTAATCACGGCTATTTTAGTTTTTGCAATAGACGGCAGCATTGGCGACTCAGAGAGTGATGTCAGTAGCCGCTAGATGGTGCTATACAGTGCCAAATGTAATACACGGCACTTGACGGCAGCATTCCAGAGAGAATTGTACGACGCCGCTAGATGACGCCAAATTTAAGAAGTGTGTCGTCAACATAACACAAAGTTACTTTTTGTGATTTTTTCAAATAGAAAGTAGCTAAAGGAGCATTATTTGCTATGATCATTTTTCTCTAAGGTCAATGACCTTTGAACTAGGACGTTTTAAGTATTTTTCAGTTTTCTGTCTATAACTCAAAAAATTATAATCACATTATAAATAATAAATAAATAAATAAAATCATTTATTTCAGACTAAGAGTGTCCATAATTTGGTTAGTAACAATATTCATCTTAAAACTATGTTAGTCACAGATATATAAAACAAACAAACATTCATCACATCACAATACATATTTATAACAAAGCTCATCAGGTCACATGCAGCCTGATGAGTCTACCTACAACGGCAGATTCTGGTCTCTCCGCAATCATCTTTAGGATTCCATTGCAGCTGCATCGGATTCGATGAATCAGTGAGGCTGACTTTTTGCGCATTATTGCATAAAAATCATCCACCCTCGCGTCAGCAAACATGCCCGAGGCACTGCAAAAGCGAGGCAGCCGCACCAGAATCCTAAAGGCATTGTTATATTGTACTCTAAGGGCATTGTAGGCACGCTGCGTGTAGTTGGTCCATAGGGCGCTGGTGTAAAAGCTTTGACAGTAGGCTCTGAACAAAGTTACCTTTACCTGTGCTGTACACCTTGCAAACCTATGCACCAACATATTAGCGCGCACCGACAATGCCCTTCGCTCCCTCTCAATATCTGTGTCGTCATTTAGGGTTTCGTTAACAATGTGCCCCAAATACTTAAACTGGGAGACACGACTCAAAGATACTCCGTTTAGAAATACAGGTGGTACTTGCTCAGGTTGCTTGTTCTTACCTCTGATAAGCATATACTCACTCTTCCCATCATTGTACCTTAAGCCGTGTTCCCCAGCATACGACTCACAGATACTGAGCAGTTTCCTTAACCCACCAACAGATGGACTCAGCAACACCATGTCGTCAGCGTAACTGATGTTATTAACGCAAATGTTATCTATGTGACAGCCGACATGGGTGTTGCTGAGCTCACCAATCAGCTGGTTGACGTACAGATTGAATAATCTTGGTGAGGTCAGTCCCCCTTGCCTCACCCCACACTCGAGTGCATATTCATCAGAATATACATTACCCCACTTAACAAAGTTTTTCTGATGGCTATACCAGAATGAAAATATATTTATGAGTTCGGCCGGAGCCCCAACCTCCCCAAGCTTAGACCAGAGCTTAGTATAATCTACTAGGTCGAAGGCCTTCGACAGGTCCAGAAAGCACGCGTATATGGGTGTTTTCCTATTAACATAGTAAGCGACAGTGTGCTTTAGTGTTAAAATAGCACTTTCAGTTGAAAGAGTCTCACGAAATCCGAACTGCGCATCGTGAAGCGTAATGTGCCTACTAAGCTGTGCATCTAACAGTCCATCGAAGACCTTCGCCATCACAGTAGCCAGGGAGATAGGCCTGTAGTTGTTCTTATCGGTTACATCACCAGTGAAATAATTATACTCGAAATAATTTTAAAAGAGAGTTTTCACAAAGGTCTATCAATGTGGAAGATTATAAGTTTCTACGTTGCATAGTTTAGAAATGGCAGGGGGGGGGACACATTGCAAGCCACTTTGGCGGGCTATATTTCGCAGATGGTACACCTGATAAAAAAGTGATGTATGAAACATTACCTTCATTTTAGTAGACCTATTCAATGATACCCCACACGATGGGGTGCAGCAATTTTACTTAGCACGGAACTAGATAACACTCGAATTAGCATACCTACATATTTAAATAGATTTCATAATAAACTTTGATACTTCATACGTAACCCAAGTAACACCTTTCAAAACTTCGAAAACCTGTTCAGTACAATGTTTCCGGCTTATCGGACGTAATCATTCTGTGGCGAGCGAATGTAAACTCTGTACAGCCATTCACTCATTGGTCGATGCATTTACGCACTAAGTACTATTTAAGCAACGAAAAGTACTGGCCTTGTCCTAATTTAAAAGCAAATGTATAATGTGTCCAATTCTCGCTTCATTCGGTAGCTTATTGACTAAAGCTTGACGTAACATTTAGCTGACTGCGTTTGCGTCTTAGCACTTGGGTATCCTGTTCACTATCGTTTTGCGGCCTTTAAAACGACCTTTGTGCATGAAAAAGCAAGTTAGCGACTGAAAGGAAAACACCAAATACTACGTACTACTAAGAAACGGCTAAGACTGAGGTCCGTATTACAGAACGTTCTTCAAGTATAGTTTGATATTTTATCTACACTCGTATCGTAAAATTCGAATTATGAACTCGAAACTTTACTCACATGCACCTGTAATGAATTTAAAAAGTTTCATTACGATAGAGTTTGCTGAACAAAACAATGCGGTAATTTATTTATTTTTCCATAACCGCCCAATTAAGGAGTTTTTAATGACACTTCGACCCAACCAAGGAGTTTCCAATCCTTTTTTTAGCAGTCGTACAGTTTTGCACCAAAGAGTACACAAAATTCAGGGTGGCGCTACTAGTCATAGGTACATTGAAAAATGTTATCGTTTAAAATCGCGTTTTTGGCAGAACTTTGGATTGTCATATTGCTTTTAATTATATTTATGTGTTTACAGGCATATTTTTTGTACGATAAAACAGAGATTAACGGAATCCTGATAAGGATAGAATATTAGTTCCGATTATAATGTTTTCGCCAGACTATATTTTATTATCTGTGTAGGCGCGCGCTAGGGCGCTTGCGTGGCCGCGCGCCATGGCCTACTGGATTTGGTCATCATAACTTGTAAATTTATTGTAATTATTATTCCATTTATTCTTATTTATACTTATCAATTACATTTTTAAATATTTTTTATTATTTTGGTTTTGTATGTCTAAAGTTTTATTCTGGGCAAACATATCTGACTACAGCAGTGATACTGAACTGAGGAGAATATGACCCCGCCTGAATTTCTGAATGCAGCAATGTAAATGACGAACAATCTTTTACCAGAAAAATCAAGAAAAACTACGACAATGTTAGCAAGATTTTGACTTTGGTATTTTATTTAAATTTGTATGAATTCAGATAAAATAGTGTATGAAACTGACATAACTAGGTATTAAAACACTCGTGTTTTAATAACCCCTGTTATGCAACAGTTTCATAAACTACTATAATCACCTGATCACTACTTAGCATAGAATCGTTACTTAAGCATCAGTGTTATTCCAATATGGTAATAAAAAACTGCAATTCACCACTTATTTAACCTGAAATATCGAGGAAATCTGTGCTCAAGCGGTGTCTTGACCACACTTAAGTAATTATAGTTCAAATATCTTCTCAAACACCTAAGTAACATTTTAAAACAAAGCTGAATTCAGCTCACAGGACAATGAATCTATGAGAAATATTTTAAAATTAGAGCTCTAATTAGTTTCAAACAGTGATCAAAGCTTGAAACTGGTGAAACGTTGGCTCGAGTTGCACAGTTCTAAAAGATGGTTCCTATGGAGATGAACCGGCAAGAACTCCAAAAATGAATTAAAGTGTATTTTCTGTCAAAGACATTACAAGAGAATGTCTTTGATTTCTATTGTATTAGTCTATGTAACAAACCAGCTTACCAGCACGTGATGCATCATCTTTAAGATTAAATTAACAGTAATCGTTAACGGCAATAATATAAAGTATGATAGCTATTCAGAGAAATCATTAATTTCAACATCAGGTACATTCGATAAAATATAATAGTTACAAAACATAAAAACATATTGGAAATAAGTATCTAATCTTCTTGATAAAGAAACGATTTGATCTCTGATCGTTTGTGGCGATGACACTGCGCATATAATTTGTCAATTTTTATTTAATCAATACTTAATCGTCCTCAATATTATTATGATTATACAGACAGATAAAGTTGTCTTCTTAAATGTTTTTTATTATTATTTGAATTTTGAAATAAATCTAGATCCTAGATCTCAACTTGAGATACAAGTTCGCTTGAGATACAAAGCGCTGCTTTGGTGGACTCGTTAAGCCATTTAATGCATGGCAACAAGCCGTGTTTTTTTTATTATCTACTAAATTCTAAGGAAAATGCCATCTTATTAAATTTTGTCATTTTAATAGCTTGCTTTAAATCGGTACAGTCGACTGCATGACAGTGGTAACACTTGAATTAGAAAATCGCCCGTACTGCTTACGAAATAAAGGCGCTGTCAATGTCAAGCTCTTTCCACTGACGTGCGGTCGACCGTACATAACGTTTCAGATGACCATTTCGCCCTTCAGCCGTAAATGGTAGCAAAAATATCAACAACTACTCATAGCTTGTGAATCAGATTCAAGCCATGATATTGGGCCAGCTGCTAATCTTGAACCTTCAGTCCATGTTACGTCCAAATACAAATATAATTTTAAAGGGCGTTTGACGTATTAATACGGGGTATGTAAAGTTTATCGTGAATAGAATATTAAAATGGTCCCGCGCAGATAGCTAGTCTCCATTGAGATTGACCGCCGTGACCGAAATTCGGCCGGGAGGACATAATTATTAATAATTTTGTATTGGTTGGTTACTTGCTATGTATTGAACAAATTGAGCACAAAAATCTGACGCTGTGTGATCGGCTTATAATCAATTGCTAGAGCGAGACATAGCTCTACCGTGACCGATTAGTATAACTATTCATTCAATACTACGAGATTTGCAAATTGTAAAGTAAGGTTACTTCCTCATGTGAATGAATTGACGGATACCAGCGGGGATTGCCAGCTAACACATGAATAGTTGGCCTTCCACTCCCATTCCAACATTGTGCCATTCGCATTATGGCTTATGAATGAGTACGCCTCAATAGCCCGTGCGTCTCATTTTTCAGAACCATTAGCGGACGTACTCGCCAGTAATCAAAAGATTGTTCCAAGCGTAATTTATGTTTAGTGGCACTGGAAAACATTTTCATGCCGGCCGCTGCTCACTAACTTAGTTTATGTAATCTATTGTACTTGATTCCCGTTAGCGCATAAGTTTCTCTTGATTCCGAAAACTTTTCTTGCTCCACACATAACACACTCGACTCGTATCTTTCAGCGCTCGTAATAGGCAGTCGGCTGTGAAATTAGAAAACAGCCTTGCGAATATGGGACACGTCAAAACGGAAACCCTTTTAGTGATAACTCGATTCAATTCCAGGGTAAATTTTATAAGATGTAAACACGTTTTCAGTTAGTGTGAATTGCATGTACTTTAATAATTTTCCATTGATCAGACCGAGCGGATCGTTACGTGTAAGTTCTGTAGGCCCTTAAGTATTTGATGGCGAATTAGTTGGCTGAATATTTACGATGAATGTCATATCCTATCACACTTGCAATCGTCTGAGAGATCGTCTACAACAGGTTAACTACAGAGTGAGGCTAAGGTCCTGTGCTGACGCAAGTAGCCGCACTTCCCGCAGGATGTCAGGAATAAAAGCGTGTCCTCATAACTCTTGCGCTGTCGTGGGTGGCGATCGTCTCAGACGTTGTGTAACTCCTTGTTCTAATGAGGATATTATTCAGGAGTATCTAAACGTTAGCATAATAACGTTGCGCGCCTTTAGAAGCGTTTTAATTACACCGCTGTCACCGGCCACCTCGTTAGTGCTCGATGAAACAACAGACAGATTGTGCCATTAATTAAATTAAATCATCTGTTGGTGTTAAATACGCTGTCATTTAATAGTATACTACGGATTTGAGCTTTTATGTCTTGAGGATTATACCGTAAACCTTATTTAAGGTTGCGCTAGTCGGTCATTTCCATACAAACGCTAATGATTACTCCATTGAGTCCATTGTTTGATGTCGTACGTTAAAATTAAGAATGATGGCAATTTTTCAAGTCAATTTGTGTTTGGAAATGGAAAAGAAAAAATAATAATTGAAAGTTACAATCGTCGTGACTTCTATATTTCATCAACACTAATTTTCTCGCAACTTTGAGCCTAATAAGTAACTTATGCCGTATGAAAATTGCAAAATAAGTATAGTAGAGGCATAGTTTAAATCATTTAGCAGATTCTTTTATAATAACCATATTCCCAAAGGTCTGTCCATGGAGTTTTACGCGCTGTATTTCGTTATAAATCAAGCAAAACCGTGCGGGAGTATATATGTGCATATTAGTTAGTGTCTGATGGCTCATCACTGGGTCTATCTCTTTCGATTTTAAGTTTTCTTATTTTAGTTTAGGTCAGATAGCATGCATTTTAGCTGCGCCCAACAACAAGTTCGAGCCGTCGACTAGCGTAACCTTAAATTAATATTTAATTTACATATAATTACAACTGTGTTTTTTTATGCTTTTCTTCTTTTATTCTTAAATAGCGGCCCGTCCCGGCTTCGCACGGGTGGACATGAAAATATAGCCTATGTTACTCAGGGTGAATGTAGCTTTCTTATGGTAAAAAATTATTTGAAATCGGCACAGTAGTTTTTGAGTTTATTCATTACAAACATACACACAAAAATACAAATCTTTTCTCTTTATAATATTAGTATAGATATAGATTAAGCCCGGATAAACCTTTGTCGGAATTACAAATTGAACGAGCTTTTATTCTAAAAAAATCAGTTTCCCAACTAACATTACTATTAGAGTATAGTATTATATTATTCCGTATTCAATAGTCACTACGAAAAAACGAAAAGAATGAAGGCTTCTTGGCATTGTTCAGTAAATTGCGTTATTCGCCAAAATATTCGCTGCTTATTATTTTTTCGTATATTGGTTTTCATTAGATACGCCATGATGACTCCTATTAGATAGATGGTGGCCCTGTGCGTGGGCAGGATGTAAGAATAACGCGCTGCGTCTAGTAGTACTCTGTAAAGAAAGAAAAATATGTTAGAGAATTTGTGTTGTAGGTGCTTCAAAATATCAGCAATTTTAGTGAACCACAGCTGAATGTGGCTCGTTCAAGAGTCTGTTGCATTATAAGATCCTGAGATTCTATCACTGCTTAGACATGGCAAACGTGTTACTGATTGCACTTTGTTATGAGCATAAAAAATTACAGGTGTTTGCAATACTGTAGCTATAATCAGGGCAACCTGAGCATTGTCGCTCGAATATTGTAAGATATAAACATGTAAATCGCCACCACCAAATCGCCATCAATCAATCAATCACAATCGCCATGTTCGTGACCACGGCCAATGCAACTTGGCCGAAACGTCGAGGTTAGTCAAAATGTTTGTTATGTTTTGATTTAATTGTGCGCGACAAGTCCCGTAAACATAGTTTAATATACCAGAGGGCTTCAGAGTCTTTTATTTAAAGGTAAATTCAAGTTCCTATAAAAATATAAACTGTTTGTAATGCGCCTACAATATCGTTAAAGCAATGCGGCTACAGTAATATTGTTTGCTCGTGCAATATGCCATCTGTGATGTACGACTTGTGGTTTCAGCTCGTATAGGACGTTCTATATAGGTAATATATCAGTTGTTTGACTTGTGTGGACAACAGTGTCTATCTGTACACTCAATAAATCATAGGCACTAAGAAATCCATTCAGGTATTTTTGGAGGGTGTCTTATTATCTGACGTTCAAGATGAACGCTTCTAAACGGTACATGTAACTGGTGCGGGCTTCATGCGCGGGCTATTGCGGTACATTCATAAGGCACTGGACCCGCGCATTTACTAACACGGACGTTTACACGAGGCATGTAACCCGCGCATTTACTAACACGGACGTTTACACGAGGCATGTAACCCGCGCATTTACTAACACGGACGTTTACACGAGGCATGTAACCCGCGCATTTACTAACACGGACGTTTACACGAGGCATGTAACCCGCGCATGTGCGTCAAAATGCGCATGTTACCCGCACCCTGTACAGTCTAACAAAGGAATTAGTATCCAGGGTTGCCAGATATAAGTGAAGGTTTCTCAGAAGATTATGGATGTTTTCGAGTGAATTATAATTTTAATAACGGACAAAGTTAAACTTTATATATACAAAACCCTAATCAAACCGTTCTATAATAATTTCCTGAGAAATTATCATCTATATCTGGCGACCCTGGATACTAATTGCTTTGTTAGACCATACAAGCACCATTGGTCTATTTTGAATAAACTATTTTTGACTTTCACATAACAGTACGTGAACGCGGGCTATGTAATATTTTATGATTTCAACATGCAAACCCAACTACCTCGGGCCATGACGAAATGTTTATACATAACTATGAGCATACCAACAACAACTACCAACAACAACAATACCGCCTTTGTGGGTGAAGTTTATGTCCACTTTTGGTCTGCAATTGGCTCTTCTTGATAATCCATGATATACTTATACAATGTAACAGCTAGCATAAAACTCAATGTCTCCTTCAGGAACGTTCGCTGCGGCTCTCTGCAGTGCCAGCAGGGGAACAGGTACCCCATTGTGACCGGTATGGACGAGTACTACACGAGGACCGTCATCAGCATTAAGGGAAACGAGTATGAATGCAAGTGAGTACAAAATAGACCTTCAGTTAGTTAGTTTGGTTGATGTGATTATCTGAATAGGGTATGTGAGTACCGCGAACTGGGAGAGATGATAAAAAAGATGTTTTATGTTTGGCGAATTTATTGGTACTGAATGGTTGAACAAGTAAACGCGTCGCACCGCACTGCATTCGATGCTAGAGTCAGCATAAAACTTACACTATAGAAATTGTACGGGTCTGCTCGTACAGTCAATAATGCTGGCCGAGCATTTGATAGTATTATTTTGATTAAACCATTCATAACACATATCGCATTTAAAATGTTCCTATTTTACTCTAAAACTGGACTCTAATCTCCAATTCCAAAGCCACAACAGGTCTTCCAAAGCACTCTGAGATAGCCCCGCTCGGGCTGGTGCGCGACGGTACACCCTGCGGAGACAACCTCGTCTGCGTCAACCAGACCTGCACCTCCATCTTCCCGTACATTGACCACACCAAGTGCCCCACAGAAATTTTTGCTATCCCTTTCTTGTATTTACTATTAGTAAAAGAGAGCGATAGTTTAAAACAAGTTTAGTTCATGAACAAGAGCATCCGCACCAAAAAGACTCGGTGTTTATTACCTCTCTAGACCTCTCTAGCCATAATTATCATCTTATACACAAAACATATATCTTTTGTTTAGTATGCCTCTTTTCTTTAGTGGAATTTTGTACGTTATAAATATTACGTCGTGTTAAACCTCCAATCCTACACACACGTTAACGTAAAAGGATTGAATGTACAAAAGTAACATGCCAGCTTAAGAATTTGGTGAAGTTAAACCTGTTTGATGACCGGATCTTGTTTACCTTTGCTCTTGCGCAACTCTAGTGTTGCGCACTTGGTTAAAAAACGAATCGATTGTTACAACACTATCGGCTAAAATTAATAACCGATTTATCCACGATTTACCCTACTAGAGATAGAAATTTGACATAAAATGTATGAAGCTTATGTCAAATTTCTATCTCTAGTAGGGCAAATCGTGGATAGATCGGTTATTAATTTGGCCGTAAATGTAGCGTTAGTGGAAACCCTGGATTGGGGATGCGATATACATATTATATGTAATAATTGTATACATGTAATATTACTTAAAGGTTTTTTTTTTTTTTTTTTTATTCTTAACGGGCTTGCGTTTGACCGCCACCTCACCTGATGTTAAGCGATGGTGCGGTCGACGATGGTACACGCTTGCCCAGCAAAAACCTATTCACTCGAGTCTTGAAGACCACCAGATTATATTTCTCGGGAAACACTGACGCCGGCAAGGAATTCCACTCTTTGGCGGTACGCATGATAAAGCTATTAGCAAACCGGTTCGTGCGTAAGGGTGGGTAGGTAGGTTATCTCTAAATCCCATATAGCACCCATTCGTTGTTGTTGTTGGCGATTATGTATACCTAGGACAAACTGTCCAGTTAGGTAGGTCCAATTTCGAGAAAGAGGTCAATCGTCGAATAGAAATAGAGGAAATAAACTTTATTGCATTAATTGTGGTACATAAAATAAGATCTTTTATAATAATAATTTTTGGTCAGCCCACTAATCGCCTGCACTCAATGTTCGATGGCAGCGGAAGGTACACTCGACCAAACGGAATCATGACCCACCATAAGCCAAATTTTCTACAAACATTCTAATACAATCAGGTCGAATTTCGCTTAAAGATATTTCCCTGGCAACAAATTTGTTATAAATTTTATTTGGCAGTGACAGTTAGTTTACCAATTTCTTTTAATTTGTTTAATATTCTTCTGGAATTAAAATATGTATAGGTTTAAAAAAAAAAATGTTTGCTTCTTTTTTATAGGTAAACTATGAAAAATTAAAATAATCAACAGTGTGAACACAGAACATTCAACTTAAGAATCAAATGACTTTCTTTTTTATAACTACTCTAGTTTAACTTAAATAAAGGAAGGCATTTTAAGTATTAAACTACATAATACTCCACAAGTTTTAATTATAAACACCTACTCTAGTGGTAATATATTTACAAAAATGTGTACTTATCCTTGATATCTACCTAATAAGCCAGATACAGATTCTCTCATTTCCGTTTAAGGTAAAGTTTGTGGTGAAGAACTACTCTTAAATGAAAATAAAGCTTGTTCTACTACCTATCCTACTTGATTTGATAACCTAATAGCGTCAAAATTGCGAGATAATGAAAATACAATAACACAAATCAATTAAAAAGAAAGATAATAAGACATTCTACAATTGCATGAGTTGTTTTTTTAGAGCGTGATTGCAACTTCTTTTTAACTAATAAGTCGCATTGTTTCGTCAATCTGCAGTTTTTGCACTGTCAGAGTAGTATCATTGCAGGCTTGTATAGAATACTCCATAATAAAATACCTACCATAGTGCTACCTACAGATATTTTTGCTAAAATAATTTGGCTATCGATTTTCCCTATTATGGTTTAAAGCACTACATCTCATTGTTTTTCTTTTAAATCGTGTGACATACAGACACATGTGTTCAGTTTATTTCAGTTTAGAATTTTTGTCACTCCCGTCCGGTCCACATTAAATGGGCCGAACGATTTCATTGCTTTTTGTATTTTTTTCTTTTTGACTTTTTTTTCTTACAGCACAGTTGTTTATTCCCAGACATCCTTTGATGAGCACGCCTCGGATGTCTGCTTTAATTTTAATTCGGCACTTTGATAGCTTTTATTGTGTCGTTGGGAATAAACGGTATCATGCTACTGTGTTTTATGTCATGGATATGTGATAGGACTGAGAGGTATCTAGTTTTCTAGTTTTATGATGATGCCATTTGTTTTTTTAGATATCTGAGGCCTACAGCGTTTTTTTATGTTGTGTGTACTTTAACTTCCTTTTTCTTGTCTTTATGTATGAATCTTTTTGCGAGTGCTTAGCTGTATCTATATAATGGTTATCAGCTGTAAAAGAATCTGGAATTTCATCTTAACCTTTTTCTCTATTTACTGACATCCATATCTTACAGAGACAGAAACAGAGGTAACCAAAATAATCTAAACCAATCATGTGTAAGAAAAACAAAAGATGCATATCTATCTTATAAAAAAGCAATAAAAGTTAATTAAACAGATCTAACAAAGTTGCTCCAAAAAATACAAATCCAGCTGTAAAATTATTTTAATATCCACTAATGCCAAAAAGCTCTCGGGATATAATAACTTTTAATGTTCCGTGTCAAGTGGACAGTTTGAATCCACCGCGTCTTGGGAGATTTACTACGACACGCTTTGATTTTACGACGCGCGCCTTTTCAATGTTAACTGTATCAATTGACGATAATTTTCTATAGGTACCTAAAAAAAAACGTCCAAAAAGAGACAATTATATTATACTTACTCCAATCAAACTTTAGAGTGACCAGCGGCATCCGCCAGCTTTAAGACAATCACAACCAATCTTTCGATGACAAAATCACAAAACATCCCACAAGTTTATTCGCAGACACTTTTCACACAAAAAATATTTTTAACAAAAAAAGAGAATCATAAAACAACAAAATCTACTCAAATCAAATACGACCGTTACAGTCTATTCAACAATCGAACTTGAAAATTCGGAAAACTTCGGTGCGAGTCGTCGCGACGAAAAACGACTCGTGTTTTCCCGGCGTTCGAGCCACAGACTACTTAGAAGATACTACGTATGAGTGCAGCGCGCGTCTGACAACGAGGTGATTTTTTTTTTTTTTTTTTTAATTATTATGGCCTGGTTGCTAAGACCTTTAAGCCAAGTCATTTATTTGTTATATTATATGTGAGTAGTTTTATGGCCTGGTTGCTTAGACCAGCGGTACTCTAAGTGTGTTCCGCGGAA
The DNA here is from genome assembly GCA_949699075.1 of Asteroscopus sphinx. Lineage (NCBI taxonomy): Eukaryota > Metazoa > Arthropoda > Insecta > Lepidoptera > Noctuidae > Asteroscopus > Asteroscopus sphinx. The sequence goes on from OX453024.1 coordinate 17,937,773, forward strand.
CCCTAGGGTTCCGCGATACCCCTGTAGGGGTTCCGCAAGAATTTAGAAAAAAAAAACAAAACACCTCTCTCTGGTCACTGGTCGAACGTTTTGAATCCGCCCGCCGCGCGTATACTTGTGAGCGCGCAGTCCCTTTGATAAAAGCCGCCTCTGAATTAGACGCTATAGTTGTGAACAAGCGACTTTCGGCTCTATCTTCAAAAGCATAAAGTCGAGATTGTTTACAACGCATTTTTTTGTATTTATATTTTTATTTCCGCTTTTTGTTTATCAAAGGCGCCGACTCGAGTATTTTTGAGAATGTTCGAGTTCGAGTCTAGGACTAAGTATAAAAGCGCTATTACCAGGCCCCTCAGAAAGTATTGCGAAAAAAAGTTTTTATATATGGGAGACTGGCCAGTTATAATGTTTTTCGAAAATATGATTATTTATAAGTAAAAATAAGTAAGTTCCAATTTCAAAATTTCCCTCCACATTTTTTGCGAGTTAATTCAAAGTATTGTGTCTCACTGAAATATGGATCTGCGCCGGGAACATTTTAGAGCTATGATTTTATACGATTTCAAGTGTCGCCTGAAAATGGATGAATCGTACGATAGACTTCAAATGGCATTCATGGATGAAGGCCCTTCCAAGGCAACCGTGTATCGTTGGTATAACGAATTCAAGCGCGGTCGACCAACTTTGGGGGATGACGAAAGAAGCGGTCGCCCTTTGACGGCTGTTACCGAAGAAAACGTGCTAGCAGTGAAAAATTTAATCCAAGACAATAGGCGAATTACATATCAGGAGATTCAACACATATTGAAGATTGGATCGGGAAGCGTTCACGAGATTCTACACAGCCATCTTCGCGTGAGGAGGATAGTATCACGCTGGGTGCCGCACAACCTCACCGATGCTCAGAAGCAGGCCCGGGTGGAATGGTGCCGTGATATGCTTAACAAATTTGAAGCAGGCTCGTCTCGGCGTGTTTACGACATCGTTACAGGTGATGAGTCCTGGATTTATCAATACGACCCAGAAACCAAGCGCCAGTCGACTGTTTGAGTGTTTCAAAATGAGCCAACGCCTACCAAAGTGAAGCGATCTAGAAGCGGGGGTAAGATTTTGATCGCTAGCTTTTTTAATTTGACTGGCCACTTGGTATCAATTCCCTTACGGGATCAAAGAAGCATTAATGCCGAATGGTATACTACCAAATGTTTGCCAGAAGTTTTCTCTGTTATAAGCAACAAGCGACCAAACACAGGGCTCCGCGGGCTACTGCTCCACCACGACAATGCACCTGCGCACACCGCACTCAAAACGAGGGACTTCCTGGACAGCACGCCAGTCAAACTCCTGGGTCACCCTCCTTACAGCCCTGATCTAGGACCGTGTGACTTCTTTTTATTCCCAAAAATAAAAAATCAGCTCAAAGGGATACAATTTTCGTCGCCGGAAGATGCGCTGGCTGCGTTCGAGCAGGCTGTAAACGAGGTGTCTCCGGCGGACTGGAAAAAGTGTTTTGAAAACTGGTTTAGGCGCATGAATCTTTGTATAGAGGCTGGTGGAAAGTACTTTGAAATGATTTGATAAAAATATATGTACGTATAGAACAATTTTTTTTAGTTTCGCAAAACTTTCTGAGTGTCCCACGTATATAAAAAAGTCGCGCCTCGTCAGTCAGTTGACGATTAGCGTTCGGAGCGATAAGTTCGTACCTACCTACTTACAAGCTGGCTAGCCTGCTGCCTTCTTGTAAGTTCTACTGCCCGCTGTATTCTGATTGTATCAGTTTTGTACATTTCTTCTTTGGACTAAACTTTGTCTCATAAACGCAGTAACGATTGTGCATTATTTTGACCCTACCATCCTGACGTGTAACATTATTAATAAAGAAGAATGGAACGTTGGCTTAAAGGTGTTAAACGTGTTGCAACGACATCTTCTAATGACGCTGAATGTTCAAAAGCAGTACGCGCGGAGAATACAGCAATTACCGATCCAGACGATGATGCCACGACGTCAAGCTCCACGGTTTCAAAGACGAAAAAAAGGAAGTATGATGAATCATATATCAGTTTCGGATTTGTTGATTCCAACGGCTCACCTCTCTGCATGTTATGTAGTAAACTGCTTCCTAATAGTTCCATGGCACCTGCCAAATTACGCAGACATTTAGAAACTGTACACCCCGAGTCTAAAGACAAGAATAAAGAATTTTATGTTCGTAAAAAAGAACAGTTATTGGAAAGTCAAAAAAATATGATGCATGTAACACAAACTATCAATGAAAAGGCCACGGAGGCATCATATTTAGTTAGCTATCGCATTGCACAAGCAGGTGAAGCGCACACTATCGCTGAGAATTTAATAAAGCCATGTGTGTTAGACATAACAAAATGTATGCTCGATGAAAAATCTGCAAAGCATCTTTCTACTGTACCGCTATCAAACGATACTGTTTCACGGCGAATCCATGATCTGGCAAGCTACGTCAAACAAGAACTAGTTGCACGTCTACAAAAAACACGATTCGCCTTGCAAATGGATGAGTCAACTGATGTCACTGGTCTGGCTATCTTGCTGGTTATCGTGAAATATCCATATGAACGTTCTTTTGAAGAAGACATCCTTATGTGTTCACCGCTGCCCACAAACACTACCGGGGAAGAAATTTTTAATAAAATAAACATATTTTTTAAAGAAAATAATCTTAGTTGGAACGATTGCATTGACATTTGTACAGATGGGGCCAAGGCGATGACAGGTAAAACAGCAGGAGCAGTATCACGAATAAAAAGTAAAGCGCCTAATTGTAGTTCCAGCCATTGTATTCTGCATAGACAAGCACTTGCGATGAAGCAAATGCCGTCAAATCTAAAATTAGTTATGGATGAAGCGGTAAAAATAATTAATTTTATCAAATCACGACCACTACAATCCCGATTGTTCTCATTATTGTGTGAAGATTATGGCAGCAAACATAAAACACTGCTGCTCCATACAGAAGTGCGATGGCTGTCTCGGGGTAAAACTTTAACAAGGCTATTTGAACTTAGAGCCGAGTTACAAATGTTTCTTTCAGCAGATACAGTTTCTTTTAATTTGAAAGACCGTTTGTATGATAAAACTTGGTTGTTCCGATTGTCTTTTATGGCGGATATCTTTCAAAAACTGAACGAATTGAATTTATCATTGCAAGGTAAACAGACAACAGTGTTCCAGGCCTATAACAAAATAACTGCCTTCAAAAGAAAATTAGATTTTTGGATTATTTGCGTTGGTAAGAGAGAAATAGAAAGCTTTACGTCACTCAGTGAATTTGTTAGCGATAATGACTCGGAAATGTTTCAAGATGATGTGTTTGAAGAATTGGTCCAATATCTCACTTCGATGCGCGCATCTTTTGTAAAGTATTTTCCCGAAGAACATAATACAAAAATGAAGCTGAATTCATGGATTCATAATCCTTTTTTACCCAACTTGCAAAAGCCCGAAAGTATGTCAAACGAGATATATGAATCTCTTTTAGAAATGTCATCAGACACAAGTATGGAGTCACTGTTCAAAACGACGCCTCTCAACGATTTTTGGTGCAGAATCCGTGATGAATATCCAATGCTTGGCAGAATGGCTCTGAATATTCTTCTCCCGTTCCCAACAACATATTTGTGCGAAACAGGATTCTCAACCTATGCAGCCACGAAAACAAAATATCGCAATAGACTGGACGCCGAACCTGATATGAGACTTCAAATGTCTTCTATCAAACCTGATATCAACCAATTGATGAAAAATAAAAAACAGTTTCATACCTCCCATTAGTTAAGATTTTTTCATTTTTAATATCTTCTATTATTGTACTTGGCATGTGGTTAAAGTAAGTAATAATTAGTAACTGTTACATTGTACTTTTATTATGCTTATATAATAAAGAATACACTTTTAAAAACTATTGTTTTATTGTAGGGTTCCGTCAAGTATTTTGCTTGTCAAAAGGGTTCCGTGACCAAAAAAGTTTGAGAACCGCTGGCTTAGACCCTCCAGCCAAGTCTTTAGTTTACTTACCCTAGTAAAGTGATGGAAACTTTACCAGGTTTTTGAGCGGATGATGAGAAAATACGAAAGTCACGTTTTTCAACTTTGTACCATTTACCCACACTAGTACACGTTAACGAGCACTTAACATTTAATAATCCACCATTATTACACATTAACACTCGAAGAAACACAAATTTAGGAAAATAATACAAAATCCACATCACGATCTTTCCGAATTTTCCCGCCCTTTTTCACAACGAGGTGATTTTTTTTTTTTTTTTTTTTAAATTATTATGGCCTGGTTGCTAAGACCTTTAAGCCAAGTCATTTATTTGTTATATTATATGTGAGTAGTTTTATGGCCTGGTTGCTTAGACCCTCCAGCCAAGTCTTTAGTTTACTCACCCTAGTAAAGTGATGGAAACTTTACCAGGTTTTTGAGCGGATGATGAGAAAATACGAATGTCACGTTTTTCAACTTTGTACCATTTACCCACACTTGTACACGTTAACGAGCACTTAACATTTAATAATCCACCATTATTACACATTAACACTCGAAGAAACACAAATTTAGGAAAATAATATAAAATCCACAACACGATCTTTCCGAATTTTCCCGCCAACCACAACGAGGTGAGCGGCTGAGTCAGGGTTGCCAGATGAGTACAAGTGGATTATCGTACTGATGTTCTAAAATTATCGTATATCAAGGAATTTGGTGAAAAATTATCGTAAACAGTGCTGAGCAACGAACAAAAACAATGATTTTCAGCATCAAAATTATCGTATTTCTGCGTATTTCAATCAATTTTGTATCGTACCAGAGCCAAAATTATCGTATATTTACGATAATTATCGTACGTCTGGCAACGCAGGGCTGAGTTGACGCGGCGTCAAACTAGCGGCGGGCGGGGCGAGCGGGGCGGGGCGCACCTGAGCCCGCCACGTGCGAACCCGCTCCGCTCTCGCTCAGCTACCGCTCCCGCGCCCGCTCCTTCGATTAGCGTAATTAGGGTACACCGTCGCAACACCACGTATCCGATTTCAATGGACCGATTGATGATTATGGATGGTAAATGGTAAGCGATTGTCGGTAGCCGTGAACTGCAATATTTTTACCATTTTTGTTGGCTTTTCTACGTTGGAAATTTTATTGAATTCTTTTGAAGGGTTTTCTCCGCCCAGTTTTTATTTAGGTTGTTCGCGCTTCGTAGCAGTTCCGTAGCGTGCTATTGGGCGATCTTTGTGATGTTCTAGTTCTTTGTTTTTATTGCTGCTGTTAGAAAGAGATGACTGAGCCTTTATTGCTTGAAATTATTCAGGAAATATTTGCAGGATAATTCGTTTGATGTCGACCTAATTAATTAAGATTGTCGAATACAATATTTTTGCAAAGATAATCTGTCATTTGGAGGCCAGCAGTGGACGTCTTTCGGCTAAAATTATGACGATGAATATGTAATTTTTCAGGCTTTTAGATCATTATAATAATCACAATAATACAAACAAATACACGCAAAAGCCGTAAAATAACTCGTCAAGCAAAGTGCTTAGTCCTAGTCTAGATGAGCGGACAAGGGCCATGCATCACTCCTGACGCACGACGTCTTGGTGAGGAGTAAAAATTACCACACACCGCATAAATGTATCACTAGCCTATATTTTCATAATCACATGCAGATGTATAGTAGCAGCTTGGCAGTTTGAATTTTGAAATATGTTTAAAGGAAAGGCGGTTAGCTCTTGATCTTAAATGTAATATTTTCCTGATTTTGATCTAAATTCGTCGTTCGTTTCGTCGACGGTTGTACTCAAACCTGGTTATGTCTAGATAAGTTCTAGGTATCTTCTTGATATCATTTTGGAATAACCTATTGGAAAACATGCATGCAGATGTTAAAAGTATTCATACTGTAATGCATACCTGGAAGTTTGTTAAAAAGGGTTATCTGATACTAGGTATCTAACTAATATGTCATTTCCAGGAAAAATATTGGAAATATCCTGTAAAGAATATTAAAAAATTATAAACAAGAACTATGTAACAGAGTCTTAAGAAGTAACAAGAATTAGGTAATTCAGTTTCCTTCAGTACACCAAAATTTAATATTTTTCCTTCCATTAAGAACAATGGTGCTTATTTTAAATTAAAAGAAAACTTGATTTCTAATTCAACTAGATTTGCAAATTTGAGTAAATTACTATGATACTCTAGATATACCCAAACCACGATTCGACAAACTGAGCCTTCGGTCAAAGGTACGTCGGTAAAAGAAGCCATCGGCAAATAGTGTTTCGACGAAAAATAATTCGGGGAAACGTGCGTCGGCTAAATGTACATTCGACCAAGTGTTGCATCGGGGAATAATACGTTCGACGAATAGTTGTCGGTAAAACGTGTTTCGGTGGATCGTATTTCGGTAAAACGTAGTGCTCCCCTACAAAACATATGGTAATAACCTAAACCATTGCTATAGTCAAGAGCAAAAATCGTGTTATCGAATCAAATTGCATTCCCGAAAACAGTGTATCACTATCAGTTTGTGAGTGTATGTATGTATATTTCTCTGGCACGCTCTGTAGCCTAAACGGCTTGATGGATCTTAGCTTGAGAGGTGTCGTTGGATTCGTCTTAATTGTGAGAGTGACACTGGGTATATTAAAATTATAAAAATCAAAAAGGCCGCTTTTTGGAGCCATTTTATGTGACTTCAAAACTTTTTTTTTGCTCAAAACCTATCGAGTGCCACTAAGCTACCGTGAACAGGGTGCGAGTCCCACATAACCACACCTCCTCCCCGGGTGGTGTGACATGCGATAGGCATTTTCTCCGTCCCAAAAAAAAAGGGGATGGTAAGTTGAGTACTCAGAGAAGAAACATATCACCAAAGTTCACGATTATTATTCCACAGTGAGTAGTAAGTATACACGGTATGACGGTTCTTTCCACAAGTCAGGTCAGTTCCATCAGTCAGCAGCAGCTGTAGTGTCTAGTTAAACGAGTATTGGCGTACTATTTCTTAATTATTGAAATTAATGTATTTATCACTAAGGCGACGCGCCACCGAAAGTAGGTTGCTGCGTGCGTAAAAATCTGTGCGGCGGTGGTGAGACTGTACACATACCAAAAAGAAGAAAATCTAATATGATTGTATAATAATAGGGGGCTTGAACCTCGCTGGGGCATTGCAGGGGGACCCCGCCGTTCCTATGTCCCCCTAGCAGCCGTTGCTGCATCGAATTGGTTTCCTCGAAAGTAGCGGACTTTCGGTCTCTATCGGGTGACGTGCTAAACGCCGTGAAGCGGCAAGCCTCGCCGGCGAGGCTAAGACCTGCCTAAAACCTAAACAGTGGCTACGCAATAGCCTGCTCCTAGGAACTACTCTAGAGTATAGGGCCGGTCTCGCGTGACGAGATTATCTCCGGTTGCTTACACCGTGAGGGCGTCCCCAGGGGGGAGCTCGGACCTCGACTCAGGGTGCAGCAGGGGGACCCCGCCACCGGTCCCCCCAGCAGCCGGTGCTGCGTCGGCATGTGTTTCTGTTTCTCGAGAGTCGGACTCTCGGATTCTGTGTGTATGTCGCGTCGGTCCTCGCCGGCGGGGACGATATTTTGGACGACCGCGTCGGAGTGTGCTTGTACTTTTATTTGACTCCTGGAGGAGTGTAATATCGTCATCGGGTTCAATGAGTGTGTGTCTGGGACGTCGGATTTTGCTAATAGCAGATGGCTGGTAGACGGTGGCCGCCACGACCAAGGGGTTGGGGTGCTTGGGAGCGGAATCGAAATAGCGTTTAGAGGCACGCTTGAAAAACTGCTTGATGGTCGGCAGTTTGAGGTCTAGGTGGAGTTGGACATTGCGTAAGTACCAGGGGGCGTCTACGGCCCTTCGCATGAAACGGTTTTGGATGGTTTGGAGCATGTGAATTCTCACCGGCTTAACGTGTGCGAACACAACGCTAGCATAGGCGAGTATGGGGCGGATACAGGTGGTGTATATCCTTACTTTGAGATGAGTGGGCAGCTTACTGTGCGCATTGAGTAGGGGGTGGAGACGTCCGAGGACGAGGGCGGCACGGTTTTTCACCCTGCGGATGTGCGGACGGAAAGTCAGTCTACGGTCAAGGATCACGCCAAGGTATTTGGCTTCTCGTTGCCATGGGATCTGTTTCCCGAACATTGAGACTGGTACGCTCAATTCTTTACGGTACTGTGACAGGGGTCTCTTATCGAAGAGGACCGCTGCACTTTTTTCGGGATTTACTTCGATTCTCCATTTCCGGAACCATTCACCTAGGGTGTTGGCCGCGGATTGGAGGGTACGAGAAATAGCGACATGGGTCATGCCGGAGTAATAGATTGCCGTGTCGTCGGCGAAAAGGGCCATACGGGCTGCACCGCATTTTGGAATATCGCTGGTGTACAGCGTGAACAGTAGGAGGGAGAGCACGGAGCCTTGTGGCACACCGGCGTGAATGGGATGGGGGGAGGAGAGAGCCCCTTCTATGCGATAGCGAAAGGTACGATTCGATAAGTAGTCTCGGATGATGAGCACGAGACGATGTGGCACATTCATAGTGTACAGCTTATATAATAAGCCGTTGTGCCACACTTTATCGAAAGCCTTTGCTACGTCGAAAAAGAGAGTACCGGTCATTTGACCGCGTACGAAGCCTGCACTGATGTGTTCTACAATGCGGTGCAGTTGATTAACGCAGCAGTGCTTTGTACGAAAGCCAAACTGCTCGTCGGGAAGGAGTTTATTTAAGTCGGCGAAATCTTTGAGTCGCTTATAAATAAGCTTCTCGTAGATTTTACCGAAGACATTGAGGAGACTAATCGGCCGGTAACTACTCGGCTCGGAGTACTAAACTAAACCAAAGGTAATAAGTGATAGGGAGGCACAAAATTGCTCAAATGCCAAAAATAATTGCTACATACTTAGAACTGCCCCATCCGGAACAATTTACAGGTCATTGTTTCGGGCGTTCATCGGCCACTATTCTTGCCGATACTGGGGCCAATCTTATTACACTAAAAAGGCACGGAGGATGGAAATCCGATCGAGTTGCTGAGAGCTATATAGAAGAATCGGTGGAGAATAAAAACAGAATTACACAAAAAATCGGTCAAAGTATAAAAATAAACGAACAACGTCTTACGAGTTCCAGGAAGCTTCAACATCTGCTGGAGAACATGAAGAAAAAAATGAATAAATAAATGAAGAAATAATACAGTAGTCAAACACCGCATTAAAATTATCGCAAACTATTAGTAATATCAAACCGAGAAAGTCGGCAATGAATTTTAATAACTTTACTTTTCATAATTGTCATTTTAATTAAATTTTTATTTAATTAATATATAATTTATTTAAATTACTTGCTGGTTTTATTTAGATTAGGTACTTGTATTTTTGAGTAAAGCACTATACAAGCCTTGGCCCACTATGACTGCTTCGCTGGTTACGCTATGATGACTTAGGTGCGAATTACCCGAAACAAACTTACCCGAAAGGGTGAATAGCCACCTCCTGTATTTTTTAATAAACGTTAGGGGTCTGTTCAACTGAACCGAAATATATGATCGGGTAAAGTGACCCCTTTTTCTTTTTGTAAAAATAGAAGCGGTCAAATCACCCGAATTCAATTTAACACATTAAGTACAGTTGGAAAAAAAACTCAACCAGGTAACAGAAATAGGAAAATGCTATAATTTTAAAATATGTCGTTTAGTCATAAATAAATGTGAATTAGTGTGAAAGTGGTGCATAATTCACAGATATTAATAAAATGGCTGTTGCCTACATTTGTGTTCACATGAATTGACAAAATGTAGGGAACACCAGTTTTTTTTCGGGATTTCAGGTTTAGTCCCATAGTAAAAGTTGACGTTGTCTGACGGCTGCTTGTCCTTCTGGACACGTGTGGAGGGAACGGCAGTTGTTTGGCCGGTGCATCCTGGGTACGGGCAATAGAATCCTTTCGACCTTCGGGGGATCTTATTGTCTGTGGCGAATATTCTGGCGCGGGAGGGGCCCGTTCTGGGCCAGTGGGGAGTGTCCCTCTGATGCCAACAGAGGGCACAGTGGAGGAGTAGGGCAGGCCTGGCGTGCACTCACACTGCCACTGCGCAGGCAGCGGGGGGACTGTCCTTCCCTGCTCTGTCAATCTCGTAACTCCAGGAGTGTCTGCTGAGTAGTGTTCTCGCACCTCTTGGGACCGAGGGTCTTGGCTTTACCGCCGGACCGCGAGGAAGAAAGCCTCTAAAATAATTACAGGAGGATGGGGCCTGTGAGCAGCAGACTCGGGGTAGTCTGCTGCCCGACCAGCAGCTGGCGTAGCTGACACAGTTGGCGTAGCTGGCATGCTGGCGTAGCTGACACAGTTGGTGTAGTTGGCGTAGCTGATACAGCTGGCGTAGCTGGCACAGCTGGCGTAGTCGGCGTAGCTGGCGTAGCAAGTAAAGGCCCGTGAAGTGAGGTGGCGTGCAGTGTTCCGTGTGCGCCGCCTAGGAGGGTGCGGCCAACGTTAGGCCGCACGGGGAGAAAGGGCTCGCCTGCTTGTGGTCGGCCGGGACCTGTCGGGGGTGGTTGTGTGAATACTCGCGGGTTTGCATGCCCCCGGCTAAGGTAGTTGAAGGAACACCGTGGTGGTTTTAGTCGGCAAGAGTCCGACACTAGCTCCACCTACCCCGGGTGGAGTGCGTCCATGAGGATTTCCCCAAGGCAAAAAAAACGTGGGTAATAAATATCCTTATTTGAATTTTAAAGTAAAACATAAAATAAATAAATAGGAACGTAATTATTAATATAAACGGTTTCACTCACGTTATTCCATCGGGTGTGCCCGACCAGTGTGTGTGTCTATTTATGTACAATTGTACAACATATTATAATGTTATGACGTTTGTGTTGAATGTTTGTGTTAAGAGAATTTTTCATTGTTATACAACGTAACGGGATAAGGGCAGGAGGATGATGATACAACGTGTTATTGAAATAACTGAAAACCTCTTAAGGGGTCATTGTACTCATCAGTATGAACAACTTTTACTGTGGGACAACCCTGAAATCGCAAAAAAAAACATCAGCTGTTCCCTACATTTGTGTTCACATAAATCGAAATAAAGTTGTTCATACTGATGTGTACAATGACCCTTTAAAAGGTTTTCAGTTATTTCAATAACACGTTTTTTTTCTTGTACTTTCATTGAAATGAAAAATGAATCTAGTTTTAATTAGATTTTTACTAGTGATTGTCATACTATTAATATGACATTTCCATGTTCCATGTTCTATTGTTGGCATGTTGATTGTGTATATTATGTTTTTATAATTATGATTATTATGAAGTATATGCTTCAAATAAAATAAAATAAATTGCTATCGTATAGTTTGTATTTTATTTTAGTTCCCTATACACAAACACTTTTTTGCCAACTGTACTGAATGACTACGTAAAGTTGATTTCGGGTGATTCGACCACTTAAATTTTTTTTAAAGAAAAAGGTGTAATTTCACCCCACCATATATTTCGGTTCAGTTGAACAGACCCCTAACGTTTATTAAAAATTCAAGAGGTGGCTATTCACCCTTTCGGGTAAGTTATTTTCGGGTAATTCGCCACCTAAGTCTCTATGATTGCCTCGAGCTAGCCTAGCTACGCTCTAGGCCTTCCAGCTTGGCCATCATTACAGCCCTTGCTGTCCTCGCTGTAAAGGCCTCGACCTACGGCCTCGGCCTTTATCTCAGCTCGTCCATCAAGTGCTGCACGCTGACCGCGCTGTGTCGGCCTGGAGATGCACTACGCTGCGCTGTCGGCCATCATCAGCGCGACCAGCAAAGTAGTCATTATAGACCGCGGCAGTAATGTACTATAAATAAACGCTGACAGGCAAACTATCGCGGCTTAAGTATACTTTTGCACGCACTGCAGCAGTGCGTCGAGGTTCCAGTGATAGATAGGTAATCTTAAACATGGCCGCGGTAACGCTGCTAATTGCATCAAAACCTAACCCTTGAACTGTTTTTATAATCGCTGATGAATGTTCATAACATTCTATAAGCTGTAAGAGCCAAAAATCAAAAACTAAACTAACTAACCAACCAACTAACTTTTGTATCTCTCAAAAAGTCTCGGCCACATACGAATTATGAGTAACGAGTTAATCATACCTATATTCGAACTGTTCATTATTAAATTATAGAAATCCTACTGACAAATATGTTGGCAGAAATCCAGTAATTTTATTCAGGTACTTCGTAATCTTCAGGAATTTAACTACAATAGCTGTACAGAATAGGATAGTTACGTCCGTGTTAAGGCCTTAAGCCGTTCTTTGGGTAACTTAAACAAAATCTGAGGGTATTTTTGTTGGAAATTATCATCCACTGCATGACTCTGGTAGACACAACTTTACCTCTCAGCTTGATCAAACTCTTCGATAGGCAAACAAAGACTTTTCCTTAACTACAAATATGGTTTAAATCAATGGTTTTAAAGTTACATTAGATGCAATCTGTCTCCTTGAATATATTTATTGATAAACTGTACCGTAGTAATATAATCACTGATCAACTCATGCAATAAACTAAAATCCAATAAATAAAAAAAACTTCATATCAAAACGTCAAAAAGTATGTGGGAATCTGGGAAATACCAGTGTTGCCAGGGCTATTGACTTGACAGTATTGCCAACTAAAATTTTTAAAGATAGCCAGACCAGCAGCAAAAAATAACCAAATAGAGATATTTAAAAAAAGCTTTAGTTTTTGACTTTATCTGGGGGCATGGTAATGCCCCCGCCAAGTCAAGCAAAGACGGGCACGGCCGTACCATCCTTTTCTCGAAGCAACTCGCAGTACTTTTAAGCCTTTATATATTTTTTCTTACCCCGAGTAGAATCAGTATATCAAATCCGTTCAGCCGTTTCGTTAACGTAGTCTGTACAAAAGGCTTCGTAGTCATGGGAGCAACGTGTGTCATAGCATTTGCCGCTGTTTCCTTGTGGTCATACTAGTTTGTCATACCAGTATGACCACGAGGATATACATGTCCTCGTAGTCATACTCATATTTCGACACCTCCTATAAGAAAAACAAATAGGTAAATGTACCAGTCCTTAAGAAAACAAAAATATAGAGCGATAAATAACTAGATAGAACTTAGGAAAAACTTTTAATTCAACAATAACGGATCTGGCGAATACCTCAAAATCTAGGATTACCGTAATTTAAAAAAAAAACAATACTTATTTCTTTGTGTGTAAGCTCGATTAACCATTTGACATCTTCCTTTATCTATACATATAAATCTGTTGACGTGGAGTTTCTCGATATTTGAAAAAAAAAAGTCGTGGAGTAATAGGTTATCCTTGATGTTGGTTATCCTATAGAACCCATTTCTATAATATTTTGGAAGTTTTGTCGGTTTGTTTGTGCACGCTTCACGTAAAAAGTGCAGAACCAATATGGTTGACATGTGTAGACAAATATTGTGCGTACAGTCGGAGTAAAATTTAATTTTTGTTTCATTACAATCGGTTCACTTGATCAAAAGAAATAATAATTTAAAGTGTTCAAGAAGAACTTATCGTTGTATTCGTTTGTACCATTTTCGGTCAATAGATGGCTTTTCGTGTACCTATACGTTTTATTGAAATAACTGAAACCTCTTAAGAGGTCATTGTACTTATCAGTATGAATAACTTTTACTATTGGACCAACACTGAAATCAGAAAAAAAAAACCGGCCAAGAGCATGTCGGGCCATGCTCAGTATTATAGGGTTCCTTAAGTAGGTGTACAAACGAATCAAATCGAATATTAATCATGGCTATTTTAGTTTTTGCAATAATCGGCAGCATTAGCGACTCAGAGCGTGTTGTTAGTAGCGCCATCTAGCGATAAATTCAAGAAGCCAAATTTAAGAAGTCTGATTGATGTCAAAGTTACTTTTTGTGATTTTTTCAAATAGAAAGTAGCTAAAGGAGCATTATTTGCCATGATAATTTTTCTCTAAGGTCAATGACCTTTGAACTAGGACGTTTTAAGTATTTTTCGGTTTTCTGTCTATAACTCAAAAAATTATAATCACATTATACTCGAAATAATTTTAAAAGAGAGTTTTCACAAAGGTCTATCAATGTGGAAGATTATAAGTTTCTACGTTGCATAGTTTAGAAATGGCAGGGGGGGGACACATTGCAAGCCACTTTGGCGGGCTATATTTCGCAGATGGTACACCTGATAAAAAAGTGGTGTATGAAACATTACCTTCATTTTAGTAGACCTATTCAATGATACCCCATACGATGGGGTGCAGCGAAAAAAAATATTTTTTCCCCATTTCACATGTATGGGCGCCACCCCTAAAGAACGTAAAAACGATTTTTTTATTCTTTTAAAATTGAGATCTATATGCAGACTATTTTTTAACAAAATTTCATTTACTTATGTTTATAACTGTAGAAGTTATTAAGCTGTAAAGGATTAGGACAGACGGACAGACGGACAGACGGACGGACATGACGAAACTATAAGGGTTCCTTGTAGGACTTCGGAACTCTAAAAAACAGCTGACCTACATTTTGTCGATTTATGTGAACACAAATATAGGGGAACAGCTATTTTTTCCCGCGATTTCAGGGTTGGTCCCATGGTAAAAATTGTTCATACTGATGAGTACAATAACCGCTTAAGAGGTTTTCAGTTATTTCAATAACACATTGTATAAATCGCGTAGTGGTATATAGTGCGTCCCACGGATATGCCACATGGAGGGAAAGTACCTTGAATATTGTAGATGGAACATTTTACTGAAAGAAGACATTATTTGAATTTAAAAAACAATTTAAACTGCATTCATAGATATTTAAATAATTACATGGTTGAACCGGAAATCGAACCCGTTACATGAGAAAAATAATCATCCTGTAGCTTTATCATACCGATCGAAAGGCTTCATCATAAGGATTATTTTTTGCTAATTAACATAGTGTCACAAATAAAAGAAAGACCATGAATTTTAACATTTTTAATACAAAATTAATCAATTTATCAAATGCTCAAAATGAGTCCTTTCTTGTCTTATTGAATACAAAGTCGCACTTTTTTGATTATTTCGCTCCCTGTCGATTTTTTGATCCGTGGGACGCCTTGTATATGACAGTTTAATTGCGAAGGTCAAAATGTCGGTACATACGTTTTTTTTTCGCGAAATCCAGCTATTTGACAACCTGTGGTCTGGTGGTTTGAGTGTCGAACCGCTGATCACGAGGTCGTGGGTTCGATTCCCACAGGACACAAATATTTGTGTGATGTGACATGAGTGTTTGTGTTGGTCTGGTGTAAAAAGGTATATAAGTATCATATCCATTGTCTAGTACCCATATTACAAGCTCTGCTTAGATTGGGACTAGATGGTGCTGTGTAAAAAATGTCCCAAAAATATTCATTTATTATTATTTATTTATTTATTTTATTTGTATGGAATACTTACAGCTGACTGACAGCCAATTACAAGTCTCCACGTATAAAAATAGAGTAAAACAAAAATAATCTGTGAATAAAGTATATATATATTAGCTTTAAATAAGAATAGCTTTTAGAATTTATGTGTCTGTCTGTTTGTTGTTAATGAGACTTTACAGTGTTGTACGTATATTTTTTTTGCCGTGGGGAAATCCTCATAGACGCACTCCGCCTAGGGACGGCGGAGCGAATGTCGGACTCTTACCGACTAAAACCACCACGGCGTTCCTTCAACTACCTTTGGCCGGGAGCGTGGGAACCCGTTGGTATTCGCACAACCACTCCCGACAGATCCCGGCCTGCAGCTTCCCGCATCCAGCGGATTCCCGCGACAATTTATTTATATATTTTTCTTAATTGCCAACTCTGTTATATTATTAAGTCAACACGCGGAAAAGTATTTATATATACAGGAGGAAGCAAAATATTTTTTCTGTAAATATTATGTACAGTATGACCACAAGGACAACTAGTATGACCACAAGGAAACAGCGGATTTTTTGTCATTTTGATATACCCAGTTTTACTCTCACGATTAAGACGAATCTAACGATACCTCTCAAGTTAAAATCCATCAAGCCGTTTAGGCTACAGAGCGTGCCAAAGAAATATACATACATACATACATACATACATACACTCGAAAAACATAACCCTCCTTCTGGATCAGACGGGAAAAAAAAATCATTGATCGAAAGCCTTTTGCTTTATCCAAAAGTATAAATTTCGCCGGTAAGCTATCGACTTACTTTTTATATTCGACGGAATCGTGGTATCGGGAATGGACCACTGTTTTGAAGACAAACAGGCTGTGCTAGGAGAGGTTTTCTAAAATCCTTGTAACCTATGAGTACACCATGTATATTTTACTTGTTTTTGTTTATGATATGTTCAAGTGCTTGTCCTGTAATCCTGTATAGGGATCTTCTGATAACCGTCGATAACGTTGCGGAATCGAATACAAATCGTTTCATATATATAGAATGTATACAGGATTTTTTTTAATTTAAAACATTTTCCATAGAAATATATGTTATAAAAAAATTAAATGTAAAATAAAAATAATTTATTATCAGACAAATTAGTCCATAGGCACTGTTCACAATTCACAATTTTTTTATTTTTTTATCATGTTAGAATACACGCCGTCCGCACAGTAGGCTCATACATATACACACGGTAGGCATATATATACAGTTATACATATAGATCGATGCTTTATCCAAACTGTTAATATTCATCGTTTGTTTAAAATACTAAGGTATTGTTTGATAACAGCAGAAAATTAATGACCTTCTTGTTATGAGAGAGATTATGTATTTTTACGAAATATGTAATTGTCTCAACTTGTCCGTAAATTAAATTAAATTTTTATTTTACAGTCTTTTTTGCGACCATTTAGTCGCAAATACTACGGTAGTGCGATTAATTTTTTTAAATCATTGCATAGCTTGGCTCACTACGAACGGTTCGTGGTGTCGCACGTTCAGCTACGACCTTCCAGGGCCGAGGAATCTGCCTCCGTTTGAAAAATATTCCCACGGTATTGTCCGTAAATTAAATTAAATTTTTATTTTACAGTCTTTTTTGCGACCATTTAGTCGCAAATACTAAGGTAGTGCGATTTATTTTTTAAATCATTGCATAGCTTGGCTCACTACAAACGGTTCGTGGTGTCGCACGTTCAGCTACGACCTTCCAGGGCCGAGGAAACTGCCTCCGTTTGAAAAATATTCCCACGGTATTGTCCGTAAATTAAATTAAATTTTTATTTTACAGTCTTTTTGCGACCATTTAGTCGCAAATACTACGGTAGCGCGATTTATTTTTTAAATCATTGCATAGCTTGGCTCACTACGAACGGTTCGTGGTGTCGCACGTTCAGCTACGACCTTCCAAGGCCGAGGAATCTGCCTCCGTTTGAAAAATATTCCCACGGTATTGTCCGTAAATTAAATAAAAAATTTATTTTACAGTCTTTTTTGCGACCATTTAGTCGCAAATACTACGGTAGTGCGATTTATTTTTCAAATCATTGCATAGCTTGGCTCACTACGAACGGTTCGTGGTGTCGCACGTTCAGCTACGACCTTCCAGGGCCGAGGAATCTGCCTCCGTTTGAAAAATATTCCCATGGTATTGTCCGTAAATTAAATTAAATTTTTATTTTACACATCTATGACGAGTATTGCTTGTGGTACTGTCTTTTCGGCTAGTCTCTCTTTGAATTTGTCGCCAATTGCATCCTTATCGTCTTTTTCTAGGCCTAGTTCTTTTTTGATCACCTGGTGGAGAATTAATGAACATTGGTGAATATTTTAGTGAGCAGAAACGGATAGAGATATTTTCGAGTTTTATATGTTTACCACCAAGCTATGTACCATGTACCCATATTTGCAAAATAAAATATCTTTATTTTATCTTTATAGTAAAATACTCACACCATAGCTTATTCTAACCGCTCTACACCGCTGAAGGAATTTTGCACATACAACTGGCCGTGAGAGAAGCAGCTTTCCCTCAAGTCTATTCCCGTTAGGTACCTTAAGAGTTTGACCTTGAGCTTTGTTTATAGTTATTGAGAAGCAGACTTTGATGGGAAACTGCACTCTTTTGAATTCAAAGGAGTAATTCGATGGTGTTAGGGGAATCTCTAGGAATAAAATTGTGAAAAACAATACACACTAAATTAAACTTCTAATAATAACTTCTTAGGTTTTCGCGATCACTACACATTATAATAAAACAAAGTTTAACCGGATTAAATCGCGTATATTATTTAAATTGTTTTCCCTGACGTTTCGTAAGCTTTGCAGCATTTCGTGGTCGCTGGTAGGTAGTCTATTTTAAGCTCCAGTGCCTGGATGGTTTTTTGGCTATTAGTACACTCTGACTTAAGGTGGTTTAATTCAATCATGGCATCGTCATATTTATTAGATAAGAATTGAACAGAGTTCTGAATTTCATCCATCTGTGTTCGAATCTCTGAGTTCTGAAATCTAAACAGTCCTTCACTCAGACAGGGGACTTACAGCCTAAATCTTTTAGCAAACATGCTGAGTGGACTATGCGGTGAAAGTTCAGGCCTCTGGGTCCTCGGCTGCGGTTTCAAATTTAGCAGTCGAGGTATTTATGTCCCTGACTGTACCTTTTGAAGGCTATACTTTTTGGTAATTGGTTCTAAGATAGCATAGATAATATAGTAGAAGATAGTGTGATTTTGCGGGTATTTAGGTCGCGATAATTATTCAGCGTGGTTCTATTTATGAATCTTTGTATGATATTACAAAAAAAACTGATATTTTACGTGTTAAAAAAAATTTTTTTTCAACGAACTTTCCGTAGATTTTCTCATTTATACTGGAATCTCCACTTCCATCTGGTGTCTGAGGATCTCTATAAAAAAACAGGACTTTACATCATATTATATTGTTATTTAATCGAAGTAAAGATCCTATGCTTCATCAGCAAATCATCTTCCATCAGCTCATAAAATACCAACATCACACGGCTTATTATAATTCCTCTTTTGATAAAAACAGGAAAATATTCTTCTGGTGCTAATTGCACAAATCGTAAGCATATCCGCTTGACGGCCGCTCTATAGAACTTCCCTATATCATACGTGGGACACTCAGAAAGTTTTGCGAAACTAAAAAAAATTGTTCTATACGTACATATATTTTTATCAAATCTTTTCAAAGTACTTTCCACCAGCCTCTATACAAAGATTCATGCGCCTAAACCAGTTTTCAAAACACTTTTTCCAGTCCGCCGCAGACACCTCGTTTACAGCCTGCTCGAACGCAGCCAGCGCATCTTCCGGCGACGAAAATTGTATCCCTTTGAGCTGATTTTTTATTTTTGGGAATAAAAAGAAGTCACACGGTGCTAGATCAGGGCTGTAAGGAGGGTGACCCAGGAGTTTGACTGGCGTGCTGTCCAGGAAGTCCCTCGTTTTGAGTGCGGTGTGCGCAGGTGCATTGTCGTGGTGGAGCAGTAGCCCGCGGAGCCCTGTGTTTGGTCGCTTGTTGCTTATAACAGAGAAAACTTCTGGCAAACATTTGGTAGTATACCATTCGGCATTAATGCTTCTTTGATCCCGTAAGGGAATTGATACCAAGTGGCCAGTCAAATTAAAAAAGCTAGCGATCAAAATCTTACCCCCGCTTCTAGATCGCTTCACTTTGGTAGGCGTTGGCTCATTTTGAAACACCCAAACAGTCGACTGGCGCTTGGTTTCTGGGTCGTATTGATAAATCCAGGACTCATCACCTGTAACGATGTCGTAAACACGCCGAGACGAGCCTGCTTCAAATTTGTTAAGCATATCACGGCACCATTCCACCCGGGCCTGCTTCTGAGCATCGGTGAGGTTGTGCGGCACCCAGCGTGATACTATCCTCCTCACGCGAAGATGGCTGTGTAGAATCTCGTGAACGCTTCCCGATCCAATCTTCAATATGTGTTGAATCTCCTGATATGTAATTCGCCTATTGTCTTGGATTAAATTTTTCACTGCTAGCACGTTTTCTTCGGTAACAGCCGTCAAAGGGCGACCGCTTCTTTCGTCATCCCCCAAAGTTGGTCGACCGCGCTTGAATTCGTTATACCAACGATACACGGTTGCCTTGGAAGGGCCTTCATCCATGAATGCCATTTGAAGTCTATCGTACGATTCATCCGGTTTCAGGCGACACTTGAAATCGTATAAAATCATAGCTCTAAAATGTTCCCGGCGCAGATCCATATTTCAGTGAGACACAATACTTTGAATTAACTCGCAAAAAATGTGGAGGGAAATTTTGAAATTGGAACTTACTTATTTTTACTTATAAATAATCATATTTTCGAAAAACATTATAACTGGCCAGTCTCCCATATATAAAAACTTTTTTTCGCAATACTTTCTGAGGGGCCTGGTATTTGTATCATCGTTGAAGGATAAAATCCGAAACGAGATTATCCGGAGAAGAACCGGAGTGACCGACATAGCTTGTAGGATCCAGTTAGCTGAAGTGGCAGTGGGCTGGCCATGTCTGTCGAAGGACCGATGGCCGCTGGAGCAGACGAGTCCTTGAGTGGAGACCGCGAATCGGCAAACGCAGCGTAGGGCGCCCCCCTGCCAGGTGGACCGACGACCTAAAGAACGTGGCTGGGGGGACTGGATGCGGAAGGCAGAGGACTGAGCGTTGTGGCGCAACTTGGGAGAGGCCTATGTCCAGCAGTGGACTGCGATAGGCTGAGTTGATTTATTGATATCATATTTATATCCCCAGTAGGACAAATCGTGGATAGATAGGTTATTAGGTAACCTCAACCACAGTGTAAAAGCAATAGCAGTTTTAACACTTAACTTTCCAATATGTATCACAACCTTCCACTATTGCACCCTCTTGTGACAAACATCGTACAAGCATTTATCAAATACTGCCCTATGCAGTTGGCTAGCGACTAGTCGACTGATTTACTTAACGAAAATGTGAAGTCTGATAAGTAAGCCATCGATTTAGATAATATTGTGGTAGAATAAATAAACAAATAATAAAAACCGAAATCATAGGCAGAATTGAAGCATTCCATTGCAATAGTCCTTATTAGAAAAAACTTCATCGGATAGCTGAGAGACTACCAACTTACTCAATACATTACAAAACACGACAACTATCACTTCCAATCCTTATGATTCCAGAAATACGGTCTATATTGTTAACATCTTTATGTTATGGAGTAGAAAATATAAAATTGCAGTTCTCTAGTTAATATTGACTCGTCAACAGTGGATTTCGTTCAAACTTTTCTCATTTGGAATCCAGTCAAACCGTCCTTTACTAGTATAAATGGTAGGATCCGCTTTTTATGTTCTAGATTTTATTAATGGCGACTGGAATGAAGAAAACAGTTAAAAGTATTCAGGCACGCTAATTCCAATAACGAGATTCATGAAATTAATAAGAAGAGTTTAAATTTTTGGCTTCACACTACTTGAAATTAAAACCAGGTTTAAGTTGTAGTCATAATACAACGTTATTTTAAGTATAGTGTAATTCTAAAGCTATTTTATTCAGAATCAATTAGAGAATAAATTGGAATAGATTTTATACTAAGTATATTACATTCTATTTGGTTCATCTACTCAGCCTATCACAGTCCATTGCTGAACTTAGGCCTCCCCTAAGCTGCGCCACAACGTTCGGTCGTCCGAAAACGGCAGAACGGATCGTAATGAAACTTA
Source organism: Asteroscopus sphinx (assembly GCA_949699075.1). Lineage (NCBI taxonomy): Eukaryota > Metazoa > Arthropoda > Insecta > Lepidoptera > Noctuidae > Asteroscopus > Asteroscopus sphinx. The sequence goes on from OX453024.1 coordinate 17,959,572, forward strand.
GCATTTGTATTGGTATTAGTCTAACTTAAAATATAGGGTATGTTTTATCTGAATCGGTTGAGTAGATCCAGCGATACAGCTTGACCCCTCTATTGTATTAAGTTGCATACAAAGTAGAGGTCATGATTGTTGGTTGGTTGCAGGTTGCAGGTTCCTAAAAATACAACTGGATTCTATTAGTATTATAAAAAATATAGAATAACATAACATAGCCCATCACTGTCCCGCTGCTGGGCATGGCCCTCTTCTTGGAATGAGAAGAGTTAAGGAACTGGATATTGTTAGTGTAATAGATTATCATAACATAATCAGCTCATTACCTACTGCCCCACTGCTGGGCACGGACCTCTTCTCGGAACGGAAGAGTTAAGAAACTAGAAAATATAGAATAACATAACGTAGTCAACCCATTACTGTTCCACTACTGGGTATGGCCCTCTTCTCAAAATGAGAAGAGTTAATGAACTGGATATTATTAGTATTCTAGAATAACATAACATTACCAGCCCATTACAGTCCCACTGCTGGACACGGGCCTCTTCTCAGCATAAGAAGAGATTAGTGTTATAGAATAACATAATCAGCCCAATTACTTCCCACTGCTGGGCACAAGCGTCTTCTCAGAATGAGGGAGTTTAGGGCTAATTCCATGAAATTCCCCGCCTTTTTTATTTGCCTGTGTATGTATACAAGAAGCGAACCTTTAGTGATTGTAGTGCACATTACTAAATGCAGCAAAAAAATATGCTGACTACTTGCCATAACCTACTAAGTATATAAGCTACCAGTTCTTTTTTTACGTGGGGAAATCCTCATGGACTCACTCCGCCCGGGGAAGGCGGAGCCAGTTTCGGACTTTTACCGACTAAAACCATCACGGTGTTCCTCTTCCAACCATTGGCCGGGGGCGTTGGAAACTTGTATTCGTCCAACCATCCCCGGCAGGTCCCGGCTCGAAAGTTTTCAGAAGGGAAGCCTACTAGTACCTAAAATCCTAAAATAGCTAAGATCTCGCTTTAAGAAAATACAAAAACATTTTAACAACTTTTAATTTAATTTTACTTATTTTTAGTACCATAAATTGGCGTAGAAATGACGTTGATCTGTATTTAAGCAATTCCTAAAGGGAAGCCGGTGGGAATCGTGTTATATGGACCCTTCGCCACTGAATACAACATGTTGCTCTGCATTCGTGCCATATTTAAGGAGGTGACTATACCACTGATACTGAACACGAATCAGTAAAAAAATCAATACACAAAAAATATTTTTTTTGTTAAATACCTATTTGTAAACAAACAAATTCCCCCCGTGTGTCACGTGCGACACTAAAACGAGCGACACCACCAAAACAATTTGCATGTATTTCCACCCTTTGACAATGCCGCCGATGACTTATTTTCCGAGTCGTTCGGGATTTATTCTCGAACCCTCGCTATGTTTCTAAGTGAAAATTTTGGTATTAAATAATCGTAGATTTTTTTAAGTATTTTTAGGTGACTAAGCACATTATTTATCATCAGATCTAGAAATATGGCACGATTAAAGATCAACACGTTGTATGTACGTACTAGAAAAGACACCTCGAACAAAATGTTTGTAGCACGTTTTAGAGCTCTTGCACTCTCACTCTGCAGATGTGTTTGTAAAATAGGTTTGCCAACAACAATATTTGATTTTGATTTACTTTTATAGTATTTTGTTTTTGTTTTTTTTTTTAAGTTAGTAGAAGTTGTTAGTAGAAAAGCTTAACAAAATACCGTGTAAAATATTAAAATTTCATTTTATTGAATCAATTTTTTAAACAAGCGAAAAATAAATCTTCATATATTCTTCTTCTTTTTTCTTTGTCCCCATAGCCGTATTTGCCCCCATAGCCGTATTTGCCCGTCATAGTGACAATAAAGGGCTGGTTATGTTATGTATAATAGGATTATCCTACGTTTTCAATAATATAATTAAATCAGGCGTTAATTTGCGGAAATTCTTGACATAGAAAATATTAAGTTCAAATATTTAGTGTTAATTTCGCCAAAAAACAAATCGGACAATTTTTTTTGGCGGAATTAACACTAAATTAATTTTACTTCATAGATTGTTGTCAATAACGTATTCTATCAAAAAAAAAAAAAAACACAAATACATTATTATACATTGCTGAACCTATCGTAACAGCCAATCTACACGCCATTAACCCACACATAACATCACAATGATCAACAATGAGAGCCCAATAGCCTGACACGGTGTCTTTATACATAATTAACTTCTACTTCTTCCTTACTTCCCGAAAGTTGTCCTGTTCCCCATGTAAACAGTATTGTTACTTATGCACGTACATAATTCCCCGTAAGTAAACTCGGCGAGACCTTTTTCCCTACAATTTACTCCGAGACGTGCGATCGTTATAAAACAGAGGGGAAAAAGTACCTTTTTTGTTATACTGACACCTGTATGGCAAATAAATGGGTTATGTTTTAGGGTTGCAGTTGCTGTTCCTTTATATTTTTGGGGGTAAAAGGGCTTTTGACTTCAAGTTGTTCATAAACAATGTTAAAGAGTAGTTAAGAGCTTACTAAACTTTAAAAAACTATTGACTACGCAGTGGTTATATGTCACTGTAGTTACACGCTATGTAACAAAAACCCTGTTGTTCCTGTGAGCTACGTTATGAGAATCGGTATTCATACGCAAGGACAAAACAAATTTTGAAAAAACTCTTCAGTAAACATTATCAAATTAAAGATGAAATCATTGTTAATAATATTATAAATTGAAAGTCAAACATTGAATAACACTCGAAACTCACTTACTCAGTGATTAAATCAATGATAATTTTGGTAGTGGGGTTGTGTGGATATCACTTCGGTTGTAAATAAGTAGTCCGACAACTGATGTATAAACTATATCGTTTATTGTCCACACTTCACAAACCAATTTAATATAATTGAAGGTGCAAAAAGGAGTTTATGATAAGCACAGCACTAGCACAGTAAGTAAACAAGCGGCATTAACTAGCAAGCCTTTAGATTAGTTAGAATACAAACGTAAACAAAGCGAAATAGGATTTGGTAGGCGGACACGAACATACGTCCTGCGTCAACAAGCTCAGATTGTGACTGGCGAGAGAAGCGGGCGCACCGCGGCTCGAGTTATTCGTACGCGCGCTGCGGGCATGGCAGATCACGTGTACACCTTGGTCGGCCACGTGCGCGCTGTGGAATGCGCAAGCGCCTACGTCACGCGGCCCGCAGCGAGGTGCGTGTCCAGTGTGATGTTTACTTTGCGAACTATGAATAATCGTCCGTTAATATTTAAATACGATATTATTATTTTATAATGTACTACTGTGTGATTGTTTGTATACGTGAGTGAATATTAGATAATAAATAAATCGTAAATATAATTTTGATACTTTTTAATGTTATGTATATAGTTGTTAGTTATAGTGTGTTATTTTATTATGTGAATAATGTGAATGTGATGTGAGTCACCCACATCACTCCCCTCCAGAGACCGTGCTACGGGCGATAGTAGTCCGGGAATCGAACCTTACGACCAGAACGTGTGGTCTTTACCGCTGGAGTGGAAGGTGGTGTATCAGCAACATGTGTCGTAGGGGTGTCGCTGGTGTCAGACAGTATATAGGCTGGTTTTAATCGGTCTAAAGATACTGTGACAATTTTTCCTTTCACACGTAATTTAAAAACTTTGGCACCTCTTTCGATCACCTCATAGGGACCAGTGTATGCCGGTTGGAGTGCACCTCTCAACGCATCGTCCCGAAGGAAGACATGGGAGCAAGATGAGAGATCTTTGTGAATAAAGATTTTATCTTTTGAGTGGTGCGATGTTGGAACTGGCTGTAAATTATTGGCAAATGTTCTGATACGGGCTGTAAAATCAGTAATATCAGTCGTACACTTGTCAACCTTATGGCCAAAGAATTCACCCGGCAGTCTTAAAGGTTCGCCATATACTAGCTCGGCAGAAGATGATTGAAGATCTTCCTTGAAGGAACTTCTTATGCCGAGTAGTACGAATGGCAATGATTCTGACCAGCTAGTATCAGCATGGCATTTAATGGCTGCTTTAAGCTGCCGGTGAAACCTTTCGATTAAGCCGTTGCACTGAGGGTGGTAAGCAGTGGTTTTGCGATGTCTAAAACCAATCATTTTTGAAAGATGTTGAAATAGGGCTGACTCGAATTGTCTACCGCGATCGGTGACAATATCGGTAGGACAACCGAATCGAGCTACCCAACCCGACAAAAACGCTTTGGCCACAGTTTCCGCTGTAATATCGGTAATAGGGACGACTTCAACCCATCGCGTGAAGCGATCGATGAGTGTCAGGCAGTACCGATATTCATTGGAAGGAGGCATTGGTCCGATAAGGTCTAGGTGGACATATTTGAATCGCGCTGAAGGTAAATCGAGGGTACCCAAGGGGGTGGAAACGTGTCGATTCACCTTTGTGCGCTGGCAAGCCAAACATGCCTTAGACCACTCGCGACAGTCTTTCCTAACCTGTGGCCAAACATAGCGTTGTGCTACAAGTTTTGCGCTTGCGTTAGCGCCGGGATGGCTTAATGAGTGCAACGTGTCGAAGATTTGTTTGCGCAGTGATTTGGGAATGAAGGGCCTGGGAATCGTTGTGCTGACATCGCAGTACAATTCATTACGACTTCCAGGTATACTCATCTTTTTAATGCGCAGAGAAGTATCTTCTTTTAAGAAAATTGCGAGCTCAGGGTCGGAGTCTTGTGCCTTGGCTAGCACATCTAGATCTACGGGACTCTGCAATTCATCGACGCGGGAAAGTGTGTCAGCAACGACGTTATCTTTCCCGGCAATGTGCTGAATATCGGTAGAGAATTGCGATATTATCAAATTATAATGTACTACTGTGTGATTGTTTGTATACGTGAGTGAATATTAGATAATAAATAAATCGTAAATATAATTTTGATACTTTTTAATGTTATGTATATAGTTGTTAGTTATAGTGTGTTATTTTATTATGTGAATAATGTGAATGTGATGTGAGTCACCCACAATAATAATCAAATTATTAAATCACAGATTATCTATTAGTTTAATTAATTGTAAATTGTAAGTGATATTATTACATGGGACTTATAACATAACTGGCGAAATGTGGGTGTACTATACACCTCTGCCTACCCCTTCGTGGAAATACAGGCGTGATATTATGTTATCTTGTGAAAATTATATAATCACTTTTAATAATGTAACAACATGTTTTTATTTCACCTGTAATTATATACTGATGTTTTTTGCCGATCGTCAAAATGGCTTCTTAATTTCGTGACTAGACTAGACTATGAAGCTCAGGCAATTTATATTCAAATGGAAAATATTGCCACTTGGCAATTCTTCGGGCTATGTCGGTTACTTTCGTTCTCCTGCGAATCTCCTCATTTCTGTTTCGATCACGCAGGGACACAAGGATTGTCATAAATAGCTAAATTCTGTTTCATAAAACAAATGTTCATAGATTCGATCACAATGCGAAATTCTAGTTGAATAGGTACTTTCCTAAAACGCCTATATCACATGGTGATACAATAAAAACGGTAACAAAGTAGGTACCTATATTTTGTGGAGTTCTTTTGACGGAGTTCTGTTGACGATTGTCCAAAACGCGTTATAGCTACACTCACTTAGTAAAAAGATATAGACCCAGTACTACGAACAATCATATGGAAGCCACCAATTTATGTATGTGCGAGTGTCGAAGTATTGCCATTTGATAAATATTTCCCTATTATTTGGTAAAGGAGAGTGGCGAAATTGGATCAAAGAATGTAAAAATTATCGAAGCACCGTTCTAGTGCAATTATATAATAATTATAACTACAAGTTTATAACATATTTATATAAAAAATATTGAGTTAATAAGAGAAGGGAATCGAAAGTTATTGCTAATCAAAACGCAACGCAACCTGGGGTGCATTCAGTTATATCGCCCGACGACTATGGACAATGCACGGCACGGAGCGTTTATTGGGTGTTCGCGGTAACAGTTTGACATTGACAGCGTCTTTTTTTCGTAAGCAATAACGGTGGTTTTCTAATTCGCGTGTTATCACTGTCATGCAGTCTACTGTACTACGACCAACGTACGTTCCGTACGTCGTCGGATGATTTGACTGAACGCACCCCCTGGTTCGCATTACATTCCGATCCACTGACATACATCATACTTTTTATAGCTAAGTATGTACGGTCGACTGCACGTCTTCCACTGACGTTTATTGGGTGTTCGTGGTTCGTGTGTACGGTAACTGTTTGGAAATTGACAGCGCCTTTATTTCGTAAACGGTAAGGGCGATTTTATAATTCATTTGTTACCACAGTCATGCAGTTGACTGTACTTATGATGTAAATGTAAAATCTTGTCAATTATTTATCGAAAACATATCACTTATAGCTAATAACGCCTACTTACAAGGTAAAAAATATTAATGAGTTTCCTTATTGAACGCTATATCTAACAGTGGGTCCCAAATCACATGCAATCTCGCTATTCTCCTTTGTAAATGTTTTACCTGATCTTGTTTAGACACATGTTTCGTCAAGAATCAAGAAAAACTTGAAACATAAATTGTCTAAAGTTATAATATGCAGTACTAAATGAGTATGATATTGTATGGGTTGACAATATCGTATGAATTTGTTATTGTTTAAGTATTGTATTGTACCAGTAGTACAAATATACTTAACGCAACCTTAAGTAGCACTCGGAGTTGCGTTCTTTAACGTGTCCTTAACCTTGCGCGGGCTGCCTCGACCTTGCCCCTGACCAACGGCCGCGAATAAAACTTCAGATAAAACACACTAACACAATACTGACATAGAGAAAAAAATTCAAAACGTCGTTTTTGTCAGTCAGTAAATTTTTGAAGCGAAGCTTCTATAACCACGAGGCGTGCGCGGCGCACTTGTCCGTCTTGGGGAGTAAAATGATAGAACGCATCTGTAATAAAACACCGTCACAACTCAAAAATCATGACCATTAGAAAGTCACGTTTAACTCTTGAACTTTAAAGGTGATTTCCCAATAATTATGATTTTTGAGTTGTGACGTTAATAAATATGGTGCGGACCGGCAACACTTGCGTTAGATAAACCCTTGATTCATATAGATCCTAGACTTAGGCCCGTATTACAGAAGCTTACTCAAGTACAGTTTAAACTCCAATCACCTGATCACTACTTAAGGATAGAATCGTTACTTGAGTATCGGTCTTATTCCAGAACGGTAATTATAAACTTTAATTCAACAACAAAACACACGAACCTATCATAGTACGTACAGAATCGCCACTCGAATTTGAATAATGGACACAGAGAAATCAACGCAAGCACGGTTGTATGGAGTGACGAGAGACGTGAGAGAGTGGGATAGGGAGGGGGAGGGGGATGGAGTTGGAGGAGGGAGATGGAGTTCGGGGGTGAGGAGGGATTATGAGGGAGTGACATAGAGGTGAGGTGAGGGGGTTGACGTAGATGAGTGAGAGAGCGGGGGGTAGGGGGACAGGAGAAGGAGCGACAAGGGTTGGAGTTCGGAGGCGTCAGTGGGGGTTTGAGAGGGGTTGAGGGATGGATGAAGTCGAGGGGTGAGGGGGGAACTTGAGGGGGGTGATGAAATTGAGAGGGGATGAGTTAGGGTAAGGGTTGCAGAAGAGGGGAAATGTGTTTCCCGCGGGTAAAACTAGATAGTGCTTCGGATTTGGGGAGGGGAGGAACGGAGTAGGGTATTTTTTATGTATGGGTGACTCAGAAGACTATCGGTTAGAGGTGGCAGAGGGGGTCAAAAATGTGGTCAGAATTCATATATCTCTGCCCGTTCCCGAGATATCAGCTCTTTAAGGTTCTCGGGTGGCAGGTTCAATTCCCGCCAGCAGTAAGACAGCGTGAGAGTAGGTGTTTTCCACGCGGGGTGCTGTCCAGAAAACCTCCACGTGTGTCTGACGGCTGCTTGTCCCGCTGGACAAGTCTGGAGGGAACGGCGATTAGGCCGGTGCATCCTGGGTACGGGCAATAAATATCCTGTGGAGGATCTATTGCCTGTGGCGAATATTTGAATATATCAACTTCTGATATGAGTATCGAAGATTTCTATGCGGTCGTCTGAGTAATTGAACGTCCAAAGTACGCTTCGCGATAATTTATTGGGTGCATAACTGAATGCACCCAATAAATTATCAAAACGAAACAGTATTAGATAGAGATATAAAAAATCTCCCATCGCTTGCTTGTAGTTGCGTCTATAAAGTACCTATTATACTGTCTATTGTCGAGTCATGACTTCTTCAAGAAGGTTCGTTACGATATATGGAAGTGTGGCCTTAGCATAATATTCGTACAACATGCGCAGGTGTAACCCTGACATTACCTACCTACACTTTTTTCATACTTAACATGAAAAAAATATTTTATTATAACAACTTTCCATGTTTTGTGTTTGTAGTAAACATGAATGGTACTAATAATACATCACCATTAATCAGAAGAAACCAGCAAAAAAAAATTGAGTGGTAGATCAACGCATGTATGGGGAATGGACAAATCATATCCTGGCAACCCTCGTGCTTTATGTCACTTATGTCAAGTTGGCGGGAAAATTCGGAAAGATCATGTTGTGGATTTTGTATTATTTTCCTAAATTTGTGTTTCTTCGAGTGTTAATGTGTAATAATGGTGGATTATTAAATGTTAAGTGCTCGTTAACGTGTACAAGTGTGGGTAAATGGTACAAAGTTGAAAAACGTGACTTTCGTATTTTCTCATCATCCGCTCAAAAACCTGGTAAAGTTTCCATCACTTTACTAGGGTAGGGTGAGTAAACTAAAGACTTGGCTGGAGGGTCTAAGCAACCAGGCCATAAAACTACTCACATAACAAAAAATGACTTGGCTTAAAGGTCTTAGCAACCAGGCCATAATACTTATAAAAAAAAAAAAAAAAATCACTTATGTCAGTCACGAAGTTGTTGATGTTTTGTGTTCAAAGTAACCAAAAAAGTTAAAGTTTAATCATTAAAAAAGGTGTTATTTCAAGTAGTTACAAGTGAAAAGTGATTCCGTGACACTTTTTCTTTATTTTACTGTTTTTTATTCACAGTGCTTACTGGACAATGCCGCGAGACGTACTGTGAGAAAGGGAGCACGGTTTAGGTATATGTGTGTGCGTGTTTGTACAGGGAGGAGCACGGTTTTGTAGTTTCCATTAGTGATGCGACTCGAGTCCGATTTTGCCACTCGAGTCATTCGAGTCATTTTACAATTTTACTCGAGTACCACTCGAGTGGTCGAGTCACTCGAGTGGTTCACGAATCACTCAATCACTCGAGTGGTTGAGTCACTCGAGTGGTTCACGAGTCACTCGGTCACTCACTCATAAACGTCGATAACTCATTCAACACAACAGTTCACTTGAGTTCACTACACGCAACAAGTTCAAACAAGTGTGACAACAACGCACTTTAACTTATCTCTTTTAAAAAGCAGGTTTAAACTTGTTTATCTCGGAGAATGGTTGGCGAGTGACTCGAGTGGTGGGCGAGTGTCTCGAGTCCGAGTGAACTCGAGTCGATATTTTTTTCACTCGAGTACGTTTTTTTACGATGTCACTCGAGTCACTCGAGTAAAATTAGACTCGAGTCGCATCACTAGTTTCCATATGATTGTTCGTAGTACTGGGTCTATATCTTTTTACTAAGTCAGTGTATAGCTATTAGGACATAGTGTTCATTGTGAATGTTCATTCATGCATGGTTGCATGGCTTATGATGAAACATGCATTCACATGTTTTGAAATGATATTAATGGTGGAATTTGTCTACTTTATATCTAAATAGGCAAGATACAAAAGTTGACTGAATGATTTTAGTTACAAGATGGTGGTGCATCAGTATCGGTTAGAATACAAGGTGAAATCAAAGACATTCATCAATTTTTAAAGTTGATTTTACAATGAAACTGAACAACTTTCCATAAGAAACATAGGTCATCAGACAAAAAAATATTTTCGACTTTCGGAATACAAAAACCTTACAGCAAAATTTAAATTTAACACCGGAGTTGATTTTTTTTTCGTTTCACGATCCTGTTACGGAAAGCTATTCAGTTTTATTGGTAAAACCTACGCCAAAAACCCATTTCTGGGTTGAACGTATCAACCCAGAAAATACGAAAAAAAAATCAGCTGATCCATACATTTTGTCGAGCGACATCGATGATTTTCTAGGGAACAGCTGATTTTCTTTTAAGCGATTTCTGGGTTGTTCCCATAGTAAAAGTTGTTGTATGCCCTGAATAAGCTCACGCGTTTTTGATACACGTTCTATTCAAATGAACTTTATTTGCTTAAAATTCTTAATTATAGGTGCAAAGATACATTTTTCCATAATATAATACACAGCATACAAATTGTTACAAAATACGTAAATTAATTTGACTAAAGTAAGTAGTAATAGCCCCCCAGCCAGGTGGACCGACGAACTGATGAAAGTAGCTGGGGGGACTGGATGCAGGGCGGAAGGCAGAGGACTGAGTATTGTGGTGCAATTTGGGAGAGGCCTATGTCACAGAATATCTAATAGTACTAACGTACCTATGTCCAGCAGTGGACTGCGATAGGCCGAGTTGATTAAGTAGTAATAGCTATCACTGTACCGATACATATATATACACCATTGTATAAATTCCCAAAGATTATTAATGCTCTTTCCTGTAACAAGAATTTTAATAATAATAGAATAATAATATTATTTAGAATAATATTGTTGTTTTTTATTTTTTTGTCATAATTTTATTGTTACACTTATTTGTTTTTTTGTTGCTATTGTTGTTGTGTGTGTGTTTGTCGGTTTTGTGTCCAATAAATGTGTTTCTTTCTTTCTTTTCTTTATTTCTTTCATGTCTTCTTCATCCGTCAGGCAAACCGAGCAATACTTCCAAGCTCTCAACGAGTCGGCGAAGCGTTGGTCTACCCCCGGGGGCATGGTCAGCCGCAAGGAACATGCGGATAGGAGCAAGGAGCTGCGTCAGAGGCAAAAGTGGCTCGTTAACTTTAGTGCTCAGGTTTGACAACATCGTATACTGCAACTAGTTGCAAGCAATACTGGGTGTAAGGGGAACGCTTCCGAAAACGAAGATAGGTGCTGGTGATTACTGATACGAAACCACGAAAAAAAAATCGATTCTTTTTTTAGAATTTTTCATATATATTTTTTTGCATTTTTCATACATAATCAGCTTTGGGCAGTTAAATAAAACTCACACATAAAGAAAAACGCATTTTTTTTTTTAAATCTAAAAAATGGATCGCATTTTTTTCGTGGTTTCGTATCAGTAATCATCAGCACTATCACCAATCTTCAATTTCGGAAGCGTTTCCCTGACACCCTGTACATTATTTTATTATTATTAACGCATTTTCATATGCGAAGCGAAATCTTACGATTTAAATTGTAGAATGAAAAAATCGCTCACGAGCAGGATTCGAACCTGCGACTCCTGGCTCTCTAACTACCGTGAACACTGCTCGTGGTATCGAATTTCGACTTTGAATTAACTGCAAAGTTAGTCGAGTTGGTTAAGAAACACTGTTTCTTAATAAGATATCGCTGACGTCACCCAAAGACGTGCCAAGTGGATGAGAATTTCGATACCACGAACAGTGTTCACGGTAGCTTAGTGGCTAAAGCACTGGCGTACTGAGCCAGGAGTCGGAGGTTCTAATCCTGCTCGTGAGCGATTTTTTCATTTCACAATTTAAATTGTAGCAATATATTGTTCAAAATTGCGATAGGTGTCTACCATAGAAATCTAAATAAAAGTAATAAAAGTGGCAAAGGCGTGTCGCCGCGTGTCTTTTAGGACACAAAGTCAAAGTCAAATCATTTATTTCAACTAGACCATTTAACAGGCACTTTTGAAAGTCTACAGTGAAAATTAAATTGTAGCTTCCGGTCCTTGTCTGTAAGGTCGTATGATTTTACCAAAAGGTTGATTACCCCTCACCTATAGTGCCCATGGCTACATATTTCGGTCTTTTTGTACATAATGAGGGATATTTAGGCGTTTTATTTTTGTATATGTTTAAAGAGTGTGAGATACCTTACTTTTACGTTTTTTTTTAAAATTGTGTGCACGCTTTTGGTTTTTCGTGGTATTGGAGAGAGATGGGAGCGAAACCGTATTTTAATATTTATAAGCACAATCATATTACACGGTTATGTACCTACCTATAACAAAAGCACCAGTTACCGACGATGTTCCATTGTTCGACAAAAAAAAACTTCAGAAAATAAGATCAAAATTATAACTTGGTATACGGTTAAATATTATCAATTATACATTGAACTGTTACATAGGGCACAACAAGTACGTAAAAAATCATCACGAAAATTGATAAGAATGTTTTTGTTATGTATACCACTGAACAAATAAATAAATAAATAAATATACCCTATTATAATCTTTCAACCAACAACAAAATTATTTTATTTATGCAGTACTAAATATTAATTACATGCCAAAAAAACTCATACCTGTATCTTCTTTTTAATTTTATAAAAAGTTAAAATACCCCAACACTATCAACATCTAGGGATCAAACCGAAAAGTTGTCTTTAACAACTATACTATAATGACTAAGGCTTATGCCAATATTTTATTAATTAAATATAGGTATAATAATAACCGAGTTTCTGATTACTGATTATATAGGAAAAGCAGGGTGCTGTGTGCAAGGACCTGAGAGAACTAGCAATTATACCTACTCACTACTACCATTCCCACTACTTAATATGGTTTATGGTTTTGTTTATGGTTTATGGTCTATGTTTACTATGTTCATCTATGGTTTTATGTTTGAAGCCAATCGAACTTACAAGAAGGTTCACCGATGATCCTTAAAGGCCTGTTTCACCACCTCACAGGCACTAACAGCTAGATACATTCGAAAATAGAACAAGATTTGTACTGGTACTTATCAGGAGTCTAAAGTGGCAGTGGGCAGGTCATGTAGGCTGGGTAAGAATAGATGGACAAAGCGTCTGACAGAATGGATACCAAGGGACATAAAAAGGAAAAAGATGGAGAGACATTTTCAGTCAAAGGTGTGGACCAAATTGGATGTAAAAGGCACGAGAAAGATAGGTTAGTTAGCTTTGAAAAGTGGTTATTTGATTCTCATCTTGTTTAGGGGCTAAATAATTTGAAATTAACAAACAAAACTTAATTACAGTAATTTTTTCGTGGAAAGAATTGAATATTAGAATCAAACTTAATTATCTTCTTTCATAATAATTTCTTAGGTTTTCGCGATCACTACACATTATAATAAAACAAGTTTAGCTTGTCATGTTAGTCTTCCTGAGACCGTGTGTACTTAGAAAACGTCGCTAGCACTCTGAGATTAATAAAAATAACTGTCCAGCTATTTCTATTAATGTCGTATTGGAAATTGCTGGCTTGCTTTGTTGCTTATTAACCCTAGAGTAGTTGCGCCTTTCCGTGAAACGTGAGTAGTCGCGTGTGGAGCATTTTGCCGCAGATATTAAAATGCATTTTTCTTGTACATGTAGTTGCAAAAATGTATAAATGTTTATACAATAGACAAAACGAAACATAAACGTTTAGAAAAGGTTATATTTATTCTAGTCATATAATAAGTTTCAGAAAAATTTGGCTTATAGGTGAAAAATTTGGCTCTTTGGGAAAAGTCCTTACTTTTTTAGTGTGCGGTTTTGCGAGTTAACTTTCTCTCTTGTGTGTAGTCTGTGGGGACAGGCCCCGCGCAGACTCCGCTTAATTTAATTTACACGTGAGCATAACGGATGACAGCACTTTGGTGAGGGCTGCGCTTTAAAACTATGCTAACAACAAATTTACTGTGTTTGTTCATAATGAATCGGTATTACTTACTATACAATAACTTTATGACTAAGATTCCAAATACTTTATTTCTAATAATGTACCTCACATTTATAAGTTCATCATCATTTCAGCCAAAAGACGTCCACTACTGGACATGAGCCTCCCCCAAGCATGTTGGGGGGATATGCCATAATCACCACGCTTGGCAGGCGGGTTGGCGATGGCAGTTAGTTGGTTAAATACTCAAAGCACGCTGCTGCCCATCCTCTGGTGAATCCTTTAGTCGCCTTTTACAGTGTTGCGTACTGTTTGGGACTTGATTATTTTTAGGACTGGGTTCCAAACAGGTAGTAGTTGCCAACCATCTTCACTATTAAAGTTAGGATGTTTTTCAATTTCAATAGCCTCACCGAGCAGTGTACATACGCAAGTTAAAATGAGACAAATTAATACACAAATGGGAAGAAAAAAAATTACTGTATTAGGCAGGGAGAAATATATTACTATGAGAGCAAACTATGACTGCTTTGAAGAAAAAACTTTTTTCTTAAGGATGTTATGCCACTGGTCGAATTTCTTTGTCCAATCCAATTTATTTGATGATCAGTGTTTTTTTACATACAACATTTGATGAAAATCATCCAATTTCTTTGATCAAAGTCACATTGGACAAAGAAATTTGACGAGTGGCATACCACCCTAAGGGCCAAAGAAGACTTGCTACTTTTAGCATCGGCGAACAACGATTTAGTAACTTTTCGGAAGCTCGATGCCGCATCGTACGCTTCAATCCGCACACATACAAACTCCAGTCTCGGCGATCAAGTCGCTATTTGGACGCTCGATTCGCGACTGAAATAATTTCCGATACCATGGAATGCAGTTAGTCGTCAAAACGCGATGCAGCATCGACGCTGTCGTAAAATCGCCGATCGCCGTTGCTAAAAGTATCGCGTGTGTTTTGGCCCTAATAGAATCTTGTTATTTGCGTCTACGAATATGAGTTTACAGTTAGATGGTCCCATGTAATAGGGGGCGAGCCTATTGCCATTGACCGGGCACAAATCCAGACTCCGGGCTGCTACTGAGAATTTCCTAATGAAAAAACCCAATAAAACTTTGCCCGACACGGGAATCGAACCAAGGACCCCACGCTCAGCAGTCGCGCTTGCAACCACTAGACCAACGAGGCAGTCGACCAAGTCGAGTCGAGTTCGACCTTGGCCAAAGTTGGAATTAATCAGGCTAGCCTTTCAAGCTTGTGTTGTTCTAACTCCCAAACACGTGTAAACTGACAAAAAGCTAAATTAAATAACGTATCTGGGCCGTCTGGTGGCATGTTACCACACCATTCTGCGAGGCTGACCTTAAAATATTTGTTAATACATGAAACTAATATTTAGATCTTACTATTCGGTCTGTTTAGAACATCGTTAGATTAGAGCCAATTAAATGTAGTTGCCCCCGCAGCAGACCATGACTGTGTGTTAATATTTCTTGTAAGTTTTAACAGTTGGACTTGGTTACGAGGTGCCTAGATGTACAATGTAGCCTGTAGATAAAATAATTCACTAAGGTTTTTTAGTTGACAGAACCTCAAAAGAGAGAGAGAATCAAAGGACCAGGCTGACCAGGAGATGAAAAGGAGGAAACTTTGTTTCCTACTCCCTAATTTTACTTTTACTTTCTGTTTACGTTTCTGGGTTTGGGTGATTATGCATGTGAAGATTTGTGTGTGCATACGCACCTATTAAACAAATGCAGTCTATTATCCCAAGTGTGAGGTAACGCTTAAAAAATCTTCCAATTTCTTTGAATTCAGCAGGTTTAACAATGCTAAATGAACTTACAGGAATCAATCAAAAGCAACACAAACTACTCAGTACCTACTTCGAACTAAAAGAATAAAGCCAGTGGCGGATGTACACATTTCCCAATCGGCCATCCGTTCTGCGAGCAATGTGCCCCGCCCACTGCCACTTAAGTTTGGCAATTCTTCGGGCTATGTCGGTTACTTTCGTTCTCCTGCGAATCTCCTCATTTCTGATTCGATCACGCAGGTACACTCCGAGCATAGCCACTTCAAATATTTCGGATTAATAATGTAGGATTTTCTATAGATTCTGTTTGACTGTAAATCTTCCTAACTTCAAATAAATAAATCAGGCGAACGGAAATTGAGAGGGAGATATAAGTTAGTGAAGTTTTACTTCAGTCGTGTGCACACTCGTTTTTTTCTTCTAAAATATTTGGTTTAAATAATAAAAATTATGAAATAAATTGTTAAGCTCTCTTACCCCCAGTTTCCGAAAGGCCGGTCAACTTTAAAAATTTACTAATCAGCTGTTAAATCTCCGGTGATTGGTTGTTAACATTTTTGCCGGCCAATCACAGGAGCTGACATGAGATTTGACAACAGATCAAATTGATCAGCCTTCCAGAAACTGGGGGTTAGTGCAATGAATCCATGGGAAAAGTTCTGAAAATTTTCATTGAAATCATATAAATTGTAATGAATAATAAGATGTAATTGTTCCGGCAGGCTCGCCCGGCGAGTACGCGGGCACAGTGAAGCCCAAGGCGCAGGACGTGGCGTCCAAGTCGCTGTCGGGGCTGGAGTCGCTGGTGGACCAGATCCCCAGCATCGCGGAGGGCCCGGGCGCCGCGGGCGTGGCGGGCGCGGCGCCCGGCGTCCCCCCCGCGCCCGGCGCCGAGCAGGCGCCCGCCGCCGTGGCCGCGCTGCCCGACTACGCGCCCGCACTCTACCCGCCCTACGGCGCCTACGGGGACGCTGCCTACGGGAACAATGGGTGAGCACTGCATGTTGGTGTAGCAAGGCATCTTAGCGAGCGCACTGACAAGCATGAGGTGCGGAGATATCCTTCTATTCTGATTCGATTTGACGTCTGTGGTCTAGTGGTTCGAGGGTCGGACTGCTGATCACGAGGTCGTGGGTTCGATTCCCACAGGACACAAATATTTGTGTGATGAACATTAATGTTTGTGTTGGTCTGGGTGTTTCTTATGTATTATAAGTATGTATTTACAAAAAATTGTCTAGTACCCATAGCACAAGCTCTGCTTAGTTTGGGACTAGATGGTGATGTGTAAAAATGTCCCAAAAATATTTATTATTTATTATTCTAGGCATCGACCATACAAATCGTAAATACTTCCGTGTTAGTGAATAGCCAATAGCCGACAATGGTAGGGCCAATCGGATTGCAGTACCCCGCTTCCTCGTACATACGGCTACACATCGAGCTATACATTTCCAGTATAAGGTGATCTCGCATTGTGCAGGCTTTCCGTACAATAAGCGGTCAGCTTATACTGGAATTATAGCTTGATGTGTAGCCATAGGCGAGCAATGTGCCCCGCCCACTGCCACTTAAGTTTGGCAATTCTTCGGGCTATGTCGGTTACTTTGGTTCTCCTGCGAATCTCCTCATTTCTGATTCGATCACGCAGGGACACTCCGAGCATAGCCCCCTCCATTGCCCTTTGAGTGACTTTGAGCCTTCTTATCAGGCCCATTGTGACCGACCACGTTTCAGTACCGTAAGTAATTACTGGCAACACATACTGGTCAAAGACTTTGGTCTTGAGACACTGCGGTATTTTGGACAAGAAGATATTGCGTAGCTTCCCGAACGCTGCCCAACCGAGTCGGTCTCGACGATTGACCTCTTTCTCGAAGTTGGACTTACCTAGCTGGACAGTTTGTCCTAGGTATACATAATCGTCAACAACTTCGAGTGTAGATTCTCCGATGTTTACGGGAATGGGTGTTATAGTATCGATATCGCAGGCACTATTTTATTTGCCTCTGCATTACTATCGATATCTATTACGGATTTCCATGGGCAACTATCGATAGCGAGCTATCGATAGTTTGACACCACCGTGAAATGGGTTGTGGTTTTTAAAAGTATGCATTATTTGATTTGATAATGTTTGTCGTGCATAGCATGGTACATCTTCTTATACCATGGTGCATAGAATCTGTGTTTTGGTTTTGTTACTGTTTTGTTTTGAATAATAAAATCATTTGTTTTGGGAACTATCAATGTTGGTATAGTATAAAGACAGACATAGTTATCATAATAAAATTATTGCTTATCATAAAATGCTCTCATAATCAATGCGGTAAACCTAAAGTGTGTGACCTAAGCAACAATCTGTTGTTAAACATATGTTTAACAACAGTTTGTCTCTTGAATATATATTATAAGGTTTCTTGTATGGTGACCCCCTTTGGTTTTAGACTTTTTTATTTTAAGTATTCGTCGTAATAGGGGTCATAGCAACACATATTCTGAGAAAATTTCAACTGCTAACCTATTACCGTTCAAAAGATACAGCCCTGCCTGTGACAGACAGACGGATGGACGGCTGGACGGACAGCGTAGTGAGAGTAATAGGGTCCGGTTTTTTATAGGCTCCGTTCCTCTTTGGGTACGGAACCCTAAAAAAGGATCTTGAAAACTCTGTAGAAAACACAGTGACTTTTGAAATCGCTTTATTTTTTATTTAACTTTTTCAGTGGTATATAAACATAACACATAACAAAAACACTATAAAGATGTACACATAAACTCACTAGAGTTTTACCGTTTAATAAACCGGCCAAGAGCATGTCGGGCCATGCTCAGTATTATAGGGTTCCTTAAGTAGGTGTAATTACAAACGAATCAAATCGAATATTAATCATGGCTATTTTAGTTTTTGCAATAATCGGTAGCATTCGCGACTCAGAGCGTGTTGTTAGTAGCGCCATCTAGCGATAAATTCAAGAAGCCAAATTTAAGAAGTGTCTCATGTCAAAGTTACTTTTTTGTGATTTTTTCAAATAGAAAGTAGCTAAAGGAGCATTATTTGCTATAATCATTTTTCTCTAAGATCAATGACCTTTGAATTAGGACGTTTTAAGTATTTTTCAGTTTTCTCTCTATAACTCAAAAAATTATAATCACATTATACTCGAAATAATTTTAAAAGAGAGTTTTCACAAAGGTCTATCAATGTGGTAGATTATAACTTTCTACTTTGCATAGTTTAGAAATGACAGGGGGGGGACACATTGCAAGCCACTTTGGCGGGCTATATTTCGCAGATGGTACACCTGATAAAAAAATGGTGTATGAAACATTACCTTCATTTTAGTAGACCTATTCAATGATACTCCACACGAGGGGGTGCAGCGAAAAAAAAATTGTCATCCCCATTTCACATGTATGGAGGCCACCCCTAAAATACGTAAAAACGATTTTTTTTTTCTTTTAAAATTGAGATCTATTTGTAGACTATTTTTTAACAAAATTTCATTTACTTATGTTTATAACTGTAGAAGTTATTAAGCTGTAAAGGATTAGGATAGACGGACAGACGGACAGACAGACAGACGGACGGATATGACGAAACTATAAGGGTTCCTTGTAGGACTTCGGAACCCTAAAAAAGGTCGTTTTACTTGTGCTTATATTGGCTTATGTCCCCTTCTCATCTCGCACAATGAGGGTTATGGGCCGTGAATGCTGTGGTGTGACCGCGGACTTCACTATTAATTCCTGTACGCGTGTGAGTTGTTCTTTTTTGTTCGGATACATTTATGGCTGTTGTACCTAATTGACTAGAAATTGAATTGTAGAAAGAATCTGTTGCGTTAACGAGGTTTGTGTTATTTATAATAATATATAATTTATGTACACACAATAACATATGAAAGGAGACAGAATGAATGCAGCATTGAGGTGAACAAAAGTGTTACAATTGATTACATATAGCACTGAACCTCACACTAGGATACCCTGTGTCGTGAGGTCCAGTCTCTTTCATCATAAACAAGGTACTACATAATAGGTTTAGGTTACCAAAGTACATAATATTATTATACCTATAGTTAATTTGATTTTAATTCAAGTTGTTAATAGCACCCCATTGTTGGAGTAATAGTGTTTTGTGCAAGTAATAGTGTGAGTTTATGTTGAGTAGTAGTAGTGTGTGTAGTATGAGTAGGTGGAGAGTATGTAAGTAGTGTTAGTAATATATTGTAGGTAATATTGTTTGAGTGTACGCACGGCTTCACATCAAGCTGTACATTTCCAGTATAAGCTGATCTCGCATTGTACGGAAAGCCTATGCAATGCGAGGTCAGCATAAACTGGAAATGTACAGCTTGATGTGTAGCCGTGTGTACTATGTGTAAAGTGAATGGGTGAGGGTGAAAGAGCGAGGATTGATGGTTTGTTCCCACTTGTTCTACTAAACAGTTCTACGGTAGAACTACTAGGGTTTTTTTTTCTCACTAGTCCTACGATATGTGTTATAGAATAGTAGAACTAGTGGGACTCTCAAGTGGGTGCGGCGCCGGCGCCACTTAAATAAATGAATGAAAAATAAATAAATCAATATTTTTTGAAAGAAAGAAAAATGATTTATTGAACTAAGTTTACGGGACTTGTCGCGCACAATTAAATCAAAATATAACAAACATTTTCACTAACCTCGACGTTAAATGATTTATTGCCACAACAAGACGACATGCGGTAGGTGCACATAAAAAATAACTTAATTAGGTACATTTCTTGAATCATTTTATCAATGTATGATACCTACTTTGCATGTTGTAGCTGCAAACTGCTGCTGCACTTTTGGGACACACCGCACCGTCTAGTTAGTCCCAAACTAAGCAGAGCTTGTGCTATGGGTACTAGACAATGGATATAATACTTATATACTTTTTTTTTCGTAAATACATACTTGTAATACATAAGAAACACCCACCCCAACACAAACACTTGTGGGAATCGAATCCACGACCTCTTCATCAGCAGTCCGACACTCGAACCACTAGACCACAGACGTCGTCGAAGATAGTTAACGGCAGATGGATTTTCTATGGATGAATTTCATATTATTATGAAATAGCCCTTATCTGAAGCTTCTATCATTTATCATCGAATAAGATAATCCTATCTTCCGAATGCAGGGCAGAGAAAATCCTATCTGGCATCACAGAATACTATAATAGTACCTAAGTATTTAAATGACACATTCATAGTTTCACGACAAGATGGGTCGGTGGTATTTCGTAGCTCTATTTATTTGTGTGAACAGTTTCGTGGCCGCTAAGGTTGTACCGCGAGAAAAATTTAATTTAATTTACGGACAATACCGTGGGAATATTTTTCACACGGAGGCAGATTCCTCGGCCCTGGAAGGTCGTAGCTGAACGTGCGCCACCACGAACCGTTCGTAGTGAGCCAAGCTATGCAATGACTTGAAAAATAAATCGAAGGTTTGTAGCAGGTCTGTTTGTCCAGGGTCATTATTTTCCCACTGCTGGGCACGGGCTTCTTCTCAGAATGAGAAAGTAAAGGCCATAGACGACCTCTGTGGTATAGTGGTTCGAGTGTCGGACTGCTGATCACGAGGTCGTGGGTTCGATTCCCACAGGACACAAATATTTGTGTGATGAACATTCGTGTTTGTGTTGGTCTGGTTGTTTCTTATGTATTATAAGTATGTATTTACAAATAAAAAAGTATATAATAAGTATTATATCCATTGTCTAGTACCCATAGCACAAGCTCTGCTTAGTTTGGGACATCACCATCTATGTGTAAAATGTCACAATTTTTTTGTTTTTGAATTTTTTTATAGGCCGCCACGCGTGTCTTCTGCGGGTTGTCGCACTACACACAGCATCGAGAACTGTATGCAGCACTCTCAGGTGTGCAGGTTTCCTCACACTGTTAAAGCAAGTGATAATCAAATTCACATCCGCACATGAACTCGAAAAGTCAGAGGTGCGGGCAGGGGGGCGCTGTACTTAATGTACTGTCACTTTTAGAGGCTCTTATTACAACTGCTTCATCATCTAAAAAACCGGCCAAGAGCATGTCTGGCCATGCTCAGTATTATAGGGTTCCTTAAGTAGGTCTAATTACAAACGAATCAAATCGAATATTAATCATTGCTATTTTAGTTTTTGCAAACAGCGCCACCTAGCGCTAAATTTATGAAGGTAAATTTAAGAAGTGTGTTTCTTTTTGTGATGTTTTTAAATAGAAAGTAACTAAAGGAGCATTATTTGCTACGATCATTTTTCTCTAAGGTCAATGACCTATGAACTAGGACGTCTTAAGTATTTTTCAGTTTTCTCACTATACCTCAAAAATTTATAATCACATTATACTCGAAATAATTTTTAAAGTGAGTTTTTATAAAGGTCTATCAATGTTGAAGACTATAAGTTTCTACGTTGCATAGTTTAGAAATGGCGGGGGGGGGGGGGGGGGGACACATTGCAAGCCACTTTGGCGAACTGTATTTCGCAGATGGTATACCTGATAAAAAAGTTGTGTATGAGCGGCGGCGCGGTCGCGCGCTGCGCGATGTTATTATGAAGGGTCCCCGCGCTCCCTTTGCATCATTCTGATCGGCAACGCCCATTCGAGCAAGGTCATTCAGATACTGCGCGCCCTTAAGATTT
The DNA here is from genome assembly GCA_949699075.1 of Asteroscopus sphinx. Classification (NCBI taxonomy): domain Eukaryota; kingdom Metazoa; phylum Arthropoda; class Insecta; order Lepidoptera; family Noctuidae; genus Asteroscopus; species Asteroscopus sphinx. Next base: position 17,981,984 of record OX453024.1, read on the forward strand.
CCGAGATTGATTGATCGTTGACAAAATGCACTCGATGCGACGGCTCGCACCGAAGGGCGGTGGGGGCGTTGTCCTCTCATAGTAAAATGTTTTTTTTGTAATGCAGGAAATATTATTCAGAGGAAGAATCAGAGTTCAGCTAAAGAATGATGATGGCTCTCCAGTCAAACCTGATTTCCCTACTCGTGAGGCTGTCATGAAGCATATTGGTGAATCAATACCCAAGCTGAAGACAAGACAGAATAGGTAATTGTAACACTATTCATCATCATGCTAGCTTGTTATCACCCTTTGTTGTGAGTATAGGCCTCCTTTAGTTTTTGCCAGGTGTTTCCTGCAGCTTTGGCGATATCAACACCAAACATGCTTTCGGATGGCCTGGTTTTCTCCAACACTTACATATTTCATGTTATATGACCTGATTAAAGTAGCTGAAGTGCCCTTATCTCTTTTCATGGGTGTCGTAAAAGGCGACTAAGGGATTCACCAGAGGATGGGCAGCAGCGTTCTCTGAGTATTTAACCAACCAACTGCGATCGCCAACCCGCCTGCCAAGCGTGGCGATTATGGCATATCCCCCCCTTGGTTGGGGGAGGCCTATCTCTAGTAGTGGACGTCTTTCGGCTGTAATGATGATGAAAGTAGCTGAAGATGCGGAAGGCAGAGCAACGAGTGTTGTGGCGCAACTTTGGAGAGGCCAATGTCCAGCAGTGGACTGCGATAGGCTGAGTTGATGATACCTTCAGTTGACAGGGTTTTGAATGTTTCTCAGTCCACATATCCACATTTAAACTTTGCTAGTGCTCATTGTCATACTGGTCAACCTTTAAGCAATAAACTTAAAATTAAACAAAGTTTCTTTAAATAAACTCTTTTTATTTCAGACCTGCAGATCAACAGCCACAAGCAGCTCAAACAAGCCACAAGAGCAAGGGAAAAAAAGGGCGCCGATAATTTTATTTGTTTATTACAAAACTAATTATTTGTATCTACACTCTGTTTTTTCTTACTTGTCTTATTTAGTAAACAATCTTGGAATGTCTTTTTAATGCAATTCGTCAAAATTAAATATTAAAAGACATTATGCTAACAATTTCACTCACTATATTACATTTTTAACTTAATTATAATAATATAATAATAAATCGTTTATTTCAGGAAATCCCATAGAAAGTTTTACATATTTTTACTTAACCTAATGTTCGCACACATAATCAAATATCACAATTAAAATAACATCTGTTATCACACCTTTCAAAATAAAATAAAATAATGTAAAATATGATATGTGCAGAATTAGTAATTATATTTTATCAGTAGTTATTTGAATAAGGAGACATGCCAAGCTTGTTTACAAAGACAAGCGCGAAAAACAAACTTTATTCCTAATATACAGGTTCAAAAACTAATGTCTTTGCATATAATTAATTATGTAACTGAAGCCAAAGCGAGGTTACACCTAGTTCTAGGCGGTTAGAACTAGATATAGCCGGTTGCCTGTGGCTATAACTAGTTCTAGCCAATCTCTGGTGGCTAGAACTATGGACATAATAACTATGGATATAATACTTATGTACCTTTTTTTTTTGTAAATACCTACATACTTATTTAAAACACCCAGACCAACACAAACACTTATATTCAAATAATTTCGCTGTACGACTCCTTCAGGAAGTATCTGTGTTGCATAGGCCGGAAGCTAACGCCCGAGTACTGAATAGCGTGTCACTTATAGCTAAATATGTAGAAACTAACTGTGACTCTTTATCCATCTGTCTGGACCCGTATTTTTTGCGAATTAAATTGTTCTTATTCATAGTACCGCTGAAAGTAATTTGTTCACTAGGAGAATCGATTGCTGTTTTTTTTGTTGCTCGTTTTGATGTACTAAGTATAAATAAGTATTATCAGCGGATCCCGAGTAGGTCCAGAAAGACCAGAGAAATGGGGTTCCATGTATCAGGTAGTGTTGCCGATCGATAGTCGACTGTCTATTGATAGCCTATCGATAGTCCACATAAATAACTCTAAAACATTAAGATTTGTCATAACAAGCATCGCTACAATAAATAATGATAGTATGCTACCTTTCAACTTTAAGTAAGCACCATTAATCCATGTCTCTCAAATTACACAACTCACTTAGAAATATAACGAAGCCCGTACAAAGGTTATAAAGAAAACTATTTATTAAGACACAAGGAATAACTTTGTTATTATTACTTAACTGCAAAATGTCACAAAAGTGACACATGACTCGCTTTCTTGTCCCAAAAAATCATATCTTATTGAAGAATGGACTATATATTTAAATTGTGGAAAGAAAAAATCGCTCACGAGCAGGATTCGAACCTGCGACTCCTGGCTCAGTACGCCAGTGCTTTAGCCACTAAGCTACCGTGAACACTGCTCGTGGTATCGAAATTGTGGAGGATGTATAGTGGAGGATTCCACTATACGTCTTTGTGTGACGTCAGCGATATCTTATTAAGAAACATTGTTTCTTAACCGACTCGACTAACTTTGCAGTTAAATCAAAGTCGTATAGATATGCCTACCCTTACTAATAATTTTATTATTTTTAACGCATTTACGCATGTGAAGCGAAATCTAAAGATTTAAATTGTAGAACGCCAACCCGCCTGCCAAGCGTGGCGATTATGGCATATCCCCCCCTTAATTGGGGGAGGCCTTTGTCCAGTAGTGGACGTCTTTCGGCTGTAATGATGATGATGATGAAATTTGGGAAAGAAAAAAAATTTTTTTTTTCTTTCCACAATTTAAATCTTTAGATTTCGCTTCGCATGCGTAAATGCGTTAAAAATAATAAAATAATGGACTATATCTTGTTGATTTGCATATCAGAATGATTTATTGAGAATAATTTATCAATCTTAGTTATTAGAACAACTGTTTATTTACATTTATGAGCATGTTGTGGTATGAGTATTTATGTAACAAAACTGAAAAAATACTCATATATTTATCCTAAAATATTGATGTTTGAGAAAAAGTACACAACACCAGTGTAGCACAGGATTCAAAACTAGAACAACCTGCATAACGGGTTCTAGGCTTCTCTCGGTTACATGGGACAGTTTGAGAAGCAATAGACCACTTCTGTGCTTGTTTGATAAATAATATTAATACATCTGTATCTAAAGTTTTATTGTTGTTAATTCCAGAACCCAGCCCCTAAAGAGAACAAGCAAGTGCTCAAGAAGTCGGTTGAGGAGGAGTACCGCAAGTGAAAAAATATTCAAATTTTAATAATCATCATGTTATAGAAGGTGGTAGTGTTTCGCATTTTTTCTATCTACAACTACAGTTAACTACCTATGTTTTACCGAGTTAATAGTTTCTGATTAAACTACAGTAACTTTACTATATTTGTGTAGAAGCAGATTTTTATGCTCAGCGAGTAATATTTTTTTTACTGATGGGGGCGCCACTGAGTTGTAGGGAAGTTAAAAATGAGAACACTATCTTAAAGAAATATTACTTTAAAAACCAAAATGCATTGATGCATTTCAAAATGGCAGACACCAAAAGAGAGTGCACCGTCTTGAAGAAATAATATTTTTGTTGCTATTCGCTTCTCCACTTGTCAGTTGCCATTCGTTTTTCCCATTGACTTGTACTATCGACAAATCGTACGCCTTTCCACCTCAAGGTTGCTTTTCGTCTGGCACTGATTCACTGAAGAAACCCTGCCCCCATGGTCCTTTGTTTTCGTCTACCAATAGAATGTCGGGACAGCACAATATTTTTTGCTCTTGAGATATACAAAGCAACATTATGACTTGTTGTGAAAATGAAACAAACTTATTATCAGTTAACCATTACTCCGCCACAAATAATGTCACAATAGCGCGTAAAAAATACTATTGATAAGTGCCAGTTGAACTGTGCAATTTAAGTGGAAGTCCTAGAAACATGTGGCTGAGTTGCGTATTTGTTATGCAGCTAAATTATTGACTCATATTTTTACCAGACTTATCAGCGGTTTGTCAGATACGGTAATTTAATTTAATTCAATTCAAGTCAAATAATATATTTCACACAAAGTGTTAGGTAACAATAAACTTTACACACTAGAGTTAGTTTGGTACAAAATAAATTAAAACATGAAAAATAAATTATTTATGAATGTAGATAGGTGGTAAGTTATGCCTAAACTATATTTTAAATAACATTATAAATATTAAAAAACCCTTATTACAGTAAATAGTTGGTATTGTAAATACGTCTTTTGCCATCCTATGCCCACGGAATAGAGGTCAAAATCGGTTGAATAAACTGTAAGAAGGTTTTTTAATGATTCTAACCTTATTTCATAATACAGATACCAACTCGCTGTCAATGTTAGTCGACTCACAAAATAACAAATCCTTTTAAGGAGCAATGGGTGCTTTCGTAATAAGATCCCTGTATTCAAGATTTACTAAAACAAGTTTAAAGCATAAAAAACCTTGTTAATAAAAAATAATTAAAAAAAAAATCGAGCTTCCTTAAAACAAAAGCTATGTAGAAAAGGTTATTACAAAATACTTTTCGGATAAAAGATCCGTGGGAATGAACTGCTGGTCTATTAGACTGTTTATAAAAATACGTTATTTAGTTCGAAGGATACTTGGAAATAATACCTAATGTTCTATTCTTAATTTACTTGGCTTTGTTGAGACCATAAAAACATTGAACATTCTTTGTTAAAATAAAAATTCTTTAGTTCGACGCAAATTTCTCGTAACATCTGCCAGTTATAAAACAAGGTGCGGTGCGCTTTAAGCAAACTTGATAGTTATTCAAGTCAATAAAGTTGTCCACATGTTTACAACAAAAATAAGATAGACTTAACTGTTGGTGAAGGTGTCGTATAAACGTAAATAAGATTAGGCTATTATTGGTTTATAAAACTACATCAAATTTCACCTTGTTCCTTATTTTACTTCTATTGACATGGGGTCATTTCTTATTTGGTGCAGTAATAGTAATTGAAATGTCGTGGTAAGTAATTAAATTAATTATTATTAAACTAATTCCAGTTTTAAATTCATAAATTTGTTCGGCAATTCTGTTGCACATTTTGACAATACTAAACAAGACTAAACGCATCTGTCACTTTCATTTTCTATTGAAATAGAAAGAGAAAAGAACGCCCTTTGTTTAGTATAGTGTAAAACTGCGCAACTGAATCGATATCAATAATATTATTGTTAATCTTTTCACATTTTTTGCACACAGCTGCGGCGGCAGCAGTGAAGGTGGTTTGCTTTAAGGACTTTAATTAATAACTAAGTATTCAATTCATAAAGTTTTATTTATTAATAGATGTGGGCCAAATACAGACGTAACCTTACAGTTACACATTACCTAATTTAAAAAAAAATACAATACTTAAAACGTAAAAACTAAAGTTATACAGTACACAACATTCTTGAAAAATAAAAATTAGCTAAGATAACTAAGATAAGAACTAAGAAATTTTCATATAAAAAGGAATATGAAAATCTATAATAAAACACGATACTTATTGTATTGTGTTTTTTTAATAGATTTTTTAAATTTTTCGGTCCCTATGTTTATCAAAATATTAAATTGTAAATGTTGGTATTGTTTTACTACTAACATCTACAATTTAATATTTTGTCATTGCTCCGCCGGCATCTATAACGGCGTCACAACGTCTCCGCATCGAGGCTACCAACGTTTCGCAGAGATCCGAGCCCCGTATCGAATCCCACACCTCATCAACATGTGCCTCGAGTGCCTGTTTGGTCCTTTCGGCACGCGTGTCCCATCGCTGGACCATTATGCCCCATAAATTCTCGATGGGATTCAGGTCCGGAGAACGGGATGGCCATGGCACGGACCGTAAATTGGGCTGCTGCTGAATCCATTGCTGCACAATGCGACATTTGTGTATCGGACAATTGTCTTGTATAAAAACTATTTCGTGGACATCTTCTTCCGGATACACAATTCTCACAGTTGGCAACATAGTTTCCTGCAGCAGCTGGAGATAGTTGGCGCCATTAGTCCTCCCGTCTATATACGCAAGCTCTCCAGGACCAGACGCACTCATCCAGGCCCACATGTTGACGCTTATCCGCCCCGACTCGTTGTTTGGGATTACGTTCTTGGGGTCGTATCTTGTATTGTTCACACGCCATAAATTCTGACGACCGTGCTGACTAGACTTAAAAGTCTTTTCATCAGAAAATATGGCGTGCGAAAAATCAAAATCGCGGTAGTCCCGAGCGAAACGCACTCTGGCCGCCTTATGGTTATCTGTCAGAACAATTTTACGCGCCGGCCTTCTGTGACGTATGCGCGTCGCAAAGCATTTCTGATCGTTTGCAATGTGCAGTCATACTCGTTCGCAAAGCGCCGTGTAGGTGTAAATGGCACCTGCTCGTAGGTAGCCACCATCACTTCTTGGCGCTCCTGCGTTATTATTTGTGGTCGAAGAGGACGCGGTCTGGTGATGACATGCCCTTCACTATCGAAGCGGCGCAGCCACAGTCGAACAGTAGGTCTCTGTAAAAAAACAAAGAATGCTAGAACACGTGTTGAGAAGTCCGAGACGAACCATACTCTCAGAACAATAACTAAAGCTTGAGTTATTGTTCTGAGATGATAGTTTCCTTTTTTTTAAACTTTTTAATGCTTAACGTAAATAATCACGAAACAAAAAAAAAATACAAATGTGTCTGACCGCCGGCGGTCGGGTGCTGCTTGAGGGATTATAATGGTGTTAATTGGAACATTCTGTAGGCGTAAAGGCGAGATAAATAATTTACTTTTACATCGCTATATAATATAAGTTAGGATTACTTACCGACATGTTTAATTCTTCAGCTATTTCACTAATATTACTTCCTTCGTCTCTGAGGAAAATTATAGAATTCCTCTCCGAAACGCTGAGATTACGGAAATTACTCATTTTAAACAGTAAAGAAATTTACAGAAAATAATAAGTAGCAAGGAGGACGAAGCAACTGCGAATGACCAAACATAGATCACAGAACTATTGTTCCCAGTCCGTGAAAGTATCCTACAGTAATAAAAACAAATGACTTTACAAAAAGTGTTGTTGTAAAGACCCTAATTGCTAGAGCCTGATTGGTGGAAAAATAAAGGGATCCGCCCTTTATTTTTTGTTGCAAATGCAGCTTGCAAGCAAAACAGTTTCCAAACTGGAAAGGCCTAGCATTTGCCCACAGTACCTATGGACCTGTAATACCTACGAAATAAGCGTGGTATATATGGGCGCGCTAGAGTTGCCATCAATTTGTTTACACTTTTTTGACAGAACTTAATATATTAATCTTTATTACTGGTCAGTATTGAATGTTTCTTCCTGGCGTTGGTTGAACATTGCGCCCTCTAGTGTAATTTGAGAGTAATATAGCTTTCTATAGCTTATAACATTAAAATATAAATTTATACTCGGACTCAGACTAATTAATGTCTATGCTATATCGAATATCGATGCTTACAACGCAATGTATTGCCATTTTGAGGTAACTAGTTTATACGATGAATTACTTCTAGATTATGAAGTATTTTGAAATAAATATCCATTATTTCTAGAATATTGCTATGTAGTTTGCTATTGTATTTGTTGTACTTTGCAAAGATCATCAAAGATCAATGAAGATACCTTTTTGTTTAGCAAAGTTTAATATTTGATGATCCGTATTAATTAAATTAATGTTGTAAATAATGTTAATATTATGATAATTATAATTCGAATATTCTAATTAGATTAATGAAATGATTAATTTAAATGTTGTTAATTTAATTTTGTGGTTCTGATAATTCCGCTTTATATTGTTTCATATTTTAATATCTGGCATGATTTGTTGGTTTATATAATGTTTAGAGATTATCTAAATTAATATTAGTTTTATCACGACGACTGGTTAATTATTTTAGTGTTCATTTATAAATTAAAATGTATTTAGTGACTCCGTTGGGTCTATTTGATTGTAGTAATATAAAGATGGAGACACTGTGCTTTGCGCGGGCTGTCATTCTTGTTGTAAAACTTCTTCTGGTCAGTTCATGTAATACATAATCGGAAAATACATAATTTGTAGTAAAGAGAAATTTATTTCGTGATGAATCCTGATGAAACCTTGAGCTACGCGCGGACATATACCTGTATCTTTGTTTAAATAACGACTGATTCAATATAATTACTATACCCGCGGCACGCTATGATGGCCTTATTGACATTTTCCAATAGCGTTGTGACACATTTCAAATTATTAGCGATTGGGACCAGATTTATTACCTTTGACCAACTCCAACTAGCTATTATGAATAATATCTAGATAAAGTAAATAATTTATCAAATTATTAAATAAACATAAAGTCTCGCCATTTTGTTTAATCGCTATTTAATCAAATTTTCTGTGACATACATAAAAAAACAGTAGAAATAAATAGAATTTGAATTTGTATAATAGATTCGAAATTCGAAAAATTATATCGCTGTAGCAGTGCATCACTATTGACAATAAAGTACGGCAATTGTTCCTTCATACGTAGCTGTCAATATTTACGGATCTTCATGAGTAGGCAAACGTCAAAAACGCCATCATAGCGTGCCGCACCTATAGTTCTGCACATAAAATCCATTTTGTGTTTTTTAAAACACTAAAATTTGTTAAAATAATGTCTTTTAATCATTATTATTGACGAATTGCTTCAAAAAGACATACAAAGATTGTTACTAAATAAGACGAGTAAGAAAAAATTGAGTGTACCTGTTAACGTTTAACAGAACAAAAATTTCGTGTTAAACGGTTGTTTTCGTAAACGTCGATTAATTTGATGGTGCAATGGGTGCTGAGAGATGTGAACGCCGAGTTTAGCAGTTTAGTTCATTCATTGTGTGTGTTGTTGCTAAATGTTTGATGAATATCAATGTTTATGACAGCAGTTATTATGAAACGAACTAAAGGCCCACCATATGTTAAGCGGTTACCTTTGCCAATAACAACTGCAATACCATCTAGGCTGTTACCTAAATGGTACCGCAAGTCGGTTCGCCAAATTGAGACATGAAGATGGAAAGTCTCATGTGATTGTAATTTCACCGGCACACGTACCATTCTGACCGAAACACAGCAATGCAAGCATCACTATTTGGCGGAGAATAGTAGATACGGTGCTTATTCGTTTTAACATTTGTGCCCATCCATTTTTAGGGTTCCGTATCCGAAGGGTTCCAAACGGGACCCTATTACTCTCGCTACGCTGTCCGTCCGTCCGTCCGTCTGTCTGTCTGTCACAGGGCTGTATCTTTTGAACGGTAATAGGTAACCGGTTGAAATTTACTCAGAATATGTGTTGCTATGAGGTGTATCACGACAAATACTAAAAACAAAAAAAAGTCTAAAACCAAAGGGGCTCCCCATACAAGAAACCTCAAAAAACATGCATTTTTTTCAACGTTTTTATTCCTGCTCTATCTTCAAAACGGTAATATATACCAGCGTCAAACTTGGTCAGATTATAGTGCATATTATGTAGTTTCGCAACAAATACTAAAAATAAGACAAACATAGACATATTGAGAGGTACGGAACCCTTACTGCGCGAGTCCCAGATATCGCTGGGGAGATCCTGTGGAGGCTGATCTACGTGAGCTTCAAGCTACCAACTGGCGAGATGTCGCGCAAGATCGAGGAAAGTAGAGAGCTCTCGTTTCGGAAGCCATGACTCACTTTGGGTCGCTGAGCCAGAGTAAGTAAGTAAGTAAGATTTGATACGCTAACACACACGCTAACATGTACGTACAGCTACATAATATCAAGCTATATAAATCCATTATAAGCTGACTTCTCATTGTACGTAAAGCCTATACAATGCGAAGTCAGCTTATACTAAAAATGTATAGCTTGATGTGTAGCCGTGTTTACGTGATTATTTATTTTTTACATCTTGCATGCTTGATTTCAATTCAATTCAATTCAATTCATTTATTTTGTATGTGAAATGATCACATGAACTTATTATAAGTCTATAAATACAAACTACCTACCATAACACCTCTACCGGCTCTACCTACACCAGGTTTCCAAAGTTCGTGATCCTACAGCTTTTTACTAAGCATAAGTAGATAGTTATTTACCCAATCTATAATCTCGAGCTTTTCTTTAGAATACCCCCATATAAAAACCGAATTATAAGATTAGAATTAGACTGTCTGCCTAGGTAATGAACCATAACGGTCACAGAAATAAACTATATGAGTATATGCAGTGTAGGTACTAGAAAAAAAAACGACAAATAGAACATGTGGTAAGTATATCAATAATGTTGAGGACAACCCAAGGATCATGAAAGTAAACAAACGATCTGTTGAAAGGCACTTGCCATATGTATTAAAATTGAAAGTACACTCGTTCCTACGTAGCTCTGTTCTAGGCGACTAATACGTTATTCTTTCTTCAGGCTTCAGGGTTCAGGACGTCAGGATCAGTTCTTCATAGGTTGAGGTCTTGATCTGAAGCGTAGAACGAGTGACGATCGAATGAAATATTGCCCACACAAAATGCCGTTTTTTTTTTTTTTTTTTTTTTTCGAATGGGCTCTCGCAGGTGGGACCGAAGTCCCATTTCTGCTTAACCGGACTTAGTTGGCGGAGAGTCCCATGTGGGACTCCATTCGCCGAAGGTTTTTTCCCTACATACTTACAAACTAGATGCGCGCGGCATCAATACCGCGCGCAAGCGGGCGCCCCCCAAGGGGGGGGCTCGAACCTCGCTAGGGCATTGCAGGGGGACCCCGCAGTTCCTATGTCCCCCTAGCAGCCGTTGCTGCATCGAATTGGTTACCTCGAAAGTAGCGGACTTTCGGTCCCTATCGGGTGACGTGCTAAACGCCGTGAAGCGGCAAGCCTCGCCGGCGAGGCTAAGACCTACCTAGAAAACCTAACCAGTGGCTACGCAATAGCCTGCTCCTAGGAACTACTCTAGAGCATAGGGCCGGTCTCGCGTGACGAGATTATCTCCGGTTGCTTACACCGTGAGGGCGTCCCCAGGGGGGAGCTCGGACCTCGACTCAGGGTGCAGCAGGGGGACCCCGCCACTGATCCCCCCAGCAGCCGGTGCTGCGTCGGCATGTGTTTCTGTTTCTCAAGAGTCGGACTCTCGGATTCTGTGTGTGTGTCGCGTCGGTCCTCGCCGGCGGGGACGATATTTTGGACGACGGCGTCGGAGTGTGCTTGTACTTTTATCTGACTCCTGGAGGAGTGTAATAGCGTCATCGGGCTCAATGAGTGTGTGTCTGGGACGTCGGGTTTTGCTAATAGCAGATGGCTGGTAGACGGTGGCCGCCACGACCAAGGGGTTGGGGTGCTTGGGAGCGGAATCGAAATAGCGTTTTAAGACACGCTTGAAAAACTGCTTGATGGTCGGCAGTTTGAGGTCTAGGTGGAGGTCGACGTTGCGTACGTACCAGGGGGCGCCTACGGCCCTTCGCATGAAACGGTTTTGGAGGGTTTGGAGTATGTGAATTCTCACCGGCTTAACGTGTGCGAACACAACGCTAGCATAGGCGAGTATGGGGCGGATACAGGTGGTGTATATCCTTACTTTGAGAGGAGTGGGCAACTTACTGTGCGCATTGAGTAGGGGGTGGAGACGTCCGAGGACGAAGGCGGCACGGTTTTTCACCTTGCGGATATGCGGTCTGAAAGTCAGTCTACGGTCAAGGATCACGCCAAGGTATTTGGCTTCTCGTTGCCATGGGATCTGTTTTCCGAACATTGAGACTGGTACGCTTAATTCTTTACGATACTGTGACAGGGGTCTCTTATCGAAGAGGACCGCTGCACTTTTTTCGGGATTTACTTCGATTCTCCATTTCCGGAACCATTCACCTAGGGTGTTGGCCGCGGATTGGAGGGTACGAGAAATGGCGACATGGGTCCTGCCGGAGTAATAGATTGCCGTGTCGTCGGCGAAAAGGGCCATACGGGCTGCACCGCATTTTGGAATATCGCTGGTGTACAGCGTGAACAGTAGGGGGGAGAGCACGGAGCCTTGAGGCACACCGGCGTGAATGGGATGGGGGGAGGAGAGAGCCCCTTCTATGCGATAGCAAAAGGTACGATTCGATAGGTAGTCTCGGATGATGAGCACGAGACGATGTGGCACATTCATAGTGTACAGCTTATATAATAAGCCGTTGTGCCACACTTTATCGAAAGCCTTTGCTACGTCGAAAAAGAGAGTACCGGTCATTTGACCGCGTACGAAGCCTGCACTGATGTGTTCTACAATGCGGTGCAGTTGATTAACGCAGCAGTGCTTTGTACGAAAGCCAAACTGCTCGTCGGGAAGGAGTTTATTTGAGTCGGCGAAATCTTTGAGTCGCTTATAAATAAGCTTCTCGTAGATTTTACCGAAGACATTGAGGAGACTAATCGGCCGGTAACTACTCGGCTCGGCTTTTGGTTTGCCCGGTTTGGAAATACCGATTACCGTAGCCTGTTTCCAAGCCTGGGGAAAGATGTTGTTTTTGAATGCCGCATTGAAGATGACGGTCATTAGAGCGATTAGGGTGGCAGGGAAACGTTTCAACACCTTATTGGTGATGCCGTCTGCGCCGGGGGCTTTTTTGGGCTTAAGATCCTTGACTATAGAGAGAACTTCGTCAGGGGTGATCAGTGGGAGCGGCTCATCAGGGTCATCTATTGGGGGGGGGGGAGGGCTGACCTACGCTCTACTTCTGAATTAACCTTATCAAGGTGGGTTTGGCTTACGGGAAGCGTACTGAGAGTGCATTGAGACTCCAAACTGTCGGCTAAGCATTCGGCTTTTTCGTCGTCGTCAAAGGCCGGCCTTTGATTGGGTCGATTTAGGGGGGGCATAGTTGCCGTGGTCTCGCATTTAAGTCTGCGTTGAAGGGCCCAGAAGGCTACATGAGACGGTTGGATTGCGCTGACTTCCTTGTCCCAATGATCCTCCCGTTCCTGAGCTACACGTTTCTTTACAGTATTCTGTAAGGAGCGCATATGGGCACGATTGGCTTCATTGGGAAAAGCGTCATAGGCACGGATGGCCGCGTTCCTCTCGGTCCTCAACTCATTTACATCGTCCGGCAGTTTCAGACGCTGGTCATCCAGCATCGGAACCTGCCGTGAGCATTCGCCCACTACGGACTGCACATGGTTGGTGAGCGAGGTGATCGCGGCCACCGTGTCCGCGACTGTCTCAATGGAGTCAGGGATTGAATCTAATTGGGGGGATGAGGTAGATTTGAGGCGGTCCTCTAATCTCTTCCAATCGGTTATTGTTTTAGTTACGGGCGGAATACCGGGATCCGAGGGACCACCCCGGGGACCCAGTTGAATGATCACAGGGCGATGATCTGAGTCTAGTTCTTGGATTACCTCAATAGAGCGAATACCGAGGTTTACGCGCTTTAAGAGGGCTATATCTAGGATGTCGGGCCGATGCCCTACTGTGTCAGTATAGTGAGTGGGACGCATCGGGGCGATGACGTCGAAGGAAAGTTTGTCGCTAAGTGCTCCTAATTGAGTGCCAGCGGCGTTATTGGAGACACAGCTCCATGAGCGGTGTTTGGCGTTTAAGTCGCCTGCAATAATTACAGAATTACTAAGATCGAGTAGGGATTTGAGGTCGTCTTCGAGCAGACTCGCGGGTTTGTTTGCGGACCTATAAGCCGAGACTATGGTGATGGGCTGGTGCCCTGTCATGCCTAGGCGACAGATTGAAGCCTCCAGGCATGCTAGCTCTGGGGGATCAATGGGGATGCAATATAAAGAATTGCGGTAATAGATTAGCGTTCCGCCTAGTGCGGTGTACGTTCTGTCGTTTCTAATCAGCCTATAATTGGCTATGTTGGGATTACGACAGTGGGGCTTGAGAAAGGACTCTTGAACGAGTAATATGTCAAGTTGGTGCTCACGCAAGAAGACAGCTACGTCATCGCGTTGACCACTAATGCCTCGGGCATTAAAGAAGCCTAAATTTAGGGAACGGGGTTTGAATCTTTTGGGTGGGGCCGTATTATACATTATAATTGGAATTAAGTATTCTATAGATGTCTTGGTACTTGGTAAGTACCTGAAGGCGCTGCTCGTGGATGCCTTGGGTAAAGGCCCAAAGTCTAGAGTAGGCGTCAATACGGGTTTCCCCTGACTGGGGTTCGAGGTATTCTCTCGGCAGAAGGCCGGGGTAGTTTACCGGAGGGGGGGTTCTCATGGGGGGGGGCTTTAGCTGCTGGTGCAGTTTTGGGCCTGAGAGAAGGTGCGGGGATGGGTAAGTTCATCAGCGCGGGGGGCTCTGAGGCCGGGGGCGCGAGACGAGAGGTCGGAAGAGGTGGGTATTGGGGCTTTTGATTACCCTTAAACCAGGGGTTGGGCCCGAGTGGGCCGTGGAAATTAGGGGAGGGCCCGAGTGGGCCTCTAGTGTTTGGTGGTTGGTAATGGAAGGGGGCTGCGTAGGAGGGGGCTTCCCTCGCAACGCGGTCGGAGGCGCGTTTTGCCGTTTTAGCGTTGCGCATTTTGGGGCATCCGCGATAGTTTGCTGGATGCCCGGCTTTGCGGCAAAGGACACAGCTAGGGGGCTCCGTGCACTGGTCCCTCTCCTTGGGACGCTCGCACTCGGTAGTCCCGTGATCGCCTAGGCACTTAACGCACCTGGGCTTTGCGTAGCAGTTACGCTGGGAGTGACCATACAGCTGGCAACGGTGGCATTGACCAGGCTGGTTTGACTTGTGGTGGCGCTCGACCGTGATGCCTGATAAATTGCATACGGTCTTTATATTATAGATGTTTTTGGCGTTTTCGCCAGGGTGACAAATGACAAGGACCATGTTGTAGGGTTCACCGTGCTTACCACGGAACATACGGTGGGTTATTGCAACCGGGATCCCTTGACGATCGAGGTCGGCGTGCACTTCCGTGCAGCTGACTTCGGACGGAATCCCTCGGATCACAACTCTAAGGAGTCGGTCCTCTGGGAGTGCGTAGGTGTGAAAAGACACACCACGCTCGCGTAGCAACCTGGTAAGGTTGCGGTAATCAGTGGGGGTGGGGACAACTACTTTAATGCCCTGCTGTGTGGGGCGGGCACTAGTGAAATTAATCTTATTTTGATTGCACCAGTCGGATATCCTGGTCCAATATGCCTTATCCTGGATGAATAAGGGAGGCGGGATGGGCACCTTCTTCTGGGAAGGTGAGGTATGTTCCTGAGGGGAGGGGGGCCTGTTATCCTGCGAGGAGGAGTGAGAGGCGGGACGGGGGGTAGGGGCCGGGGCAGAGTTTGCCTCGGAAAGTTTTAAAGATTTTGAGGCGAGAGCCTCGGCCTTGTTTGTTTTCCGGCTGCGTTTTTTACCTTTGCCCACTACCGTGGTAAAGGCACCGGCCTCGTCTGAGTTGACCTCACTGTCCGAAGACATCTCTTGGTCTGATGGGATTGGGGAGCGATCAGGGTATTGAGTGGGGGCTGGGGTGGGGAGAGGTGAGGGGGTACGGTCCTTATGGTCCAGGCTGGCTGAACGCCTAGGCGGACCACGCGGAGACCTCGGCCTCTCCTCATCACTGTCGGAACGGGCGGGGCGCCTATTCCTCCTTAGGGGTGGGGGGGTATCGGGCGACTCTGGAGACTCGGGGACGTCAGGTTGTTTGGCGGCAAAAGCGCTGCCAAACAAGTCGCCATAGTTGGCGATAAAGGTAGGGTCCTTGAAGAGGACGTTTTTTAAGATGCTGAGGAACTCGGCATCAGACACTATCATATAGATGATGACTAAGCCAAGCCTAGCAACAATGAGAGGGGGAGAAAATTAGTGGCGTACTAACATGGGGGTTTGCTCCTCGGGTGGGTGTTCCCGGGAGTGTGTTCAAACCCTCCCCGTCGGGTATAGACGGGGAGGTTGTGTGCCTACTGGTGAGCCCTAAGCTTGCACTCCTGTTTGCCAGTCTTAATGTGCAAACAGGTCCCTAAGTCTCTAGTGTGCAATGGGTGTAAACCCCTAGAGAATGCTAGATAGGACGAAACGGGGGTAAGCTAGGGAAGACTAGGAGATCCCCCAAGGCCTTCTGGCCCTAGCTTCTTCCAATTTTGCTTTGCCCTTAAGGAGCGCAGCTGGCGTGTCGGGTCAACGCCCCTCGGTTTGTTATCACCGTTAGGTATCCACCGAGAACCACAGTAAATAAGTGGGTTTTTCCTGAAGGGACACAACGTTTTTGACTGACTTCCTCAGACAGAGACAAAAGCGCGCCCGCTGTCTTGAAAAAGACAGCGAATGTGCTTATCGGGTTGCAGTCGGCGGGGCGACTGCGGAGGGCGCTACGGTGAGCCGTAGCGAAAAAATATTCGAGCACTTAATTCGTCACGAGAGGACGGAGCAGGAGCAGCACGACCTCTCGGGGCGAGTGTCAGAGCGTGAATGTCGATGACAAAATGCCGCTTATTCACCCGCTTAAGTAGTATTCAGCGGGGCACAAGTGGCGCGTAGTGCGCCCTGCGGCTGCTCTGTTCTTCCAACATTTTTACAAGTCATAGCTAGTTGTAGTTATGTATGGCTTATGACCTGTGATTGGTTCATGGTTTATGACTCATCAAACTGTGATTGGCTGATGATCTGTACCTAGCTATAGTGTGATTATAGCTAGATTTCATGCCCTTGTTACTTTGTACATAACGTTTCAGCTGTGTTAGCACAAGTTTTCAGTTACATTAATTAAGTTCAGGCTTGCGTCCGCAACAAATAAATAACACAAATACCTACACCCCAATTTTTTATACATGTTGAAATTTTAATGGCTTCTTTCCCGAAAAGGGGTCATTGTACTTATCATTATGAACAACTTTTACTATGGGACCAATCTAGAAATCGCGAAAAAAAATCAGGTGGTCCCTACATTTCGTCGATTCATGTGAACAAAATGTGATGTGAAATGTGATTGCCTCGTTGGTCTAGTGGTTGCAAGCATGACTGCTGGGCTTGGGGTCCTGGGTTCGATTCCCGGGTCGGGCAAAGTGTTATTGGGTTTTACATTAGGAAATTCTCAGTAGCAGCCCGGAGTCTGGATTTGTGCCCGGTTAATGGCAATAGGCTCGCCATTACATGGGACTATAACTTAATTGGCGAAATGTGGGTGAATTTTATTTTCCTTTCTGCGACCATTTAGTCGCAAATACTACGGTAGTTGGAATACTTTTTTTAATCATTCTATAGCTTGGCTCACTACGAACGGTTCGTGGTGTCGCACGTTCAGCTACGACCTTCCAGGGCCGAGGAATCTGCCTCCGTTTTAAAAAAAATCCCACGATATTGTCCGTAAATTAAATTAAATTTTAATGTTATTTTCCTTTCTGCGACCATTTAGTCGCAAACACTACGGTAGTTCGATTTCTTTTTTTAATCATTCTATAGCTTGGCTCACTACGAACGGTTCGTGGTGTCGCACGTTCAGCTACGACCTTCCAGGGCCGAGGAATCTGCCTCCGTTTTAAAAAAAATCCCACGATATTGTCCGTAAATTAAATTAAATTTTAATGTTATTTTTTTTTGCTGCGACCATTTAGTCGCAAATACTACGGTAGTTCAATTTCTTTTTTTAATCATTCTATAGCTTGGCTCACTACGAATGGTTCGTGTTGTCGCACGTTCAGCTACAACCTTCCAGGGCCGAGGAATCTGCCTCCGTTTAAAAAAAAATCCCACGATATTGTCCGTAAATTAAATTAAATTTTAATGTTATTTTCCTTTCTGCGACCATTTAGTCACAAATACTACTGTAGTTCGATTTTTTTTTTAATCATTCTATAGCTTGGCTCACTACGAACGGTTCGTGGTGTCGCACGTTCAGCTACGACCTTCCAGGGCCGAGGAATCTGCCTCCGTTTTAAAAAAAATCCCACGATATTGTCCGTAAATTAAATTAAATTTTAATTTTATTTTCCTTTCTGCGACCATTTAGTCGCAAATACTACGGTAGTTTGAATTCTTTTTTTAATCATTCTATAGCTTGGCTCACTGCGAACGGTTCGTGGTGTCGCACGTTCAGCTACGACCTTCCAGGGCCGAGGAATCTGCCTCCGTTTTAAAAAAAACCCACGATATTGTCCGTAAATTAAATTAAATTTTAATGTTATTTTCCTTTCTGCGACCATTTCGTCGCAAATACTACGGTAGTTCGATTTCTTTTTTTAATCATTCTATAGCTTTTACGATAATTATCGCACTTCTGGCAACGCTGTGAAGACTGAACACAAGAACTTAATCATTAATTAATAAACCAAGAACATTATATATGTATGTACAACACTGTTGCGCGCGCGACTCGCGAATAGTGTCTCCGTGATTTTAATTATAATTTTTAAAATGTCCAAATTTAATGTGGAAACCGCTTTAAGCGATTTATCTAAGAAGTTGGCAGCATTGACAATGAAAATTACAGCTCAATCTGCTATTATTGAAGCCCAAAATAAGAAAATTGGTGATCAACAGCAAGCTATTGAGAACCATTCTACCGCCATTATTGCGCAAAAGAAGGTAATTGAAGATCTTTGCACTAATATAAACAAACTTGTAACTTCATCGGCTACAGCGGAGAGAGCGATAGACGAACCGAGGGAGATACTGAGTACGCAGCGTGCGGGTGAGACAAGTATCGATACGGAGTGCCCACCATTACCGCAAAAGAAGGTGACGGAACGTGCGCGCCGTGCGAGGAGCGGTCAAAAAGTAAGGGCGCGACCACAGCGCATAAGCAGGAGCGTTTGGAGGAAATTCTTGAAAACGCAAAATTGGACACCGAGTCGGGCGCGGCATGTAGTGCATTGGAAGATTGTAAGGCTGTAGGGGCCCATAAGAAATCGAGGAAGGTGCAAATGAATAGCATTCATAAAGGAGAGAACAAGCAGATTTCTACTTTTCAAGCGATTGAGAAGAAGAAGTTTTTACATGTGTGGTCACTTCATCCTGACACCTCGGAAGATGCTCTAACGGAGCACGTTACGAAAATTTGTGGTTCCAAGGATATCAGTGTGGATAAAATTATTCCAAGAACCAAAAGAGACTACGCGTCATTTAAGGTTGGTGTTCCAGAATCGCTGTTTGAAAACATCAACAAAGAGGAAAATTGGCCATTAAACACACAATTTAATGAATGGGTGTGGTTTCGAAACCCCCATAAGTCAGCAAAAAGTGATGAAAAACAATAAATACAGTATACAAGTTTTTTATCAGAATGTACGGGGACTGCGAACGAAAACCAAAACCTTTTACACAAGGAGGAGTATTTTTAGCGGCTTCATCGCGTTTTGAATTGAAGCGAGTTGTTGTCGACAATGTGGACACCGCCTTATTTGAGATATTGTGTGCTACCGTGCACTTGAGAAATCATTTTTTGTTTTTGTGTTGTGTCGCTTACATACCGCCGATGTGATGCTAATGAATATATGCATTTATTTCATATATTAGAGAATGTTAGTGTTAAGTATGATAAAATTTTAGTGTTGGGCGATTTTAACATGCCTTCTACTACTTTGGAAATACGCAGTTATTTGGAATACGTGAAGGCTTTCTGTGGATTTCGGCAAGTAAACAACTTAGTTAATTGTAATAACCGCACATTAGACCTAGTGCTGTCAACGTTGTTGGCAAGTGACTTGGAGGTAAAACTTTCTGACGACCCGTTAGTAAATATTGATGTCCAACATCCACCGCTGATTACTTTCGTCAGGGGGGCACGTCGGGAGCCGGAGCGGCACCCGACGGCGTCGGAATGCTCGTGTCAGAAAGGAATAGATCCAACTAATAACAAACAAAAGTGGAACTTTACTAAAGCTAATTTTCCAAGTTTGTATTGTGTTTTTGATTTAATAGATTGGGGGTTGTTGTATAATATAAATAACTCCAGAGCGGCTTTAGCTTATTTCTATAAAAAAGTTAACGACGGTATTAATAAATGCGTTCCGCGGAAAAAATGTAAAAGGTGTACACGTAAGGCTAAGTATATCTATCCCGAATGGTACACGTCCGAATTAATAGGTGATATTAAGAAAAAGTGGAGTCATCACAAATTATTTAAATTAACAGGATCACAGTGTGATTACGCAATGTTTTCGGGTTATAGGCCTCAAGTGAAATCTAAAATTGATTCGGCGTATACAGCATACCAAAAAAGGATACAATTAAATATAAAAAACCGGCCAAGAGCATGTCGGGCCATGCTCAGTATTATAGGGTTCCTTAAGTAGGTGTTACAAACAAATCAAATCGAATATTAATCACGGCTATTTTAGTTTTTGCAATAGACGGCAGCATTGGCGACTCAGAGAGTGATGTCAGTAGCCGCTAGATGGCGCTATACAGTGCCAAATGTAATACACGGCACTTGACGGCAGCATTGGCGACCCAGAGAGTGTTGTACGACGCTGCTAGATGGCGCCAAATTTAAGAAGTGTGTCGTCAACATAACACAAAGTTACTTTTTGTGATTTTTTCAAATAGAAAGTAGCTAAAGGAGCATTATTTGCTATGATCATTTTTCTCTAAGGTCAATGACCTTTGAACTAGGACGTTTTAAGTATTTTTCAGTTTTCTGTCTATAACTCAAAAAATGATTATCACATTATACTCGAAATAATTTTAAAAGAGAGTTTTCACAAAGGTCTATCAATGTGGAAGATTATATGTTTCTACGTTGCATAGTTTAGAAATGGCAGGGGGGGGGACACATTGCAAGCCACTTTGGTGGGCTATATTTCGCAGATGGTACACCTGATAAAAAAGTGATGTATGAAACATTACCTTCATTTTAGTAGACCTATTCAATGATACCCCACACGAGGGGGTGCAGCGAAAAAAATATTTTTTTTCCCATTTCACATGTATGGGCGCCACCCCTAAAGAACGTAAAAACTATTTTTTTATTCTTTTAAAATTGAGATCTGTGCGGGGTGCAAGGTTTTAATGATATTAAAGCACTGGATTAATAGAGAAAAAGTTTATTTTGAGTTCTGACAAGCTGTATGTTCTTAATAATTAGGATGTTTAAATGTTATGTTCTTAATAATTAGGATGTTTAAATGTTATGTTAAATGAATGCAGCACCCGGTCTGTTCGATGCCTAGTAATGCACTGAAGTTATGAAGTTGAAAATATAATTATTCCTTAGTACCTACGATTGTTGTAAAGAGCCGCGCTCGCAAGTGTTCGGTTACTTGGACCGAACATATTCCGGGGCGGCTAAGATGAAGATGAGATGATGAGATGATGTACAGTCAGGTTAGGTAATAAAATGATATGATACTAGCCTAATGTTAGAGGTGATTATTAAAATAAAAAACAATAATATTAATTTGAGAATCTGAATTAAAGTAAATCTTAATGTTTCTAATGTTTGTTCAATATTGGTGAACATGCTTTGTTTAGTTTTTTAACGACATCCACTCGCACTTCACTTTGGACACTGGGCTGTCGGTCAGCCTTGTTATGTTGTCGCGCACAAGCACTAACACTCGCGTCGTTATTAGTTTTGAGTTCGATGTCTGGAGAGATGAGAACGCGTCGCATGCGACGACGTCGCCACCGCCACAGGAACACGACTGCTACCACAGCCGCCACAAGCACAAGGGTGTAGCTTATCACGTAGTGATGGATATCATGTGGTGTCAATATCTCATCTTCTACTTCGCTATTTCGCATCTGCTTGATTTGTTTGTAGATTTTGCGTAAGTCGTCATCTAACTCGTCCTCGTATGTTAGGTTTTCGTGGTTCATCTCTATCGGTATGCTCACATTGATAATGTTGTTTAATGGGTCAATCTTAGGGACGTAGATATTCGACTTCACGGTTATGTTATTGTCAAATTTTGTGTTTGCATGCAGGGTAAAATCTTGTCCTTTAATAACACAACCCTGTCCAAGATATAACAGATATATGCAGACTATTTTTTGAGAAAATTTCATTTACTTATGTTTATAACTGTAGAAGTTATTAAGCTGTAAAGGATTAGGACAGACGGACAGACGGACAGACGGACAGACGGACGGACATGACGAAACTATAAGGGTTCCTTGTAGGACTTCGGAACCCTAAAAATGATCCAAAATCTTTCTGGAACTTTATTAGGTGCAAACAATCCAAGCGCAATAAACCTTGTGTTACAAAAGAAGGACAGTTATTAAACGAGGAAGACTGTGCGGAGAGTTTTGCTGAATACTTCCATTCGGTTTACAGCGAGGTGCAGCCGGTGCTTGACCCGACAGCCGCGGAGCGCGAGGCCGGCGAGCGGCGCGGCGGGCGCGGCGCGCGTGCACGTCGCGCAGCTCAGTGCGCGCGACGTGCGAGCCGCGCTCCAGCGCCTCAAGCCCAAGCTTTCAGTAGGCCCCGACGGAATACCACCTTACATTGTTAAAGACTGTCGCTCAGTTTTTGAGAAGCCTTTATTGCACATATTTAATTTGTGTTTGCGAGAGGGTCACTATCCGGACGAGTGGAAAATTACTCGAGTGATCCCGGTGCCAAAGGGGGGATCAGGTTCTGACGTAAGCGGGTACAGACCAGTTGCCGTGCTGTCGGCGTTCGCCAAGGTATTTGAGTCCGTGTTACACAAATGTATTCATACACAAGTTAGCTCGCAACTGACAGATGCTCAACATGGCTTCCGGCCAGGTCGAAGTACGGGAAGTAATTTGTTGTCATTCGTGAACTACCTGACGCCGGCCATTGATGCCGGTGGGCAGGTGGACTCCGCGTACTTCGACTTTCGGAAAGCTTTTGATACAGTTGATAATGACATTCTTTTGTGTAAATTTGCTGCGATGGGGTTCACGCCCCATTTGTTAAAATTCTTCGCTAGTTACCTTGGTGAGCGCCGGCAGTACGTTGAGTACGCGGGGTATGAATCGAGGCCGTACTGCACGTTGTCGGGAGTGAGTCAGGGTAGTAACCTTGGCCCGTTGGAGTTCATTTTGATGGTCAATGATCTGCCATCAGTAGTGAAGGATGCGAAGTGTTTGTTATTTGCAGACGACTTAAAGGTATTTCTGTCAGTAGCAGACACTTCAGACTGTGAGCGGCTCCAACGGGACATAGATAGAGTAGTGCAGTGGAGTAAGGCCAACAAGCTTTATTTCAACGTGGCTAAGTGCTGCGTAATGACGTATGGTCGCGCGCGTGCCCCGCTGCAGTGCCAGTACGAGGTGGAGGCCGCAGTCATGCCACGCGTTTCTCATGTACGCGACCTCGGCGTTGAGATGGTTTCCGGGTTGACCTTTCGTAAACACATTATTGACATATGCGGCAAATCCTTCAGAAATCTGGGTTTCATCTTGAGACAATGTAAGGATTTCAACAGTACATCAGCAGTCAAAATGTTATACAATGCACTTGTCCGAAGCCATCTTGAAACAAGTGCTATCATTTGGAATCCCCATGAGGACAAATATAGCCAAATAGTGGAAAAAATACTTAATAAATTCACACGGTTTTTGTATTATAAGCAGTGCGGCGTTTATCCTTTCTACCCGTTGATGTATCCGAGTCTGTTTGTCATAGGCATGGTCGGGTACAGCAGGCTGGCGGTGAGGAGAGACGTTGCACTGGTTAAGTATGTGGTTAGAGTGCTGCGTGGTTCCATACACCACCCAGAGGTACTGGAGGCGCTGCAGCTGTGCGCGCCCACAGGGTATGTGGGTGCTCGCCGCCGCCCCGCGCTGCTCAGCGTGGCGCCGGCTAGGACTAACCTCCTCAAGTTTCCCCCTTGTCACGCGCCGCACGTTTGATTAATAAAATTATGGTTGATGAAGACGTTGACATATTTTTTGATAGTTTGCCCAAGTTCATGGGAGTAGTACAGAGGTGTATAGAAAAAGGAATAGTACTGTAAGTAAACTGTTAATTATTATAATTGTAAGTTTTTGTGTTATGTTTTGTAACATCCCCTTGGAATGAGTTCTGTTATGGTGTTACATAAATTGCGAATAAATAAAATAAAAAAAATATGTATTCATTACCTACATACATAGATTCATGTTAAAAACCAAGAACATTATATATGTATGTATTTAAAAACTGATTAAAAACTGTTAAAAACAACTGTCATAATTCATGCATGATGCATCATGATCGTTACCACAGACTACATAGAGATACTACCCAGTATAATGTTCTGTGGATACTACGAATCTTGTGACAAAAAAACAAAAAAAAAAACAAAAATGGTATTTTATATTATCCAATTACTGAGGTTGGGTTCAACTTCTCTTTCCCCACAGGAAAATAATACATTACTATCGAGGCCTGAAATAAAGCAATCGACGGCCGAGTAACATTGGAAGGACGAGGCGAAGCCGAGCACTTCCGAAGTTATTTTAAAAGGATGAGGCGCCAGCCGATTCCTTTTTAACTAAACGAGGCCGTTAATTGCTATTTCGGCCGAGACTTGTGTAGTAGTACTTTTCGCTCATTTGCGGGGAAACAATACACATATTAATTCAACAACATCTAATTTTCATTCGCGCCATTCGCCCGCACGCAAACTGAAAAAAAATGCGCATTCAGCCTTTTCAAATAATACAAATCGTGTATCAAAAAAAAACCTTATTAATGTAAGTGTGTACTTAAATAAAAACTTTTTAACGAACTAAACCGACTTCAAAAACCTTAATCAAAAAGTAAAAAAGAATGCATTTTTTTCGAGGTTTCTTGTATGGGGACCCCCTTTGGTTTTTAGACTTTTTTTATTTTTAGTATTTGTCGGGGTCATAGCACCACATATTCTGAGAAAATTTCAACCGGCTACCTATTACCGTTAAAAAGAGAGATACAGCCCTGTGACAGACAGACGTCCGCACTCCTTAAAAATTTATCCTGTATGCCTATATCCAGCAGTGGACGTCTTTCGGCTGAAATGATGATGATGATTCTTTTAGGGGACCAATACTATCGCTTGCATCTTGTACTACATCTAAAGGCATAGACTGCTCGGCTGACCGCAGGGGATGCAAATTTATACGCTGAACGCATGCCCTCTTAATTACTGCGGCTAATGCTTTTTCGATTACCGCCATCGGTTAATTGGAACAGCGGTGTTTGGGTTCAGGCTATTACGGTGTTTTCATCGTCTTCAAGGTGATTAGGGAATTGGGTTGGTAGGTCGGGTATGAGAGCCTATTTAGGGATGTTGTGATCTTGTCTCGTAGAAAGATAAGGACATTTTTAATTTATTGACTCTTCTATTTTTCGTCGTTTCACGCTTGACAGAGCAGTCGTGGTCGTCATTTACTGTTGCCGGGGGCTTCTGTAGCCAGGAAACATTCTGGTTACCCATTGAAAGGGTTTTCAATAGGGTTTTTCTAAGGGATTAATCAAAAACCCATACGATATGGGTAACCCTTTTGAAAGGCTTAAAGCTTAAAATAAGGGTTACACTTTCAACGATCTTTCTCTTTCGTGTAGTTAGTAAGTATAAAACGATAACAGCATAACATTCCGACTCGGAGCAATGTAATATGATTGCTTGATGATGGGCATAGGTTGCAAAGTGCTTCACCACCTAATTCGCACAAGTTTATTGAATAACCATATGGTAACCATATGGTAACCCGAACAAATCTCTCATATAATGGTAACCCTTTTACTGGGTTTCAAGGGGTTACATCATCCACACAGGGTGACTACACCGCAAGATATGCCCGAAAAATTTAAGGATGCGGGATCATTCTAAAGTTGATAGACGTTGCTTGATGCAGAGTTCTTGGAGTACGGAGACATCATTGGTTCGAAACTCCGTCCACTATATTCCAAGCATTTAGGGTAGGTGGTTTTAAAATGGTGAAAGTAAATATGTGGTAAAGCAAAGTTTTGTGTGATTTCAATCAATCAACTCGTCTACAAGCTGTTTTCGAGAGTTATTACGAACCGTCTTTCGCGCAGGTTTGACGACTTCCAGCCTCCCGAACAAGCCGGGTTCCGAAAAGGCTTTAGCACCGTAGACCACATACATACGCTGCGTCAGGTTATACAGAAGACCGAAGAGTATAACTTGCCTCTTTGTTTAGCGTTTGTGGACTACGAGAAAGCCTTCGATTCGATCGAGACTTGGGCGGTACTACAGTCTCTTCAACGGTGCCAGATTGACTATTGGTACATCGAAGTGTTAAAGTCTTTGTATGAAAACGCCACTATGTCAGTCCGATTACAGGACCAAGCCTCGAAACCTATCCTTCTGCAGCGAGGTGTGAGACAGGGAGATGTGATCTCTCCGAAACTGTTCACTGCTGCATTGGAGGATGTCTTCAAGGTTCTGGACTGGAATGGGCTAGGCATTAACATAAACGGCGAGTACATCACTCACCTTCGGTTTTCCGACGACATAGTAGTCATGGCTGAGACCATGGAGGACCTCGGTACAATGCTCGATGACCTCAGTAGAGCTTCCGATAGAGTGGGTCTTAAAATGAATATGGACAAGACAAAGGTTATGTCGAATTCCCATATAGCACCCATTCCCGTAAGCATCGGAGAATCTACACTCGAAGTTGTTGACGATTATGTATACCTAGGACAAACTGTCCAGCTAGGTAAGTCCAACTTCGAGAAAGAGGTCAATCGTCGAATCCGACTCGGTTGGGCAGCGTTCGGGAAGCTACGCAATATCTTCTCGTCCAAAATACCGCAGTGTCTCAAGACGAAAGTCTTTGACCAGTGTGTGTTGCCAGTAATTACTTACGGTACTGAAACGTGGTCGCTCACAATGGGCCTGATAAGAAGGCTCAAAGTCACTCAAAGGGCAATGGAGAGGACTTTGCAAAGATCATCAAAGATCAAAGAAGATACCTTTTTGTTTAGCAAAGTTTAATATTTGATGATCTGTATTAATTAAATTAATGTTGTAAATAATGTTAATATTATGATAATTATAATTCTAATATTCTGATTAGATTAATGAAATGATTAGTTTAAATGTTGTTAATTTAATTTTGTGGTTCTGATAATTCCGCTTTATATTGTTTCATATTTTAATATCTGGCATGATTTGTTGGTTTATATAATGTTTATAGATTATCTAAATTAATATTAGTTTTATCACGACGACTGATTAATTATTTTAGTGTTCATTTATAAATTAAAATGTATTTAGTGACTCCGTTGGTTCTATTTGTGTTGTAGTAATATAAAGATGGAGACACTGTGCTTTGCGCGGGCTGTCATTCTTGTTGTAAAACTTCTTCTTCTGGTCAGTTCATGTAATAATCGGAAAATACATAATTTGGAGTAATGAGAAATTTATTTCGTGTTGAATCCTGATGAATCCTTGAGCTACGCGAGGACATACACATATACTAAAAAAAAATATATTAACAGTTATTTAGAGAGGAAATGTTGCTTAATTCTTCTCTTAAAAACGTTCAGAGATGAGCTGTCGCGAAGTGAGTGTGGGAGAGAGTTCCAAAGACAAACTGCACGGATAGTAAAGGAACCATCATAACGGTTAGAGGTGTGATGCGGAGTACGGAGGAGAAGAGAAGAAGTAGTACGACAGGGTTTATCCCTGTTTCAACTGATTGACATGACACATGCCTTACGTTCTAGTCTTATTCGTCTATCTTGTCAACATGAGCTACATAATGATAACAGCTCATGCCGTGGGAAAATGATTAGCCAGTCAGCAGGTTGGTAGCGGGGCTGACTGCCCAGAGTGCGCCGGACGATCAATTAAACTTTGTAACTGGTGGATGCTCCTTAAATGCATACATTCGAGTTAATCCTGCTAATTGTCTATTAAAAAACACAAGAAACAAAACAGAACAACATAAAAAAAACTTTTTAACAAAAAATAAAACCGACTTCAAAAACCTTAACTAAAAAGTAAAAAATAATCCTTGTATGTATTTCAAAATCTTAACATAAACCAAAATTTTGAAGGTGGCGCGTGACTGTCCCTTTGCGTAATGTAAATACTGGTGTCGATTCTCTTGTTCACGAACTAAACTTATTTTAAACTATCGCTCTCTTTTACAAATAGTAGATACAAGAAAGGGATGGCAATCATTTTAGAGCTGTCAAATTAGACGGAATTAAAATTTCCATACAAGTTTAGTCGTGATCTCGGAACGTGCCCACTAAAATACAAAGAAATGTAACACGTAAACTAATTTGACAGTTCTAAAATGGTTGCTATCCCTTTCTTGTATCTACTTTTAGTAAAAGAGAGCGATATTTTAAAATAAGTTTAGTTCGTGAACAAGAGAATCGACACCATTGTCGAGCGCTTATCTATAGTAAAAAACAGTTTATGCGAACATACATGACGCAACTTTAAAGGTAAGTTAGCCATGTTCCTTTTTTATCATTATCCTACAAGATTATCCTATTAGTGGTTATCCAAACTAATATAAAACTGTAATTGCCTGTCTGTTCAAGCATCACGCAAAAGTTACTAGAATGTTTTGGATACAATTTGAAACACAGACCATTGTCCAAATAAAATATATTTTGTGGAATACTTTTTTTTCCTTTTCATAGCTGGGGTACGAGGCAGCAGGAGTCTCTGAGTATTTAACCAACCAACTGCGATCGCCAACCCGCCTGCCAAGCGTGGCGATTATGGCATATCCCCCCCTTAATTGGGGGAGGCCTTTGTCCAGTAGTGGACGTCTTTCGGCTGTAATGATGTACGAGGCAGCAGGCGTCAGCTAGTAAAATATTGACAACCTCTGTGTTCTAGTGGTTCGAGTGTCGGACTGCTGATAACGAGGTCGTGGGTTCGATTCCCACAGGACACAAATATTTGTGTGATGAACATAAGTGTTTGTGTTGGTCTGGGTGTGTTGGTCTCGAAAGATCCATAGATTTTACGTGTTTCACCACTTCCCTGAAAGGAATACATATTATTTTTAGTTATAGTGCAAACCCCAAAAAAAATCCAGCAGAACTATTACGTTTTTTTATTCACAATATTACATGCTTTTATAGGTAGCGGAGAAAGTGAAGAATGTCGTGCAGGGGCTGTCAGCCTCATAAGTGTTTGTGTTGGTCTGGGTGTGTTGCTTATGTATTACAAGTATGTATTTACAACAAAAAAAAAAAGTATATAAGTATTATATCCATTGTCTAGTACCCATACCACAAGCTCTGCTTAGTTTGGGACTAGATGGTGCTGTGTAAAAATGTCCCAAAGATATTTATTAGGTTATTATTTATTAGAAATAAGTATAGGTAACAGTTTTGTTCAGATGTTTTTTGAATAGAACGTGGCCACTTCAATGGCGTTTTCAGTGGCGGCGAATAGGTCATCTCTTGTACAGGTGTTCGGGCACAAGGGACACGTTAGCAAGTGCGACATGAATTGCTCTGGGTCACCGTAGTCATAATGTGCAAGACTAGGGCCCCTAAAACCCCATTCACACATATTAAGTCTACAGCGACCAACCTGGATGCGAAGGCGATTAAGTGACTTCCACACTGGCCACTTTAGATCGTGTCCCGGTGGTAACTTCTCCTGTGGAGTAATAAAGTCAAGAGGTGGAGGGTGCTTTTTGTGACGTTAATGACCCTTATAAATACCTTATAAATGCTCAATAGTCGTGCCCCATTAATTAACAATTTAAATAGTGTTTATGACAAGATGTTTAGCTTATAATGTGCGTATATGATTCGGATTCACAAATTTCTCATTCTTATTATGATTCTTTTAAATATATATTTTTAATCAAATATCAGGTAAGAAGAAAGTAAAACAACTAGCATTAAAGATTACACATCGAGTTTTAGAAAAGAGATAATCGGCTAGCTAGCGTCATCTCTGTCACATAGGTCTGAGTGACAAAGACAACTCTTTACTCACTCCGCCCGGGGTAGGCGGGGCCAGTGTCGGACTCTTACCGACTAAAACCACCACGGTGTTCCTTCAACTACCTTAGCCGGGGGCGTGGGAACCCGTGGGTATTCACACCACCACCCCGACAGGTCCTGGCCCGCCTCAAGTAGGCGAGCCCCTTCTCCCCGTGCGGCGAAACGTTGGCCTTACCCTCCTCGGTGGCGCACACGGAACACTGCACGCCACCTCACCTCATGGTCCTTTACCAGCTGCGCCAACTACGCCGGCTGTGCCAGCTACGCCGGCTGTGCCAGCTACGCCAGCTGCTGGTCGGGCAGCAGACTACCCCGAGTCTGCTGCTCGCAGGCCCTACCTCCCATAATTTTTTATAGAGGTATTCTTCCTCGCGGTCTGGGTCTTGAAGCCAGGACCCTCGGTCCCAAGAGGCGCGAGAACACCACTCAGCGGGCACTCCTGGGGTTACGAGATCGACGGGGGCAGGGAAAGACAGTCCCCCCGCTGCCGCTGACACGTGGAGCAACTCCCCATTGGCCCAGAACGGGCCCCTCCCGCGCCAGATATTCGCCACAGGCAATAAAATCCCCCGAAGGTTAATCCCTCGAATAGATTTTATTAGATTTTCCAATAATTCTGTCTACAATATTATCAAAATCTTCACGACCATTCATGAGAAGTTATTCTACTCTGATTGATATTTATTTATTGAAATTAGTTTAAAACAAACTAATTTACTACTATTTGGGTAGGTACAGACCTACCCATAATTTATCTTTTAGATTATGTGATACAGTATCAGTAAGACCCTGAGACAGTAAGTCATTTGTCTTTTATTGAGTTTTACAGGAAAATGGGTGGGCGAGTCCTATCGTGTGTCCTTTTTGGACTCCTTTCCATTGGGGTCAACAGCCAAGAAAGTATGTACTGCCATCTGTTGGCGAATTTATTAACTTATTTGAAGAACTTTTTATACTTTTTATAATATATTTTTTAATATTAGGTATAATAATACTTATACTTAACGCATAAAATCCATGTTAATTATATTTTATTAAACATTATTGTAAAGATATTTTATAACTTTGTCTAGTAATAACCTGTCTGAGTCGGAGTGCCCCAAGTACTGAGCTCGCATTGCTCACTCTTGCATCCTAAGTTCTCCTAGTATCAGGGGTAACATTGCCTTTTGTACACACATACAATGAGTGTGGGTACACTAACTTTCTAAGCAACTCGAGGAGAAACGGAATGAACGAAAATGAATGACAGCCTTACATGAACGGTGCTGTGGTACAGTCCGGTTTTCCATAACTTTTCATAATTTTACTTCTATTTTATTCATTACTAGCTTTTGCTTGCAATTTTGTCTACGTAAACTTTGTATCCCCATAACCTAATGTTTTCCCACATTTTTAACAGCAGACCCTTAGATCAAAAATGATCTACATGGATCCCTTGAAAACGAAAAATTGTATTTTGTAATTTTGATCAACTTTTTTATTTATGTGGCCTGCGGATCCCTTGAGACATTCTTGCTGACCCGGGTGTCCACAGACTGTATTGGGAAACACTGCCATAACCCATTTAAATGTTTTCAAGTTCAATTTAAAAAAACTTTATTGAAAAACAGCATAAAGTAAGTATAGGCATATCTTCCCAATTTAATTATTCTGTCTTTAATGGTTTAGGCAGTATACTGTCAGTAAGTCGTAGACCTTCTCTATTAACCTACCTATACAAATACAATGTATTGCTTATCCTAATTATTCCACAGATGATCTGGAGCCTCTAACAGAAGAACTAGACTTTGATTCACAAGTGAGGTATTCATCTTCAATTCACATAAGGATATTCAGAACCACTATGCTGGGTGCCAACCAATAAAGATGTTCTTCACATTAAATGAAATTGTGCAGTGGATTGGACTTACAGTGTTTGAAATATGGATAAACTTAATAACTATTACAATATTCTCAGTGTTATTAGCTTTGAAAATAGATGAGGTTGTAAGCAGTGCTTGGTGGACAGTCTTTGCACCATTATTTGTAAGTGATGCAATGAATGCATATTTTTGCTGTATTGTATGTATAAGGATGAATTTTGAAAGTTCATACAAAGCCTCCCTGTACAGAGCATCATGGAGTGCTATATTCCTAGGTCTGACATTTGTATTTAAATTCTTACTGTGTAGAAAACTACAAGGTGACTCTGCTATAGAATACAGTGAAGTGTTTGCACAAGTCTAACTGGCTCTGTTAAAAGTACAAGCGTATTTAAAAAAAAAAACACTAAATTTTTTACTTATTTAAACAACTTACCTGTTTAATTAGCAATGTAAGGGTGGAAGCTACTGGTTAAATTTCTCTGTCCAATGTGACCGTGATCAAAGAAATTTAATGATTTTCATCAAATGTTGTGTGTAATAAAACACTGAACATCAAATAAATTGGATTGGCCACGTCAACATAGCGTGCTCAAAGAATTATTCCAGAAATCCCCATTGATTTTCCCATCAATGGGGTTTTTAGACTTATTTCTATAATGCCAATCCCCCTACTACCTATTGTTGAAAATAGATCTTAACCCTTAAATGCACAAAATGATTATTTTACTTGAAAAAAAAAATATGCTAGATTATAAGGAGTAAATTCAAGGAAAAATATTTAAAAAAATCTTAGGTGGTTTTGATTAATTTTTTTTTTTTGGAAAATCTGTTGTATCATTTTTGACACACTGCGTTTAGGGTATAAAAAAAAACAATGAGTCAGCTTTTTAAGCAAATGTTTATTTATTAACTTCTTAAATATTATTGCTTATGGAATTCATTAAAACAATCAACATTTTTTTTGTTGCTGCACAAGTATACCAGGCCCCTCAGAAAGTATTGCGAAAAAAAGTTTTTATATATGGGAGACTGGCCAGTTATAATGTTTTTCGAAAATATGATTATTTATAAGTAAAAATAAGTAAGTTCCAATTTCAAAATTTCCCTCCACATTTTTTGCGAGTTAATTCAAAGTATTGTGTCTCACTGAAATATGGATCTGCGCCGGGAACATTTTAGAGCTATGATTTTATACGATTTCAAGTGTCGCCTGAAACCGGATGAATCGTACGATAGACTTCAAATGGCATTCATGGATGAAGGCCCTTCCAAGGCAACCGTGTATCGTTGGTATAACGAATTCAAGCGCGGTCGACCAACTTTGGGGGATGACGAAAGAAGCGGTCGCCCTTTGACGGCTGTTACCGAAGAAAACGTGCTAGCAGTGAAAAATTTAATCCAAGACAATAGGCGAATTACATATCAGGAGATTCAACACATATTGAAGATTGGATCGGGAAGCGTTCACGAGATTCTACACAGCCATCTTCGCGTGAGGAGGATAGTATCACGCTGGGTGCCGCACAACCTCACCGATGCTCAGAAGCAGGCCCGGGTGGAATGGTGCCGTGATATGCTTAACAAATTTGAAGCAGGCTCGTCTCGGCGTGTTTACGACATCGTTACAGGTGATGAGTCCTGGATTTATCAATACGACCCAGAAACCAAGCGCCAGTCGACTGTTTGGGTGTTTCAAAATGAGCCAACGCCTACCAAAGTGAAGCGATCTAGAAGCGGGGGTAAGATTTTGATCGCTAGCTTTTTTAATTTGACTGGCCACTTGGTATCAATTCCCTTACGGGATCAAAGAAGCATTAATGCCGAATGGTATACTACCAAATGTTTGCCAGAAGTTTTCTCTGTTATAAGCAACAAGCGACCAAACACAGGGCTCCGCGGGCTACTGCTCCACCACGACAATGCACCTGCGCACACCGCACTCAAAACGAGGGACTTCCTGGACAGCACGCCAGTCAAACTCCTGGGTCACCCTCCTTACAGCCCTGATCTAGCACCGTGTGACTTCTTTTTATTCCCAAAAATAAAAAATCAGCTCAAAGGGATACAATTTTCGTCGCCGGAAGATGCGCTGGCTGCGTTCGAGCAGGCTGTGAACGAGGTGTCTGCGGCGGACTGGAAAAAGTGTTTTGAAAACTGGTTTAGGCGCATGAATCTTTGTATAGAGGCTGGTGGAAAGTACTTTGAAAAGATTTGATAAAAATATATGTACGTATAGAACAATTTTTTTTAGTTTCGCAAAACTTTCTGAGTGTCCCACGTACATTACACTTAGTACATATAATCGAGCTGAACAATTTGCAGTTCTGCATCTTACACCGCATACGTTTTTCTGTTCTATGTTGCTCATGGCCATAATTATCTAACCTGATATTTGATGCAGGAACTATTTGTAGCGTTTTTCTACGCCTGACTGGAGGCTCCTCCGGACTGCTGCTGGCACTTGGTCTTCCCCTTTGTTTAGGTGGTGTGTATGTGCAAAGATCTTCTGCAAGTTGAGTCCTAAACTCAGCCAAATTCAGTAGAGATTTTTGGGTGTACCTTTTTTGGTTTGGACTATTTTATAAAGTACCCATGAGTTGATTACTGTGAGGTCTACGAGATGATAAAAAATCCTCAAGTACCATTTCCGTGACTTAACTCTTATCCGTTATCGTCCAAGAAAAGAGTCCATCAAATCGACGCCCCCCATGTGGCCGTTATGCGTCTGACATCTGCAGTCCAAACCCCCACCTCCCCACAGCCCCCCGCTACCCCACCCCTCGCGTCCGCCCCCGCGCTCGTCTGAGCACAACTCTCCTTCGATGTCTACTATGTCTAGACGTTACGTACAGTCAAGCGCACATCAGTGGTAACAAAGCCAGTATAAGCAGAACCGAAATTTAAATACTAAGCCAGTTCCGCTAGTAAGGGTTTTGTTACCATTGATATGCGGCTGACCGTACCTACTACTAAGAAGAAAGACAAGCCCCCCTAGCCAAGTTGACAATCTACAATCGTCAACGCTATAGAAAATAATCAAAATGTATGGGAATGACATATCTCAACGGAAAAGTCATTCGTTGAGATATATTATTCCCGTACATTTTGATTTTGATTGTTTTCTGGTTTTCTATAGCGTTGACGATTGTAGATCGTCAACATTGTAGGTAGTTGTCAACTTGGCTAGGGGGGAAGGAGTGCTTATATCTACGTACAACCCAGCTTCTAATGAGGTCGCAGGAGAGAAGAAATGCGCGGTTTGATTATACCAAGTCAATGAATGCACGTCATTGTATGATCGTCGGGTACATTAGCACTTCATTTGTCTGCTACTCTGAGTCCGACACTTCCAAGTATTATTTGCGCGTTCTTTTTCAAACTTTGGGCGTTTGTGACGTAAGACTTTTTGAATCTGTTAGTTTTATGTCGTGGTAAGCATTGAAGGCGGAGTCGAAAGGGTAAGTAGTGATGGTCTAATAATAAGGATATAATACTCATGTTATAATATAAATTATTGAATATTTATTGGACCGGTCTTCAATGCTACCTTCCTCAAGGATGCCACTTCTTGGCTCTTATTTAGCGCCTTAAAGCGAAATCGCAGTCTACACAAAAAAATACGATAGATAAGTACTAAGAAATAGGGATGTGACTTAGCTGTACAAAAATCGATTTATTAATAATAGATTATTTGAAGATTCATTAAAATTGAAATACTGTAAAATACAGCGCCATCTATGCCTTATCCTAAAACTAACATGGCTGTTTTTGGTAACAGCGCCATCTATGAATGCATACATAAACCAGGTAGTTTGCCACTGGGCTTGTTATCGATTTAATACTATGCTACCTAACTATTGTACTAATTAGTAACAAGATCCGCCGCTCCAGGGCGCTTATCAAAACATATAAATGCTTGCACTGCAAACCCAGCCGACCTCACTTCACACAAACGATCATCCTGTAACAAACCAACAATATATTCAACCATCCAGGAGAAGGTTCTAGTTTTCTTCCACGTCCCTTAGAGCAAGATTTTACATGGTGACCCCGACGTGATCTCAAATCAAGCGGAAAAACAATCGGGACGAGGGTGTAACCTTGGGTCGACACAAGGTTGCGATTCGGCCACGTGGAATTTTTTTCTCGCACCGTCCGATATTCGAAACTTCAAATAATCAGCTTCCAAGGGATCGGTTGAAGCGCAAGAAGACCCTGGATCTGGATCAATCGCCAATAAATCGATAAGTACCTACCTATCACGTAAGTGAGTTGGCATATTACCAATATCTTAACCGTTAAAAATTATTTTTCAAGGATCGGTCGTTTTTAGGGTTCCGAAGTCCTACAAGGAACCCTTATAGTTTCGTCATGTCCGTCCGTCTGTCCGTCTGTCCGTCTGTCCTAATCCTTTACAGCTTAATAACTTCTAGTTATAAACATAAGTAAATAAAATTTTGTTAAAAAATAGTTTACATATAGATCTCAATTTTAAAAGAATAAAAAAATAGTTTTTCCGTATTTTAGGGGTGGCGTCCATACATGTGAAATGGGGAAAAAATTTTTTTTTTCGCTGCACCCCCTCGTGTGGGATATCATTGAATAGGTCTACTAAAATGAAGGTAATGTTTGATACACCACTTTTTTATCAGGTGTACCATCTACGAAATATAGCCCGCCAAAGTGGCTTGCAATGTGTCCCCCCCCCTGCCATTTCTATACTATACAATGTAGAAACTTATAATCTTCCAAATTGATAGACCATTATAAAAACTCTGTTTTAAAATTATTTCGAGTATAATGTAATTATAATTTTTTGAGTTATAGAGAGAAAACTGAAAAATACTTAAAACGTCCTAGTTCAAAGGTCATTGACCTTAGAGAAAAATTATCATAGCAAATAATGCTCAATAAATGCAAAAAATCACAAAAAGTAACTTTATCGCTAGATGACGCTACTAACAATACGCTCTGAGTCGCGAATGCTGCCGATTATTGCAAAAACTAAAATAGCCATGATTAATATTCGATTTGATTCGTTTGTAATTACACCTACTTAAGGAACCCTATAATACTGAGCATGGCCCGACATGCTCTTGTTTAAAGTTACCTACCTACCTACCTAAAATTAATTATATTTTGGATAAGTAACTATTTGTTGTACCAATTAAACCTATAAAATGCCTGGTGATCAACCAATATTAGAAAGCAAGGAGCTAAAGGAGTTAATAAGGAAACGTGGGATAATAAAGGGAAGATTAACGTTGTTTAAAAAATATGTGTCTGCACTTATTAGCCCACTATCCGCGGAATTGACCATAGATTTAGAGATGCGGGTAGAGAAAATTCAATTAGTATTTCATGAATACGAAGCAATACAGGATAACATTGAAACCTTATGTTCGGATATTGATTCACAATTATTAGAAAGAGAATCATTTGAAAACATTTATTACGAAACTGTTTCGGTAGCAAAAACATATGGTAATGAAATTGTGAATCTGAATTCCAGCGCACCAGTTAATATGACCACCAATGATCGGGCAACAGAAACCAGTGAATCAATTAAATTCCCGGACATATCATTACCTTCATTTAATGGTGACATCACAAAGTGGTTGGAATTCAGAGACACATTCGATGCCCTTATCAATCAAAGCAATTTAAAACCAATTCAAAAACTTAAATATTTGAGAAGTTGTTTAAAAGAGGGTGCTCTAAATGTAATAAGTTCATTAGAATACTGCGAGGACAGTCATGCCATCGCCTGGCAACTTCTGTGTGAGCGGTATAATAACCCTAAGAAACTTGTCACTAACCATTTAAAGGAACTTCTAAGAATCGATAATATTCCCGCAACAGCCAGTGCACTAAGAGAACTGGTGGATGATATATCCAAACACTTGAGAGTCCTAAATAAATTAAATATCTCAACCGATAATTGGGATATTTTATTAATATTTTTATTAGTTCCAAAATTAGATGCCCAAACCCAAAGAAAGTGGGAAGAAAAAACTAATTCTAGTGAATTGCCTACATTACAGAACTTCAAGTCATTTTTGCGATCGAGGGCAGACCTCATGGAATCTCTGAGTTCCGGACTGCCAAGCGATCAAGGACAGTTGAGGACGAACTCGTTCAGGAAGGCTATGGTAACCACGTCTAAACCTGACTCAACAAGTAAGGTAACAAAGCAATTTACTACTAATAACCGATGTCCGTATTGTGAGGAAATACATTATATTACCCAGTGTCAAAAATTCCTAGCATTGAGCACAAAGTCCCGTATTCAGACAATTAAAAACCTACGTCTTTGCATTAATTGTCTGAGGTCAGGACACATGATATCTAACTGTCATGCGAGCCATTGTCGAACATGTAAAGGTAAGCATCATACTCTTCTACACATTACACAACCAACTAACAGTAGTTCTCCATCCAATTCACAACCAACTAACAGTAGTTCTCCACCCAATTCACAACCAACAACCCTATATAACCCCGAGGCGAGTCAGTCAGTAAGTTTACATACTAATCAACACGTGGTCGATGCTACAACTAACCAAAACAAAAAGGTGATTTTGTCTACAGCATTGGTGAACGTAATTGACATAGATAATCGATTACATACCCTTAGGGCCCTCTTAGACTCGGGTTCCCAATCTAATTTTATAACCGAAAATGCGTTTAAAAAACTTAACTTGCCAAAAATACCAGTAAATATGGAAGTTTTGGGTTTTAACGAAAATATTACTCCTATTAAACATTCAAGTAACCTAACCATTCAATCACAAAAAAGTACATTTTCTACAACAATGTCTTTCCTTATTGTACCCACTATTTGCAATTTAACTCAAAATACTGCTAATATTCAAAAAATTGAATTTCCTAAAAAATATAAATTAGCCGATACCTCCTTTTATGAGTCGACCGATATCGACATTCTATTAGGAGCGGAGTTGTTTTATGATATTTTATGTAATGGGCAGTATAGGTCTGGTAAGGGACTCCCAATCCTACAGAATACTAAGTTGGGCTGGGTAGTGTCTGGCTCAATTACCACACCTATAGTCATAAACAAAACCCGTTGTAATTTTGTTCAAACAAATGAACTACGAACTTTTTGGGGACAAACCGAACATAACAACATGAAACTTCCACATGATGATATCACAGAGTGCGAAAAAATATTTAAGACTCACACTCGGAATGCTGATGGAAATTTCGTGGTAAGCATACCACTCAAGGCACCTTCATCTGTGCTTGGGCAATCTAGACCTACAGTCTATAAAAGATTTATGGCATTAGAGTCAAAATTTGCTAAAAAACCTAACTATAAGCAGCAGTATATTAGTTTTATGAGAGAATTTGAACAATCAGGGCACATGATTAAAATGTGTAATAATGAGCCCTACAACCTATTACCACATCATGCCGTGGTAAACCACCAAAAAACAACCACGCCCCTTAGAGTAGTTATTGATGCTTCTTTCAAAACAAGTACCGGAGTTTCATTAAATGATATTCAATACAAGGGTGCAATAAGTCAAGACGAGTTAGTTAACATACTTCTTAGATTTCGAAAAAATAAATTTGTAGTTAGTGCTGACATAGAAAAAATGTATCGTAGAATATATATTCACTCAAACCAAAATAACCTACAATGTATATTATGGCGAGAGAACCCCACCGATCCGCTTTTAACCTATGTACTAACTACACTAAGCTTTGGGTTAAAAAGCGCCCCCTATCTAGCTACTCGTTGCCTATTACAGTTAGCCGAGGCGAACAAACAACAATACCCAGATGCTGCCGCTACATTAACTACCGATTTCTATATGGATGACATGCTGCATACCGGAGACAACGAACAAAAGGTAATCGAGACAGCAGTACAGGTCGATCGCATCCTACGCAGCGCCAATTTTATCCTGCGTAAGTGGACATCGAATTCTACTAAGATACGGAATATTGTAAGTAATAATCATAACACATACACAACACAGTCAACTCACATAAACACACCTAAACAAGACACCTTAAAAATATTAGGTCTCTTATGGAATAGCCATGATGACTATATTACCTATTCATTAAAAAACAGTCCATTGCCAAAGTTTTTAACTAAAAGAATAGTTTTATCCTTAGCCTCAGAAATATTTGATCCGTTAGGGTTACTGGCACCAGTACTTATTATTGCTAAGGTTTTTGTACAAAAGCTATGGACAATTAAGTCAAGTTGGGATGAAATCATTCCTGCCTTGCTTTATAAACAATGGGAAGAGTTTTACAATAGCCTGTCCTATCTTAATTCAATAGTAATACCGAGACACGTTATAATTGATGACTATATAAATGTAGAATTGGACGGGTTTGCTGATAGTTCATTGACCGCCTATGGTGCAGCAATATACCTGCGATCTGTAGATACTAACGGGAATATTCTGGTAAGATTATTATGTGCCAAGTCTAGAGTGGCTAGAAAGGAAACTATCCCTCGACTAGAATTACGTGCAGCAACGTTATTAGCAAATCTATATAAAGACATAAAAAATGCGTTAAAAGGCGACTTTAACCATAGTTATTTTTGGTCTGATTCAAATGTGGTATTATCATGGATAAAAACTACAACAGAAAAATTAGATAAATTAAATAAATTTATAAGTAACCGTGTACAAGAAATACGGTCTTTAACTAATAAAAACGATTGGCATTGGGTTGGTTCTAGTGAAAATCCCGCAGATTTAATATCAAGGGGGGTACAACCAAGCAAATTCGCAAATACAAAGATGTGGTGGCATGGCCCATATCGGCTATCAAACCCAAAAACAGAATGGCCATCACAACATGTACCTAATATTTAATTGCTAAAATTAGAGGAAAAGTGTGAAACAGTTTGTAATTTATCCAAAACAGTTCAAACTAATGAATTTTTTACAACCTTGTTTAAAAAATGGTCAAATGCAAACAAACTTGTCCGAATATTTGCATTTATACTTAGATTCATAAGAAATTTAAAGGGACAATGTAATAAATCTCCCTTAAATGTAAACGAATTGAATAATTCCCAAAACATATTAGTGAAAAATGCGCAA
Source organism: Asteroscopus sphinx (assembly GCA_949699075.1). Taxonomy (NCBI): domain Eukaryota; kingdom Metazoa; phylum Arthropoda; class Insecta; order Lepidoptera; family Noctuidae; genus Asteroscopus; species Asteroscopus sphinx. The sequence continues at coordinate 18,022,813 of OX453024.1, forward strand.
ATGGAATCCTTTCCCATTGAGTACAATATTTTAAAAAATAACAAGGTACTGCCTCAATCGTCCCGCATACTTTGTTTGAATCCGTTTATGCAAGACGATATAATGCGAGTGGGAGGTCGTCTAGTTGCCTCCTCCTACCGTTATGACAAAAAACACCCAATACTCTTACACCATAACCATACACTAACAAAACTCATATTACACACTGAACACATAAAACTATTACATGCCGGACCACAATTATTACTATCAGCAGTAAGAGAACGATTTTGGCCAACTAATGGTAAGTCACTCGCCGGTAAAATAGTCCACGAATGTGTGACTTGTTTTAGGGCCAAACCGAACACTTATAATCCTATAATGGGCAATTTACCTACGTCGAGAGTAAACCCGTCTACTACATTCCTCACTACGGGCATCGATTATGCAGGTCCGTTTACAATCAGGAGCGGGAGAGGACGTGGTTACAAGACTTCAAAGTGTTATATAGCAATATTTATTTGCTATTATTTTATTATTTTATTTTATTTTTTTATTTATTTATTTGCGTACTGGAAGGCGCAACGTGGGTAGGCCCCCCACAAGGTGGACCGACGACCTGGTGAAGGTCGCGGGAATCCGCTGGATGCGGAAGGCACAGGACCGGTCGTTGTGGCGATGCTTGGGGGAGGCCTATGTCCAGCAGTGGACGTCTTTCGGCTGAAATGATGATGATGATGATGATGATTTATTTGCTTCGCAACTAGGGCAATTCATATAGAGTTGGTTACAGGTTTGGACACGCCAACATTCCTAGCTGCATTGCGGAGATTCATATTCAGACGAGGTAAACCGCGAGAGATGGTTAGTGACAATGCTACTACATTTCATGGGGCAAATAATGAACTAATTCAACTTTATCATTTTTTACAAGAGTATTCTAATGAACTTACAGCATCCTGCTCAGACGAAGGTATTATTTGGAATTTTTTACCTGCTTACACGCCACATATGGGTGGCTTACATGAGGCAGCCGTTAAAAGGTGTAAATATCATTTAAAGAGAATTTTAGGCCAAGCATTGTTAACATACGAAGAATTTTTGACGGTCTTAATTCAGGTAGAAGGAATTTTAAATTCCCGACCTTTGTGCCCTTTATCAAATAATGACACCGACTTTTCTGTTTTAACGCCAGCTCACTTCTTGATTGGTAGGTCTATTACGTCATTGCCAGAATATGACTATAAGGATGTACCTTCTCACAGATTGACTCACTACCAACAACTGCAACAAATACAGCAGGACTTCTGGAGGAGATGGTCCAAGGACTACATTGGAAACCTACAACAACGAACGAAGTGGCGGAGCTCCAAGGGACCTGGCCTCAGCGTGGGTACGATGGTACTCGTGAAGGACGATCGACTACCACCTTGCCAGTGGAAACTAGGACGTATCATCGAAAAACACGACGGGCAAGACGGCGTGACAAGAGTAACTACAATACAGTGGGCCTAGTACGGGTTTGGCACTTACGAATACTTTCAAAGTATTCGTCGACTTTCATTAATAAATCTGTAGTTCCTCCTCGTATCCGCCAGGGGCGCTACTGATTTATGAATGAAAGTCGACGAAAACGATGAAAGTATTCGTAAGTGTGAAACTCGTACTAGGCCCACAGACAGCAAAAACTATTATAAAACGCGCGTTCAATACAATATGTCCATTACCTATTGAATATAAATAGTTAAGTTAGTATTAAGATAAAAATTGTGTAACTGCAATAAAATTATGAACGTTTTCTTACCTAGGGCTGACTAGGAATAGGATAAATGAAATAAGGTATTTCTTGTCATAGAATCCTCTATTCTATTCTATTGTAAGTTTAGAATAATAAGATAACCCAGTCATTGCCAGTCATAGAATCCTCAATTCTATTATATTGTAAGTTTAGAATAATTAGATAACACAGTCATAGAATCCTCAATTCTATTATATTGTAATTTTAGAATAATTAGATAACCCAGTTTTTTAATAATGTAACCTATACTTAGTAGGTATTGTTATAATTGTAAAGGTAGGTTGAGTTTGCAGTCTAGGGTACCTATCAAGACCTACATTTTGAGGCTGGAGCATGTAAAATACAGCGCCATCTATGCCTTACCCTAAAACTAACATGGCTGTTTTTGGTAACAGCGCCATCTATGAATGCATACATAAACCAGGTAGTTTGCCACTGGGCTTGTTATCGATTTAATACTATGCTACCTAACTATTGTACTAATTAGTAACAAGATCCGCCGCTCCAGGGCGCTTATCAAAACATATAAATGCTTGCACTGCAAACCCAGCCGACCTCACTTCACACAAACGATCATCCTGTAACAAACCAACAATATATTCAACCATCCAGGAGAAGGTTCTAGTTTTCTTCCACGTCCCTTAGAGCAAGATTTTACAAATACAATTAAAATTAAATCAGCCTTAACAAATTTTGTACAGCATTTCTAATTTGACGACGTCTGTGGTCTAGTGGTTCAAGTGTCGGACTGCTGATCACGTTCACGATGTCTAGGGTTCGATTCCCACAGAAAATAAATATTTATGTGATGAACATAAGTAATTGTGTCGGTCTGGTTATTTCTTATGTATTATATCTGCTTATAAATAATGGTGTGGGTACGGTAAAGAATGATGTATCATTATAAAGCTGACCAGATGTTTTAAAACCCGCGTGCGGTATTTTTCAGATTGAATTTCTTTTACTGGTAATAGTTACGTATAAATATATCACAAAAGGTCGCGTCCTCATTGCAGGGTTTTTTTAAAACTCTGGTCAGACTTTACCTACTGTTATTGAACTTGTACGATATTAGTGCGGCTATTATTATTATTATTATGCAAAATAATTTTATAGCAAACTTAACAGCTGCACCGATATAGCACCAAAGTCCGGACCTGTAAGTGAAAAGCATAAAATAATTGGTAATTTAGATAAAATAATACTTCACGATACATATACATTTAGTGTACACAGCAATGATACATCATTTTTTATTTTTTTTAACTTTTAAAAGGTTATTAACAGAAGAAATTCTGAAGAAGTTTTGTTCTCAAACCCTGTACAAGTTTTATAGCTTTACATGCTTAAAAGGAAATAGACATAAAAGATTCATATTATTTATTTTCAATCGTAAAATTGAGACATACTTACAAAAAAAACACAAGCTTAATTGATCATACTATTCTAGAATTACATGGTCGTCAATTTGGCGTACCCGGTAAACATAATAAAAGCTTCAGATTATTTATTTTCAATCGTAAAACTGAGACATACAAAAAAACCTATCGATTGTAATATTTTAAATGCACAGTATACTGCTGTTACTAATTTGTTGAAACTATACAATGTGTCATTTATATACATATGCTACTTTTACCTCAGTAACGGTAGGGCCAACAAAAATAAGGTAGGGTTGAACTGTGCGGCCTAGCCTCTGCAGGTTCTCCTCTTTTTGAATGATCTTGTTGGTAACGTCGGCTTCAGAAGCAGCTTGCGATATGCCGTCGCATACCTCTGTTCTGGATGGCTTCAAGTCTGCCATTTTTTTCTGAAACAAGATTACAGATGAATGGAAATAAAAATTGGTGAAAGTTAAATCGTAAAAACTGGGTATTGGCATTTTGCAAATTTTTAAGTTAGAAGTGGAAGATTAAATATTTCTGGAGTGTATTTTTCATTATGATTATATTGAAGTGAACCCTTGAGTTAAGTATAAGTGCTGTTGGTGAGCATAAAGAACTGGGTTCAGTTCTCAGGTCTACTGAAATTACAATGGGATTCACCCTAACAAATTAAAGACAAGAAGAAGCAGATAAGGTATTAGCAATTTGTGACCTGTAAATGTTAATAGATTTGTCCGCTATAGCAAAGAATTAAATTATTTTACGAAACTTTTACCTCTACGAGTTAAGAGAAAGTTTATTGTAAGGCATTGCCTAAAATATTAAACGTTAATTAGAGAATATTTCTGCATAATACCTACTATTATTTGTTCTATGATAACACTTCAATTTTCATAAACATGACAGCTAATATCAAAACGTTGGAAATTTCTTCTCCATAGCTTCTAGTTCCGACCTTTATTATGGGCTTTCATTTAAGTCCACTTAGTCCCCATTTTGGGTCTCGTCAATGCAATTATGTATGTGGTTGGTTATATAAATATATAGGTTGTATTTGTGTGTTTTGCTAATGCTGAATTTTATATGCATTTCTTGTTGAAATTTTTAATTAATTCAAGTTTTTTTTTTGTCACAATCCTCATCATCCTCATTTCAGCCGAAATACGTCCACTGCAGGCAAAACGACGAAGAAGAAGACCTATATCTAAAACTTGATGGACATTTCGGACAAATCGCGGACGTTCTCAAAGAATGCCAGGTTAAGAGTACTCTAAACCGACGAGTATGCATGACGAGGTTAATGGACGTAGATGAAGCGAAAGAGGTGTGTCAGGATCGTAGCAGGTGGGAATCCATAGTCTCTGCCTACCCCAATGTGAAACAGGCGTGATAATATGTATGTATGTATGTATGTATGTTGTATGGAGCTTATGTCAAATTCCCATCTCTAGTAGGGCAAATCGTGGATAGATCGGTTATTAATTTTGGCCGTAAAACACCTTGCACCCCGCACAGTCTTCTTTGTCCATCCAAAGGTTGTCTGGAAGACATCGCTTTTAGCGATAAGACCGCCCATGTACCCATAATTTATACGTTGTTCCTGTTTACTACTATTTTCATAACATAACATAACATCACGCCTGTATTTCCCCGAAGGGGTAGGCAGAGGTGTAATAGTACACCCACATTTCACCAGTTATGTTATAGTCCCATGTAATAGGGGGCCGAGTCTATTGCCATTGACCGGGCACAAATCCAGACTCCGGGCTGCTACTGAGAATTTCCTAATGAAAAAACCCAATAATAATATTTACCATAGCAATATCTCCGCTATTGCTATGGTATCCAGGACGAACTATATTATGTTGTTTCTAAAATCTGAAACCTATTTAATACTAAGCTTGTCTATGTCTAGGTAAGAGCTAATCGTGCTATAATGAATAAAATAACTACTAAACTCACCAACTTTGATCAGTAGATTGACCATATCTGTGTGACCTTGCCACGCTGACACATGTAGTGGTGTTCGACCCTGTAATAAAAACAAATAATCTTTAGAGATATGTGTGTATAACTCACTCAATACGTGAAAGTGGAAGTCATTAAATCTTTTTCGCACCCAATTTTTATTTCCATACATGATTTATACAGAAAGAAAAACAAAGAATGTATTTTTTCCCTTTCCTCCTCCTTCTAAGCAACAAATCAAGACAAAAATATGTTTTAAATATTCGTAATGTTATTCATCAACCGTTGGTCATAGTTGGACATACAGAATTTCACCACCCTATATCTTCTCATGGGTGTCGTAAAAGGCGACTAAGGGATTCACCAGAGGATAGGCAGCAGCGTTTTCTGAGTATTTAACCAACCAACTGCGATCGCCAACCCACCAGCCAAGCGTGGTGATTATGGCATATCCCCCCGCTTTGGTGGAGGCCTATGTGAGCAGTGGACGTCTTTCGGCTGAAATTATGATAGTGATGATTTATTTATTATATTCTTTATTGTACATACACCAGACGAATACAAAGATAGTAGTTTAAAGTACTATAGGCGGTCTTATCGCACAAGGCAATCTCTTCCAGACAACCTTTGGATGGACTAGAAGATTGGGAACCGATCGTGGATAGTTAGTTACGGTTTATTCTGCAAATTGGATGTTAAAATCACTTTTACAAGTCGGTTCTTTTAAACACTAGATGGCGTCGGCGTTTCCTATGTGACTACCTCTGAGAAGAAACGCTGAAGATCAGTCTCTTTTATGATTTATATGAAATGATTTGAATTTGAAAGAAAAAATATTTATTTGCTTCAAAAGTGAAGCACAAAATTACCAAAAAATTCTAGAACACAGAACAAATACAGGTACAGAGCCAAGAAGTGTGGTAAGATGTGCGTCACATCCGCGCAAAACGGCCACCGCTCAGCATATTGCTGTGCCTCATGCACGGAGCAAAGACACAGCGCTGGTGCACAGCGACAGCCGGCGTCGACAAAAATTCTCAATGCAATAACGTAGATCAGTGACGCGTGATGTTGGTAAATAACCATAAAAAAAAAAGTAAGATTAAATAAAAACTGAACAAATACAAAGGACATTGCTAAAGATCCTTAGTGACTCCGCCCTTTGGCGTTACAAATTAAAGTTGATGCTCACCATATATAATTCAATGAAGCCAATGTATTCCAATACATTCATAAACACGGACAGTACTAAATATAATTTTAGATTTTTAAAATATTAACTATTTTGACACACATAATCACAGATATCTGTGCTATTTTGATGTCATGTTTTGCTTTTTTTGTTATGTCAAACAACCTACATTGTCGTCAAGTTGTCAATCGATGCCAATTTTTTGGAATTTCTTGTGTGAAAAGGAGTCTATAATATTGAATCATAGACTATAGAGTATCGAAATAAAAATATGGTTGATACACAGATATCATGGATGATACAATTTTATCCGGTTACGTCATTAATGTATTGATACTCCTTAAAATATAAAAAATGGTTCTTGTACTGTCCGCATTGAATACAATATCTACTACTATTATAAAATTGTTAAATGTCAGTTGTCTGTTTGTTTGTTTGTTCCAGCATCACTATAAAACTACTAGACCGATTTTGTTGAAAGGGTTTGTGACTAAAAACTTATGATTTGACTTAAAAACTGGTATATATTTTACCTCGCTACGATGACGGGAACCGGTGATTTTTAATTATATTTTTCTACAACATTTTGCATACAATAAGGTGAATTATACTTCTATCTTACATCCGAGATATTTATTAACAAAGGTAGTCCATCCATGCATATCGCATCGGTTCACACAGTTTAAAGCTTGCTAAAACAAACAAAAATTAAATCAAAAGAATCGATGGCCTAATCGATTCCGTACATACATACACCCCTATTTCAACCGGTACAGCTCTAATAACGTCATTCATTTTTTGTGTGTTGCGTCGGTCACACGAATATTTTTTATTTTAGGTTTTTTTCATGTATTTCATTGAAGTTATGAATTTAATGTAATTTAAAACACATATTCTTAAAGAAATACATAAGAAAGTTTTTATATACTTCGTAGATAATCGTGAAGACGAATTTTATATTCCACCATTTGGTGAAAGTGAAAGTGTAGTTTCCGAAAAATCATGTTATATACATGAATTTCTACCATCTTGACGTGATAACACGAGATGTTATCCTGATGGTAAATGTCTTTTGTTCCCTAAAGTGGTAATACGTGATATTATCCCGGAACAAATTAATTGTGCTTTCTTAACGTGGTGGTACGTGATGCTATCCTGAAAGTAATAAATATTTACATGCAGAGCTGAGCTAAGGTGACACTCTGACCCAGAGTGGGCTTGTTCCATTAGAACGTCCTCGGCCTGTTTGTCTCCAACTACCACCAAATTGGGAAACATACCTACATAATCATGAAGATGTTATGTTGAAGAAAGCCATCTCCATCGCGGGTAAAATACCATCAGATCTAATCAAAATCTGTCCGCCTGTAATTGTACCCAAATAGTATTATGTACTTGGCAAGGCCAAGAAAATTGAACTTGGAGGATAAATTACCTGCTGAGACATCTGAACGTTGGGGTTGAGTCCTGTTGGAGGGGTTGAGGAAAGAAGGAGGCCCTCATTGGAGAAATATTGGTAATACATTTTTGTTATTAGTATAAAAACCATAACTGATCCCAGAGGTGGCTTCAATCCAGTGTAATGGGTCCTTAAAATGGATTCAAGAAGATTTTGAGATAGATGGATCTGTCATACTAATAAACTGATGACAATAAACCAAAGCAATAATAAAACTACACTTAACATACTTAATTGGTTTCTTATAAGTTAAATTCTTACCGGATTATTACCAGGAAGAAACAATGAAGAGAAACTGTAGTACTTTTGTTGGATAACAAATCGTATAATACGTGGGACACTCAGAAAGTTTTGCGAAACTAAAAAAAATTGTTCTATACGTACATATATTTTTATCAAATCTTTTCAAAGTACTTTCCACCAGCCTCTATACAAAGATTCATGCGCCTAAACCAGTTTTCAAAACACTTTTTCCAGTCCGCCGCAGACACCTCGTTTACAGCCTGCTCGAACGCAGCCAGCGCATCTTCCGGCGACGAAAATTGTATCCCTTTGAGCAGATTTTTTATTTTTGGGAATAAAAAGAAGTCACACGGTGCTAGATCAGGGCTGTAAGGAGGGTGACCCAGGAGTTTGACTGGCGTGCTGTCCAGGAAGTCCCTCGTTTTGAGTGCGGTGTGCGCAGGTGCATTGTCGTGGTGGAGCAGTAGCCCGCGGAGCCCTGTGTTTGGTCGCTTGTTGCTTATAACAGAGAAAACTTCTGGCAAACATTTGGTAGTATACCATTCGGCATTAATGCTTCTTTGATCCCGTAAGGGAATTGATACCAAGTGGCCAGTCAAATTAAAAAAGCTAGCGATCAAAATCTTACCCCCGCTTCTAGATCGCTTCACTTTGGTAGGCGTTGGCTCATTTTGAAACACCCAAACAGTCGACTGGCGCTTGGTTTCTGGGTCGTATTGATAAATCCAGGACTCATCACCTGTAACGATGTCGTAAACACGCCGAGACGAGCCTGCTTCAAATTTGTTAAGCATATCACGGCACCATTCCACCCGGGCCTGCTTCTGAGCATCGGTGAGGTTGTGCGGCACCCAGCGTGATACTATCCTCCTCACGCGAAGATGGCTGTGTAGAATCTCGTGAACGCTTCCCGATCCAATCTTCAATATGTGTTGAATCTCCTGATATGTAATTCGCCTATTGTCTTGGATTAAATTTTTCACTGCTAGCACGTTTTCTTCGGTAACAGCCGTCAAAGGGCGACCGCTTCCTTCGTCATCCCCCAAAGTTGGTCGACCGCGCTTGAATTCGTTATACCAACGATACACGGTTGCCTTGGAAGGGCCTTCATCCATGAATGCCATTTGAAGTCTATCGTACGATTCATCCGGTTTCAGGCGACACTTGAAATCGTATAAAATCATAGCTCTAAAATGTTCCCGGCGCAGATCCATATTTCAGTGAGACACAATACTTTGAATTAACTCGCAAAAAATGTGGAGGGAAATTTTGAAATTGGAACTTACTTATTTTTACTTATAAATAATCATATTTTCGAAAAACATTATAACTGGCCAGTCTCCCATATATAAAAACTTTTTTTCGCAATACTTTCTGAGGGGCCTGGTACTATTTAAATAATTGAAAGAAATTTTCTTTTATACTGGTGAAAACACATTAATAAAACTCCAAGAAGAATTCCTTATTGGGAAACAAGTGGTTTCCTTCTAATCAGCAGAACACAAAATGATGTCAGCAGCCTGCTACTACTACAATGTGCAACTAGCAGCTGGGATGAAGAAGATCAACATAAAACAGGCATGCAACTGCAACCGAGTGACAGCCGTGCTGCATACCCACAACAGCTACCAGAGGCACTACTAGAGGTACCACATGCTGAATGCATACAATTTACCTTTTGCATACCTAATTCATTGGGTGCTTAAAACAGGTGACCCTGTTTTCTTGCCTTATGTAAAGGATACAAAGTCCATTTCTTCATCATATTGCAAAAAATACTGCTAAAATATTAGCTTTCCATTTTCAAAAGTAGAAATGAATAATAACATTGCAGAATTACTATATTCAGATGTGATGTCTAAAATATAATGATGAACCTAGTTAGTTGTTTGTACTGTATTTTAACCCATAAATTAACTATGGGTTTCATACATACAGAAAAGATATATTATGTACAACGGGCAATCTTATAAAACCTACTAAATTTACAAATGTCATGTTTCATACTTGTAAATAGATACACCCATAATGCTGTATGAATATGTAGGTAAACACCCATCATTTTAAAATAGATGATATTTATGCAAAGTTAATATCTGAAAACTTCTCGGGTTTTACTTCACTACACATAGCTTTTACAAAAGTTTTTATATTAAGATTTGATCAATGTTTTGGTTGAATTTAACCGCTTAGGAACCTACCTCAATATTTATTTCCTTGGTTCTGCTTCATATTATTATTTGTTCCCATTAAACTAAAAACCTCTAGTTTTGTACCTCTGAAACAAGGGGAATATAGTGGTAGCATACTATATAACATAACATCACGCCTGTATTTCCCCGAAGGGGTAGGCAGAGGTGTATAGTACACCCACATTTCGCTAGTTATGTTATAGTCCCATGTAATAGGGGGCGAGCCTATTGCCATACTAGTATAATATATGCATATGAGTATATTATATGAGAACACTAAAACTTTTTATAGAAAACCTGGGGTTTATTTTATTAATAACAAAAGATATAATATTAAGTTAAATGGAACCTTGCCTTCTACTGAACACAAATTTATGTGTTTATAATAATTGTAGTATAACCTTTTGAAATAATATAACAATTTTTTTTTGCAAATTTATAAGTAGGGAATTAACAATAATTTTCAAGTTTATTGTTAGTTACATTAACCTATTGCTACATGCCCTGCTGTTACTTATGGGTGATATTTATAATAGCTCTTATGGTAGTGAGATGGATATACCTACACATAATGTAGGTACTTGAATGGGAAAGTGCTTAGCTTTGCTTAACATAATGGTAAATACATATGATTGAGATGTCCCTAAAAATTTATTTAGCTGAAGTTACTTGCATCATAAACTTATATTAGCTACAAAGTTAAGAATAAAATTAATGAAAATAATTTTAATTTTCTTATATGAAATATTGTGACGATGAAGTGACTGCTAGAGGCCACTGATCAAAGAGAGGGAACTTCACATAACTTACTTAAAACTACTAACCACATTCTTAGAATTTTGCAGAAACGTAGACATGCTGCTTAGAATCCACAGCAAAACTGCCATCTCATACATGAATAGAGAATGGGAATATAATATCCCCATCTCAAATGTTTAGACAAATATGGCAGTGGGGTGAGCAGCGGTATATCTTTTTATTCTTCTTCATTAAATCACATGTCAATCCTGACGTCGTCCAGTCCTCTAGACACATCAGTGGTGACACTTAGTGGGACTTCAATGTGGGCATTTCCAAGAGGCACTGAATAAAATTAGAGAACTAAACTTAGATTGATTGCGTCTCTGATTAATGAGAAATGTAGTCTATATTATATTTCTTTTGGAAAAGAGATTGAAAAGCACATGACATTGTCGCTTTTACTATTCATGTGATATCATTTATTTTATGTCTTTCCCTAATTGCTCTCGTTTTAAAATACCAACATTAGGTTAGTTATATTTATGTCGAATTTTTTGTTGTACCATACTGGCCAAAACAGCCATGGTTCCCTTATTTGACAATGGTGGATTCAGATAAATCTCCTTTTCAAATCTTTATCTAGCTTGAAAGGAATGGATATTCCGAAAGATCAGATAAACATAATGTGTAACGCCTTTTCTAAAAATACCCTAAAGCAATATGATGTTTTTCAACAAAACACTTGTGTATATTTTATCAATAAAATTTTATAATGTCATTGTTGAAATAAAATAAATTTATTTTCATAAATGCACATACACAGCGACTTCATCTCAAATATATGAACTACCATATTATATAAATAAATAAATACTTTATTTATTTTATACTTTATGCTTAATGAACAACACAAAACTAATTTAGTACTTACCTTACACTTATTTTTAAAATCAAGATGATTAAGTACAGTACAGTAAGTTATATGGGTTACCCCCTTATATTAATTTCCAATCTGCTTAATTGCGGATTAGGTAATAATGGTAAAGATGTACCGTAACATCTGTAACAATGACAATGATGATGATTGTATTGCAAGTTGAAATCCAGAAGATGATTGCATTAAATGAAACCTAGTTTCCCAAGATGCCTTGCAGTAACTGGATCAAATTTATTTTTTAAATATTTTAATTTAATTTCCCTTTTTTTTTATAAATTTATTTCGATGATAACCTGCCATTGTATACCTTCTGTGAGTAATTAATTTTGAACTGTCAACAGGACAACGAATGCAGACCTCATTTTTTATTAACTTTAATGTTATTTGCGCAAGATTCTTATCTTGCATTGCAATTTCAAATCCATAATACATATTATTAAAGATTCAGCGCCTACAAGTCACAACCCAAAACTGATTGTTCCATCAGTTCGAGAACGCAAGGCCATTTGCCCCACAAAAACTCCGTATTTTATGAAGATAAAACGGCTTGGTACCATTTACTCAACACTGGTAATATTTTCCTAATCATAAAAAGCCTGTCTATAGTGCAAATTTACAGAGCCGCTGGACTAAGCAGATGCTAAATGACAACGGCGCGGCGCGGCGCGGCGTCGACATGGATGTGTTCACAGCACACGGCACATGTCACGCCTTCTCAACCTCGGCCAAAAGTAATGGCCTGTTTTTTCGATTAATTAAGAAAATAGCTGGTGGACAGGTAGTTCTTTGTGTTTTATAATCAACTTCTTGCCAACCTCGACGAAGACATATCCTTCACCGGGGCTGTGTTAAATGTATTTGAATATTATAAAAGTTAGGTTTTTTTGTTGTTGATAAATTAACAAGAAAAACCATTATTTTAATGTAAACTTGACCTTACATTCCGCAAAAGTCGCTAAACATCTACCTTTGTTAATAAATATCTCGGATGTAAGATAGAAGTATAATTTATGGTTAAAATAACTTACCTGTAAGTGTAGTTCAACCATAATTATACGAGATCTTACATCCGAGATATTTATCACCCACCCACCCATCAAGACAGAGCGCAGCCAAGGGTCGCGCCCTGCCATCCCAATTTCTTTTTGCAGAATGTACATTAGACAACTCTAAACTGAATGACGTTATTAGAGCTGTACCGGTTGAAATAGGGGTGTATGTATGTACGGAATCGATTAGGCCATCGATTCTTTTGATTAAATTTTTGTTTGTTTTAGCAAGCTTTAAACTGTATGAACCGATGCGATATGCATGGATGGACTACCTTTGTTAATAAATATCTCGGATGTAAGATCTCGTATAATTATGGTTGAACTACACTTACAGGTAAGTTATTTTAACCATAAATAAGACGCTCATATCCAGCTGTCATTCACACGCATGCGCTCTAGCGCGCGCCTCCATAGAGAAAATACGGCTGCTAAAGAAATTGCATTAAAAACTTATTGGTCGGGCCGAATTTTATAGAGTAGAAAAAAAAATCCTGTCGTATGTGGGTGGTGCCATCTTGGAAATGCAGTCTTTTGAGCCAACCTAAAATCAGAATCTTTCGACTTACAGACAAGGACCGGAAGCTACCTCTAAATTGCGATTTCTCTAATTTTTTGTATGAAAAGCAATAAAATTTAGAAGTACCTAAACGTTGTTATATTGTATCCATCTTTATATACGAATAAGCATAAAGTTATCTTGGTGTAACTAAAAAAATACTATTTTCAGTCTACAATTTTTAATTACCTTCTTCTTCAAGTATATTCTTCTTCTTCTTATCTTCTTAATCTTTACTATTATAAAATTGTAAACGTCTGTTTGTTTGTTTGTTTGTTCCAGCATCACGCTAAAACTACTGGACTGATTTTGATGATATTTTTTTTGTTTGAAAGCTGATGATCTGACTTAAAAACTGGTATGGGTTTTGAGAAAGAAAGAAATAAAGAAAAGAAAAAAAAAAAAAACTTGGGTTGCGTACTCAACCGACAGATCGAAGCTTCTATGCATTTGCACGAGCGGATAGTAATGTACGATGGAGTGTAGTGGACAGGGGATGGGACTGGCGATGGGACTGGGGACGGGACAGGGGACGGGATAGGGGACGGAACATGGGACGGGAAATGGGGCGGGACATGAGACGGGACATGGGACAGGACAGTGGGACGGCACATGGGACTGGACATAGGATGGGACATGGGACAGGACATGGGACATGGGACGGGACGATAGTGATATAGTGAGATAGTGGGACAGTAGGACAGTGGGATAGTGGGACATTGGGACAGTAGGACAGTGGCATGGGGCAGTGGGGCAGTGGGGCAGCTGGGCAGTGGGATAGTGTGGCAGTGGGGTATCGGGGTAGCGGGGCAGTGGGGCAGTGGTGTTGTGGGGCAGCGGGGCAGCGCGGCAGAGGGACAGTGTGGCAGCGGGGCAGTGGGGTACCGGGGCAGGCGGGCAGTGGGATAGTGGGGCAGCGGGGCAGTGGGGCAGAGGTGTAGCGGGGTAGCGGGGCAGTGGGGCAGCGGGGCGGCTGGGTTACGGGGCAGCGGGGCGGTGGGGTAGCGGGGAAGCGGGGCAGTAGGGCAGTGGGGTAGTGGGGCAGCGGTGCAGGCAGTGGGACAGTGGGATAGTGGGGCAATGGGCAGAGGGGCAGCTGGGCAGCGGGTCAGTGGGGCACGGGGCAGTGGGTTACCGGGGCAGCGGGGCAGTGGGTTACCGGGGCAGTGGGGCAGTGGGATAGTGGGGCAGCGGGGCCGTGGGGCAGCTGGGCTGCGGGGCATTGGGGCAGCGGGGAAGTGGGTTACCGGGGCAGCGGTGCAGTGGGGCAGAGGGATAGTGGGGCAGCGGGGCAGTGGGGCAGCGGGGCCGTGGGGCAGCGGGGCAGTGGGGCAGCGTGGCAGTGGGGCAGCGGGACTGTGGGGCAGCTGGGCAGTGGGGAAGCGGGGCAGGCTGTGGGGCAGTGGAATAGCGGGGCAGCGGGGCAGTGGGGCAGTGGGGTAACGGGGCAGCGGGGCAGTGGGGCAACGGGGCAGTGGGGCTGCGATACAGTGGGGCAGCGGGGCATTGGGGCAGTGGGATAATGGGGCAGCGGGGCAGGCTGTGTGGCAGTGGGATAGTAGGGCAGCGGGGCAGTGGGTCAGTGGTGTAGCGGGGCAGCGGGGCAGCTGGGCAGCTGGGCAGTGGGGCAGCGGGGCAGTGGGTTACCGGGGCAGTGGTGCAGTGGGATAGTGGGGCAGCGGGGCCGTGGGGCAGCGGGGCTGTGGGGCAGCGGGGCAGTGGGGCAGCGGGGCAGTGGGGATGCGGGGCAGGCTGTGTGGCAGTGGGATAGTAGGGCAGCGGGGCAGTGGGTCAGTGGGGAAGCGGGGCAGCGGCGCAGCGGGGCAACTGGGCAGTGGGGCAACGGGGCAGCGGGGCAGGCAGTGGGGCAGTGGTATAGTGGGGCAGCGGGGCAGTGGGGCAGTGGGGCAGCGTGGCAGGCAGTGGTGCAGTGGGATAGTGGGGGAGTGGGGCATTGGGGCAGCAGGGCAGTGGGATAGTTGGGCAGCGGGGCAATGGGGTAGCGGGCCAGCGGGGCAGCGGGGCAGCTGGGCAGCGTGGCAGTGGGGCAGCGGGGCAGTGGGGCTGTGGGGCAGCGGGGCAGTGGTGCAGCGGGGCAGCGGGACAGTGGACTGGACTGGAATGGACTGGACTGGACTGACGTGGGTTAGCAGAATTTAACGCGAGCGGAGCCGCGGGTAAAAGCTAGTATATTATAAAAGGAAAAAAATTGCATGTAATTTTCGTATATTGTTCATCTTTGTAACAGTTAAAGGCTATTTTTATCAATGTCCTTTGAACTTAACTTGGCCTGATTTCAGAACCTACTTAATTAGATTTTTCCCTTACCTCGTTATCAGTAGTATCAACCTGAACGCCGCACTGCGTGATGAGGTACCTCGCCATGGCCATCATGTTGTCCAGCGCCAGAACATACAGGGTACTTCGCCGGTCAGCGTCCAGGGCATCAACATCGGCTCCTCTCGCGAACAGGGCGGCTACTGTCTCTACATGGCCTTCTAATGCTGCCAGTCTGGGGGAGAGGAGATAGAGAGCATTATTATTAGCTCTGTTGGGGGTGGTAGGAGAATGCAGAACCTATCCCACGCCCGCGGCCAAAGGTAGTTGGAGGAACACCGTGGTGGCTTAAGTCAGTAAGAGTCCGACACTGGCTCCGTCTTCTCTGAGCGTAGTGCGTTTATGATTTCCCCACGAAAAAAAATGCACCCTGCATTAAGCAAAGTTTACACGAGCTTAGTACATACATACATATTATCACGCCTGTTTCCCATTGGGGTAGGCAGAAACTATGGATTTCCACCTGCTACGATCCTGACACACCTCTTTCGCTTCATCTACGTCCATTAACCTCGTCATGCTAAGTACTTGTCATTATTACGGTTGACCGCACGTCAGTGGTAACACTTTGACATTGACATCGCCTTTATTTCGTAAGCAATAAGTGCGATTTTCGAATTCAAGTGTTACTATTACATAAATAAATATTTTTGGGACATTTTACATAGCACCATGAACTCTTGTAAATTAAATCGGTTTCTAAGGGGTATCAAATTCGCTAGGAAAAACAAATTCTGTGACACTAGGATGGGTACCTGGGCACTGCGGAATTAGGGGCGAACGAACTCGCTAGAGCTGGTGCGGAATGCCCCACTGTAGGGCCGGAGCCAATCTGTGGGGTACCGAAATGCATCACCTCGGCTATTCTTAAGGACTGGTGAACACATCAAAGCATTAGACTTTGGGAAAAAAACCCCAGGCCAAGAGCACTCGAAAGCGCTTCTAGTAGGCTTCAGGAAGAGATTTACAAAAGAAGCGCTTTCGCTTAACAGGAACCATTAAGGATCCTGATTAGAACCCTTACAGGCACTGTAAACTGAACAAACATCTACACAGGATGGGCCTCACAGATATCACAGTTTGCAGATTATGTCGCGAAAAGGACGAAACGCCCATTCATATCCTATGCGAATGTGATGCAGTGCACCACATTAGAAGTCAGCATCTTGAAGGCCACAAAATCTCAGCTGATGAGATCAGATCCTTAAACCCCAAGGCTATAGTCGACTTTATGGTTGGCCTGCGACTTGGGGAGGTGCTGTAGTCTACTATTAGAGGCGTTACAATAGATCTTTTAGGTCGCAGTGACATAAGGGACTTGCATAGACCTCACCTCTTTTTCCAAAATAATAATAATAATAAGGGGTATCAGGTCTCGATGAGTGGTACGGAACCCTTACTGCGTGAGTCCGACTCCCATGGGCGGTTTTTTTTTTAATTTTTCTGTTTGAGATTGTCGACAGATAAGCTTACCGAACTTTCAATACTTTAACGGTGAAGGAAAACATCGTGACGACACCTGGCACACCTGAAAGTGTTCCAAAAAGTATTCGATAGTGACTTATGAGTCTTTACCTGAAGGCAGTCTTCCCGTCATGCGCGCTACGTTCAACGCGCGCGTCCCACTGTTCTATCAACAATTCCACTAATCTGCTGTGACCTTCCTGAGCTGCTAGCATGAGGGGTGTCTTGCCATCGTTGTCGGCTTCATCAACTTTAGCTCCTGCTTCGAGGAGAGCTTCGCAGACTTCCACGTGTCCTGAAAGCATGGAGACCATTAAGAAGTTGCCCTATATGGAATGAAGAAATCCTATTAAATGTCTCGTAACCTAGAGAAAAAATTGCTGGAATCATGAAAAAATTGAAATGGGAACTAAAATTAATAGGTTGGCGACTACCGATCAGCGCACGATGGAGTGACGGCGAAGGGCATTTCACGAGTTGCAAAGCAAACTGACACTTATTGACTAGCTCTTATGAACGCTTGTGGCTGTGGCCGCTTGACCACTCTTCGCGGCACTTTGAGTTTCCTGTGATTTAATTTTGCTATTCAAATTTCATTCGTATGAAGAAATAAATAAGGTTGAATTTCAATTGTTAACAATTATTTAATAAGCCGCTTCGCCGCCACTCCGTCTCGGTGCGCTCTGACCCTACTTTCGACTCTCGTATAAATGAATTACAGAAATTAAAGAAAATTACACAAATATCTTTTTTATTTCTAATCCAAAAGCCATTTAAACGCCAAATATCAGTCACACACAGTCATAACAAAGGAAAAATCTTAGACAAAGAGAAATTAATCGTGCATTTCTAGTGGTCTTCTAGACTCGAGTGAATAGATTTTTGCTGGGTAAGCGTGAACCATCGTGGACCGCACCATCGCTTAACATCAGGTAAGGTGGCGGTCAAACGCAAGCCCGTTAAGAATAGAAAAAAAAACATTATTATCGAGGCCTGAAATAAAACAATTGAATATTGGAAGGACGAGGCGAAGCCGAGTACTTCCGAAGTGATTTTAAAAGGACGAGGCGCCAACCGAGTTATTTTTAACTAAACAAGGCCGTTAATTGCTATTTTGGCCAAGACTTGTATATGTAGTACTTTTCTCTCATTTGCGAGAAAACAATACCACAGCGGTGACATTCCGTGTACGTATGAGCTTCGGTGACATTGAGCGAGCGCGTGAATGCAATAAGCCTTGGCTGGGGCAGCCGAGAGACTGCCCGTTCCACACGCCGCGCACCGCGCACGGCCTCCGCGCTCGCCCCGCCCCGCACACATAGCCGCGAGCAATTTTACGAGGACACATGCATAAGTGTCGCTTCTTGTCGTTAGTATATATTCTATGACAATACACAAATTAATCCAACAGTATCTAATTTTCATTCGCGCAAATTCACACGCGCGCGGGTCTTGTTTAAATTTCAAACTTTTGAAAAAAAAAATGCGCATTCAGCCTCCTAAATAATAAATATCGTGCTCACACCTAATTTATGGAGGTCCAAAGGAAAAAGGTTGTCCAAATCATCGTGGAACACTGGAAAACAGTTGGTAAGGTAATATTTATGCAATCTTTTGGAGTTATTTTACCTTCAAAGGCCGCATAATGCAGTGGTGTCCAACCAGAGTTGTCTCTATGATGCTCGTCGAGACCACGATCAAGTAACTGACGGACCACCTCTACGTTACCTGAAAACAATATAATTTGTTTCATCATCATAATCATCATTTCAGCCGAAAGACGTCCACTGCTGGACATAGGCCTCCCCCAAGCATCGCCACAACGACCGGTCTTAAACTTGTTTGCCTCTTTCATCATCATCATTTCAGCCGATAGACGTCTACTACTGGACATAGGCATCGCCACAACGACCGGTCCTGCGCTTCCCGCATCCAGATGATTCCCGTCCTCCTTGTGGGGGGCCTACCCACGCTGCGCCTTCCAGTACGCGGTCACCACTCCAGAACTTTACAGCCCCAACGGGCGTTCTGCGAGCAATGTGCCCCGCCCACTGCCACTTAAGTTTGGCAATTCTTCGGGTTACGTCGGTTACCTTCGTTCTCCTGTAAATCTCATTTCTGATTCGATCAAGCAGGGACACTCCGAGCATAGCCCTCTCCATTGCCCTTTGACTGACTTTGAGCCTTCTTATCAGGCCCATTGTGAGCAACCACGTTTCAGTGCCATAAGTAATTACGGGCAACACATCATCACGCATCATTTGTTTACTAAAATAAATATAAGAAAGCAGTGGAACGGTAGGCGGTTGAACGATTACCTTCCATGAAGGACATGAAGAAAGATCTGGACGAAAAATCCCCAATTAAAAACATTAAAATATAGTTTCAAACTAATCTCAATGCTTTAAATCTTAATCTCATAACAGTAGATGTTCCTGTTTGCGGTTTATTTGTGACACTTAGGTCATTAATGTGTGTGTAAAGCGAAACCACCAAAAAAAGCAGGTATTTCCACCCTTTGACAATGCCGTCGGTGACTTATTTTCAGAGTCGTTCGGGATTCTCAAACCCTCGTTATGTTTCTAAGTGAAAATTTCGGTATTAAATAATCGTAGAATTTTTCAAGTATTTTAGATGACTAAGCACATTATTTATCATTTGCTCTGGAAATATGGCACGGTTATAGATCAAAATCTTGTATAGACCAAACATCTACAGTCTGCATGTGTGGCATTGATCCTCAATCAATGTCACACTTGCTATGCTGCTCCTTATGTCCAAGCACAAGCACACTGAGTGACCTTACTACTTAAGACGCTGACAACACCTAAAAAATCAGACCTCTGCGGTCACTGTCGTTTGGTACAGAACAGAAAGAGAGGCAACTAGCGGAGGGACGTCGGGTGCGTCGCTCAACTTGAATGAAAATTAACAATTTTTTTTTTAAATAAAAAACTAAAAGCTTTTTTGAAAAACAGAAACAACAGTGTTTTAGATTATTGTCTTTCTTAAATGTTTTCCTAATTTCATTTACAATATTTGGTAAATAATAGTGATTGTTTGCTTTAAAGGATGTTTTAAGAGGTTAGTTTACAATTCTTTTCTATCGAGAAAACTTCAAGAAAACGTGTTTTGGGCACAATACAGTTTTAGAAAATACGATTAAGATTAACATATATTTTTTTCACTGCCACAAACTGAATAGATACAGCTAAAAATGTTTTTAAAAGAAGCCTATTTGGGGTGTTTGGCTGTTGTCAGCGTCTTAAAAGGCTGACAACAACAAGGCTGACAAGGCCTTTGAAGGCGAGGTGTGAGACAGGGAGATGTGATCTCTCCGAAACTGTTCACTGCTGCATTGGAGGATGTCTTCAAGGTTCTGGACTGGAAGGGGCTAGGCATTAACATAAAGGCTGACAGCACCTAAAAAATCAGACCTCCGCGGTCACTGACACTGTTTTGTACAGAGCTGAAATAGAGGCAACGAGAGGAGGGACGTCGGGTGCGCCGCTCAACTTGAATTAAAATTAACAATCACATTTTTTAATAAGTTTTAAGTATGAATGTTGATGGCTATAAGAAAAGAGGGAGACCGAAGAAAATATGGATGGATTGTGTGAAAGATGATATGAATAGAAAGAAAGTGAACACGGAGATGATGGCTGATAGAGATGTATGGAAGAAAAAAACATGCTGCGCCGACCCCAAATAAATTGGAATAAGGGCAGGAGGATGATGATGATGAATAAAAAACTAAAAGCTTATTTGAAAAACAGAAACAACTATGATTTAGAAGTTTTTAAACTTTCGCGAATTTCACTCATATTGAACTATGTTTACGGGACTTGTCGCGCAAAATTAAATCAAAATATAACTAACATTTTGACTAACCTCGACGTTTCGGTCAAGTTGCATTGGCCGTGGACACGAGCAGACTGAAGTATGTGGGTGTCATCGTCTTGAAAGGAATAACGGATAAAGTTGGAACAGCACTGAGAAACTACTCCATTAACGGCCAAAATTAATATCCAATCTATCCGCGATTTGCCCTACTAGAGATAGAAATTTGACATATTTTGTATGGAGCTTATTTCAAATTCCTATCTCTAGTAGGGCAAAACGTGGATAGATTGGATATTAATTTTGGCCGTAAGACTGTATATATTCCGTTATCTAAAGTAGCACATCAGGTCAGGACAGCGAAGGATGTGATACCATTCCAAACACCGGGTGTATATAAAGGTGACTGCAGCTGTGGTAGCTCCTACATTGGACAGACAAAGCGTACTATCGCGGAGAGAGTGAAGGAGCACATCACAGCGGTAAGGCGCCGTCAAGTGGACAGATCTGCCATAGCCGAACATTTGCTCGATTCAGGACCAAACCATTGGATTGAGCTACACGACCCGAAAATCCTCTCCACTGATCGTCATTACTATCCCAGAATTGTACGAGAAGCGATTGAGATAAAGAAATATAAAAATTCAATCGGGAAGATGGATATAGGTTGTCCTCCTCGTGGAATCCGGTAATCGAGAAGTGTTCGCGTCGTGGTATGTCTACATGTATGTCCACCGAAACTGTCAGCATTGTGTGTCGTGATTCAGCATATCTTGTTACGGACAGCGACGTTACGAAACACCAACCGCGGGTAGTTCGAGAAAACACCCGTCGCTCAAGACGGTGACACCCACATACTTCAGTCTGCTCGTGACCACGGCCAATGCAACTTGACCGAAACGTCGAGGTTAGTCAAAATGTTCGTTATATTTTGATTTAATTGTGCGCGACAAGTCCCATAAACATAGTTCAATATGAACTATGATTTAGATTATTGTCTTTCTTAAATGTTTTCTTAATGACATTTATAATATTTGGTAAATAATAGATTGTTTGCTTTAAAGCAAAGGTTAGTTCACAATTCTTTTATATCGAGAAAACTTCAAGAAAACGTGTTTTGGGCACAATAGAGTTTTAGAAAATACGATCAAGATTCACATATATTTTTTTAACTGCCACAAACTGAATAGATACAGCTAAAAACGTTTTTAAAAGAAGCCGATTTGGGGTATTTGGCTGTTGTGCAGCGTCTTAAGGCTAGGCTCCCAAAATGAGGTGACTCTTTGACAGTGGCGTGCATTGCATATAGGCAATTAGGCAATACCCAGTCCCTTCCTCATTCAAACTCAACAGTCGTGTAAGTTATTATATTTTTTTTAAAGTACGATGATTCTTTATCTTTTAATAAACCTATTAATGCTGAATAAATATTCCTACATAAAAAAATCAATAACTTACACCAAAATTAAATTCAAGTGAAGTAGGCCACTGCACGCCACTGCTCTTTGACAACATATACTGAGTCGAACACATGCTTGATGAATGTCAAATTTAGATACATATGTTTTTGAACCTTTATCCATCGTTTGACTAGACATTTACATAATTAGTTGATTTTTCTTCGATACTTTTATTTTTTGAAAATCATACTTTTTTAGAGTTTTTTCGAATATTTCTCCTTTATTATTTAACTAAGCTATATAAAATATATGCAAATAGGAAGATAATAAAGTTTATTAAATACTAGCTAGAGGAAATTTATATAGATTGTTTAGTATTCTTGTAATAAAAAGAAAACTGTTTTGAGATTTACGACATTTACTTCCGTGGTAAAACACGCGAGAATGATTTTCTCGAAAATGAGTTATATTGCAGCTCGCATAAAATTTACGAGAGCGGCCCGCAGTTGCGGTGTGTAAGGGGAGTGCGAGGGTGGGACATACGTTTTGGGAGCGTCCTCTTAATAGTAGTGTTACCTTGTGCGGCCGCCACACTGAGCACGGTGCGGCCGTCAGCGTCGATGTTGTCGACGCAGGCTCCCCAGAACAGCAGCAGGCGCAGCGCCCGCGCGTGTCCCGCTGCAGCCGCCGCCCACAGCGCCGTCCGGCCCGCGCCGTCCACTGCCTCCACGTCTGCTTCGGCTTCCAGGAGAAGCTCGCAGATTTCACTGAGGACACAGTTTAAATTGTTAAATAAAAGTTGGTAAGAAGCAGCGCACATATAGCCCAAAGAGGCTGAGAGACAAAGAGGCTTCATAACAGGCAGCCACAGACCAGTAAGCTTCAAGACGCCGCATAAACAAAGTTTTGCATGAGAACACAGTCGTAAAATGTTGGCGGGATACAGGGGGCGAATGGTGCGTTGTGATTGGTCGGCACAAAAGATAGATAGATAGATAGAATGTACTTTATTGTACACCATGAAAATAGTAGTAAACAGGAACAACGTATAAATTATGGGTACTGGGCGGTCTTATCGCTAAAAGCGATATCTTCCAGACAACCTTTGGATGGACAAAGAAGACGTAAGATCTAGATAATGGGGGCAGTCCGTGGCGTACTACTAAACTAAAATAAATAAATAGCACAAAATATATTACACATATAGGTATCATAAATATATATAATATATATATAAATAATCTTACAATTTAGAATAGAGATTGGATACATAAGATTACACTACAAAAGTTCGGTTGTATGATTAATTCCGCTCGCTGACGCAGTGATGTCCCGATTGGCGGCGCAGCGTAAGATATGCAGTGCTACTGCATATGCGTGGTGACTGGGGTATCCGGCTAATCGGCGTCTAGAGGCTTACTGGTCTGTGCAGGCAGCCATCCATACATACATACATATTATCACGCTACTTACCACTTAGCTGTATACAAAGTGGATATGACAACACGACATTAAATAAAACCACGTAGAGTATTACGTGCTCTGACCATATACAAAAAATTAATCAAATCCATTTAATAGCGTACATACATCGTGTTTCCCATTGGGGTAGGCAGACTATGGATTTCCACCTGCTACGATCCTGACACACCTCTTTCGCTTCATCTACGTCCATTAACTTCGTCATGCATGCTCGTCGGTTTAGAGAACTCTTAAGGCCAGGATATCCGAAATCGACCAATTTTTGATTGAACGGTAAACAATCAAATATTCTTTTTTTTGTTCTGATAAAAATGTATGTTGTGGTTTGATAAACATTATTTATTAATTAATGATTGAAAACACGATACTTACAATTTCACTCGATCATAAAAAATTACGAAAACAGTGAAATTTTTTATCGATTTTCAAGTCGTATTTAAAGTATATCAAACTTTTACTCACAAAAACCATGTCAAAAAATAGGCAATGCCATTTTAATTCATAATAAATGAATAAAAAATCTAAAAATATTTTAATTTTTTTTTAACGATATTATATAACAAAAGTTGCTAACGCGCTAGCTTCAATAGCCCGCCAGGCGTCTCCGAGGTAGGACCTGTGTCGCTTTTGCTGGCTCGCTGCGTTCCCCCGCTAATCGATCGAAATATCCGACAAACTGTTATTCGTTGATCGTAAATACGTAGTTTTGAAAATCTGTTTGTAAATATTGTTGTAGGTTCTAGTACTGTAAACATTAGTTTAAATTGTATATAGTTTTTAATATACTTAGGTATTTATTAATATTATGGGTAGTAAAAAAATATCCATATATGAAATGCGGAACTTGGAAAAAATAAATAAAGTTAGTTTGATTATTATTTTATGTATTTATAAACTAACTAAAAAATCATAAATTTACAGTAATAGTAATATAAAAGAAATACAATTTGTACAGTCAACCGCACGTCAGTGGTTACAGTTTGAACTTGACAGCGTCTTTATTTCGTAAGCAGTAAGGGCGGTTTTCGTAATTCAATTGTTACCACTGAAGTGCACTGAACCATCAGTGACTGTACCATCTTATGTACGAATATTTACGTAAATAAAGAATTGAATTGAATTGAAAGTAAATATAGGTACACTAGTTAATTTTTACGTTTTTATTATTACAATACAGAAATAACAGTAGTGCAACTGCATCAAAAATAATTTTTGCTTAGTAACTTTTTTATATTTTCAGTTCATCAATACCAAGATCAAAAGGCTTATTTACAAAAAAAAAAATTAGGTGAACAGTACGTATCTACCTACAATTTTCAATTTTTAACCGGCTAGGTATCTGTCTGTGGCATCGTAGGTCCCAAACGAATTAACCGATTTTGCTTTAGTTTGTTTTTGTTTGAAATGTGACTTGATTGAAAGTGTTCATAGCTATGATTCAAGAACATCTCTTTAGCCGTTTGAAGATTATTAGCTCTTTTCTAGTTGAAGAACTTTGAAAGTTCATTGTGCCGAAGTTATAAAACTAACTGTCAGTCGACGAAGCGAGGACTTGTTAGAACTGCGAGTTGTTGAAGTCTAACGACCTATAAACCTGACAGGGCTTGTCCTTTTACTGTGTGATGTTATTGAAGTGACTCACTAATCACTAACCTAAATAAAAGTACTCTCAGTGATCGAGAGTCCATGTGTCCTTTATTTAAATCACAAGATTTTCCCCTGATATGCAGACATTGGTTATAATTGTGATGCTAAAATAGCTTCTATCCAATTCTATAACGTGCCTGCTGACAAAATTATCTATTGTTATAATTATACAACGTGTATCAGAAATGCGTGATCATATTTGATACGTGTTGTGTGTTTAATTTTTTTTCCCACCAACGCTCTGAAAATTATCATCATGATTTCGCGAAAAACTTGTTTTTAGGGTTCCGTACCCAAAGGGTGCCAACGGGACCCTATTACTCTCGCTACGCTGTCCATCCGTCCGTCTGTCTGTCTGTCACAGGGCTGTATCTTTGTAACGATAATAGATAACCAGATTAGATTAACCATAACCATAATATTTATTACGACAAATACTAAAAACTAAAAAAAACTAAAATGAAAGGGGGTTCCCTCCCCATACAAGAAACCTCGAAAATGATCAATTTTTTCAACATTTTTATTCCTACTCTATCTTCAAAACGGTAATACATACCAGCGTCAAACTTGGTCTGATTATAGTGCATATTATGTAGTATAGGAACAAATACTAAAAATAGGGCAACATAGACATATGTGGTGGTACCTACGTAAGAAAGAGATGCAAAAATTAATATTTCGCGCCCGGTGCGTTGATGTCTTTTGATGAACTCTCGTAAATTAAATCAGTTTCTGAGGGGTATCAGATCGAGGTACGAAACATTCACGCGAGCTTACGATGGTCACGTAGTCGTAGTAGTCGTAGAGATGCGATGATAGCGTGAATGCCAGTTAGGACACTTGTTCGGCAAAGGTATGTTTGTTCATGCTTTCGCATGAACAAAGTTCGCGTGACCTTGCGATAGTCGCGTAATCGCGTTATATTAGGACGACGCCTAAGTGTAGTGCGGAAGAGCTGTATCTATCTATACTAATATTATAAAGAGGAATGATTTGTATTTTTGTGTGTATGTTTGTAATGAATAAACTCGAAAACTACTGCGCCGATTTAAAAAAAAAAATTCACCATTAGAAAGCTACATTCACCCTGAGTAACATAGGCTATATTTTCATGTCCACCCGTGCCAAGCCAGGACGTAGTCAGTTATAAAAGAAAGGAGATAAATAAATAAATACATATTTGGGACATCTTACACAGCACCGTCTAGTCCCAAACTAAGCAGAGTTTGTACTATGGGTACGGTCGGCCGCACGTCAGTGGTAACAGTTTGACATTGACAGCCGAAACTACTCAAGTTAGAAACATAAAATTTGGACCGTACGTTCCTTTTGTAACGTAAACACCCACTAAGAACGGATTTTTGGAAATTTTAAGCCCAAGGGCGTGAAATAGGGTATTACAGTTTATATGATAAATCTTTTCTCCTGGATCAATTTACTCAAACCTTGGTAAAAATAATCTTTAAAGTAAATAATGACACATTTACCAGGCCCCTCAGAAAGTATTGCGAAAAAAAGTTTTTATATATGGGAGACTGGCCAGTTATAATGTTTTTCGAAAATATGATTATTTATAAGTAAAAATAAGTAAGTTCCAATTTCAAAATTTCCCTCCACATTTTTTGCGAGTTAATTCAAAGTATTGTGTCTCACTGAAATATGGATCTGCGCCGGGAACATTTTAGAGCTATGATTTTATACGATTTCAAGTGTCGCCTGAAACCGGATGAATCGTACGATAGACTTCAAATGGCATTCATGGATGAAGGCCCTTCCAAGGCAACCGTGTATCGTTGGTATAACGAATTCAAGCGCGGTCGACCAACTTTGGGGGATGACGAAAGAAGCGGTCGCCCTTTGACGGCTGTTACCGAAGAAAACGTGCTAGCAGTGAAAAATTTAATCCAAGACAATAGGCGAATTACATATCAGGAGATTCAACACATATTGAAGATTGGATCGGGAAGCGTTCACGAGATTCTACACAGCCATCTTCGCGTGAGGAGGATAGTATCACGCTGGGTGCCGCACAACCTCACCGATGCTCAGAAGCAGGCCCGGGTGGGATGGTGCCGTGATATGCTTAACAAATTTGAAGCAGGCTCGTCTCGGCGTGTTTACGACATCGTTACAGGTGATGAGTCCTGGATTTATCAATACGACCCAGAAACCAAGCGCCAGTCGACTGTTTGGGTGTTTCAAAATGAGCCAACGCCTACCAAAGTGAAGCGATCTAGAAGCGGGGGTAAGATTTTGATCGCTAGCTTTTTTAATTTGATTAAATATATAATACTTTGGTGTAGTGATCGCGAAAACCTAAGAAGTTATTATAAAAACATAACCAGCCCATTACTGTCCCACTGCTGTGCACGGGCCTCTTCTCAGTAGGAGAAGGCTAAGGCCTTAGTCCACCACGCTGGCCTAGTGCGGGTTGGCGGTCTACACACACCATTGAAAACTGTATGGAGCACCAGAGAAACATGACAGGGTTTGTATAGAATCATTGCTACTTACCCAATAACTGGTAGTAGTGTGAATAATACAGATATTCCATTTTCTCAACGTTGGACATAATATGGCTGTACATTATATCTATTTCATCGAACATGAAGATTCACAAATTACAACACTAAGATCACTGCTTATCCCTCATACATATATTATATATTGAAGCACTAATTAATAACACTGCCTTTTTTGCAAGTGGGTATAAGTAGTTGGCTTACAGTCTAACCAGATAAGGGTAAATAGAATACAATTTCAAAAATCATTCTAAATAAGTTTTATATATGTGTATATGACTTCACTTTATTTATAATATTTATCAATAATCCATTATTACATAGAAGAGTCTGAAATTTTATTCAATGACCAGACGTTTTATAGAATTAAATAAAAATATCGATTTATACACTAATCTATTTCACACAAAATCACTTTGACACACATATTAAACGTGACTACTATACGGAATATAATGAACAACTGAATACATTTTTGCATTATTTTTCCTAATAACTAATTAGTCATAATTTAAACTTTATGTGTATAGTGATAAGGGTGTATGTTAATTGTTATTGACTACTAATAATATGTATGTTTGTAATGTTGTTTGTACATTCTACTAATGGTCTTACTGATTGTATAAAGATATAAAATACTGAGGCCGAGATAAATATGTAAATATTAGCCTATGCCCGCTGCTTCGCCCGCGTATATTTAAGTTTATCACAGAAAGATTTTATCGCGAAACCCTCGGGCACTGTTTATCTTCCCGAGATAAAATGTAGCCTTTATGTTAATCCGGGTTATGGTCTATCTGTGTGCCAAATTTCATGTAAATCCGTTCAGCCGTTTTAGCGTAATTAAAGGACAAAAACATCAATTCAATTACATTTATAATACTACTAGTAGTACTAGTAGGACCAGTAAGATTACTTAGAAATTAGAACGTGCTTTGCCTAAGACATGTTCTTGTCACAACATCCATACTTACGCATTTATAATACTACCAGTAGTACCAGTAGGACTAGTAGAACCAGTAGGACTAGGACTAATCTGACTAGTACGACCAGTAGGACTAATAGGGCCAGTAAAACTAGCAGGAACAGTAGGACTAATAGGGCCAGTAAGACTAGCAGGAACAGTAGGACTACTAGTACCGGTAGGACTAGTAGGACTTCTTAGAACGTGCTTTACCTAAGAAGTGTTCCTGTCGCAACATCCATACTTTCGCATTTATAATACTACCACAGTAGGACTAGTAGAACCAATAGGACTAATAGGACCAGTAGGACTAGTAGGTTCACTAGAACTAGTAAGGCCAGTAGGACTAGGAGGACCAGTAGGACAAGTAGGACCAGTAGAACTAGTAGGATTACTTAGAAACGTGCTTTACCTAAGACATGTTCGTGTCACTGTCTTGCACTTGTAGTTCGATAGTTGCGCGACAGTGACAAGAATACTGCTCAAATACTATATCCTTGTTTCTTGAAGTCTAAGCATCTATGTTTAAGGCAGCAAGTGTGGCTATGGTTTTTAAAGGTTCTTGGTTTGATCTAAAAGTGAATTTAATTTTTACTTGAAGAAAATCACAGCAGAAGTCCAAAATTTGAGATAGTGGCCGATAAATTATATAACATTAACATTATATATCACTTGCATTTAAAAATAATATGAAACACTGTAATTAGCACACACGAGTTTTAAAATATATCAGTTGATTGTTTTATTGATTAGATAACGAATAAGATACGATATGCTTTAAATCAAATCATTTAGATTTCAGAGACAAAAATAGCATAAAATAAGCCCATTACCACACCTCGGCCACTCAATACAATATAAATTCTAGCACCACCTACATACACAAGATTACGTCTCTATACGAACGCACACACACGTGTAGGTTAGGGATGTTCGCGAGTAATGCCGACTGGGTTCCAAGCGCTTCTCAGTAGTTCTCAGATATGGCGTGCTTGTATAGCGACTGGCGATTGACATCTATTGTGATCTTGCAGTCCAATTGCCGTAAGACGGCGGGTGTGGGCGGGGCGCGGGCGAGGAATCTTAAATTGGCGGGGGGCGCTGAGGGGCCGTTTTGTACCATTAGATATTCTGTGCCATTACTGTCTCACTGCTGGGCACGGGCCTCTTCTCAGCATGGATAATGTTCAGGTCTTAGTCTACCACGCTGGCCTAGTGCGGGTTGTCGGACTACACACACCATCGAGAACTGTATGGAGGACTCTCAGGTGTGCAGGTTTCCTTACGATGTTTTTCTTGCACCATCAACGCAAGTAATAATTAAATTAGACTGCACTTATAGTTATATCATGGCAAAAATAAACACAGCATGAGTGAAAGCAAGAAGCGCAGGTCCAGTCGTTGTGGCAATGCTTGGGACAGGCTTATATCCAGCAGTGGATGTCTTTCGACTGAAATGATGATGATTATGCATGACTAGGTTATTTTTGTCTAACTGCTGGGAAATAGGCCTCTTCTCAGAATGAATGGGGTTCAGACTTTAGTACAACCTCGCTGGACCCTGCAGATCGGCGACATACATAAACATAATGTGTAACAGGTGGATTTCAGAGTTGGGCCCATTGCAAAAGTTGTTCGTTATGATGATTAAATTCACCCATTACAAGGATCTCAACTAATAACGTAAGGGTATTACCACACCAATCGATCGATCGTCGATCGATGACATCGATCGAAAGTAGAATCGATCAGTCGACGTCGTTCGACAGTTCCTACTACACCAAACCGATGTACTCGATCGTTCGAATTATATCGATTCATAATCGATCGACAGAATAGGTTACGTACTGGTGGGTAGCTCACTGTATAGGGTGATTATCCACATCAACCGATCGACGTCGATCTATATCATCGATCGACTGTCAATTCATCGTCGATCGATGGTTGATCAATGTTTTACCGACCGGTAACCGTCGATCAGCCGAAGCTACCACACCAATCGAGGCATCGATCGACAATCGATCGATTGGTGTGGTAACTCCCTTACACCTTACATAATAAAATACAGACAAACCCGGTAACAATGCCTAGTATACCTTGCACCGGACAGGATGCGATAATGAAATTAAACATAATTGTTGCAATCATTATTCGAGGGAAAATTGTTAGGTCAGTTACACTACTTTGATAAAATTAAATGACAATACATTTCTACAAGTAGTTTGTATACGAGTTAGATTCTTTGTTTTATCTTATCAAATAGATACCCATTAGTAAATAATAGGAATCAAACAAATGATTAATAAACAAACTATACTATCAGTATCCGAAATTGAGTTATCAGTGTGACTGCGAACTGCGAACACTCTTAGCCCTGTAGCACAGAATACATATATAGTACTACAGAACGCCCACTCACGGCCCCCCGCCAATTTAAGATTCCTCACCCGCGCCCCGCACGCGCCCGCAGTTTGACGCAAGTACCGACTGCACAATTGCAATGGACGTCAATCACGAGTCGCTATATAAGCACACCATCTCTGGAAACTACTGAGAAGTCCGAAATAGCGTCCCCGCCGGCGAGAACCGACGCGACGTCCAAACAGATGCCGAGAGCCCGACTCTCGAGAAACCCAACACGAATTTCATCACGCGAGACCGACCCTATGCTCTAGAGTAGTTCCTAGGAGTAGGCTTAACCGCCACTGTGTTACGATTAGGTAGGTCTTCGCCCTCGCCGGCGAGGCTTGCCGCTTAACGGCGATTCGCGAAACGCGCCACCCCCCCGATATACCGAAAGTCCGTCACTTTCGAGAAAACCATTCCCGATGCAGCAACGGCTGCCAGGGGGACATAGCGGCGGGTCCCCCCGCAATTCCCCAGTAAGCCGAGGTCCGAGCCCTCCCATGGGAGACGCCCTTATGCGGTTTTTTTTTCGGCAGATGGAGTCCCTATCGGGATTCTCCACCACCCGCCCGGTTAAGCAGTTAGGGCACCTACTTTGGGTGTCGATCTGCGAGAGTCCATTCGAAAAAAAAAAGGGGGTCGGTTTACAAGCACGCCATCTCTGAGAACTACTGAGAAGCGCTTGGAACCCAGTCGGCATTACGAGCCGCGAGCATCCCTAACCTGCACGTGTGTGTGCGTTCGTATACAGACGTAATCTTGTGTATGTAGATGGTGGTAGCATTTATATTGTATTGAGTGTCCGAGGTGTGCTTTAGTTACCCATTTGTCGAACAAATAAATGAAACAATATTGCTATTATTACTACAAGACATTGTGGCGTTGTGTTGGTCTCTTTGACTAATTAGGTGAAATATAACCGCAATTATGTTATTTTTCCAACTGAATTTGTGGTTTATTTCCTCATATTGAGTGACCGATACTATTAGCTATAAAAATGACTTATACGGGCTACAGGGAAATACATACCGCACCGGGAAACCAAATTATTTACACTATTGTTATACGCATATGCATATAATGAGTACATAGCTTTACCGTTTATGGAGCCCTTACCATCGACCATACACCCCATAGACAAACCGTAACAGGCGACCGATGTCTGTCAACACATGTATGAAATTTCACTAATGTAGGTCACCACTATCCTGCTCCTCCGTCTCCGAGCGGGGTCGGCCCTCTCCCGATCCCGCTCTGCGGCCTCCTTCTGGAGCATGACAGTCTCGTAGAAGGAAGTCACGGCCCTCCAAGTCGTAGGATCTGCCCAACACTACTGCTGGCAGAGAAAAATCCTGCCCGATCCAGTTGACCAGGGGCCTGATTCACAAACGTTCTAAAAGTTTCCGTTTCCGAAGTAAAATTTGACCAGCAAATGAAACAAAACGACCACTTCCTACGACCACGAACGCTGCAAAGCATTAGAAAGGTCAGGAAAACCAATTTTAATAATAATACACGACGTAATCCGGTTAAACTAGTTTTATTAAGAAACAAAACGATTTCAGAACCGAACGGATTCGGAAACGCAAAGCGATATTTACGGAAACTCTTCCGAGAGCCATTTGTTGTAGGAAAGCACTCGATATAAAATTTAAGAACTATGTATAGAGTTTCCGAATCCGTTCGATTCTCAAATCGTTTTGTTTCATAATAAAATAAGTTTAACTAGATTACATCGCGTATTATTATTAAAATTGGTTTTTCAAATGCTTTGCAGCGTTCGTGGTCGTGGTCGCAGGAAGTGGTCGTTTTGTTTCATTTGCCGGTCAAATTTTACTTCGGAAACGGAAACTTCCCGAACATTTGTGAATCAGGCCCCAGGTCCCGCCGCTCGGAACCCCACGCATGTCAATTCTCGAGCATACGTGCCGTTACCTAACGCATCTTGGGAATACACATACAACAATAATATGAACCAGGAAACTTCAGTCAATATTATTGTTTTATCGTCTATAATTAATAATAGGGATAAACTACAATGTACGTTTTATTGAATAATTCTTTTAATTGCGTAGTTAGTTATTTTTAACCGACGAAAAAAAGGAGGAGATTCTCAACCACGCATAACTTTTTACAGAGTGGTCCGATTTTGATGATTTTTTTTTTAATTGGATAGGGTATATCTCGTAGTTGGTCCCATTTAAATTTGAAATTTAAAATCCACCCCTAAGGGTAGGAAAACAGGGGATGAGTGCTTGTTCACCCACTGCATTCTTACCTGTTAACCGATTCTGTTGAAACTTGGCACACATAAATGTAGTTCTAGACACTACAACATAATGGACAATGGAATTAGATTTTAGCCACAAAAAAAATAAAAATAAAACTTTTTAACAAAAAATTGAACCGACGAAAACAAACTGAAAAGCGAAAAAAAAAATGAAGCTATTAGTCTTAGTTACTATTTTCCTAACTATACTAATGTAAATAACTAATTATGAGTCGGCGCCAAACAAACAATCAACGAATATCAATAAATTACTTAAAAGAAATAATAAAAACAAAATAACATCAAATACAACGTAAAATTTTCAACGATAAACAATAACTTTCCAAAAATACGTTCTTCGCTCGACCACTTGCAACTCGCACGCACTTTGCTTGTTTGTTTGGCGCCGACTCATAATTAGTTATTTACATTAGTTTAGTTAGAAAAATTGTAATTAAGACTATTTTTCGCTTTTCAGTTTCAGTTTTTGTCAGTTCAATTTTCTGTTATAAAGCTTTATTTTTATTTTTTTACAGACATATAATCATAATCATAATCATTTATTGCTTTCATGGTGTTCAAAAGGTGTTACAGTAGAATAATAGTATCAAACATGAACCCCGCTAGGGCACAGCAACAATGGGTTATTATTACAATGCATTATTTCCTATATGAGGTCAAAACTTACCTACTTCTGAGTACCTATAACTTCTACTCTACACCACAATTTTTTAATTACAAAAAAACTTAAAGGGTCTCTGTTCATAATTCTGCATAACTTTTACTGTGGGTGAAACTCTGAAATCGTAAAAAAAAATCTGCGGTTCCATACATAAGTGGATTACTATACTAGACCAAAATGTTTGAAACAGCAGATTTTTTTTCACGGTTTCGTAGTTCCGCAGCTTACATTTTAATGCCATCCAATTTGTATAACAAATAATAAAATTGTTCAGGGTCTAAAAGATTGTGCATGTGAGATTTATATATCATGACGAGGTGCACGAGGCGAGGGATGTATTCAGAAATATGGTAGAATGTGCGAAAAAAAACACCGATAAATAACGCGTACAGGAGAAAAAATGCTCGCGCAAGCTCTGACTGTTTATTGGTCTGCTGGCTAGTACAAAAAGTATCGTTTCTATGTCAATCAATGTAATTGGTTTTTGTACCGTGTTAATTAAGAGCGTATGTTCGATTTAGCGCATGTCAAAATCTACACGATCTATCGCATGGCACACTCACTACGGCACGATACAATGGTTCCTCTGTGTGCGTGAGTGCTGAACCGTTAGCACGAATAATTTTGATACTTTTATTTTTTTAGGACCTATTTTGACTATTTATTTTTTATGAATGAAAATTTAAAAATGAAATACGTTTCTTTGTAAATATTATAACGGATTCGGATTCTACTTATATCAATGCAAATATAAAATGCTGCCTCAGTGTTTTCATTTAACAAGTATTTTCAAAGATATAGATAGCGATTTGAAGTTTTTTTTTGTATGGAGATAATGTTAAATTGGAGTTTTACGCCAAAACCTTACATTACCTTAAAGTTTCGTGTAGGTATAGATCCATATAGTACTAGTGCCAAACTACACTAAATACATACTCTGTTGCTTCAAAAATCTTCGATTTGGTTTTAAAAATCATTTTTATTTTTTTTAAATCGTCAGTTAAAGATAAAATTAAAATTGGCGTTTTACGCCAAAACCTCACAATACCTCAAAGATTCATTTATAGATTCATATATTAGAGATGCCAAACTATAATAAATACATACTGTGATGCTTCAAAAATGTTCAATATGGTTTTACAAGTATTTTTAGAGATACAGCCATTTGAATTACAGGTGCAGATCCATATTTCAGTGAGACACAATACTTTGAATTAACTCGCAAAAAATGTGGATGCGCGGGTGTAAGCGGGAGAGGATCAGAAGGATCCGAACTAAGAACAGAAAGCGGGCGAGAATTGAGCAGCGCTTCTATCTGAGCAAGCACTGTCAGCATTTCTTCAAAGGTAAGAAATTGGTTTCCTACAATTTTGTTTAGGTGAGTTTTGACACATTTGATGTTACTCTCCCAAATTCCCCCAAAGTGGGGTGACAGTGGAGGATTTAACTTCCACTGAATGCGGTCATGCGAAAGAAAATTAGTTATTGAATCATTATAAGCGGTGGAATCAACGAGGCTGTACAAAGACTTCAAGTAAGACTTTGCACCAATAAAATTAGTGCCACAGTCAGAATACATAATACTGACAGGGCCGCGGCGAGAAAGAAAGCGTTTGAAAGCATTTAAGAATACTTCAGTGGACAGATCAGAGGCTAATTCAACGTGAATTGCATGAGTGACAAACAAACAAAACAATGTATGCCTTCTGACTGCGTACGCCTCGGCGTCTATGCGGAATGATCGGAATAGGTCCTGCGTAATCGACACCAGTGTGCAAGAAAGGCTTGACCTCACGTACACGGCATGCTGGCAAGTCAGCCATCATGGGAAATTGCGATTTCGGATTCGTTTTGAAGCAGATGTTACATTTGTGTACACTACGAGCTGAAAGAATCCAGTATTTTTGCCTTAAAATTGACTGAAGTAAGGACGGACCCGTATGTAGATTGCGATTATGATGGTGATCGATAATAAGGTTCACTACAGGATCACGAGTTGGAAGTAAAATCGGATGTTGACTATCAAATTCAAGATCGGCATTTGAAAGTCGACCACCGACGCGAAGGATTCCAGAGTCAATAAAAGGTTTTAATTTTGCAAACGAACGAGGCAGCGGTGTGGCCTCGTCTTTATGAAGCGATTTAAAAATAAAAGCGAAATGAACTTGTTGAAGAGCCTTTATAATCCAAGTCTCGGCAATCTCTAAGTGCGATATTTCAAATTTACGCGGCAATTTACGAATGAAGCGAAGAAAATAAACTACTGATCTCAATAAGCGAGTCCAATTTGAAGCGCGGATAGATAATTGATAAATTAATGGAAGCGCCAATGTGTCATCACCCTTAGAAGTGGTGACAAAAACATTAGTTTTGATTTTCGGCGGGTTAGCGACCGATTTAGGGTCAAACTCTACAATAGGCCAATCTTCCTTAGGTAGCAATGCGAATGTAGGCCCAGGGAACCACAGCGGGTGATCCACCAGTTTGGATGGCGTAAGGCCACGTGAAAGGCAATCAGCGGGATTGTCGATTCCTTTAATATGATAAAAATGTTTGCGGTAGAGATTCGAGTGTATCTTCGAAACTCGATTGGCAACAAAGGTTTGCCATCTAGCGGGAGTAGAATGTATCCACGTTAGAGCTACGGTGCTATCACAAAATGCGAAAATGTTACAAATTTTACAACGCGATGAATAGGTATCCAAAACGGTTCGTAACAGCTGAGCGAGTATGACGGGGTGCATCCACATTCTACCCACGTCTATTCAACCCAAATAATATTTTTCCACTTTGAACCCATTTCTATGCCACGTTCACCCCAGTCATTTGACAAGTCCACACACAACCCAAAATGTATGCCACGTTCAACCCACGTCAAAATTCAGTACGGTCAGCTTAAAACACATCATGATGCAAGTTAATCATTATTAATAATTAATTGGTATCAATATCTAAAAAAAAAACGCCAGGCTCGATCACACATTAGGAACCCGACGACCATACACAACGCTACCATTGCATCGTCAATAATTAAATAAATACATATTTTGGGACATTTTGCACAGCACCATCTAGTCCCAAACTAAACAGAGCTTGTACTATGGGTACTAGACAATAGATTTGTTTAAACTTTAATACTTTTTTTTGCAAATAAATACTAATAATAAATAACTATGAAAAATGTACGGAATGTATTAAAACGTATCGAAAAAGTAATGAATAAAGAAAATTAATCAAAAATGCAATGTCATTAAGTTTGATACTCAATATTCTTTTGCAGAATTAATTTCTTATCAGTCATCTTGTCTATTGGTGCAATAATAGGTATAGTTTGGTGTTTTCAGCAAAAAGTCATTGGGTTCGTTTCATGGCTACATTTATCCAGGATCAATATCATGTCTTTAAGTCTTATTTGATGACTTTTCTCTACCTATTTCATCAATATATATGTACTACGTACTAGATGTGCTGTTTAGAAGAACAACATGGTTAGTTATGGTTCCGGAACCACACTGTCATTAGTTCACTTGACAGCTGTCTCGCGAACACAAGTAAATTTGAATTTGGAACATGCTGCTTATATGACATCGCGTGTCTATTTATTGACGTCGTCGACCTATTAATTAATATTTCAGATTTGGTTCTCCATTCCTATCTTAGATACTCACCGTGTATCATGACGACACCGGACACGATTGGCGCAAACACTGAGTGCTTAGCTGCTGCAAAACGTGACGCGCATTTGATTTTCACACGGAATTAGCGCTCGTTATTCACATAAATATAATGTTATGATATAGAAATTACAAAAATATCAAATAGAAAAACACAAAAAAAAACCGGCCAAGTCAGAGTCGGATTCACGCAGAACGGGTTCTCCCAGTCCCAAAGAAAAAGATTTAATTTATGAGAGTTCATCAAAAGACATCAACGCACCGTGTGCGAAATATAAATTTTTGAATCTGTTTCCGATTTCCGGAAAAACATTAAGTTTTTCTGGAAATCCATAAAAAGAGCCAGAGGAAAATCTGCAACCTCGGAGCTCAATAACATCAAAGACAACGATGGAAATATAATGAATGAGGAAGGATGCGTGTTAAAGAGATGGAAAGAGTATTTTGAAGGACTGTTTGAAAAAGAGGTGATGCAAGTATCGACGGTGATGGACGAAAGGGCAGACATTGAGGATAGGTTTTGTATGGATGAAATTGTAAAAGCGTTGAACAGAATGAAATCAGGAAAGGCTCCAGGGTATGATAGGATATCAGTCGAAATGCTGAAGGCTGGACAGGGCGTGGTGGCTAGTCTGCTGTACCGTATTTTCAACTTGTGCTGGAGTAATGGCCTGGTACCAAAAGACTGGTGTAAGGCCGTGATTGTGCCGCTCTACAAAGGAAAAGGGTCACAGCAAGACTGCAAGAATAACCGTGGCATTAGCCTTTTAAGTGTTGTCGGCAAATTGTATGCAAAAGTTTTGATTGAAAGAGTGATGAAAGTAACTGATGAAAAAATATGGGATGTGCAAGCGGGATTTAGAAAGGGCATGGGGTGTACGGATCAGGTCTTTTCCTTGCGATGCATAGCTGAAAAATGTCGGAAAAGGCACGGCTGGCTGTTCATGGGGGAGTGTTAGTGCCTACACTTATGTATGGTAGTGAAAGTTGGGTATGGCAGAAGAAACATGAAAGCAGAATAAATGCAGTAGAAATGAGAGCTTTGAGAAGTATGTGTTGTGTAACTTTGAGAGATAAAGTAAGAAATAACATGATAAGGGAGCGTTGTGGAGTGAAAGAAGATGTAGTGACAAAGATTGAGAATGGTATGTTAAGATGGTTTGGACATATAGAGAGGATGGACGAGAGGAGATTGACGAAACAAGTATACGAAGCGAGTGTGGATGGAAGAGTTGGCAGGGGACGACCTCGGCGAACGTATCGCGATCAAATCGCGGATGTTCTCAAAAAATGCCAGGTTAAGAGTTCTCTAAACCGACGAGCATGCATGACGAGGTTAATGGACGTAGATGAAGCGAAAGAGGTGTGTCAGGATCGTAGCAGGTGGAAATCCATAGTCTCTGCCTACCCCAATGGGAAACAGGCGTGATAATATGTATGTATGTATGTATGAATCTGTTTCACACGCAGGTACCACGACATTTATTTATGTTTGCCTTAATTTTAGTATTTGTTGCTAAACTACATATGATGCACTACAATCAGAACAAGTATGACGCTGGTATGTATTACAGTTTTGAAGATAGAGCAGGAGCAAAAACGTTGAAATGCATGTTTTTCGAGGTGTCTTGTATGGGGACCGCCTATGGTTTTAGACTTTTTTATTTTTAGTATTTGTCGTGATAAGACTAAGCAACACATATTCTAAGAAAATTTCAACTGGCTACCTATTACCTTTCAAAAGATACAGCCCTATGACAGACAGACAGACGGACGGACAGAAAGACAGACAAATTTTTTTTTTTTTTTTTTTACGTTATCCTACTAAAATAATTTCACTAACATTTTTTTTCTTTAGATTTCGCTTCGCATGCGTAAATGCGTTAAAATAATAAAATAATTTGTTTTCATTTCCAAAAAAGGTTAACTTTACTGCTTTTTTATGATTATCATGCACTGGGCCATAGAGACATTCATGCATATGTGACGCGAAAATTATACGAAGCCAGTAAATTGATCGGTAGTCAAGTAATTAAAAATGTATTAACAATAAAACAGAAAGCAATTACACGAGATATCTTTACCATTTTATAGATGTACACGTCTTAAAATATTTCGGATTAATATTGTAGGACCTTATACGTGGGACACTCAGAAAGTTTTGCGAAACTAAAAAAAATTGTTCTATACGTACATATATTTTTATCAAATCTTTTCAAAGTACTTTCCACCAGCCTCTATACAAAGATTCATGCGCCTAAACCAGTTTTCAAAACACTTTTTCCAGTCCGCCGCAGACACCTCGTTTACAGCCTGCTCGAACGCAGCCAGCGCATCTTCCGGCGACGAAAATTGTATCCCTTTGAGCTGATTTTTTATTTTTGGGAATAAAAAGAAGTCACACGGTGCTAGATCAGGGCTGTAAGGAGGGTGACCCAGGAGTTTGACTGGCGTGCTGTCCAGGAAGTCCCTCGTTTTGAGTGCGGTGTGCGCAGGTGCATTGTCGTGGTGGAGCAGTAGCCCGCGGAGCCCTGTGTTTGGTCGCTTGTTGCTTATAACAGAGAAAACTTCTGGCAAACATTTGGTAGTATACCATTCGGCATTAATGCTTCTTTGATCCCGTAAGGGAATTGATACCAAGTGGCCAGTGAAATTAAAAAAGCTAGCGATCAAAATCTTACCCCCGCTTCTAGATCGCTTCACTTTGGTAGGCGTTGGCTCATTTTGAAACACCCAAACAGTCGACTGGCGCTTGGTTTCTGGGTCGTATTGATAAATCCAGGACTCATCACCTGTAACGATGTCGTAAACACGCCGAGACGAGCCTGCTTCAAATTTGTTAAGCATATCACGGCACCATTCCACCCGGGCCTGCTTCTGAGCATCGGTGAGGTTGTGCGGCACCCAGCGTGATACTATCCTCCTCACGCGAAGATGGCTGTGTAGAATCTCGTGAACGCTTCCCGATCCAATCTTCAATATGTGTTGAATCTCCTGATATGTAATTCGCCTATTGTCTTGGATTAAATTTTTCACTGCTAGCACGTTTTCTTCGGTAACAGCCGTCAAAGGGCGACCGCTTCTTTCGTCATCCCCCAAAGTTGGTCGACCGCGCTTGAATTCGTTATACCAACGATACACGGTTGCCTTGGAAGGGCCTTCATCCATGAATGCCATTTGAAGTCTATCGTACGATTCATCCGGTTTCAGGCGACACTTGAAATCGTATAAAATCATAGCTCTAAAATGTTCCCGGCGCAGATCCATATTTCAGTGAGACACAATACTTTGAATTAACTCGCAAAAAATGTGGAGGGAAATTTTGAAATTGGAACTTACTTATTTTTA
The DNA here is from genome assembly GCA_949699075.1 of Asteroscopus sphinx. Classification (NCBI taxonomy): domain Eukaryota; kingdom Metazoa; phylum Arthropoda; class Insecta; order Lepidoptera; family Noctuidae; genus Asteroscopus; species Asteroscopus sphinx. Next base: position 18,064,350 of record OX453024.1, read on the forward strand.
CTTATAAATAATCATATTTTCGAAAAACATTATAACTGGCCAGTCTCCCATATATAAAAACTTTTTTTCGCAATACTTTCTGAGGGGCCTGGTACATATTATGCTGTAACATTATTAGCACCTAAGAGTGCTCCATACAGTTCTGTTTCCAATGGTGTGTGTAGTCCGCCAACCTGCACTAGGCCAGCGTGGTGGACTAAGGCCTTAGCCTTCTCGTACTGAGAAGAGGCCCGTGCCCAGCAGTGGGACAGTAATGGGCTGGTTATGAATGTTATGTATTATTAGCTGAGGGAGGTCCTTTTAGGGGGTGATTGTACTCCTTATGAACAAATGTTACTATGGGCCAACCCAGAAATCTCGAAAAAACTGCTGTTGTGTTGTGTGTGTGATGTGTATTTATGTTCAGATAAAATATCTATACATTTGTACATTTAACATATAAAAGAAAATAATGCCAAAAAAATTTTTTTTTGGCATAAGTAGTTCAATCAAAAATTTTTTATGAATTACGGTCGGATTTCGACCATTGGGCGACCTCTCGTGCACTTAACATTGTGATGTTTTCGGAAAACTACAAAAACTTTGCGCTCGCTCCACTAGCGGTACTACATAATTAAGCTTTATGTCGCTACTTACGTTTTCGCAACAAAATATAAAAATTACAGTCTCGCTTCACTCGCGTTTTCTTTTCTTCAGGTAGTTTTATTTCTTATATCTTTCTGCAGCTGACTGTACCTAATTCCGATTTCTATTTAATTTATTATCAAAAAGAACAGTACGCCATGTGTAATGTTTTCTTTCAAGCTGACATATTTGTAGGATATAAAGGCTATGTGTATGAATGCTTGCGCTGTTTTGAAACTAAGTAGTTTATTCTTTGTTATTGATTTTGCTAACCATACCACAAAATATCTCATGGGTTGAATGTGGAACGTCAAAAATCTTCGGGTAGAACGTGGAAGGAAAACAAAATTCAATTAAATAGTGGGTTGAACTTTGGGTAGAAAATGGAAGCACCCGTATGACGGCGCCACAGAGTTCTAAACGAGCGAGCGATACTATTTTAGCGGGAGCGACTTTCGATTTAGCGCACAATAAACTAACGATACTTTTGTTTGTATCGGGGAAATGAACGTGTAGGTATATATGGGCGCGCTAGTGTTGCCATCAATTTTGTTTACATTTTTTTGACAGAACTTAATATATTAATCTTTATTACTGGTCAGTATTGAATGTTTCTTCCTGGCGTTGGTTGAACATTGCGCCCTCTAGTGTAATTTGAGAGTAATATAGCTTTCCATAGCTTATAACATTAAAATATTAATTTATACTCGGACTCAGACCAATTAATGTTTATGGTATATCGAATATCGATGCTTACAACGCAATCAGTACTCTCCGCAACTTTGTTTTTGCTCCACATAAATGATCTGCTAAGACCCGGCACCTTTGGGTACGCAGACGACAGCACCGTTGTTGAGAGTTACACATCCAATGCACGAGCGAGTCGGACGCAAATCCAGTCTCTTAGAGAGGCCATGGTTGAACGCTTCAACTTGACCCTGAAAGCTGTCTCCGAATGGGGTGATGCTAACTTGGTCAAGTTCAATGCTGCTAAGACCCAGGCGTGCCTGTTTTCTGCTAAACTGAGTCAATTTGAACTTACTCCAACTTTCTGTGATGCATCCGTGCCGATAACTGACCACCTTGAGCTTCTTGGCGTGTCACTAACATCCACCCTAAACTTCGGCTCATACATAGAGTCCAAGGCTCAACTTGCTGCCAAAAAGCTGGGCATCCTCTCTAAGGTGAGGCGGTACTTCACACCTGAACAGCTGCTCAATTTGTACCAAGCACAAGTTCGGTCCTGTATGGAGTACTGCTCTCATCTCTGTGATGGCTCGGCTAAATATCAACTGGCGGCTCTCGAGTCGATTGAGAGGCGCGCCAAGAGGCTCGTTGGCAACGATGCGCTGGTCGACGCCAAACTACAAAGTCTCGAGCATCGGCGCAGAGTTGCTAGCCTATCGGTTTTTTATCGAATGCATTTCGGCGAGTGTGCGTTGGAATTGCACAATTTAATTCCCCCAAGCCCTTTCCATTATCGGACGACCAGACGCACGGCGATGCGCCACCGTTATATGGTAGATATTCCACCCTTACGCACGAACCGGTTTGCTAATAGCTTTATCATGCGTACCGCCAAAGAGTGGAATTCCTTGCCGGCGTCAGTGTTTCCCGAGAAATATAATCTGGTGGTCTTCAAGACTCGAGTGAATAGGTTTTTGCTGGGCAAGCGTGTACCATCGTCGACCGCACCATCGCTTAACATCAGGTGAGGTGGCGGTCAAACGCAAAACCGTTAAGAATTAAAAAAAAAAAAAAAAAAAAAAACTATTGCCATTTTGAGGTAACTAGGTTATACAATGAATTACTTTTAATTAGATTATGAAGTATTTTAAAATAAATATCCTTTATTTCTAGAATTTGCTATGTAGTTTGCTGTTGTATTTGTTGTACTTTGCAAAGATCATCAAAGTTGTATTTGTTGTACTTTGCAAAGATCATCAAAGATCAAAGAAGATACCTTTTTGTTTAGTAAAGTTTAATATTTGATGATCCGTATTAATTAAATTAATGTTGTAAATAATGTTAATAGTATGATAATTATAATTCGAATATTCTAATTAGATTAATGAAATGATTAATTTAAATGTTGTTAATTTAAATTTGTGGTTCTGATAATTCCGCTTTATATTGTTTCATATTTTAATATCTGGCATGATTTGTTGGTTTATATAATGTTTAGAGATTATCTAAATTAATATTAGTTTTATCACGACGACTGGTTAATTATTTTAGTGTTCATTTATAAATTAAAATGTATTTAGTGACTCCGTTGGGTCTATTTGATTGTAGTAATAAAAAGATGGAGACACTGTGCTTTGCGCGGGTTGTCATTCTTGTTGTAAAACTTCTTCTTCTGGTCAGTTCATGTAATAATCGGAAAATACATAATTTAGAGTTATGAGAAATTTATTTGGTGATGAATCCTGATGAAACCTTGAGCTACGCGCGGACAGCAGCGGTGGGATCCCATATGCCAATAATCCGGAGTACCATCATGGAAATTAATATTCAGAAGAGCCTCACCAAGATCTCTGGAAGACCACAAATTCACAGGTCATGAGTTTCGTTTATTCTGTTGGTTGTTTAATTAAACAAGCTGACCTTTCATAGATTAATTGCTTGCAACCATTTCATCAACTTTTTGTTGTGGGTACTTAAATGTAGGAAATTGAAAAATTTAATAATTGAAGGAAATAATATAACAATTATTAATAATAATATTGTGGTGGTCTTGTGTATTCATTTAGATAAAACCAGAGCCAGATTCAATATTGACATGAACTTTTACATGAAGGCTTTTTATATATTTTACTATTGAAAGAAATGGTCATGCTTGGTAGCAAATGAAAACGGAACTAATTTATACTTTTTCCAGGGATCCCGGTACTCTGTTGATGTCCATTGATCAGATGCATGGTCACCCGAGTATGTCACCACAGCGTGGGTTCTATTCTATTCAGAGGAATGAAGCATGAGGTCTGATGCTTCATGTAGTGGTAAAGGCTCTGATTGCAGGTATTTATTCAGAGTTTATTTGGTCTAAATTGTAATTGCGATTTGAATTCGCTTAAATACTTTACCTATGTGGAATTAATTACGATATTAATTATTTTATATAAAAATTGTTTGTGCTATTCTAAACTGGTACAGTCCACGTATCAGAGTATTCAGAGTGCATCTTTGCATCATTTGATCCTTCTAAACTAAGCTGAAGAAATTGGCTTATTTTATTTATTTGATGGTATTTTTTTTTTTCGTTTGTTTTATTTTTATATAAAGTTATGAGAATGAGTTTGCTGATAATAATTGATATGCCATGCTGACATTATCAGATTTATTATTTATTTTGAACATATTTATTTTAATTTTTTTTTGCGTAGGTGCTATTAATTTTACAACTTCTATTTTTAAGTTGTACGTTGAATAAGCTAACTTGAACTCTCATAACGTCATTATTAAAGATCTAAAGTGATTGTTGGTTCTTTACACGTTTGTTCGGGAAACAACATGTGATTAGGACAGTGATTCTCTCTCTGTAATTTTATGCGGTTTGAAAATTTTATTAATTTTGTGCCTAATAAGTGAAAAGCTAATTTAGGGTGCAGTCATCTTTGCAATCATTAGATTGATAGATTAATCGATTGATAAATAATATTCTAATAGATATTGATATTATTGAATTAAAAAGATAACAATCAGACTCTGAGAAGATTCTTCATATTTTTTTTATGTGGAGCCATGTGAAATATACCAGATTATCCAACTTAATACAGAATCGGGTCTGAGAATGGGATTATCCTGGGCCAGGCTTAAACACATTTTTTTTTTTTTAAGTCCATGGAGATTGACGCTAGACCTGGCTTAAACGAGCCTGTGTCTAAACATGTTCTAAGAGGGTACCTGCTTAAAGGTTTATATTTGTATGGAAATAGATAGCTATTTTAATTGCAATCTGAGTATTACATTTATGTTCCAAGTTAATTAAATTGCAGTCAAACACCATCAGTGTTGCAATACCTTTATGTTGATAAGGACTTTAATTTTCAAATAAGTTTTGTTCTGTTTACATTTTTCTAAATAATAATAAATCAAACTGGAATAACCAAATAATTATATTGATATGACAAATGGTTATTATTGATTAATTTTAGAAAATTAATTGATTTTTGTTACTTGGTGAAAACCGTGATTCAGAATTGTTGGATGTACATAAAACATTAAAATAACTATTACTAAAAATGAATTAGTTAGACTTTCAGTACAATTGCTATTACAAGTAGAACTACTTAAATTTAATCTATTGGATGCAATAATTATAATTTATTATTTTCATCATAAAAAGGTAATATTGACTGAAATCACTCATTGCCATACCGATAAACTTGTTGATATGGTAAATAATGAGTTGATCAATTAAATTGTTTTAGTTATTCAAGTTATATTCACATTGTCACAATCTTCAATCAATCTTTTAATATTTCATTAAATGTTTAGGCATTTAGTCGGCCCCAGTACAATTTTATCCTTAAAGAATGAATGAATAAATGTGAACTTTTATGATTTTAGAAGATAATAAAAGTGCTGAGGAGTCATTTATGAGGCCTCACTAGTTATTATTATAACTCCAAGCATGGTCGAGCTTGAGATTCATTCTCGTTAAATCATGTAGATTCTTTATGTAATAATAATACTTTGATATGTCTGATTTGAGCCTCAAAATGACATGTTTATACGCAGCGTAACTGAGCATTGAGCATACACTACACTCTCATCAGTATTTCAATGAGCGTTCGTGGAATGGCGCATGGCGTGGCGTTTCACAAGTATATCGGTTAATTTTGCCATTTCACACTGATATTATTGGTCACTAATACCTATTATTGATCTGTTGCATGACCTAGAGCTGAAGGCCTAGTAAAGCAGAGTATGCTTTTATTATTATTACTGCTTGTTTATTTTTGTTTCTATTCTGTAAAATATGGCAAGGAAGAATTGGATGGTCGAGCGGTATTTTCAAAGATATTATGAAAAAAAAAAGAAAAAAAAAAAAAAACGACCGTATGGGCGAGTGTATACGCTCATACAGTTTTGATGATTCAGCTTTTTTACAACCGAATTTTATGCTACTGTTTATGCCCTGGTATTAAAGATTATCTGAGTAACTGTTTCGCTATAAGAAAGAAAAATGTTGAAGTGGTTGTCGTTGTTGTTGTGTTCACTTAAAGACCTATCCAAACATCCCTTCTCAAACGCTGGTTGGCCACCAAGCGTATCCTGGTTTATTCCCGGTCTTGGCTAGATCCCAGGATGGGTGATGCCTATGGGGCTAGACGCCGGAATGGATGATGCCCACGGTTTGGTAGCTTGATCCCGATGTGGGTGATGGCTAGAGATGGTTACTGAGCTCAGGTTATGGTTAACATATTTGGGTTTATATTTTTACATTTTTGGGTAATGTGTAGATAATTGAATAATAATTTTTATTATGCTGTGTGACATTGTTTGCCTGTGATAAATAATCAATTAATTAATAATTTTATAATAAACGTTGAAGATGATAATTAATTACTAATGTTATGATAAATATGATTACCCATAAAATTGCTTTTGTGAGACTTAAATTGAGAGAACTGAGATTTTCCGATTTATATATATTTATGTTACTAGTAAGTGATAATTAAAGAAAATGTTGTGATTTATTTTGCAATGTACATACGGTCTGTCAAAAAAGTCTAAAAACCGAACAAATTTTCTATCTTTGTAGGTATTGTGTCAATTGTGTATTTGATCATGCAAAAAAATGTGCCTGGAAACACAAATAGAATTTATATGAATATTTTACATTTTCAATGTACGACTGGTGGCGCTGCCCCATTTTGTGTACTCTTTTATGCCAAGCTGTAACTCAATGTCTTTAGGTAATTTAGAAGCGCCGAGAGCGCGCTTGAGTCAGTCTGGCCGTATGGGCGCGCTAGTGTTGCCATCAATTTTGTTTACATTTTTTTGACAGAACTTAATATATTAATCTTTATTACTGGTCAGTATTGAATGTTTCTTCCTGGCGTTGGTTGAACATTGCGCCCTCTAGTGTAATTTGAGAGTAATATAGCTTTCCATAGCTTATAACATTAAAATATTAATTTATACTCGGACTCAGACCAATTAATGTTTATGGTATATCGAATATCGATGCTTACAACGCAATCTATTGCCATTTTGAGGTAACTAGGTTATACAATGAATTACTTTTAATTAGATTATGAAGTATTTTAAAATAAATATCCTTTATTTCTAGAATTTGCTATGTAGTTTGCTGTTGTATTTGTTGTACTTTGCAAAGATCATCAAAGTTGTATTTGTTGTACTTTGCAAAGATCATCAAAGATCAAAGAAGATACCTTTTTGTTTAGTAAAGTTTAATATTTGATGATCCGTATTAATTAAATTAATGTTGTAAATAATGTTAATATTATGATAATTATAATTCGAATATTCTAATTAGATTAATGAAATGATTAATTTAAATGTTGTTAATTTAAATTTGTGGTTCTGATAATTCCGCTTTATATTGTTTCATATTTTAATATCTGGCATGATTTGTTGGTTTATATAATGTTTAGAGATTATCTAAATTAATATTAGTTTTATCACGACGACTGGTTAATTATTTTAGTGTTCATTTATAAATTAAAATGTATTTAGTGACTCCGTTGGGTCTATTTGATTGTAGTAATAAAAAGATGGAGACACTGTGCTTTGCGCGGGTTGTCATTCTTGTTGTAAAACTTCTTCTTCTGGTCAGTTCATGTAATAATCGGAAAATACATAATTTAGAGTTATGAGAAATTTATTTGGTGATGAATCCTGATGAAACCTTGAGCTACGCGCGGACATATACAACACCACCGTACGCACGTTCACTAGCGTCACAAAAACCTAAAAGCGAAAGTAGGCATCGTTGTTCGAATCCTACAAATCTGGGGATTTTAATATTTTCTAATAATGGCAATTCTTTGACAAATTGTTGCCACAAATCAACAATATTTTGCGGCGGAGTGTCGTCCCAGTCGACATTATGTTCCCATAAGGATTTAATAATTAATTTAGCGAGCAAAATAACGGGTGCGACATAGCCCATTAAATCCCAAAGGCGGGCGATATTAGATAAAATATTACGTTTTGTACAACTGCGATTTTCAACATTTACCGAAAACAAGAAATTATCACTAGCGGGCATCCAACGCATACCTAGTATTTTTAAGTTATCGTCAGAATTAAATTCGATGAGTTCAGTGACTCGACTCTCACAAGGAATAGTTGACATAAACGCGGGCGAGTTACTCGAAAACTTTACTAAATCAAAACCTCCAGCGGCGAATAAATCGATCAGCTGTTTTGATAATATAACAGCTTCGTCAACAGATAAACAACTCAATGCTAAATCATCCATATAAAGCGAGTCCTTCTCTATAACCTCTGTGGCAAGCGGAAAGCGTTGTCTCTCGTCTATGGCAAGTTGACGTACGGTGCGCATCGCGAGAAACGGACTGCAAGTCATACCAAAAGTTACACGGTTGAATTCGTACAATTGTAGTGGATCTTGAGTATTAAACCTATAAAGAATGCGTTGATACCGACGAAATTACTCCTGCACTACAATCTGGAGGTACATTTGCCTAATATCAGCGCTAATGGCGACGGCATAAAGTCGAAAATTAAGAATAATGCGGAATAAATCGGTTTGTAAATTCTTACCGGTGTTCAAAATATCGTTAAGCGAGTAACCTGAATCAGTTTTCATACTAGCGTCGAGTACCATTCGTATTTTGGTAGTAATTTTATCATCACGGACAATAATATGGTGCGGTATGATATAATGCGGAGTGTCAACATTAGAAGAATTAACCGGTGTAATATAACCTTTATCTAAATAATCGATTAAAATCTTATCGTATTCTAACTTAATTGCGGGATTTGAAAGTAAGCGGCGTTCTAATGCTAAATACCTACGCTCGGCAGTAGCGCGCGAGTTACCGAGAACAGCGGTATCTTTACACAATGGTAGCGCAACACTATAGCGGCCAGTGACGTCACGCGTAGTCGTCTTTTCAAAAATATCTTCGCATTCTTGTTCGTCAGGAGTGAGAAACGTTTTACTGGGCAGTTCTTCTAATTCAAAAAAGCGTGACAAGCAAGTGTCTTCGTTCGAAGAAAAAACACAATGAGAACTGTAGTACGAATGCGTAGAGGAACTATTATTACTAAGTACAGGAGCGTTACCTAAAATTAAATAACCGAAGCTAGTTTGAATAGCGACGGGTAGCGATTGCGAGCGGAAAACTTTATGCGGTAATAATATGCGAGCAAAAACGTCACTACCTAATATCATATCGACTTCTGCGGGATACGAATAATTTTCGTCAGCGAGTTGCAAGTGAGATAGATACGATAGTGCGGCTGTATCTACTCGGATGTTAGGTAAATTAGAAGCGATGCGGTCGACAACATAAGGTTGCAAGGCAAAAGAAACACTATTATTAAAGCGGGACAAGACATGTAACTGCGTAATTCCTTGAACTTCATTTAAAACATTACCTATTCCCGAAACGTGAGTATTTTTGGCATTATGAATAGGTAAGTTTAAACGTAAACAACAGTTGCGGGTTATAATATCCTTTTGAGAACCACTATCTATGAGAACACGGATAGCTTGCATGTTACCACTTGCGTCTTGCGCGAGGCATACAGCGGTACCTAAAAGCACCGTGGTACATTGCGGAGCGATGCGAGAAGCGTCTATCGGTGTATTTTTTACGCATACACCTATAAGCGAAGGCGGCAAGGAATTGTTACTATTTTGTGTACTTGCGGATAACACATTTTCGGGTGGAACCACGAAACCATGAGCGTTAGCGGATGCGGAAGCGGGATTATTACACAACGTCACCACAGGGTGGCTGGAGTTGTCACTAGACGAATTTAACGAAAGCGTAGTTTTAGCCGTCTGCGCGGGCGTCGGCTGAGATTGCGGCGAACTTTGTTGAAAGTGGAGTAATGAGTGATGAGATTTTGAACAGAACCTACATGTACTCTGCGAATTACAATTGCGAATAGTATGTTGAGAACTCAAACAATTAAAACAAATATTAGGTTTAGAATTTTTAACAAAGTTATAACGTTCCGGCGGCGAAAGGTTATTGAACTTGTCGCAACGGAATAAATGATGCGAGCCCACTGTGCAACAAGTACATGTTTTTTGTGACGAAGTTTGTGGTTGTACATTTAGGTAGGTTTTAAACGAATGCGCGGGGGATTTATCTTTGTGTGCGTTTTGCGTCGTGCGGGATTTATTCTCTGTATGACTGTGGGTAAGCGTGTTATCTGCCCGACTCAGAACTCTATACTGTTCGCGTACAAACTCGATCAGCTGTTTGCTTGTTGGTAAGCCTTTGGAGTCCCGAATGGATAGTTCGAAATGACGCACTGTCTCTATGTCTAAACATTTTAAACCTAAATGTACGAAGATAAAATCGCCTAAGTTATCACTATTAATAGTATTTAAAGCGGATATAGTTGTAGAAAAGAGATCAACAAAGTGTTCAAGTGACTTTGGTGTCGCTTGTGTAATGGGTTTAAGACCCAACAACTTATTTATGTATGAAGTTGCGAGCGAGCGTTCGTCGTTGTATTTTTTACACAACGCGTCCCAAACTACGTGATAATTGTCCCCGGACGGAATTATGCCTTTGCAAACTGATAAGGCTCTGCCCTGCAGTCTTCCCACCAGGTATTGCATTCGTTCGCTGTCACTAAGGGACGTGTTATTATGAATAACAGATCTAAACGTCTCATAGAACGTAGGCCACATTTCAGCGTCTCCGTTAAATACGGGAAGTTCTAGTCGCGGTAATTTTATATGTGACGCTACTTTAGAGCTACTAGCGGTGGCGGGTTCCTGCTTTAAGAGTCCACCATAGCAGCGCTACGAGATAGATTTCGTCTCTTCCCTTCCCCTCACCACAGGCCTTACGTCTCTACGTGCGCGTACGCGGAACCGCAAATGCTACCGAGTGCGCGAGCTCGAGTCGTGGAGTCGCGCATCAGAGGCAACGCGTTTTAGCCGGCTTGTACTCACATTCACATCACCTCAGCTCTACGCACACACATACAAATGCTAACGCATTGTGCATGTACACGACAAATACAAGTAAGAATAAGGTGCGCTCGTTTTTATTAAAAAATATCTCTGCTAGGTAATAGGTGTAGATACCTAAATGAAATGATGATGATGATGGAATGATTGTAGGTACCTATGAGCTATGTTCTAATATAAAATACTCTGGAGACCTGGGGATATTTTTGACTAACAGGTACCAGGTAACATAAGTAGCTAAATGTACCAACATTACATAACAACATAATATAACATCACGCCTGTATTTCCCCGAAGGGGTAGGCAGAGGTGTATAGTACACCCACATTTCGCCAGTTATGTTATAGTCCCATGTAATAGGGGGCGAGCCTATTGCCATTAACCGGGCATAAATCCAGACTCCGGGCTGCTACTGAGAATTTCCTAAAGAAAAAACCCAATAACACTTTGCCCGACCCGGGAATCGAACCCAAGACCCTATGATCAGCAGTCGCGCTTGCGACCACTACACCAACGAGGCAGTCTAAATGTACCGAAATAAAATAATGTCGGTAGGTAGGTCAGTATATACCTACCAATGATTTTTTTACCTACTTATATACCTACAGCTAATTCACAACTTTCTACTATACACACAGTAGGTACAAATATTTATTAAATTTTTTTTTTTTAATCTGGTAGGTACCTACCTTGAAACTTTTGGCCGCAATTATGCTTATTTTTTTTGTTTTTGGGAATATTATAAGACGGAACGCATAGCAAACTTTGCCATTATATTTATTACTACCAAACGCTTTGAATTTTGGAATTTGGCACCCCGAAATAGAAAATTATCTGAAAAAAGTGATAAAAGAGCCGGGCAAAGTTACCTGCAAACCCAACATTGCTCACCTTTGATTTTTCTGAAACTATCAGTTTTATGGCTCTGGTAATAAGACATGTTATAACATAACATGACATCACGCCTGTGTTTCTCCGAAGGGGAAGGCAGAGGTGTATAGTACACCTACATTTCGCCAATTATGTTATAAGTCCCGTGTATAGTATAACGGGCTGGTTTCCGCAACTCCACGTCCAAGCGTGTATTTTGCGTACAAGTCTCATGTAATAGGGGGCGAGCAAATTGCGGGTTGGATCTAATATCGTTTGGCAAGAGTTCGGGGGTAAAAGGGGTTAAAGTTGGTAGGGGTTGGGTCCCTGATTATACAGGTGCTCGGCCAGATTACCTCCTCGTGTGCCTGACGGCTGCTGGTCGTTCGATTCCAAACAATTGGTACTATGGAGAAGAGCCGGCAAGAAACTCCATGGATACACTCTTTTCAAATTATAAATGGTACTATCTTCGTTACTTACATGATATATAAATATTTGTGTAAGAGAAATATAGGTGAATGGCTGAGACAAATTCACTGAAGAAAACTAATTAATGATTTATAATGATAGATGCTTATATGTGATTTCACGGAAAAACAGTCAATTGAATAATTTGTTATCACTTTGGGCAATGTTATGCAGTAAAAACTTGCTAAGTAGTCGTTTATAATCAAGTAGTAAGTCAGATATCACCACTTTGACTTACTTATGGCAAATTAAATACTAAAGTTTACTACTATTAAAGTAGAAGTACTAAGTATAGTATTCATTACACATAAATAAGTATAGTAAGTTTAGTATTTATTCCGTTTCGTTACACATCGAGACTTCGAGACCCCTTCGTGCCTCGGAGAGCACGTAAAGCCGTCGGTCCTGCGCCTGATCTCTCTCCGGTCGTGTCGAATTGCCGTCCCATCGGATTATGAGAGTGAGGGATAGAGAGTGCACCTGTGTTTACGCACACACTTGTGCACTATATATAATATGTCCCGCGCAGATGGCTAGTCTCCATTGAGATTGGCCGCCGTGACCGAAATTCGGCCGGTAGGACATTATTATTATTATTATAGTATTTATTAATTACATGTCACATTAATCATTATTGCCATGCCTTGGGAAAACAACATTTTATATTTACTTTGCCAGGTGTGGGTCAAAGTGGTGATAGCCGCCTTTTATTATAAATGACTCAAAGAGTTTCATTATTGCCCACCTGTACTTGTGCATAAACTGTCAAGCTGTCATGTAACTCTATATTTTTATCAATGAATACCTTTCTTTCCATCAGAAATGAGGAGATTCGCAGGAGAACGAAAGTAACCGACATAGCCCGAAGAATTGCCAAACTTAAGTGGCAGTGGGCGGGGCACATTGCTCGCAGAACGGATGGCCGATGGGGCAGTAAAGTTCTGGAGTGGCGACCGCGTACTGGAAGGCGCAGCGTGGGTAGGCCCCCCACAAGGTGGACCGACGACCTGGTGAAGGTCGCGGGAATCCGCTGGATGCGGAAGGCACAGGACCGGTCGTTGTGGCGATGCTTGGGGGAGGCTATGTCCAGCAGTGGACGTCTTTCGGCTGATATGATGATGATGATGATGACCTTTCTTTTGTATAAAAAACTTTTCCGTTACTTTGATTGTGTCAACCCTGTGTGATTTATTTCATAGTAAGGAAATTCCTGAAAATGTATACATAAAAGTGTATACAAGCTGTTTGCGAGAGTCATTACGAACCGTCTTTCGCGCAGGTTTGAGGACTTCGAGCCTTCCAAACAAGCCGGATTCCGAAAAGACTTTAGCACCGTAGACCACATACATACTCTGCGGCAGGTTATACAGAAGACCAAAGAGTATAACATGCCTCTTTGTTTAGCGTTTGTGGACTACGAGAAAGCCTTCGATTCGATCGAGACTTGGGCTGTACTACAGTTAGGGCATGCAATATTCGCTCGATTTGTCAAGTTGATCAACACTATTCGAATTTTACGAATAGTGTTGATCAACTATTCGAGTTTTTCGAGTTTTACGAATACTTTTTAGATTTTTTAAGATAAAATAATTAATTATTATTTATTTACTGTTGCATTGGAGGATGTCTTCAAGGTTCTGGACTGGAAGGGGCTAGGCATTAACATAAGCGGCGAGTACATCACTCAACTTCGGTTTCCCGACGACATAGTAGTCATGGCTGAGACCATGGAGGACCTCGGTACAATGCTCGATGACCTCAGTAGAGCTTCTGATAGAGTGGGTCCAAAAAATTAATATGAACAAGACAAAGGTTATGTCGAATTCCCATATAGCACCCATTCCCGTAAACATCGGAGAATCTACACTCGAAGTTGTTGAGGATTATGTATACCTAGGGAGGCCTATGTCCAGCAGTGGACGTCTTTCGGCTGAAATGATGAATGAATGATGATGTATACCTAGGACAAACTGTCCAGCTAGGTAAGGCTAGCTTTAAAGTTGTATTTTGATGTATCTACTAATTTTTAAAATCTATTTTTTATTCAAATAATTATGCTCTTTATGATTGCTTAATTTCTTGACAAAGCTTCTTTACAGCTGAACCCATTCTTAGTTATTAAATGACAAGGCCTCTGTACAGCTGCTATAGATTCCAGTATAAAAAAATAAAATAAAAAAAAAACGAAATAATGTATAAAATTATCTTGTATAATATTGCTTTTTAAATTTATTAATTCAGAATTTAAAAAAATGTAAATGACTTATCCAAGTGTTCTTGTATGTTCCTATGGTGATAATAAATAAATTGAAAATTGAAATTGAAGTCCAACTTCGAGAAAGAGGTCAATCGTCGAATCCGACTCGGTTGGGCAGTGTTCGGGAAGCTACGCAATATCTTCTCGTCCAAAATACCGCAGTGTCTCAAGACGAAAGTCTTTGACCAGTGTGTGTTGCTAGTAATTACTTGCACTGAAACGCGGTCGCTCACAATGGGCCTGATAATTAGGCTCAAAGTCACTCAAAGGTCAATGGAGAGGGCTATGCTCGCAGTGTCCCTGCGTGATCGAATCAGAAATTAGGAGATTCGCAGGAGAACGAAAGTAACCGACATAGCCCGAAGAATTGCCAAACTTAAGTGGCAGTGGACGGGGCACATAACTCGCAGAACGAATGGCCGATGGGGCAGTAAAGTTGACAGTGGACGTCTTTCGGCTGAAATGATGATGAAAAGTGTATCCACAGTGTTGATACAACTTTGCCAGGTGTGTGTAGATTCCACAGGTGCCCAGCAGCATAGCTGGCGGGTGAGCCGCTGGCTGGTGGTACCTGATGGAAATTGGCGACAGGCCGGTGGTAAAGCCGGTGGTATATGTCGATGCTCCATAACATTGCCCACTTAGTTGGAACACATAGCGAAGTCATTGCGTGTATATTGTTAATGGATTTAATATTTTTGCCTATCGGTTTATGTCGGCCTCAAATACCAACGTTCTAAAACTAGAAATGGATTGAAAATTTAATACGAGCAAAATTAAGAACATTGACAAATGTATAAATTTGCCCATTTCTTCAACTGTAATTTTTCAAAGTAAGATTTTTTACCTATACATATATATAAATAAACTCGTTCTTAGTTACATTTCTCATGTTGTTATTCACTCGATTTATGTTTATTATAACACTACGTATCCAGTGACGCTGGCGTTGTACTATTTCCCGCCATCCACGCGATTTCCAACCCCGGGTGCGCTTGAGCGGGCTCATTCGTTGCCAGATTCACAAGTTCAATGAATGAATAGGTAGTTTAGGTTTTACTGCAAATATTTGTCGTATTTAGTACAGTCGACCGCACGTCAGTGGTAACAGTTTGACCTTGACACTGTCTTTATTTCGTAACAGTAATTCAAGTGTTACCACTGCAGTGCGATTGACTGCACTAGCATTCTGCTGATATCACTACCCCCCCCCCCCTTGCCTTGCCTTCCCCTTTTAGGATGGAACTAATTATTAATTTTTTTGGAGCATAACTTATTATATTTGGAGCGGCTGCGCCCCCCCCCCCAAGGTTGCCATAACTACGTCCGGAGATTTCCGGACATGTCCGGAAATTTGGTTCTTTGTCCGGAATGTGGGGTTAATTCTAAGGTGTCCAGAATGCGGGGGTTATTCTAAGGAGTCCAGAATTTCTTCACCCTCATCTCAACTTCCGCAACGGTCGCAAAATTAGAAATTTCAAAGAAAATATATGGATTTTACTGCAAATTTCCAGGAGTTTCTCCGAATTTTCTTATTTTGATCTAGCAACCAACCCTACCCATGGGCCACTTTATGCGCCCCAATGGTTGGGAACCCATGTTACAGATATAATGTAGGTAATAGGTAGGCACTTCTCTCTTTCTCTCATTTTACGCGCGAACATTCAAATATTTTGCATAACATTAATAATATTATTTTGCACACATTTTTCTTGGCTTCCCTATCTTTAAATAGGTACACATTTTTTTTCTTTTACCTTCACTATCAAATGGTGTGTATAATAAATGTACTAATATCGTAAATGCGTATTCTATTAGTATTCTGTCTGGACCGCAGCCGAGCGCAGGTCCACCTCGTACAACTGCCGCAGCAGACTGATTGAACGAATTGAAAGAGACAGCGTCCAACGAATTCCGCGCGCTAAAAAGGGACAGCGAATGTGAGCGTGCGAGTATTTTAAAAGGTCGTAAGCACCGAATCATTTACTTGTTTATTACACGAAAACTACTCAATAAATCAAAAAATTGACTTGCACAATTGAAGAAATAGTTATTACCTACATATCAAAATAAAAATTATATTGAAATACCGTAGGGTGTCTGAGATCCTGGACAAAACGTGTGCAAAACAATGAATTTTCATGTTATTTTTCCGTCGAGATTTTTTTTTCCAATCGTGTTTTTACGCTTATGCGATCAAAGAAAAAATGTCAAAATTAATTTTTTTCAAAACCTCGAACTCGTAGCTTTCGTAGATATACGAGTTGTGATACGACTTTGGTGACCAAATCCGTGCTGCGGCCTCTTAAAACGGGAGAATTATTGCGGGATAAAATACATGCCTCAGTATGTTTAATTGTGGAGAACATGTTATCGAATTCTGTTAATATAGAATAATTAGGTTCGAAATCTTGATTGATTGATAATTCTAAATCGATCTTTTGATCTAAAGCGGTTACAAATTCTGAGCGAGTAGTGTCTATTATTTTAGACTTACAAAGAAATAAATTAGCGTATTCAGCACTAATCGCGGTGTCAGCAATACTTTCAAAGAGTGATTTTACGTTTGAAAAGTACGACGCCATTTTAGCGTCGAGCTTACGGATCTCTAATATGGCGGTGCCCGAAGGCGCGACGCTAGCTCGAGTTGGCGGCATGATCGAAACCTAACTAAAACCTATATACCTACCTACTACAAAGGTAGGCGTCCGGTGAGATGGACCAAAATGAAGCGGCTGGCTCAGATGCGAGGGACCTGAACCAGGAAGCGTTACTGGCTCGCGGGGCCAGTAATTACAATGGGGGGGAGAGAATTAGTGGACTGTATAGATTTTGCTGGCTATAGGTTTAGAGTATAGGTGGGGCTGGGGTATGGGAACACTTACTTGGTCTCTGGTGGTCTGGCTCCCAAACACCACAGCGCGAAGACACAACACACACAAATATGAAGCCTTCGGGCTAAATTAGCGATATTGTTAATAAGCGGGTTAGTCGATCATGTCCTTTGGCGGAGCGAGGAGCGGCGGCGGAGCGCGACTTCACTTTATGGTGGTTGAGCGAGCACTAAAGAGAATATAACCACTACGTTATAGCGAGCACTGCGCGAGCGGCGCGGTGTGTCCAAATATGGCGGCGGACGCGACAAGGCGGCGGCGTTGGGTTTTCGCGGGAAACCACACTGCTCGATAGCGTCTTCTTGTTCTTTGTGTTGGCAGCCATGTCGTGTAAGACCATTCAGCGTGGAGCGGGAAAGGGCAAGGAGAAGTAAAAGGGCTGTGATTGGATGGGTAGGGTATAGAAAGTAGGGAGGGAAGAAGCCAGCAAATCTACCTAGCTTGTTACTAACGATGCGGATTGCCAACCAACTAAATCGAATTTAAGGCCTAACCAAAAATCAAATAGCAATCACAACCTTTGCAATCTATCTTCCCCATTTTGTACCAACATATCATTTCAGCCTTAAGACGTCCACTGCTGGACATAGGCCTCCCCCAAGCAAATGTTGGGGGGATATGCCATAATCGCCACGCTTGGCAGGCGGATTGGCGATCGCAGTTGGTTGGTTAAATACTCAGAGAACGCTGCTGCCCATCCTCTGGTGAATCCCTTAGTCGCCTTTTACGACACCCATGAGAAAAGATAAGGGTGGTGCAATTCTTTGCGTCCGGCACCGCACGGACGACCAACATATATCTTTAATGAATAGTTGTCTCAAATAGCACACATTTTACGGAATCTTCTGAAACAGCCCTTTGTTTTCTAAAAACAAAAATAGGTCGGACAAATATTATATTTTTCAAATATTTGTCGACCACTTCCGTACTCAGTCCGGAACAAGTTAGACAGCTCTGATAAAATACACGCAAGTTAAGCGCTCCAAAGCATGAAAATTACTTACGGAAATTATTGTATTGTATGAAAATTAAAGGACTTTATTTACCTGAGATTAACCCGATGCTCAGCCTGTCTGACAGCAGAATGTCGATGCTGCTGCTGCCTCATGCTGACCTGGTACTGCCTCAAATATGCCTCCACTTTCCCCTCACTCGCCTCATTTCTGACCCTTCGCGTCCTCCCAGATTCCTCCTTAACTCTCCGAGGCTTCTCCTCCTTCTTATCCTTAGCTTCAACAGGAGTACTCATGGCGAAGTTCCCTCCGTTATTAAAGTTGAGAGGATCAAAATCATTTCTTTGTGAACTCTGGGTCTTATTGACTTTTTCATTTTTCGCTCGGTACTGAGATTTTGGAACAACTTGGCTGTATATCGGTATCTGATTCGACATGCTTAAAAGACTAGCTTTGGTTCGAAAATATAGTTTTAATATTTTTGATTTTTTTTCTACTAGAGGTAGGACCTAATGTGTTACTTTGGTTTTTGCTAATTGACTCTATATCTACAGGAACGCGGGATTTTGTTTACTAATTAGTAAAATAGGCCTATATTTGATTGGCTGTTTGATATCACAAGTATCTCGAAACTAAATTAATATTCAGGTCATTATGAGTTTCGACCTTTTCATTTTTGTGTTTTAATTTATGCACTTCACCGGATTAAATTTTCACAGCGCCATTTTGATCACGGAGAAATCCTGTAACAAAGAAAGAAACTATTAATATGAGGCACAAAGAGTTAGAAAGGTCAATAAAAATAAACTACAATGGCTCAGCGATATAATTGACTTCCGATGTGAACGTGAAGTGTAGAGGTCGATCGTACGATTACCCGACCGCGACCTCTTGAACTACTTAACTCGTACAAGTTAACTAGCACGTGTAGCACAAGAGAACTTCTGATATTCATGAACTGCTAAGTTTTCCGTTGAAGTCAAAGCAACTGTTCTGCAATATCTACCACCGAGAAAGTCACATCTTTGCATTATAAGTAAAACGGCGTGAATAGGAATGCAGGGGCAAAAGTGGGCAAGGATTTTAACATTGAAATATGATACTTTGTTGTCCACAAATACTTGAAAAATGTTCTGCCATAATTTGGTAAACGTTCAAGTCTTGATTCTTACCTTCTTACCCCTTCATTCCTATTCATTCCGTTTTACGGTATACGTCGGATATCATGATATTACATGACAATCCTATGATATAATTAATTCATCCTGATAATGGAGTGAGCCATCGCAGCCAATCTTAGTCCACATCTGGACATTGAAAGAAGCTTTTATCGAGCAGTAAGTGGCACTAAGCAGTTTAAAAGTAACATAAGCAATCCATTACTGCCCCACTGCTGGGCACGCGCCTCTTTTCAGAAAGGCCTTAGTCCACCACGCTGACCTACTGCGGATTGGCACTTGGCAGACTACACACACCATCAAGAACTGTATGGAGCATTCTCAGATTCCCTCAAAATGTTTTCCTTCACCGTTAAAGCAAGTGATAATCATATCACATACGCAAGTGGATCCAAAAAAGTCAGAAAAAGGCAACATAAATCGCCTACAATCCTTCTAAACCACAAAATATTCCTACAAAATGGTCCCTAATCCCCGTATAACATTTAATACCTCATTCTACATACTCCACATACATGGAACTCTTTGAACAGCTAAAACAAAAGTGTGTTGATGAGGTGGTCTCTAACGCAAGCGGTTTTACGCTGAAAGCGACGGATTACAAGCTTTTGAAGCCCTATGAGAAAGGTACTGACTTGAAATAGGACATACATTTTGTATGGGAGGACGGTGGAGAAAATGTGTAATTTTTTGACGATCCCGTATGGAACTTAATTGTTGGAACATTCAGTAATTGTCTTGTCCCAACAAAGCATCTTGCTAGTTTTCTAATAGGTCTTGTGGTATTTTGTATTTAAGTCTTCAGAGATCTTTAAAGTCATTGATGAGATGGTTTGCCAGGATGTTCGGATGGCGATGTATTATTTCCTTATAGGATTTGGCATCAGTTTTGATTTATTTTTTATGGTCAGAATTTCTAAGTCATGGTGTAATGCCTCGTTTGGTACAAACCATACTGCATTGGTTATGATACGCTAAAGCTTGTTTTGGAATCTCTGAATGATCTCTATGCTAGAGCGTGATGCTGTGCCCCATAGCTGATTGCCATATTATGTCCATATAGGATTTATTATGGCTTTATCAAGAAGGATTAACATGTTCCGAATATCATGTCTGTTAGTGCATGTGGGATTTGGGTCTTTCTGAAGCTGCATCTACGATACAGGAAAAAGGAGAAAATACTCTGATGTGTCCCTACCCCGAGCAATAGAATCATGAATTTTTACATGACATTAAAAATTATGGTATAGCTTAAGATTTCCTTGATTGCGTTTACAAGAGACTGTCCACAGCCGGGCATAGCAAAGTCCATGGATGTAGTGAATAGTGCACCCTGGGCACGGGCTATCTCTTCTTCGGGGGTCCTTATTGTCAGTGGCTAATATTCTGGAAAGGGAGTTGCCCGACCTGGATCAGTTTTTTTTTCAGTGTGAAAAAGCCTCATGGACGCACTCCTCCTGGGGAAGGCGGAGCCAGTGTCGGACTCTTACCGACTAAAAACCACCACGGTGTTCCTCTAAAGACCCTTGGCCGGGGGCGTGGGAAAATTTTATCCTCCCAACCATCCCCAGGGGGGTTTCTCCGCGTGTCCCTCTGATTTAAGCAGAGGACACAGTGGAGGAGCAGGGAGGATTAATATACAAATCGAAATAGAGCTACAAATTGCAAAAAACGTAAAGAAGTTTTCGATCGATATACAACGCGAAATAGAGCTACAATTTGCAAAAAACGCAAAGAAGTTTTCGATCGCCTCAGCTAGTGGGATATTCCATATTCCCAATATAATTGGGAAAAGGCGCGGAGGACGATGACTCATAGAACGTGATTTTTGACAAAACTATAACCGGATATCCAGTCCAAATTTATTTTAAGCAGAAATGCAATAAAACGACTACCCGTTTTTTTGTCAAGTTAATAGAACCAAAATACTTACTAGGCCTATACATAGAAGTCCCAAGTGGGTAGTTCGCTATGAAAATTGCTTTACGATAGGCACTTAAGAGGCTGACAACACCTAAAAAATCAGACCTCTGCGGTCACTGTCGTTTCGTACAGAAATGAAAGAGAGGCAACGAGCCGAGGGACGTCGGATACGCCGCTCAACTTGAATTAAAATTAACAATTTTATTTTTTAATAAAAAACTAAAAGCTTATTTGAAAAACAGAAACAACAAATGTTTAGATTATTGTCTTTCTCAAATGTTTTCTTAATTTTATTTATAATATTTAGTAAATAATAGAGATCGTTTGCTTTAAAGCATGTTTTGAGAGGTTAGTTTACAATTATTTTCCATCGAGAAAACTTCAAGCAAACGTGTTTTGGGCACAATACAGTTTCAGAAAATACGATCAAGATTAACATATATTTTTTTCACTGCCACAAACTGAATACATACAGCTAAAAATGTTTTTAAAAGAAGCCTATTTGGGATATTTGGCTGTTGTCAGCGTCTTAAGGGCGCGTTTTCATATCAGGCAAAATTATGCTGTTTTTCGGTACATTTTAAGGAATAACCAAACAAAATCCAATATAACAAATAACTACCTCGTATAGATTGGTTCTTCATCTTCAAATGATAGGAACTTGATCATCGAAAATTTTAGTTTTTTATAATGTAAAATCGATCTGTCGTTGCCATTTTTCACAAATTGGGTTGAGTTTAGGTACATTTTTTCTGCTATTATTAAAATATTTTAATATTTCTAAAAATACTATTTGTTGGCAAACATATTCAATTCTTAATGCAATTTTTTTTTTTTATCTAAATGCCATAAATAGTCGCAGAAAAAATTAAAACCGAAACTTATTTTTTCACATTTTTTTCTCTTCTTGATGAATCTTAACCGATTGCATTAGGGGTTATTTTATTTTTGATACCCGTCTTGATTTATTGCACAAGCATTTTGAATGAAACTAGTCCGCGCGCGATCGCCGTCGAGACTGGACACGTATCGCCTGTTTGGAGCGCCTCGAGTTGAAAAAGATCGCTATACAAACACAAAATATTCGATAAACAAAATTTGATACTTGAAAAAGTAAGATTTTTATTTTGCTATAAAAAAAATTGTAAGTAGGGTTTCTAAAAGCCTATTCGTCCTGGACTTGGAGTGACCTGAAGGTGTACTTCGGTGACTGCTACTGGAACTCCTTGACGTGTTGTACTAGGTGAGCCGAGTTTGGGCTCGTTTTGTTAGTTATGATGAGACCTTACCTCCGGACTTGATGTAGTGACCTGAAGGTGTACTTCGATGACTGCTACTGGAACTCCTTGACGTGTTGTACTAGGTGAGCCGAGTTTGGGCTCGTTTTATTAGTTATGATGAAACCTTGTAACGAGGCTAAACTCGTTACGCTGCTCACCACCTTATTTGGATTTCCTGGCCACTTTATAAAACTTTACCTATCCAAATTCAAAATTTAAAATTCTTCCATAATTTTCTATTTTTTACTTAAAACAACAGACTTATATCGCAGCCTTGGCCGGGCATGGACGTGTCTGACCATTACAGTTTTTTTATATTATTTTACTTATACAGTTTCCATATTATACGCTGAAAGACACTCATGTGTCTGTGACTCTGTCTTATAATCATTATATTATTTTATTAACAAATAGTCAATGTATCAAGTTACCAGTTAGTGAGATACAGTATACCCAAAACGTTCCTGTTGTGTTTTTATTGTTTGTGCCGACCTACCAACCTACCTACCTACCTGAATCCAGCCCGAGCTAGCTGCATGGACATAGCAGCAGCTCAATTGTTTTATAGTCGGAGTTGACCTACCACTCCTCCGGCCCTCCGTACTACTGGCCCTCTGTGCCCTCATACCTCAGAGGAGTTCCATACCTCCATACCACTAGTTCCTGCAGTTCCTGTACCACTAGTTCCTGTTGTTCCTGAGTTCTGTTCCTGTAGTTCCTGTTCTCCTCCTACTTCCGTGTGTCACCGTGTGCCAAGCCACCGAACCTTCGACCCTGCGAGTTCTCCTGCCTGAGCTTCCCACACCGGCCACGACGTGACAACCTTACCTCCGGATTTGACGGAGTGACCTAAAGGTGTACTTCGGTGACTGCTACTGGAACTCCTTGACGAGTTGTACTAGGTGAGCAGAGTTTGGGCTCGTTTTGTTAGTTATGATGAGACCTTACCTCCGGAACTGATGGAGTGACCTGAAGGTGTACTTCGATGACTGCTACTGGAACTCCTTGACGTGTTGTACTAGGTGAGCCGAGTTTGGGCTAGTTTTGTTAGTTATGATGAAACCTTACCTCCGGACTTGATGGAGTGACCTGAAGGTGTACTTCGGTGACTGCTACTGGAACTCCTTGACGGGTTGTACTAGGTGAGCCGAGTTTGGGCTCGTTTTGTTAGTTATGTTGAGACTTTACCTCCGGACCTGATGGAGTGACCTGAAGGTGTACTTCGGTGACTGCTACTGGAACTCCTTGACGGGTTGTACTAGGTCAGCCGAGTTTGGGCTCGTTTTGTTAGTTATGATGAGACCTTACCTCCGGACCTGATGGAGTGACCTGAAGGTGTACTTCGGTGACTGCTACTGGAACTCCTTGACGTGTTGTACTAGGTGAGCCGAGTTTGGGCTCGTTTTGTTAGTTATGTTGAGACTTTACCTCCGGACCTGATGGAGTGACCTGAAGGTGTACTTCGGTGACTGCTACTGGAACTCCTTAACGTGTTGTACTTGGTGAGCCGAGTTTGGGCTGGTTTTGTTAGTTATGATGAGACCTTACCTCCGGACCTGATGGAGTGACCTGAAGGTGTACTTCGATGACTGCTACTGGAACTCCTTGACGTGTTGTACTAGGTGAGCCGAGTTTGGGCTCGTTTTGTTGGTTATGGTGAGACCTTACCTCCGGACTTGATCGAGTGACCTGAAGGTTACTTTGGTTACTGCTACTGGAAGTAAAACGGCGTGAATAGGAATGCAGGGGCAAAAGTGGGCAAGGATTTTAACATTGAAATATGATACTTTGTTGTCCACAAATACTTGAAAAATGTTCTGCCATAATTTGGTAAACGTTCAAGTCTTGATTCTTACCTTCTTACCCCTTCATTCCTATTCATTCCGTTTTACGGTATACGTCGGATATCATGATATTACATGACAATCCTATGATATAATTAATTCATCCTGATAATGGAGTGAGCCATCGCAGCCAATCTTAGTCCACATCTGGACATTGAAAGAAGCTTTTATCGAGCAGTAAGTGGCACTAAGCAGTTTAAAAGTAACATAAGCAATCCATTACTGCCCCACTGCTGGGCACGCGCCTCTTTTCAGAAAGGCCTTAGTCCACCACGCTGACCTACTGCGGATTGGCACTTGGCAGACTACACACACCATCAAGAACTGTATGGAGCATTCTCAGATTCCCTCAAAATGTTTTCCTTCACCGTTAAAGCAAGTGATAATCATATCACATACGCAAGTGGATCCAAAAAAGTCAGAAAAAGGCAACATAAATCGCCTACAATCCTTCTAAACCACAAAATATTCCTACAAAATGGTCCCTAATCCCCGTATAACATTTAATACCTCATTCTACATACTCCACATACATGGAACTCTTTGAACAGCTAAAACAAAAGTGTGTTGATGAGGTGGTCTCTAACGCAAGCGGTTTTACGCTGAAAGCGACGGATTACAAGCTTTTGAAGCCCTATGAGAAAGGTACTGACTTGAAATAGGACATACATTTTGTATGGGAGGACGGTGGAGAAAATGTGTAATTTTTTGACGATCCCGTATGGAACTTAATTGTTGGAACATTCAGTAATTGTCTTGTCCCAACAAAGCATCTTGCTAGTTTTCTAATAGGTCTTGTGGTATTTTGTATTTAAGTCTTCAGAGATCTTTAAAGTCATTGATGAGATGGTTTGCCAGGATGTTCGGATGGCGATGTATTATTTCCTTATAGGATTTGGCATCAGTTTTGATTTATTTTTTATGGTCAGAATTTCTAAGTCATGGTGTAATGCCTCGTTTGGTACAAACCATACTGCATTGGTTATGATACGCTAAAGCTTGTTTTGGAATCTCTGAATGATCTCTATGCTAGAGCGTGATGCTGTGCCCCATAGCTGATTGCCATATTATGTCCATATAGGATTTATTATGGCTTTATCAAGAAGGATTAACATGTTCCGAATATCATGTCTGTTAGTGCATGTGGGATTTGGGTCTTTCTGAAGCTGCATCTACGATACAGGAAAAAGGAGAAAATACTCTGATGTGTCCCTACCCCGAGCAATAGAATCATGAATTTTTACATGACATTAAAAATTATGGTATAGCTTAAGATTTCCTTGATTGCGTTTACAAGAGACTGTCCACAGCCGGGCATAGCAAAGTCCATGGATGTAGTGAATAGTGCACCCTGGGCACGGGCTATCTCTTCTTCGGGGGTCCTTATTGTCAGTGGCTAATATTCTGGAAAGGGAGTTGCCCGACCTGGATCAGTTTTTTTTTCAGTGTGAAAAAGCCTCATGGACGCACTCCTCCTGGGGAAGGCGGAGCCAGTGTCGGACTCTTACCGACTAAAAACCACCACGGTGTTCCTCTAAAGACCCTTGGCCGGGGGCGTGGGAAAATTTTATCCTCCCAACCATCCCCAGGGGGGTTTCTCCGCGTGTCCCTCTGATTTAAGCAGAGGACACAGTGGAGGAGCAGGGAGGATTAATATACAAATCGAAATAGAGCTACAAATTGCAAAAAACGTAAAGAAGTTTTCGATCGATATACAACGCGAAATAGAGCTACAATTTGCAAAAAACGCAAAGAAGTTTTCGATCGATATACAACGCGAAATAGAGCTACAATTTGCAAAAACGCAAAGAAGTTTTCGATCGATATACAACGCGAAATAGAGCTACAATTTACAAAAACCGCAAGAAATTTTTAATTTCGTGGACTACCCGAGGCGAATGCTTCAGCATTTGCCTCAACGTTAGTACTTTTTAGGTAGGCCTGATAAGAAGGCTCAAAGTCACTCAAAGGGCAATGGAGAGGGCTATGCTCGGAGTGTCCCTGCGTGATCGAATCAGAAATGAGGAGATTCGCAGGAGAACGAAAGTAACCGACATAGCCCGAAGAATTGCCAAACTTAAGTGGCAGTGGGCGGGGCACATTGCTCGCAAAACGGATGGCCGATGGGGCAGTAAAGTTCTGGAGTGGCGACCGCGTACTGGAAGGCCTACCCCGCACTGCGATTTTTCCTCGCGCGATTTTTTATCGCAAAATCTGTAACACATGGAATCATATGCAGGTGCCCGCACTGCGAATAAAAATCGCGCTGCAAGAAAACATTTGCCGCAGATTACGCGCGACAACGCGCGACAGTATTCTGTAACACATGGAATCATATGCAGGTGCCCGCACTGCGAATAAAAATCGCGCGTTACGGTATGGGGGGACGTCGCCCGCGTCGGGGGTCGGGGTAAATAGGTGCCAGTCGGTCCGCCGACTCCGCGGCAGGCGGCAGCTCTCAGTCACGCATCAATGTTTGTAGTAGGATGTCGCGCTCTCCGTCTCACGCTCGGGCAGTGCCAGAAAACGATGTCGATGTAGAGCAATTAATAACGTAATGTCTGTTTTTTCTTACTTCTGTTTTTTAGTGGCATGTCTTTTTAATGCAATTCGTCAATAATAATTATCAAAAGACATTATGTTAACAATTTCACACACTAAATAACATTTTCAACACACTTGCTCGTAAAGTGGCTCTTATTGAATCGCTTTTAGGTTCATAAGTGTTTGTGTTGGTCTGGGTGTTTATATAAGTATTATATCCATTGTCGAGTACCCATAGTACAGTCGACCGCACATCGGTGGTAACACTTTGACATTAGCAGCATCTTTATTTCGTAAGCAGTAAGGGCGGTTTTCGAATTGAAGTGTTACCACTGTCATGAAGTCGACTGTACAAGCTCTGCTTAGTTTGGGACTGTGTGATGTGTGTGACTGGTGCTGTGTAAAATGTACTACTAAAACTTGTTCATACGTCTGAGTGTAATGACCCCTTAAGAGGTTTCATTATCACGTCGTATGTCGATAGTATTGCCTCGTAGTACGCTAAAAACGTAAACGTAATAGTACTTAAACTTGTTCATACGTCTGAGTATAATGACCCCCTAAAGAGGTTTTCAATAACACGTCTTATGTCTATAGCATTACCGCGTAGTACACTAAAAATGTTATCGTAAAAGTTTTAAATACGGATGAGTATAATGACCCGTTAAGAGATTTTCACTAACACGTTGTATGTCGATAGTATTGTTGCGTATTACCCTAAAAACGTAAACGTAAAAGTTGTTCATACGGATGAGTACAATGACCCCTTAAGATTTTTTTTAATAACACGTTGTATGTCGATGCAGTCGATGTATAACCGCGTAGCGTAGTACGCTATCGATATACGTGTTATTGAAATCCTCTTAAGGGGTCATTGTACTCATCCGTATGAACAACTTTTACGTTTACGTTTTTAGGGTAATACGCAACAATACTATCGACATACAACGTGTTAGTGAAAATCTCTTAACGGGTCATTATACACATCCGTATTTACAACTTTTACGATAACGTTTTTAGCGTACTACGCGGTAATGCTATCGACATAAGACGTGTTATTGAAAACCTCTTAAATGGTCATTATACTCATACGTATGAACAAGTTTTAGTACTATTACGTTTACGTTTTTAGCGTACTATGAGGCAATACTATCGACATACGACGTGATAATGAAACCTGTTAAAGGGTCATTGTACTCATCCGTATGATCTTCGATGGTGAGCCGAGTTTGAGCTAGTTTTGTTAGTTATGATGAGACCTTACCTCCGGCCCAAACTCGGCTCACCTAGTATAACACGTGAAGGAGTTCCAGTAGCAGTAACCAAAGTAACCTTCAGGTCACTCGATCAAGTCCGGAGGTAAGGTCTCACCATAACCAACAAAACGAGCCCAAACTCGGCTCACCTAGTACAACACGTCAAGGAGTTCCAGTAGTAGTCACCGAAGTACACCTTCAGGTCACTCCATCAGGTCCGGAGGTAAGGTCTCATCATAACTAACAAAACGAGCTCAAACTCAGCTCACCTAGTACAACACGTCAAGGAGTTCCAGTAGTAGTCACCGAAGTACACCTTCAGGTCACTCCATCAGGTCCGGAGGTAAGGTCTCATCATAACTAACAAAACGAGCCCAAACTCGGCTCACTTAGTACAACACGTCAAGGAGTTCCAGTAGCAGTCACTGAAGTACACCTTCAGATCACTCCATCAAGTCCGGAGGTAATTCGTAAAAATATAAACAGCAAAAATATGTTTTTTGTAGGTAGTAGGTACCTACCAAAATTTAATTACAAAGAAATACGTAAAAAAAAATGAATCTTTCAAAGTATCAAAATGAGTTCACTTGACTACTATTATCAAAGTTAGCGAGCGTACACTTGTGTGTATGACCCGTGTCAATGTAGTAGTTCGATTCTGTACCTATCAATTTTGCGAACGCGTCCTTAACGTAGCTACCCCACTGAAATATTTACCAAACTGCGGGTATGTATGCGTGTGTGTGTGTGTGTGTGTGTGCGTGTGTTTGTACTCGACATGAGACCAACCGTTTTGTTTGAAGCTTTACAACGTTATTACGTTTTAAGTTTTACAGACCCCCACGACCCCTCATATTTGCATGTTGACAAAAGTATCTCATCTTCGTGCCCTGGTGCCAAATTACTTGGGGTTTCTTCTTCTTCCATTCTTCTATGTCAGCCGTCATCTCATAATTTGCTCCCTTTCCATCCATATCATTATTCACGCAATCCATCCATCTTTTCATTAGCCTTCCTCTCCCTCTCCATCCATGAACATTTATATTCATAACTCTCTTAGTTTCATGCTTTTCATGCCTCTTCACATGCCACACCAAGAGAAAGGATATCTTTTCAACTTCATTTATGATTATGACAAACTCCGACTTCTCCTTCTTCTTTTTCAGACTTTTCCTGTCTTATGTTTGACATGTCTATCTTCAGGATAACGGCATTGACCAGCAGGCGTAGCATGACCACTGTAGACAAGAGATTTATCTACCGAAGAATCGACAAAACTACATTGTATAGAACTTTATCTGTCGTTTTGTCTATTCTTTCGTAGACAAAACGCTTGTCTACAGTAGTCATGCTACGCCTGCAGACCAGTAAGAGGACTGCAGAGGTTTGATAGCAGTCGCTCCGTATAAAAACGTGCGTCAGGCTGGCCCGGCCCCGGTGGCTTTAGGTCGCGAGATATATATTATCCGAATGTACTCCTCTTCAGAAGCATTTGTACTTACTACATTTTCAATGTACCGCTCTAATAAAAAAATAGAAGTATTTGGCCCGGCGGCCAGCCTGACGTTTTCAGCCCGGCCCCATCTGTACCACGACAACTACCAAACTTGCTGAAAAATTGGTGCCACAGAAAGGATGTACTCCGTAAAATACACGTACATAGTGCTTAATTTAATCTTAAAACCTAATATTTTCCGAGATATTAAGGTGTTAAAGGGGCCGGGCTGAAAAAAGGTATCGACAGCTTTAACTGGATAACCACGAAAGCTATCAATACCTATCCCCTAGGTACGACATAATCTCCGGCAAATTTAGAACACTTGTACTGCTTTCGTTTCAAATTAAACCCTCTAAATATATAAATATAAGTAATTTAAATTCGGCTGGCCCGGCCACTTTTAGTCGTTAATATCACTCTCAATATCATATCAATTTCTTTAAGAAGGCGATCTTTGCATTCCTATTAGGGCATGCATTTCGAAATTTCGAAACTTCATAGTTTCGAAATTTCGGACCATATTTGTATGTTTTTCAATTTCGAAATTGACACCCCTAGTTTCGAAATTTCGAAACTTATTTATTTAGAGACCGACGGCTTTGTAATGTTAAATCGTCAACAGAACTCCACATCTACTCTAGATTAGTCTATATAAGAGCTTTTTCAGCGGCAGTCTACATTTGAAACCGACTTTAGAATCTTTGCCAGCAGTTGAATTTATGACAATCTACAATCTAGCATTCCGAAGAACCGATTTTTCATTTTGAAATTCGTTTACCTTATTCGATTCGTTTGATTTTTTATTTCGTTATGATTATAACCCTTTTATATTTATTTGTAACTTTGAGGATTTGCACAAGTGAGTGAAAAAGGACCCATCTGTTTAAACTTAAATTCGCGGATGGGAAAATTGTCTCTTCTAATCCGTGTCTAGCAACAGTGACTAAAGGGACAACTGTTTCTCTCATTTAACAAGACACTATGATGGAGGAATGAAGAGGAGTGCGTTAGTTCTGTTTTTCAAGAAAGGTGGTAAATCCTTGTTGAGGGTTACAGACCATCCATATCAATCCTGAGTCATGTATACAAGCTAACTGAACGCGCCAGAAGACTCAACGATATCTAGCCACGAGCCGAAAGAAAAGTTGTGTCGAGACGTGGACACTGACAGTTGGGCTAGTCCACAAATTGAAACTCCCAGCAAGCTATACTTCTTTGAAGGATAAAATAGGATCCGTAACAAGACCAGTAACGCACCAAAGTGACAGACATAGCTTATACAATCGACAAGCTGAAGTGGATAAAGTGCTTGAGTGGAATCTTCAACTGTAGCATAGGATGTTCCCAGCTAGGTGAACCATAGACCTGGTGGAAAAAGTATCTGGGGTGGACTAAATGCGGAAGACGGAGGACCGAGTGTCGTGGCGAATCTTGGAAGAGACCTACCTACATATGTCCAGCAGTGGACTGAGATAGGTTGAGTTGAATAGCATCGTAGACTATGTCCAGTCGGCAGATTGAAAGAAAGACCGAAGAGAG
The DNA here is from genome assembly GCA_949699075.1 of Asteroscopus sphinx. NCBI lineage: Eukaryota > Metazoa > Arthropoda > Insecta > Lepidoptera > Noctuidae > Asteroscopus > Asteroscopus sphinx. Next base: position 18,095,640 of record OX453024.1, read on the forward strand.
CACTTAGCTGCTGCGTGTTTGTGGACTACGAGAAGGCCTTCGGGCCGGTTTGGCTGGATACTCTTAAACGATTGAGATGGTATATCCCCCAAACTGTTCACTGATGTTTTAGAGGACGTCTTCAAAACACTAGATTAGACGGGGAAGGGTATTGACGGAAAAGACGAGGAGAACATCTCTTCGCTTTGCCGATGACATCGTTGTAATTAATAACAGTCACTGAAACAGTTGAGCGAGATGCTTCATGCCTAAATGATGTTCCTTAGCGTATCGGTCTCGGTATGAATCTGGACAAGACCTTGGCATTCAAGATCATGTTCAATACCCATTTCACGCAGTGTGCTGAGGCCGATCCTCGTCAAAGTAATGATGCTAGAAGTTATGCAGGAATGTGTCTAAATAGGAAATGTGTCTAGTTGTTAGTATAACTTCAAGAAAGAATTAACAATGCCAAGACGTGGACAGTGTGAACACTGAGAGTTTGGCTAGTCCACAAATTCAAAGTCGTTCAGCAAACTATGGAGTGAGCTATGCTTGGAGTTTCTTTGAAGGATGAAATTATCCGGAGAAGTACCAGTGTCCAACATAGCTTGTAGAATTAGCAAGCCAAAGTGGGAATGGGCAGGCCATGTCTGCCATAGAACCAATGACCTTTGGAGTAGACGAATCCTTGAGTAAAGACCGCAAAAAACGCAGCGGAGGGCGCCCTCCAGCCAGGTGAACCGACGACCTAAAGGGGTGGACTGGATGCGGAAGTTAAAGGATTGTGTGTTGTAGCTCAACTTGGGAGTAGCCTATATCCAGTAGTGGACTGCATTATTCTTAGTATTAGGAGTTCTAAATATTTCCTTCAATTTCGAAATTTCGAAATTTCGAAACTGATGAGACCAATTTCATAAGCTAATTTCGAAACTGAAAATGTATGAAACTGCATGCCCTAATGCCTATACAGCAGTACATCAATGCAGTTTGAGTCCTGTGTCTATCAGCCGTGTATTTGAGACGATAATTAAAATCTAAAATATGTTTGCATTTATTGATCGAGTGACCATCTGTCAAGTTCGAATTTTCAGGACATTATTAAATGTTATCATAATTATTGAGTTATTTATTATTATTTATTTATTCTTAATCCTTTATACCACCTCAACAAAAAGAATTCAACCAGTCCTGAAATACAGTCTAAGAGTTTTCATTTACTAGCACACCTGGAGCTTGGCATTCAATCATTGCCTGAGTAGTCTAGAAATAAATAGAACAACATTTTTGACATTGGAAAAGCGATAAAACTTCAATTAATAAAGATTTTGTTTCTTATGTTCCTCGAATGTGTAGTATAAAGCACTAATTATCACTCGGAAGAAAGTGTGATTCTCAAGGTAGCAATCAAAGAAACGGATTTACAGAGAAAGGAAGTTCTCCGTACATCTACTTCTTAAAAAAAAAATTGGTTCTAATGAGAAAAATAATTCTAGATAGAACCATCATGGATCTCATAGATCTACACAATAGATCTAACGAGAAATAAAGTTCTCAATAGATACACTTCTTCAAAAATTGGTTCTTATGTGTAACATGGAAAAACAATGCAACATGGGAGCATCTGCTGCCGAACTAGGTGAAAAACCTGTATCTCGGCGCTGTATGCCGAGATACAGGTTTTTCACCTAGTTCGGCTGCAGATGCTCCCATGTTGCATTGTTTTTCCTATTAGCTTTTTATCTTATAAGTCATATAACTATGTCTGTAACGGAATAATTTTTTGGTGTCAATAAATTTATTATTTATTTATTTATTATTTATTTTAAAAAAAACATAATTCTCAATAGATCCATTATGGAGAGTCTAGATCCAAACTGAGTTACTGGTTCGCCAAACTAAGACATGAAGATGGAAAGTCTCATGAGACTGTAATTTCACCGGATGTTAAAGTTGCTCCGTTACTGCGTGAAAGGGATACAAACCAACAAACACACTTTCGCAATGGAACTACCTGTATATAAGTAGCTTATGTTACTTTCCGGACCAACAACAACACGATATAAATGTAGAAAATTACTTAAATCAAAGTGCTCCCAATTCTGCTATTACTGCATTTTTTTTCCAAGCCCTTACGAAACTTGACCACTGACCACATATGTACCATTTTGGATAGCTTATAAAACGAGGATGTTATTTCTGTAATTTATACGCCAAATATCATATACATTTTTTTTCTGTAATTCTCTGCAATGTAAAGGGTACTCAGATGATTTTGTTTCATAACTTGTGATTTATGACCATTTATTTCAGAGGTTATGAAAATGTTGCCCATGAATTTTGTGTGATAGTAATTGATCATTCATCAGCTTTCAGGAAAGTGTCAATTGAGTGCCTAGAGCAGCATAAATTTTTCACAATTAGCATTTTTCCATCCGATGAAGGAAAATATAAAAAAAAATCTTAAACTGCTATAACTCGAAAACAAACGAATGATGCCCCTTGGTTCACGGAATCATTTTTGTTGCAAATTATCTCTAGTATAACCCCTATCATGGAATAGGTCGAATTACCAATCATCCTGTATATTAGTAGGATTATGTATTGTGTCGTGTTCCATTAGTGTCCCACGTCCGAGCTAAAGTTACATATCATCTCCAAAGAGAATATAATATCATCTCCTCGGTTATTTATCAATACTTATGATGATGATAAATAATGTCCTGAAAATTAGCATTTGACTGATGGCCACTCGACCAGTACATTTTAAAATATTGATTATCTTCTCAAATACACGGCTGATAGACACAGGACTCAAACTGATGTACGCATTGATGTACTGTTGTATAGGAATGCAAAGATCGCCTTCTTAAAGAAATTGATATGATATTGAGAGTGATATTAACGACTGAAAGGGGCCGGGTCAGCCGAATTTAAATTACTTATATTTATATATTTAGAGAGTTTAATTTGAAACGAAAGCAGTACAAGTGTTCTAAATTCGCCGGAGATTATTTCGTACCTAGGGGATAGGTATTGATAGCTTTCGTGGTTATCCAGTTAAAGCTATCGATACATTTTTCAGCCCGGCCCCTTTTACACCTTAATATCTCGGAAAATATTAGGTTTTAAGATTAAATTAAGCACTATGTACGTGTATTTTACGGAGTACATCCCTTCTGTGGCACCACTTTCTCAGCAAGTTTGGTAGTTGTCGTGGTACAGATGGGGCCGGACTGAAAACGTCAGGCTGGCCCGGCCCCCTTCAAATGCTTCTATTTTTTTTTATTAGAGAGGTACATTGAAAATGTAGTAAGTACAAATGCTTCTGAAGAGGAGTACATTCGGATAATACATATCTCGCGACCTAAAGCCACGGGGCCGGGCCAGCCTGACGCATGTGTATAAAATACTGACAAAAATCGCATCTGGTTAGAGTGGAAGCCGACTTAAATTAAATATTCTTTATTTGGGTATCTATTATAGGACCCAGAATGTGTTATTACAAACTTAACAATTTTTTTTACAAATGTAACAATCCAATTAAATAAACTAATGTTAGAATAGCTATGTTATTCAATTTGTTTTGAATTATTTTATGGTTTAATTTAACGTTTTTGTGCTGTATTAATTTGTTTTATATTAATTTCTATTTCCAATAATATCCGAGTCAAATTAATTATTTCCAAATGTTATAATGAATAATAATGATATTTATTTGTTTTTGATACCTACTTAATTTTTATAATACCTTTCCAACATTTTTATTTAAAATGGAATATTCTTAAAAATGAATTAAGGAACGTGTATTGACTCGATTTTGCTGATCTATAGATCTATAAAAGATCTGTGGTTTTGATTAGTGGGGGCATTCAGATTGTTGCAACGGTCAGTATTGATGTAACCTTTGTAGTATTTTCTGTGAATTGTAGAAATCCTTGATTTCCAATAGTTGTGAATTGAGTTTAAATTGTTATATATTAATGCCATGTGTTAAAGTGACTAACATGAAAAATACAGAGTTCTCTCGTGGTGGAAAGTGAATATGACTTTTATTTACCTTCTGTATAACTGTTTTGCCACCGATATGCAGACATTAGTTTATTGTAAAAAGTGTTGTCTAACAAATCAGAAGCAGGATCAATCACTACGCGCCGTTCTCGGTCGAGTATTATGAATCAGAAGATCAGAGACGCGGCACAGGTCCGTTTTACGAATGGAATCGTTTTCTCGAGGAGAGCGAAGGAATTACAAGGAACCAGGTGAGTTTGGAATTAAAATTTACATAAAGAAATCTTAATACACGAGTGATCGGTATCAGTCATACATACATTTGTGGATGAAAAACTTATGATAAAACAATAATCAAAGTTGTTGTTCTCTCTTGTTGAAAGAGTATGCGAAGCGAGTAGGTATTCAGATTAAAGCAAAAAGTTCAAATACCTAGTGAGCTGAGTTAGCGTTAATAATACCTACATTAATATTTTTATATATTTCATAAGAATGAAATTTCTATGTGTTTTACCATAACCAGGACAATATCAAAAACAGTTTTAATATTTAAATTATGGAATCCAGGAGTTTTGTATGTTGATATATTTGCCAGGTCACTTCTCACAGAAGGGACATTTTTTTTGATCATTCTCACCTGTATGTTCAATGCATAGAATTTAGAAGATCTGAGGTTCAATGGATAATATCAGTGGGTTCAGAGAATCGCTTGAACCTTTTTCACAATGGAGTCTAAATGTCTAAAAATGCATAACTATCTGTTTTGTTCAAATGAATCAAGTGGTTTAGAAGTTATGATGCTGTGAGGTTTCTCCCGCACGCGCGCGGTTTTCGTGGCTCGTGGCACGTCACTCCACAGCCACGACGCGCTCGCTGTCCTTTTAGTTTATTATGTACCTGCCTACCTAGTTCGGGCATTTTAGCACAACAAAATATTTTTGCAATGTGATTTACACATTATGAGAGTTTTAAAATGTAGCACTAGCCCGTAGAACGCAGGCATGCAACGGAGTGAGCCTGGAGATGTGTAGTGGCGTCATAGCGGCCAGCGCTGGCCCCGCGACGCACATTTAACTGAGAGGAACAATGTTTCGAAAACTAGTTGACGAATCGGAGTGATTTTAGCATAGTATATTTTTATTTTTTGGTGGGCTGCGTTGAATAGCTTAATTCGTTGATATGCTCCATTGGTTATTCGTCGGTTTTAAATTTTCTTTACATTTTAATATTATTACGGAAAGTTTGGTGGTTTGTAGCCCAGCTTTTGAACAATTTGATGAGGTCAGATTGAATATTCAAACAATTTAGTAAAACTTGTGGATTATCAAAATACTTCTTATATACCTACTCTAAGCAGCAAGCGTGTGGATTGTACGATCTGCAAGGTTAAGCTGCACTAGTCGCGGTCAGTCTGTGGATGGGTGACCATTTCGTTACACATCGAGACCCCTTCGTGCCTCGGAGAGCACGTAAAAGCCGTCGGTCCTGCGCCTGATCTCTCTCCGGTCGTGTCGAATTGCCGTGCCATCGGATTATGAGAGTGAGGGAATAGAGAGTGCACCTGTGTTGCGCACACACTTGTGCACTATAATATGTCCCGCGCAGATGGCTTGTCTCCATTAAGATTGGCCGCCGTGACCGAAATTCGGCCGGGAGGACATTATTGTCTAGTAGGTACCCATAGTACAGGCTCTACTTGGCTTGGGATAGAATGGTGATGCGTAAGATGTCCCAAAAATATTTATGTATTTTTATTTTATATGTATTTTGGGTCAGTGACTTAGATGGGTTGTGCAGTGTGCACATAATTTTCTATGGCTTATGAGTGTGAGGTACGTAGTACGTCATCCATATTACTTGTTAACTTAGTTCACTACGATAATACTTGTTTAATGTGCCAGGTTGGCGTATGAGGTTATGTTTGATGTTGGGTGTGGATGGTGTGCGTTTGAACGCATAGGCATAGACAAAAGCATTGAGAGTGAAAGAAATGAAAAGGACAAACATTATTATAATAAGAACTTGTTACAAATGAAAAGCTAATGATAAGAAATATGTTTAGAGAACTCTTGGAGTGTGCTCATGATTGGGTTCTATGGGAAAGGAAGCGAGGCTGTTTACATCTCATTCCAAAGATTGCTATGCCCTTTCATACTTTCCATATCGACCATTGGAGTCTGATTTTCACAACTAATGAAAGAACCCATATGATTATGTGTTATGTTATGATTTGTTCTTGCTGTTGTCCGAGCAACTGGAGTCGAGCAATCATGGGCGCCTGTGATTGGGTCAGTTTGGAGTGGGAACAATTTAAATTTATGGATGCTCTCTCACTCGAAATTTATCGTTTTAAAAAGATATTTAAAATACAAAATCAAATATTTCTGTCGGAGTTTTGAAGGATTATTTTGGTACGGGAGTGCCGACACGTTACATGTGATCAGGGTATGTACAAAATCTTATACAGGTATAAAATTTAAATGACTGAAATTGATATATGACATTGGAGTGGGTTAGAAGAATGGAAATTTGCCTTACCACAGGCGGATGGCCGGGTAGAGGCGCGACGGGTTAGTTTTGTATGCGTTTGTTCCTCAAAATTGGGGTGATGACGAGCGTTTGTGTGATGACAGATTGGTTCAGATTCAATGCCATGTTGAGTAATATTAAGGAACAAGAGGGTCACCATCAGACCGTTTCGGATCTATTTGGCCGTAAACTCACTAGAAAGACCCCCCATCTTATTCATGGGATGGATATTGAGGAAAGTACAGATTATTTAATTATTTATATATTTTTATTTCCATAAAAAAAAATATACATGCATTTGGCCGATACAATTGTGACGAAATTAAACACCTCAGACATATAATAATATAAATCGTTTATTCACTCCTTCAGTATTAATCAGTATACACATAAACTAACAAGTACCTACTGAATAATCTATCACAATCATGCAACAGTAACACTGATTCGTAAGATATGTTCACTGCACTACAGGTCTTCTCGGCGCCCCCGCCAGGGGGCGCGAGGATCGGTCTCGGGATTAAATCCCTTTACCGAGGTCGCCATCTATGCCCGTAAATACGGGCATGTCCTTGGGTTGGACCTCTGTCCAAGCATAATAGCTGTGCGCCGCCTACCGTAAGGCTGGCGGGCAACACAGCTTTGTGAATAGTTGCTATATGTGTTCCTGTAGGAGCGCCGCGCTCACCGTTTTCACGGAAGCGCTTCTTCACGACGCCTTGGCGGTCAGACCCTACCGGGTGAGACCCCCGGTTACCCAGGGGAGGCCCAGCAGAAGCCGACCAGCGACAAAGGCGTCGACTTAAGCGCCCTCTACAGGGGGATGCTGACCTCCGCTTTCGACGCAATCGGACTAGCCAATCACGTTTCGAGCTAAGAGGCCGTAGTATGTGTTTGAGCAGTTTGTACTGTGGGTAACACTGCTCAATGTTTACGTATGAATGCGCGCCCACGCATTCTACGTGTGAGTATAAATGCATGTACAGTTATGTGTGTCTGTGTTTAGTGCGCTCCGTGCCTATATTAACTTAGCACACGTCGCGCACTGGGATGCATGTTATGTTTGTAAAGTGCTCTGTGTTTGAATAAGTCACGTGTTAACCATGTTATGACTTACTCAGGCGTCAATCCGGTGGGTGCGAGCGGAGGAGGGCGACCTTGCTGGCGGCCGCAGTTGCATGTCCCGCCACTCTCGGTGGCTTAGCCGGTTGTAAACAACGTGGCCATTCCACCGAGAATGACGGGTACCGGGTCCTGTCCAGCCATCAGGGCGTGCAAAACGTCCTGTAGGACCCGGATAACAGCCCCGAGGATATACTTCTTGTATTCCTCGGGCGTTGTGGGCACTCCATGTCCCGCCGGTGCTGCTCCACTTTTGTGTTGCTGCTGGCGCGACTGCAGGGCATCTTTTTTGTTGGGCAGCGCTTGTTTTGAAGTTTGGGGAGCGCTCGTGGTAGCGATCGGATTCAATTTTGGTGGTGGATTCACATTTGTCTTCACGGCGCCCCCTTTCACGGTGGCAGCAGCAGTGGAGATCTCGGGTTTTTCCGGCGGGGGAGGGGGGGCAAGGTCGCACTGGGCTTGCGCGCCCTGTTCCTCTGCCTCGGAAGCTGCGGGGCGAGCCTTCCGCTTCTTCCCTCCACGCTTCCTTTTCCTCCGCTCCTTGGGTTCAGTATTTTCTCCGCGCGCTTTTGGCTCGTTTGCCGCCGCCATAAGCGTCGCACTCTGCGTCTCATCGGCGCACGGCTGAGGCCTTGTCTGAGCGCGTGGCCGGTGCTCAGTGGACTTGGCGACGGTGCCCGCCCGCTTGTTGCGTGCCTCTCGCTGGTAGACGGGGCACCTGAAGTTATTGGCGGTATGGGGGCCTGCGCAGTTTGCGCAGGTCGGCGGCTCTTCTAGTGGGCGTGGGCAGTCTCTTGACGTGTTGTAACGAGGCTAAACTCGTTACGCTGCTCACCACCTTATTTCGACTTCCTGGCCACTTTATAAAACTTTACCTATCCAAATTCAAAATTTTAAAATCTTCCATAATTTTCTATTTTTAACTTAAAACAACAGACTTATATCGTAGCCTTGGCCGGGCATGGACGTGTCCGACCATTACAGTTGTTTTTATATTATTTTACTTATTCAGTTTCCATATTGTACGCTGAAAGACACTCATGTGTCTGTGACTGTGTCTCATAATCATTATATTATTTTATTAACAAATAGTCAATGTATCAAGTTACCAGTTAGTGAGATACAGTATACCAAAAACGTTCCTGTTGTGTTTTTATTGTTTGTGCCGACCTACCAACCTACCTACCTGAATCCAGCCCGAGCTAACTGCATGGGCATAGCAGCAGCTCAATTGTTTTATAGTCGGAGTTGTCCTACCACTCCTCCGGCCCTCCGTACTACTGACCCTCTCTGCCCTCCATACCTCAGAGGAGTTCCATAACTCCATACCACTAGTTCCTGTACCACTAGTTCCTGTTGTTCCTGAGTTCTGTTCCTGTAGTTCCTGTTCTCCTCCTACTTCCGTGTCACCGTGTGCCAAGCCACCGAACCCTCGACCCTGCGAGTCTCCTGCCCGAGCCACCCACACCGGCCACGACGTGACACTGGCGCCCAACGTGGCGCAAATCAATAAACATACTGCATTTACATACAAAAATACCGCACCGGTTGCTCAACAGCAACTACACCCACTGAAGGCACTTGAGGTTTAAATCCAACTTGAGAAAACTTGGGTTGGATTACCAAAAGTCGCTGGAAGATAACACATCCTCGTCGAAGGAGAATATCCTTCCACTTGGTACTGCCACATACTCCCAACGGTATATCCATAGGTCTTCGAGACCGACTCTGGTGTACTGTTGCGGAGCACACATTACAATCACTATTCACACCATCAATAAATATACCGGTACCTAATAATCTATTCTTCAATCACATTTATATTGGAATTTTTTATTATTTTATCGTTGACTGACAATTAACATGTCAATTTAATTTTCAAATTCCGAATATTAGAAAATTAAATTTATCATGTAACCAAAAAGGTTCCAATACTTAATGCGATATAAGTCTATGGATATGTCATATTTTTCAAAATTCAAACTATATACTCTTTTTATAAATATATATTTATTATCACTCATCTCATTATCCTAGGTATTTATTTTGGCAATTATATCATACAATAATTATATTATAATAAGTAATAATACGTATATATTTCTATTCTACTACCTATCCTTCTATTTTATTCTTCTTTCTATCCTTCTTTCTATCTATACTTCTTCTCTACTACTATTATATTATATTATTATTATTATTTTTCTACTTTACCTTAGATGGGTTCTAGACTAATAGTCTCTCTTGTAGGTTTCGAGCGGTGCACAACTCGACATAAAATAAGCCTTATGTGTTCGAGCGGTGCATAACTCGATAAAAATAAGCCTTATATGTCGAGGTGTAGAAACTCGTAAAAAAAATACAATCGGGTTTTCTAAAGGTGCGGGCGACGACACCTAATTTAAATAAATAAGCCTTAAGTCATTTTTAACAGAAGGATTTCTTGACGAGTATGTGTCACCTATTAATGTGTACCATATCTCTCTCCGTATGCAAGAATTTTGAGTGATGATGTATGAATAATTTTGAGTGATGATGCATGAATCTGTACCAAGTCTTCCTTCACAACCTCAAAATTTATAGGTGTTAATAATAATATTGTTCAGGGATTTAGGGGTATTTTTATGTATATATAGATAACTCACTCACCTCATCCATTAATATTTATTTTGATATTATTTTATTTATATTTTTCTTATAAAACTTACGTATTTATTAACTTTGTAAAAAAATCTTCTAAGAGATTTTTTTACACCGGCCCACCCGGGTAGTGTAACGAGGCTAAACTCGTTACGCTGCTCACCACCTTATTTCGACTTCCTGGCCACTTTATAAAACTTTACCTATCCAAATTCAAAATTTTAAAATCTTCCATAATTTTCTATTTTTAACTTAAAACAACAGACTTATATCGTAGCCTTGGCCGGGCATGGACGTGTCCGACCATTACAGTTGTTTTTATATTATTTTACTTATTCAGTTTCCATATTGTACGCTGAAAGACACTCATGTGTCTGTGACTGTGTCTCATAATCATTATATTATTTTATTAACAAATAGTCAATGTATCAAGTTACCAGTTAGTGAGATACAGTATACCAAAAACGTTCCTGTTGTGTTTTTATTGTTTGTGCCGACCTACCAACCTACCTACCTGAATCCAGCCCGAGCTAACTGCATGGGCATAGCAGCAGCTCAATTGTTTTATAGTCGGAGTTGTCCTACCACTCCTCCGGCCCTCCGTACTACTGACCCTCTCTGCCCTCCATACCTCAGAGGAGTTCCATAACTCCATACCACTAGTTCCTGTACCACTAGTTCCTGTTGTTCCTGAGTTCTGTTCCTGTAGTTCCTGTTCTCCTCCTACTTCCGTGTCACCGTGTGCCAAGCCACCGAACCCTCGACCCTGCGAGTCTCCTGCCCGAGCCACCCACACCGGCCACGACGTGACAGTGTGTTCCCCGCCGCACCGCACGCAAGCGAGCGGGCGGTGACACAGATGCGAGCTGTGTCGAAACAACTGGCATCTGTGGCACTGAGCGGGTCCGAGCTTTCCGCGCCATGCTTCCACTTTGACACCACGCATGCACAGCAGCACCGTGATGTCAAAGATCTCCCGAAAGTCCTTCGGAGCATGGCGTGGAAAACGCAGCCGGGACTTCCATGGCGCGCCTTTATATGGCGCACGTACTCCGGCTCAAAACCAAGCGCGCGGAGTTCTTCTTCAATTTCTTGCGGATCCGTGTCTGCCGGCAGCCCCGTGATGGCCACCTTCAGGCTCTTTTCCGCTGGGAGCGAGTACGAGAACCAAGAGATATTCTCTCGCTTCTCGAGGTCCGACAGGTATCGCTGCACCAGCCGGAATTCGTCTTCTGTCTCCGGGACAAAGCGTATTCCCTGCTGGTATGGACGGGCACAAGGCGGGCGGCCCAGCTTGTCCCGGATCGCTCTGAAGTGCTGTGCCCAGTTCGGTAGTTTTTCAACTATTAAGGGTGGGTAGCGTGGCTTCTTCGTTTTCTTTTGCTGCTCTGCTGCTGTTGTGCTACCACTGGGCACGGCAGTGGGCTGCACGGGGGCTGCGGCAGTAGGAGGTGGGCACGTTGTCACGTCCGAGTACGATGGGGTCGGCGTGGTTCGCAGCCTGCGCGGGTCGCGCTGCGGCTGCGAGGCAGCAATGCAGGGCCGCTTTGCCTCTTCAGCGGCGTCCTCTTCCGGGCTTCTTGGTCTACGCTGGGCTCTCGGTTCCAAGTTGAACTCGTAGCCAAAGCCCAGCGTATCTTGAGGTGGCTGGCCTAGGCCTAGCTGCGGAAGTTCAGGCTGCGAACACGTGATGTTCGGTTCGTCCTGTGTTGTTTCCCTCATGGCACGTATGGGCGTAACATAAGCTACGCCACATAGTCCGAACGACCCTGACGACGATATGGAGGCGTCTGATCCCACACGGGACGAACACGCCGACCGCATCGCCGGTGAGTCACGGGCTGAGATGCGAGGTGGTGCGGGTGACGCGTACGCGGCGGGCAAGGCTGCTCCAGCCGGTTGCCTCTTCATCCGCGTGGTCTGCTCCGGGGGGGTCCTCCTGGGAGGGGTCCTCTTGGTCTCGATCGGGGCCGGGTTGCTCGACGCAGGCACACGTGCCCGCGGAGCAGCCTCAGTCGTGGAGTGTCGCGTCGCTTTCGCTGAGCTCGACACCGGCGCACGAGTCGTCGGTGGAGCGGGGCGGGGAGGGGCGCGGGATGTAGATGCAGGTGCGGGCAGGGGCGCGGGTTTGACTCGACGTGCGGCTGCAGCAGGTACCGGTTCCTGCATTGGTACCGGACGAAATGCTGTCTTGTGGTGAGGCACCGCATGCTGGCGAGACGTCTTCGCCAGCGGAGCGGGCGCCGCTGGTGCGGCAGCTTGCGCTCGTGGTGGCACAGGTTCTGGGCTGGGCGAACGATGACGGAGCTCCGGCTCCGTCGCCATCCGATCCATCCTCGGCATGCTTCTGGTCGGGTATATGGGGGGTTCCGGGTCCCCCGGGGGGGGCCGGGCACCCTGCCTGGGCATCGTCGGATGCGTGGCCTCCGCGACCGCTTCGGTATTGGATACCGGGCAGCTGCGTCAGCGCTCGCGCGAGCACTACGTCGGTCCGGGCGGGAACACACTCGCGAGTGAGGCACGACTCGACTGCGTGGCGGCCACGAGCAGTCCATATGTTCACTGCTCGACTGCTCGGAATAGAATACCACCGTACTGTGACCGTACAATAGTTTTGCATGTTCCCCACTCTAAACCAAAGTGAAGTTGAATACGCAACTCGCTGCGGCCAATCAGAGTAAAGTAAACAACAATTACGATCAATTGACTTGCTAAAATAGATTTGAGCTTATTATTTACTTAATTATAAATTCATTAACATGAGATAATATTGATTTAATAATTATACAGAATAAATAGAATTATCCACAATAATTATCTGTTTTTTTAAATGACAACATCTGGATGTCGGAAGTCAGTACAACCACTAGCGCTATCTGTCGCTGTGTAAAATAAATGCTTTCTTTGCAACATTTAGATACATTATTTTCGCAAATCATTACATTCGGCCATCCGACATCGTGCGATCTCCTGACGCACGTTTACATAATTGTAATAAAAACTGAATTTACTTAACTAAATTAAACATTAGCATACACAATCATTGCATATTTAATTAATTTTAATTAAACCTTAACATACAAAATCATTACATTCGGCTATGATCGATCTCAGAGTCGTTTCCATGGCATGATTTATCCTTTCAGTACCAGAAGATGACTCTCATTGGATGAATGTTTATCACAGTTTTGGTCAGATAGCTGTATATTAATCCACGGTCTTATACGGTCAGTGGAGACTACACTTTCGAATTTAGTTTCCTCGTATTAAAACCCGGGATTTCAGCAATTTTATATGTGTCATTAGCAAATATTTTGATAATTTTAAATACGGACCTATGAATTTTGAAAGTAGTTAGTAGTTAGTAGCCTTTGTTATTGAAATGAGTTCTAGTAACCTTAATTAGGTCACGCCCTTAGAAGTTCTAGAAGCAGTCGTAAGTTACCAGCGTCATAATTTCATGTTTGTGTATTATGTTTTTGTTTTTCTTGACTGGTTTGATATTAGTGCTAACCTCATCTATCTAACTTTGTGATGTGTCTGGTATGACATCAGCACAAACATCCAGTTTGTTATTTCAACTATCTCGAAATCTGACACCAAACTGAGCCTCTGTAACCATCTTTTTAGTAGAAGAATTAACGGAATCGTTTACACCCCACTAAATCTTGCCAAGGGGTGTGCCAGTTACGTTCATCATTCTCGTCATTATTTATTTATTGATTATACTCTTTATTGTATATACACCAAACGAATACAAAGACCGTAGTCATTGATCATTGTGTTTTGCCAGAGTATTCAAGATAGTTTGGTTATACCCTTCGGCTTGACCGTTTGTTCTGGGACATACTACAGCATTAAGCACATGTTTAATATATAGGAATTTTATATAATAGAAAATTAAAGTAAGAAGCCGGTCTGGAAGACTAGATTTGGTAAATATTAATTTGATATTTTTTTATAGTTTGGAATGTAGGGACTTGATTCCTAGACACTTTTGATGTGTGTCAACTGGTCATCAATTAACGGCAAAGGAAAACAATCTTCTGGTTTTATTATTTAAGGCTTTAAAATCAACGCAAAAACGCTGTTCTCCAGTTCTTTTTTTCGATCACAATAGGACTAGCATAATTTGAATGAAATTCTTGTTTAATATAATTTTGTAACAAACCGTCTATGGTTTCCCATACCAGACGTTTATTTCTCTCTCAGACTGACACGAGATAAGATCTATATACGACAGGTCTGTAATCAAGCAAATCCATTTTCTTTGAACAGAATTAGTACAACCTATTTCCCTCAAATTAAGCGCAAAACAATCAGGGTGCGATTGTAAAAGTGAATACAACTTATCCATCGTTTTGTCGTCAACTTCTGGACCAACTTTGGTTTCAGATTTTACTAAAGGATCTTCGTTTTAAATATCCTCTGTGATTCTATTAATGCACATAGTTTTCCTTTCGTTAAAAGGTACTCTTCTGGCAGTTACAGTGTTTTCAGGTGAAGTTAAGGCTTTGTTAGATAGATTTGTCACAACAAGATGACATTTCCCTGTGCTTATATGATAAGTACCTTGGTGTAAGTTATATTTATTACCAGGCTCACTACTATTATAACTTATATAAATGTCTCCCGAAAAGACGGATTTAAAGCAGATACTTCTACTAATTTAGATCTATTCTTAGCTAACTAACGCGGTTCGACAAGGTAAGTTTTAAGGAGTTTAATTCACTAGCATTGCTACTAAACCTAGAGCTCTTGAGCTCAAAAGGTAATTCAGTAAAATTTTGGCCAATGAGTAAAGCTGTTTGCATAAACTTATTAACCACAAGTACTTCGACAGTTGCTTCAATTTTAAGGTTAACTAAAGTTCTATATAAAAGAATATATATATATGCATATATTTATATATTCTACATGAATTTTAATATAAATTTATTATAATTATCTAATTAAGATTTGGATTATATGAATAATGACACCAATTTTAATTGTATTGAATTTTGCTGTGCCTTACAGTGTCCATAATTGAGACTAGCTATTAAGTAATTCCTGTTTACCACCTAATGCACATTGTGGAATGCAAATAAATAATATGAATATGAGGTACTACAAAACCTTTAATTGTTGTTAACTTTGAATCAATTTTAGAATTTTTGTATATAGCACATTCATTTACTTTCCTAACCCAACTTTCCATACTCTGAGATTTACTAGACGGGTCAAACTCGGGTATTACGTTCTTTAAATGATTATTATGTAAGCTAGGAGACTTTTTGCGGGTTCAGTCTTGAAAAGCATTCAAAAGATTCAATACCTCCTTTTTCGACCACTTTGAGTACTTCTTATGCTTCTTGTGTCGCGATCTCTTGACCGGAGTTACTGATGATGAGCTTGAAGATGCAGAGGTCGAAGTTGACCTCCTGCGCTTCCTTTTACATTGCTTCTTTGCACGTTTGGACTTCGAAACTGCATTCTTAGATACGAGAGCCATCCGTTTTACTTTTGATCGTCCACCCATTTGTGCTGGAGGCTCTTCGTTAGGAGTTCTAGCATCATCTGATTCCATGGTCTCAGAAAAAAAGAAAAGATTCATTTATAATAAAACGTTATATGCATAATTTTTATTGTGTACCATTGTTTTCAATAAACTATACAATAATGAACAAAATACTCACTCTAAAGAGTAAATAAATAAATTTCGTTAGGAGTTCTAGCATCATCTGATTCCATGGTCTCAGAAAAAAAGAAAAGATTCATTTATAATAAAACGTTATATGCATAATTTTTATTGTGTACCATTGTTTTCAATAAACTATACAATAATGAACAAAATACTCACTCTAAAGAGTAAATAAATAAATATTCGGTATAAATAATCAGAGAAAATAATATAGACCCAGCTTTAATTAAAAATAAACGTTGCATTCTAAAGGCACACATGGCCTAATACACTCTCAGAGACTAACGTACTTAATCACCTTACATGTCTAAAATCAGTAATTAAATTCATGCTTTACTTACGCGCTTGTTGGTTAGTTTCGTTCTTATTGGACACACTTGGTCCAAAACTTGGCTCAAAAACTATAGCACACTTGGCTATTAAGGCATACGTAGCCTTCAAACTATTTCTCTGAGCACACCTGGCTCACTATAAGCACACATGGCTTACTTCAAGCACACATGGCTTACTTCAAGCACACATGGCTTACTTCAAGCACACATGGCTTACTTCAAGCTCACATGGCTTACTTCAAGCACACATGGCTTACTTCAAGCACACCTGGCTTACTTCAAGCACACCTGGCTTACTTCAAGCACACCTGGCTTACTTCAAGCACACCTGGATTACTTCAAGTACACCTGGCTTACTTCAAGTACACCTGGCTTTCTTTAAACACACTGCTTTCTTTAAACACACTTGGCTTTCTTTAAACACACTTGGCTTTCTTTAAACACACTTGGCTTTCTTTAAACACACTTGGCTTTCTTTAAACACACTTGGCTTTCTTTAAACACACTTCGCTTTCTTTAAACACACTTGGCTTTCTTTAAACACACTTGGCTTTCTTTAAACACACTTGGCTTTCTTTAAACACACTTGGCTTTCTTTAAACACACTTGGCTTTCTTTAAACACACTTGGCTTTCTTTAAACACACTTGGCTTTCTTTAAACTCACTTGGCTTTCTTTAAACACACTTGGCTTTCTTTAAACACACTTGGCTTTCTTTAAACACACTTGGCTTTCTTTAAACACACTTGGCTTTCTTTAAACACACTTGCATCACTTGATCAAGTTGCAGTGACGTTGTAGTTCGTTTCTGACAGCGATCGCCGTAGATAAGAGAATACGAAAAGCATTGTTTTGGTCGAAACTTAACTGCAACTGCACTGCAACTGCGCTTCTTTAGTTACTTGAATTGGCCTACAGACCCGACAAAAGTGAAGCTGTCTTGTACTAGAAGTTTTTAAACTTTCGCGAATTTCACTCATATTGAACTATGTTTACGGGATTTGTCGCGCACAATTAAATCAAAATATAACAAACATTTTGACTAACCTCCACGTTTCGGTCAAGTTGCATTGGCCGTGGTCACGAGCAGACTCAACTCGACTGTCTTGTACTCTTTCTCAATCATACAGGCAACAAACAATACGGGCTTCCCGGCCAATAAGGTGGGATTCAATGCCGCGTTTGTAACGTTCCAAGCATGCGTTATGAAGCTTCGCCTAGAAATGTTTTTTCCTTATTAGTAAAATCTCTATCAGCCGTCATCTCAATGTTCACTATCTTCCAAGTCATATTTTTAGATACTATCTCAAAACTAGAAAGGTACTATTTCTACTAGAAAGGTATCGCAGGAACGTCAATTGCTGATGAAAGAATATAATTATAGCACAGTCTAGCCACTCCAAACAGTCGTACAACGCGAGAATTAAGTGTCCCAAGCTGCCTTCAAAACTGTCAAACAATGTCCCGAGTTGCCTTTAAAAATTGTCAATGTCAATTTCCGTTGAACCACTGTATGGAGCAGACAATTACAGTGTGATTATAGTATGTACTTTTTTTTTTTTTTTTTTTTTTTAAATGGCAACTCGTTAAAAACATTACTGCCAGCGTCCAGTTTAGAGAAATCCACGGAAAGAGTTAAGAAAAAAAAGGGAAAATTAAAAACAAAAAAGAAAGGAAAATTAGGAGAAAGCAAAAATAGAATAAACAGGGTTTAGAGTGGCACGTCTTACCTGAAATAATAGAATAAATATATAACACAACACCAAACATCATAATCGTATATTATTTTTAATTATAAATTTGGATAAACATTTTAAGATTAAATGGTTGATATTAGCCAGACACAACAATGTAGGAATATTAAGGGGAAAAGGAATTTTTAATTTAGATAACGACTCAAACATTTCCGAACGGTCATGATTGGGGCAAGCAAAAAAAACGTGATTAACGTCACCTTCATCTAATCCACATTCACACAGCGAAGAATTTATTCGAAGTTTATGGAGAAAGGTTGGCGAACAACAGTGGCCAATCCGAATGCGACATAAAATAGATGTGACCTTTTTACAAAAGTGAGTCTTAAAAAACCATGGTTTTCTAGATATGTCAGGCTGTATTTTAGCATAATATGCACCTTTCTCTTTTACAGAGTTCTCCCAGTGTTTGACCCATGATTTTCTCAAGTACACTCCCGGAAGAGCAACGAGGTCGTGGCAATAGTTTTTAAAGGAGAAAGTGTTAGGTTGAATGATTTATGTATTTAAAATCGACTAAACGAATATAAATATTCCGTAACGATTGTTTGTGTGGCAACACCGAGCGGATGGTTGTCGATGGTAGGGTGATTGGGCAATCGAGACGGCATTCTTGGTTGGCGCGCGCTAGAGGTTGGACGAACTAGGTTATTAAAATTAATCTATTTGTACGCTATTGATAGCAGTTTAGTTTGATTGTTGGTATATCATTATACAATAAATAATTACCTAGTATCTACCTGAGGAGTTTTATTACAAAAGTATCTCCGCAAACAACGGCTTCCTTCGCCAAGGTGTCAGCCCGCTCATTACCAGATATCCCCACATGATTAGGTGTCCAGGCCAGAGTGATAGAAAAGTTTAATGCTTGAGACTGGAAGAGTATTTTCTTTATTTCAAAGACAATTGGGTTATGAGACTTAGCATAAAATGGGTTCTGTATAAGCGCTTGTAATGAACTCAGAGAATCTGTTAAAATTAAGGAGAACTGGAGTTTGAACAGAAGACAATACTTGACAGCTTCGAGGATGGCAAGAATCTCACCAGTGTATACAGAAGATTCTGGGGGTGATTTGATTTTCTGTACAATGTTCCAGTTTTGATGGAACACAGCATAACCTACACATCCTTGAGGGTCTAGTTTAGAAGCATCTGTAAATAAAAGGTGATGATTTAAATAATTATTCCCAATAACATGAAGAAATTCTTTATTGGGATTGATGGTTTCTTTGTTGATTCCTAAATTCAAAATAATATCAGGCTTAAACAAAACTACTTCCAAAGGAGAATCAAACAAAGGAAGTTTAGGGGAGCGATAGACCGGATCTTTTAAATTTTTCCACTTGCGGAAACTTTCAACCAAACTAGGGGTTGTTTTATTATACCAGTAACGATTTGTGCTGCAATATTCCGATAGGAGTTGAAGTTTTGGAATAAGGGGGTGGTTACTAAATTGAAGAGATCGAAAAAAAAAACGGTCTGCCAAGTATTGTCTTCTTAAGTAGAGAGGGGGGTCGCCACTCTCATTCTGTAGAGCATTAATTGGGCTAGACTTCATTGCCCCTAAAATGATCCTTAGAGCCTTGGATTGAATTAAATCAAACTTTTTAAAGTTTGTTTTACTAGCTGGTTCTAACAGGAAAGTAGCATACTCGACTATGCTATGGCTCCTAACTAGTGCATTATAAATTAGTTTAAGACAGTATGGATGCGCTCCCCACCAAACACCACATAGGGCCCTCAAAATGTTGACATTTTTTTCATATTTATTACAAACATGGTTAATGTGGGGAAGACCCGATAATTTAGAATCAAGAAATTTAATTTGATTAACACGGGAAATTAAAGAATTTTGTAAATAAACTTCGAAATGGGGAACAACTCTTTTCCTTGTAAAAAGAACTAAATTGCTTTTGGCTGGAGATAATTCTAAGTAGGGTAAAATTGGGGCTTCTGCATCACTCACCTCGCTTCGTTCGGTTCGCGATGCAGCGCCCCGATTTTACTGTATCGGCTGATCAATGTCAGAATACAATCGCTCGCTCACAGCGACGCGACATCGTGAATCAGTAAACAATGAATGCATTGAGACAAATCAATAAGCATACTCAAGTTCTAAATAAATTGATACAGTTACATCGCAATATGAATAAAGTTCGAACGCCAGCACAACGTTGTGTTGTATCGAACCGATGTCGTGTAAATCTTGCACAAATGAATGCCGACTTATACAATGCCTTACAATAAAATTTTCGATCATATTTCGATTAATGTAATTTAGTTACTTGTTGAAAGTTTAATGATTGTTCGTATTAAGTATTGACCGTTGAATCGTATTGCATTGCAGCGAGGTTTGAGAACATTAAACGCCATACGAAATGATTCTTAATTGTTTCTTAAGTCGCACCAACTTGTTTTCGAATAAACAAATCTGAAACCGGTCGTTAGAATGTACAATATTATTATATGGATGCCATCCTACAATATCTTAAGGCTTGCGTTAAAATTGAAATGTCTTTCATCAACTTCATTTAAATAAAAGCATTTTCATGTTCTGACAGAAACTGGTAGCAAATATCTTCGAAATCGGGTATAACTAAATCACACATTGTGTTACTCTCTTTGTAGAAAAGAAAAGTCATGATGATGCTGTGTTGCTGGCCTAAGGCTTAATAAACCTGTGCTCGATTTCTTAGTTTAGTGCTAGAGTAAAATAAGAAATTATAAATTAGGATCAATGCTTCACACTACAATTTATAGTGGAATTGAATGTTGAATAACATAACTGTAAGCAATCATTATTCTATGTATGTTTAAATGTCTGTATATTTAAAGGAATAAATTGTGGAAAGAAAAATTCGCACACGAAAATACTGCTCGAAGCACTGCTGTACTGAACCAGAATTTGTAGGTTCGAATCCTGTCCATGAAAGAAATCTTTCCACAATTTATATGTTTAGATTTTGCTCCCTACTCGTAAACGCGTTAACATAATAGAATAGTTTTGTGTATTTTGTTGTTACATAATCGCACAAAATGGCTCAACAAATTTGGATGAAATTTGATGCACAGATAGACGATTTTCTGGAATAACTCATAGGATACTTCGTCTGCATATCCCAGAGAACGCATTACTGGGATAAAAAGTATTCTATATCCAGGATGTGTATAATTGAAAGAAAAGTTCATCATCCGAATCGGTTCAGCCTGTGACTGAGTAGGTAACAACATATTATAATCATCTTCATAGACTTTCACATTACCTAGTAAGTAGGTACATACATAACCATTGCCCAATTTAAAATTTCGTCTCAAATTGCAGCGACAGAGCGTCGCCAGGGGTAGTATTGTCACCAAACAATGACCAAAGAATGTCATTGTCTCCAAATAAGTTTTATTAGGAGGTGATTACACATGAGTGTCTGATTTTAAAATACAACAAGCAATAATAATTCTTATTAATAATGAATAAAGAGGTCAATATTGAATAATCAAACATCATTGTTTTAATTTGTAAAATTAAATGAAAATAAAAATACGTTGCAATGATCGCTGCCTTATAATATTAGGGTATAAAACAGAGGTGATCGAGGTGTTTTCCAACACATCGCTAGTACATCATCATACTCCTCATCGTTGGTTGTGGATATCGCCCAGGCGTCAAGTATGTACGTAACCCTTGGACCCCTCGCACTCAAAGCAACACGACAGCAGCAATGCAGTTGTTTCGCTTTGTATGCATATGGTCATTTTTTTTGTATTAGCCTTTTTTACATCATTTTATTTATTACTTTCTTATTTTTAGGTCTTCTAATCCATTTGATTCAGACGTGGAAGTGCCTTTTATTGCTTCTACATCACAAAAGAAAAAGAATAAGCCAAAAACATCAAAGAAACCTGCCGCGAAACCAAAGAAAAGACAAGAACTACTTGGAAGTGACTCGGAATCAGAGACTGACCCAGCGCCAGTAACCTTTAAAAAACGGAAAATCAATGCCTTCCATGATTCTGAGGTGAGTTGATATAACATATTATTTTATCAGTTCATTGTTTTTCAAACGCTAAAACTAGAAACGCTACAACATAACTGGCGAAATGTGCGTGTACCATACACCTCTGCCTACCACTTCGGAGAAATACAGGCCTGATGTTATGTTATGCGAAAACTAGTAGGTAGTATGCGTTTTAGTATTTCCGTTCGCTGTAGTGTTTAAACATTTTTTTTTTGATCTTTTTTTTTTACTAGTAACGTTCATGGGATTACGATTTTCAGTCAGTCAGTAACATTGGGCTGAAATCTATCCACAATGCGATACATCTCAACAAACTGAACTGACTCAGAGTTTGCTTTTATGATTTCAGGATGAAGAGTCTGAACCTATCCGAGCGGCAACACTGAAGAATTATCTGACCCGCCGAGTAGCTTCCGGCAATTCTCACCAAAGTGACCCTACTAGACGCGGAGAGTATTACATCGAAGTTCGTATCTCGAACTGTCGTGAACTGGAGTTACTGACCACCAACCGCTGGCAACATTCACTGATCAGTTTCAAAACTGCTGTGAATGACAAGACACCAACGTGGAAAGCGGTTACCCAGTTGGTTTCAGCGGTGAAAGAAGATTTCCGCAACATTACTCCAATTTTGTACCCATCAAAACAATAACGTTTATATATTATGCTTGTTTATTCTGATTCCATTTTTTTTTAGTTAAGTTTTAATGGAGTAGCATTTCAGTGTTAGCATAGATTTCTTTTTATGATTAATTGCATTGTTTCTTACAGGATATTATATTTTTGTCTTTTAATTAAATGCATGTATTTTTCTTACAGAATCTACTTTGTAGATAGAATAAATGAAAACAAGAACTAAAATACGAAAATTAAAAACAGAACCTAATATAAATAAATAAAAAAGCTGAAATAGATAAAATCAGATAAATAACGCAATAAGTATTTTGATATTTAATTAAGTGCAATTATTTTTTTAAATGTCGCAGTCTGTACTAAGATATAAAAATATAATACTAAACTCTGAAACTCGAAAAACATTAAATATTGATATCATTAAAGTATAGAATCAAATACATTAATAAATATTTGATATCACATTACATTATATTTTTGTCTTTTAATTATATGCATGTATTTTTCTTACAGAATCTACTTTGTAGATACAATAAATGAAAACAAGAACTATAAATCGATAATTAAAAACAGAAACTAGTAAAATAAACAAATAAGCTGAAATAGATAAAATATCTTATATTTGATATCTTTATATTTTTGTCTTTTAATTAATGTGTATATTTATAAATGCATATATTTTTCATACTTTGTAGATATAAAAAGTAAATTTAAAACTCTATGTAAGACTAGTAAATATTAATTAAATAAATATATTTTTTTGTTTATACAATGTATTTCTGTCGGTCTTGTAATGTACACGTTAAACAATATTCTTCCCACAAGAAGTCCAACATTCATAAGTCTAACTGTTTGTTAAAAACTGAATTTGATAATGTTCGTATAATAGCTTGTGCTTTTAAAAACAAAATTGTTAGTTACAAAATATCTCCTCAATTTTTTATTATTTCACCTGAAATTTTTTTAACTGATGTTTCTCCCACTTGTTGCTATCTTATTAAAGAGAAGTTGAAAGAACATACCAGGCCCCTCAGAAAGTATTGCGAAAAAAAGTTTTTATATATGGGAGACTGGCCAGTTATAATGTTTTTCGAAAATATGATTATTTATAAGTAAAAATAAGTAAGTTCCAATTTCAAAATTTCCCTCCACATTTTTTGCGAGTTAATTCAAAGTATTGTCTCACTGAAATATGGATCTGCGCCGGGAACATTTTAGAGCTATGATTTTATACGATTTCAAGTGTCGCCTGAAACCGGATGAATCGTACGATAGACTTCAAATGGCATTCATGGATGAAGGCCCTTCCAAGGCAACCGTGTATCGTTGGTATAACGAATTCAAGCGCGGTCGACCAACTTTGGGGGATGACGAAAGAAGCGGTCGCCCTTTGACGGCTGTTACCGAAGAAAACGTGCTAGCAGTGAAAAATTTAATCCAAGACAATAGGCGAATTACATATCAGGAGATTCAACACATATTGAAGATTGGATCGGGAAGCGTTCACGAGATTCTACACAGCCATCTTCGCGTGAGGAGGATAGTATCACGCTGGGTGCCGCACAACCTCACCGATGCTCAGAAGCAGGCCCGGGTGGAATGGTGCCGTGATATGCTTAACAAATTTGAAGCAGGCTCGTCTCGGCGTGTTTACGACATCGTTACAGGTGATGAGTCCTGGATTTATCAATACGACCCAGAAACCAAGCGCCAGTCGACTGTTTGGGTGTTTCAAAATGAGCCAACGCCTACCAAAGTGAAGCGATCTAGAAGCGGGGGTAAGATTTTGATCGCTAGCTTTTTTAATTTCACTGGCCACTTGGTATCAATTCCCTTACGGGATCAAAGAAGCATTAATGCCGAATGGTATACTACCAAATGTTTGCCAGAAGTTTTCTCTGTTATAAGCAACAAGCGACCAAACACAGGGCTCCGCGGGCTACTGCTCCACCACGACAATGCACCTGCGCACACCGCACTCAAAACGAGGGACTTCCTGGACAGCACGCCAGTCAAACTCCTGGGTCACCCTCCTTACAGCCCTGATCTAGCACCGTGTGACTTCTTTTTATTCCCAAAAATAAAAAATCAGCTCAAAGGGATACAATTTTCGTCGCCGGAAGATGCGCTGGCTGCGTTCGAGCAGGCTGTAAACGAGGTGTCTGCGGCGGACTGGAAAAAGTGTTTTGAAAACTGGTTTAGGCGCATGAATCTTTGTATAGAGGCTGGTGGAAAGTACTTTGAAAAGATTTGATAAAAATATATGTACGTATAGAACAATTTTTTTTAGTTTCGCAAAACTTTCTGAGTGTCCCACGTACATCATTAAAAGTTAATTTTGAATTATATGTTTCGTATATTTTACCTAAAAATAATGAATCATCTCTAAAATCTTTTAACACTAAATATGTAATAATATTGCAGAATACAGATTTAACATCCATTTATAGCGCATTTACTGAAAATATGGTAAACAAATGTTCAGAGTTTGAACTTTGTGAGTCAGGTTGGACAATCGAGTCAATTAGCCACGTAGAAATAAATGTTTTAAAATACAGTCCTTTAAAAGCTAGTTCTTACATTCCATTACCCGAAAGAATTCGCAAAACAAAATCTTGTCTTAATTTAGTTAATTATGATGAACATTGTTTTCTTTGGAGTGTTTTAGCTCATTTGTATCCGACTATGAATAATCCAAATAGAGTGACATCATACCCTCATTATTCAAAAGTTCTAAACACAACTAACATGTCATTTCCCCCGATTTTTACGGATATTAAATTATTTGAAGATATAAATCCGAATTTGAGCGTAAATATTTATGGTTTAGACTCGAAAAATCAAGTGACGGGACCCTTGTATAAAACTTCAAAAAGAAAAATAATGCATGTTAATTTACTTTACATTAATAAAAACGACAAAAGTCATTTTTGTTTAATAAAAAAATTCGACAGACTTGTACACAAACAATTAACTAAACACAAGTCTAAAATACATTTATGTGATGAATGTTTTACATATTTTAATACAACTGAAAAACTTATTTATCATAACTGTGCAAGAGTACAAACTATACTACCCGAAGATAAAACAAAACTCAGTTTTTCTAATTTTGAAAGAACACAAAGAATTCCCATTGTTATTTACGGTGATTTTGAGAGCTTATTACGCAAATATTCGGATAAAAATAAAACGACACATGTCGAAAATATTCAAATTCATGAGGCAAGTTGCTTTGCATATTATATTTTTTGTCATGCTAGACCTGAACTCAATAAGTACGTTTCATATAGGGGTACAGATTGTTCAAAGAAGTTTACTGAATCAATTAGCAACGATGTTAAAAGGTTACATAAAATTATTTCTGATTCAAAACCCATGATAATCAGTGAAGCTGAGCGTAATTCTTTTAACAACGCAAAGCAATGTTATTTATGTAAGAAATCATTTTGCGATACAGATATCATTGTTGCAGATCACGATCATTTTACAGGAAAATACAGGGGACCTGCACATAATAAATGTAATTTAAAAGTTAAAACATGTTCATTCATACCTATTATATTTCACAATCTTTCTGGTTATGATTGCCATTTGTTTATAAAAGAACTTTCTTCCATTTCCGGACGCATCAATTTAATTCCCAAAAATAAAGAAAAATATATCTCTTTTACCAAATTTATCCCAATCGATAATAAGAACATGGCTCAGTTAAAATTTATTGATTCATTTAATTTTTTAAGCTCGAGTCTAGATAATTTAGTTAAATCAATGAAACCAAGAGATTTTCAAAGCCTACGAAAGTTTTTCGAAGATGAACACTTATTTAATTTAGTTCGAAAAAAAGGTGTCTACTGTTATGATTATATTGATTCATGGGATCGTTATGAAGAAAACAAATTACCAGATCAAAGTAAATTTTATAGTAATTTAACATCTGAAATTGTTTCTGATGAAGATTATCAACATGCGTTAAAAGTTTGGAATGACTTTAATGTTTCTAATTTAGGAGAATATACAGATTTATATCTAAAATGTGACGTCCTACTTTTATGTGATGTGTTTGAAAAATTTAGAGATATGAGTTTGAAATATTATAACCTTGATCCATGTTATTATGTGTCTTCACCCTCTTTGAGTTGGGATGCTATGTTGTTATATACTAATATTAATTTAGACTTGATTTCAGACATCGAGATATATCAAATGATTGAAAAAGGTATCCGAGGAGGTCTTGCTCAATGTTCTTTAAGATATGCTAAAGCAAATAATAAATATCTTCCGCATTATAACAGCGAGGAACTTAATAATTATCTCATTTATCTTGATTGTGTAAATTTATATGGCTTTGCTATGATGCAGAAGTTACCAACCGGGAACTTTAAATTTTTGAATGAACAATAATTAAGTAAATTTGATGTAATGAGTGTTTCCAATGATAGTGATAGTGGATATATTCTCGAAGTTGATTTATATTATCCGTCTGAAATACACGACTTTCATTCTGATTTACCGTTTGCCGCCGAAAAATCTGTACCGCCGGGAAGTAAAAATTACAAATTAATTGCCAACATGAATGATAAATGTAAATATGTTATTCATTACATTCATTTGAAAGAGTGTTTAAAAAATGGCCTTATTCTACTCAAGATTTATAGGATACTAGCTTTTAATCAAAATGCATTTTTGGCATCTTATATCTTATTAAATACAACACTCCGTCAAGAAGCAAATTCAGATTTTGAAAGAGACTTTTTAAAAAAACAAATTAACTCTATTTTCGGAAAAACAATAGAAAACAAACAAAAACAAGTCGATGTGAAATTGGTTAATATATGGAAGGATGATTCAAATAGAACTAACAAAGTCTGTGGGGCAGAAAAATATATAAGCGCTCCTAATTTTAAAAATTTGTCTTTGATATCAGAATCATTGGTTGCTATTCAGTTACAACAAACAAAAATCATTCTTGATCGCCCGATTTACATTGGATTTTCAATTTTAGAATTGGCTAAGACTCATTTGTATCATTTTCATTATTCTATAATGAAACGTATATACAAAAATTCTATTCAGCTTTGCTATACTGACACTGACAGTCTTTTGTATTTAATTAATACACAAGACTTTTATGAGGACATGAAAAAAAATATAAAGTATTTTGACACCAGTAACTTCGAAAACGAGAAATATAATATGCCTAAAGTAAATAGTAAAATACCAGGTTTCTTCAAGGATGAGATGGGTGGTGACGTCATATCTGAATTTGTGGGCTTAAGGGCAAAATTATATTGTATAGATTCTGCAGACAATTCAATAAGGAAAGCAAGAGGTATAAAAAAATCCATTACAAAAAAACTTAATATTGTAAACTACAAAAGAGCTTTACAATGAACGCCTTAGAGAAAATATGTGTATAATTAGGTCTAAAAACCATAACATTTTTACTCGAAAAATTAATAAACTTGTACTTAGTAGAGATGATGATAAAAGACAGATATTAGACGATGGCTGTAAAACTTTGCCTTGGGGACATTATAAAACTGTATTTTAATGACGGCAATGTATTTAATTTAAGTGTAGTATTTTTTAAATACAATAGTGATGATTGTGAAAATATGTAAGTATGTAATAGCTTTTTAAGATAAATAAATTATTTATAAAAAATACCTATGTCTCTTCATTTAACCTTTGAAACATTATTATCAACCTTACAAACAGGTAGGTACCTACATGACCAGGAATGAAACACAGCTATTGATGAAAGTAATAAATTTTATTAACGTATTAAAATACACTTCATATATTTTTTTACATAACTATAATTATGGTTTTTTTATTCAAAGTCAGTACTACATACTTATAATAATTCTATGGTAAAAGTGTGTTTACACGATAATTCAACTATCAGTAGATATCTGTGACAAAAGACGAATAATCATGTGAGCACACTTTAATGCTTACACTTTAAACGATTACAAAATAATTTAAAATTAAAAACACAATTAAATCATTACAAAAAAAAAACTACTAAAATTAAAACACAGTAAATTATTTAAAAAAAAAATGTACATGTACAACTACTCAAATTAAAAACACTAAAAATTATTAGAAAAACGATAGAAAAAAAAACTACTCTTATTTAAAACACTACAAATCATATAAAAAGCTACTCAAATTAAAAAAAAAACTATAAATTATTACAAAAAAAACATAAAACTAATCTGTATTACTTATATTCTCACCAATTTTTTTTATTAATGTCTGTGCAGCATCCATCACCTCATCATACGTTTCGCGAACCACATACTGTACACTTACACTTGCATCGTTATTGTCACTTATATCATTTTCACTTTCACTGTCTTTCAGTTCATGAATGTACATTTTAATCACATAGCGTCCTTTAGCGCCACCTCGACCTCTACGCGCAATGTATGATGTCGATGATGATGATCCTATTGAACTTTTTCTCTTCCTGAGCATTTTTTTTTTATATTGCGCTTGTTTTTTGGCTTCTTTATTGAGCAGCTCTTGCTGCTCATCCATCAGCCTTTCAATGTATGATTTGGTATTGCCCTGAGAGTAGAAGTATGAGACGGATGGTGGATTCTCATCGTCGAGATCTGCAGCTGAGTTCCACTGTAAAAAATACATAACTATAAATCATAACTACAAACAAAATAAGAATACCTAGAAGAATAATTTAATTATATAATATTATAATACCTCACGTAATCTTGATCCATTATTTTCTGCAACATCCAAATTATCACTGACCGGAATGCAGGGGCTGTAGGTAGGTGATGACGACATTATTCTGAAAAAAAAAAAAATTGTTATATTAAATATTAATTGAAGCATTTGTAGCAATATTTTTTATTAAAGAAAAATTTGATTGATACACTTACCGGATGAAAATTTTTATTTAAAAAAAAAAAACAATCAATGTTAGGTCCTGCTTCTACGGACTATAGCAATTAAGTGATTTTTCAATTATTGTCTGATGTACTGAGAACACAATAATATTTAGTATCAATTATTAGTCATCGTCAATAACAATGAAAATTATTTAAGTTACTCTCACCATTGTCTTAAAATATGCAAATGTCATCACAAATTAATTTATATTTGTCAAGTCCGAACCTCTATTTCAGCCGAAATCGATGTAATGACATTTGATTTGTTTGAAATAAGTTCAAGCTTGGGTAATGCAACACACTGGCATTGCACGATCATCCGATCATTATTATTTAACATACAATTCACATTATGGAGTATTATTATTATTATTTATAAAAGATGGTACGAAAAAAAACATTATACCAAAAAAAAACCAGACCAGAACAAATACTTATTTGTTCCGTGCGGGAATCGAACCCGCGACACTTGGTGCATTAAGTGACAGTAATTGTGATGTAACGAGATGAGCACTTATCAATGCGCCAAACGTGTTGTCGAAGATGCGATGAAATATTGGACCACTTTCAAGCTTTATTCACTTAACTTAAACAGTGTATTATTCGAATTGTATGGAATTAATGCCTGTTATTGTATAAATGCCTATGCAAGGCGGAATATAAATCAATTGGCAAGATGAAGTTGATCAAACAACCCATATCATTAAACGTTAGAAATATAAAACTTGATGACTCTACTTATCAAATCAGACATAGCGTTTTATTACCTAATACATTTCGCTGTATAATATGTGGACCTTCAAACTGCGGTAAAACAAACGTTGTCATCAGTTTATTATTGCATGAAAATGGACTCAAATTTCAGAACCTTTACTTGTATTCGAAGACTAATTTTCAACCAAAATATCGTTTTTTGCGAGAAGTCATAAGGAGGGTGCCTCAGATTAAGTTTTACGAGTTTAATGATGACAAAGATGTTATAGCTCCGAGTGAGGCTTTAAGAGGCTGACAATACCCAAAAAATTAGACCTCTGCGGTCACTGTCGTTTCGTACAGAACTGAAAGAGAGGCAACGAGCCGAGGGACGTCGGATACGCCGCTCAACTTGAATGAAAATTAACAAAAACATTTTTAAATAAAAAACTAAAAGCTTATTTGAAAAACGGAAACAACAAATGTTTAGATTATTGTCTTTCTCAATTGTTTTCTTAATTTTATTTATAATATTTAGTAAATAATAGAGACTGTTTGCTTTAAAGCATTTTTTAAGAGGTTAGTTTACACTTCTTTTCTATCGAGAAAACTTCAAGAAAACGTGTTTTGGGCACAATACAGTTTCAGAAAATACGATCAAGATTAACATTTTTTTTTTTCACTGCCACAAACTGAATAATACAGCTAAAAATGTTTTTAAAAGAAGCCTATTTGGGGCATTTGGCTGTTGTCAGCGTCTTAACCAATTCTGTGTTTATTTTTGATGACGTTGTTTGCGAAAATCAAATAAACATTCGTAATTATTTTTCTATGGGTAGACATAAGCAAATCGATTGCTTTTATTTATCTCAAACCTACTCAAAAATTCCGAAACAGCTGCTACGTGATAATGCAAATTTTCTTATAATATTTAAACAAGATGATGTAAACTTAAAGCATATTTATGAAGAACATGTCAGTTCTGATATATCATGGAATCAATTCAAAAATATTTTTAGAACAGTTTGGACTGAGCCACATCATTTTGTTAGCATTAACAAAGACTCGTCATTAAACAATGGAAGGTACAGAAAAAAAATCGTTTTTTTTTTCACTTTGAATGTAGTTATAAATGGATTTCATTCATATAATAAAAATCAGTGTTATAGCATCCTTTGTTGAATATAGTGTTATATAGAAAATAACATGGAGAAAAATATTAAAATGGAATTAGTGAAGTCTGCCGACTCCATCAAAAGTAAATTGAAACAAATGAGAAATCAGGAACATGAAATTAACTTATCGCTTGATAAAATGCTTAAACCTGTTACACAGCCCCTTAAAACCCTTGTTAATTCAAAAAGATTTTTAGAAGATATTAAACACGTTGAAAATGTATCACACGTGAATTCTGAAACAATAGAATGGATGAAAATGATACAAGCTCTTCTACTAAGTGGGATAGCTTCTACGATGCTGATCTAAATTCTGCAAAATCTTCTAAAAATGAATTACGAGATAATTTAGAAATTTCACTAGAACGCGATGATGTATATGATATTCACGATGGTTTAAATATACCATTTGGAATAAGAAAAGAAAATAAAACTTTAATGATGGGTAATTCCATAGTAGCATTTTCTAAAATTGATAGTTTGAATAACGATACTATACTTTTGATTAAAATCGGCGACAAAAGTTACAATTTAACCCCCGGTTTAAAAGAACTTTTACTTCGAAGAAAACCTGATTTAAAGTTAATATCAAACGCAGATAAACTTGTTTATAAGGATATATTAAATTATACAAATGCTCATAAGAGAGATTTTCACTCTAAAGGTCAAATAAGAGGTGACAAAGGAATAAAATATCGTGAAATAATCAAGCCATTATTTTCCGAGACATCAACCGATAAAATTCAGGGAAAACGTGGTGGCAGCTTGCCAAAGCTTAAAAAATACAAAAAGAACACCGACTTGGTATATTGGGATGATCCCAATGAATTGGTTGAGAGATTGAAGTTATTAGTAGCTTCAAGAGACGCTGGGAATACAAATCATGATAATGAAATTTTATCAATAATTGAAGAATTAAAAGAAGCTAATATAATTAAGTAATAAATACTTTTAATAATAAGTTTTTGATTCAGTATAACAAAGTCATTCATAATGAACATTGATGAATTTTGCAAGAAAAATTTCTTTACAAGAATCTGACTCAACGATAGAAAATAATAAAATAAATGTGATACCTACATAAACTTTCTAAAGATGAGCAAAGCCGATGTTGTAAGTGAAATTCACAAAAATGCAAGGGTGAACTTTACACGAAGGAATGTTATTATGAAAGATATAGATGACCTTTGGCAAGCGGATTTAATTGATATGCAATCAGTTTCAAAGGAAAACAAAAAATTTAGGTTTATTCTTGCGGTTATTGACACATTTTCAAAATACGCTTGGGTGTTTCCTTTGAAAAGTAAGATGACGTATGTAACACTTTTAAGATGTTGTTGGATAAGGACCGAGTCCCTAAAAATCTACAAACTGATAATGGAACAGAATTTTATAATAAGTTCCAAAAACTTGTGAAATCTTATCACATCAATCATTATTCAACCTTCTCTACAAAAAAGGCTTCGATAGTTGAGAGATTTATCAGAACATTAAAATCGAAGCTGTACAAAGAATTTAGTTTAAAAGGCAACTATAATTGGATAGATAACACCCTCAATAACGTTATTTATAAATACAATCACACTTACCATCGGACGATTGATGAAATCCCAGCAAACGTGGATAATATTAATAAAAAACGCATATTAGAAAGATATGTAACGTTGTTAAAAAAAGTATGTATAAAAAGTAAGTTTAAGGTGGGTGATTATGTGCGAATCAGTAAGTACAAAGGAACGTTTGAAAAAGGATATACTCCAAACTGGTCAACAGAAATATTTAAAGTTCGAAAAATACAAAATACAACTCCTATCACCTACTTAATTGACGACACAATCAGAGGTCAGCCTATTTTGGGAGCATTTTATGAACAAGAGCTACAGAAAACGAAACATCATAATGTTTATTTAGTTGAAAAAGTTTTAAGAAGGAAAGAAAAGAAGGTTTTGGTGAAATGGTTAGGTTTACCTTCTACTGAGAATAGCTGGATTGATAAGTCGAATATATTATTATAAAAAATATACATTATTTAACTTTTCAAAGTAACTGACAATAATCATTTATTTATTAAGAGTTCAATCCAAGATTGATCAGTCCTATGATGTGCATTGGGGAGAACAGTCTTCTCAACTGGCTTATAAATAATTTACCATTCGAATTACACTTACCAGGATACAACTATTGTGGCCCTGGTATAAAATTAATTAGGAGACTTATACACGGAGATAAAGGTGTAAATAAATTAGACGAATATTGTAAAGAGCACGACATTGCCTATCACAAGTCTTCACACGTAAAAGATCGTCATAAAGCAGATTTGATTTTATTAAAAATGGCAAAAAATCGAGCAGCTGCCCCTGATGCGAGTGTAGGTGAAAAATTTGCAGCACATGTAGTAAGCAAAGCTATGTTAACAAAAATTAAAACGGGCGCAGGCCTGAAAAATCGCAAGTGTAGTAAAAAAAAACCTTCAAGAAAAATAGCGTCTCGAAATGGTTTTAAAAATAAATTACAAAATGTTATTACTAAAACAAAAAAAACACATGCAAAAATTAAAGCCAAAATGTAAGAAAATGGCAATAGAATTAGCTGTGGCTGCTGCAAGAGAATTGGTTGATGATTCATCTATGAAACTTCCTCGGGTTATACCTATACCAAAAACTGGTGGAATATTACCTTTGATTCCTATTTTTGCGGGATTATCGGCTGCGGGAGCCTTAGCAGGTGGTGCTGCTGGTATAGCAAAAACTATAAATGAATTCAAGATGGCTAAAAAACGTTTTACTGAATTAAAGAGGCACAATGAAAAAATGGAAGCTCTTTGTATCGGAAAGGGACTACATCTTAAACCTCATAAAAATGGACTTGGAATTTATGTATCAAAAGAAAAAAACTAAAATATCGGCTACCCAAACGAGCCTTAACTAATATCGATATTTTGAAGTATGGAAGTAACATTCCCTATTTTCGTGGTGTCTTTATGAGAGATGAACTCCCTAAACGACCTTTGAAAAAAGAATGTGGGATTATTAATTTGGATAGTTCAACAGTGGCGTGCATTGCATATAGGCAATTAAGCAATACCTGCTGCCTTCCTCATTCATATTCAATAGTGGTGTAAGTTATTATCTTTTTTTCAGAGTACGATGATTATTTATCTTAAAATAGACCTATTAATGCTAAATTAATCTTCCTACATCAAAAAATCAATAACTTACACCACAATTAAATTCATGTGAAGTAGGCCAATGCACGCCACTGTAGTTCAAAAAATCCAGGTTCTCATTGGGTAGCCTATGCAAAATACAATGATTATATTGAGTATTTTGACAGTTACGGAAATCTTAAACCCCCAAAGGAATTTATAAAATACTTAGGTTCTAAAGTCAATTATAATTATGATAATATACAACGTAATCACCCTTTCAATTGTGGACACCTTTGTTTATTTTTTTTAAAGAATTTTTGGGGTACTCATGGAATAAAATAAACGGAATCTTCCAGAAGTGCTCAGTATGCAAACATGTCTATAACGGTTACCATCTCTGGAAATAAATCAGAATTGGATACATACTTTCAACCACCTTTGAATTTGTCTGGTCATTATGAGTGTGGTTTGCTATATTTCTCAGTGTTAAATTCAGGAATAAATCCCAATTCACACATTAATAACAACATTCTGCCTGTGATCAGAATTGAATGTGATCTTGTGTACGGTTCGTACTCCAACGGGCTACCAAGTCATATTATTCATGAATTTGTATCTAATACTGCTGCAGGTCATCAATACATAGAAACACCACAAAACGTTATTTACTTCCCAGTGAACAAAAATATAATTTCGTCAATATCTATTAAGATAGTTGATCAATTTGGTTACTGTATTAACTTTAAAGAAGAACATATTCAACTACGCCTTCATATAAGAAAAATAAAATGATATTATATTATAAAAACCCTGCAGGCAACATAAAGCGTCCTATTTCTTCTACAACCACTAAGGTGCAAAGACGTAAGAAAAAAGTTAAGAAATTGACTAAAACAAATCAAGATTTTCTTAAAGCCCTAGTGTTCGATCTTTGCTCAAATAAATGTGTGGGGTAGAGGGAATTGTTTACCATCAATTTTTCTACGACTACCCTCGTTTGGAAGCTGCAGATCGGCGACGCTAGTGCTCGCCGCGCCCCTTGCGCCGGCATGAAGAGAACCAGTTGGATCGTAGCCGCCGATTGATGCGTACGTGACCGTGTCGCGCTCCTAGCACTTCTTCAGTTTCGATTAACTCACATACTTATAAACTATTGCTACTGAGACGTTCTCAAACCTTCCTGTGACTAGTGTGGTGTGGCTATATTTACCCAATCACCTTAGTTGGACTGGAACATTCGGCCGTGCTGAGCTGATCTGCGCCAAGAGCGACTGCGTGGGAGTGAAAGGTTGGTGGTATTGATTTCTTTTACCCTGTGCAGCCTGAGCAAAGATCAGAAACCAGAGTAGCTTACTCCACACTTGGAAAACTGTAATTATTCTTTCAGGTCCTTCGAACTATCCTTAAATTTACCAGCCCCTATATCTCATCCCCAACAATTTGGTCTTCGAGCCGGATTTAAAATATCTTATTTTCATATTTAAAATACTTATTTCAAATCCTAAAGTCTGATTTCAGCCGTGCTTTAATTAGACGTTAGGACGCCATTTTGAATAAACCGTTGCCGTGCAATTTCTTTGTTCAATTTGTGCACACAAGCCGTGCTTGTTTCTTATTATTTCATTTCTATAGCTTATTTTAATATTTTCCATCGAAAATGCCTAACTCAGAAGAAAAAGTTCCTTCTAAAAAGGAATTAGAAATAATGCGTAACATTAATAAATGTTTAGCTAAAAAGCAACGCATTTTCTCGCAGTTACAATTAATATATGATCTTTCAAAAAAGCTAGAAACTAATTCTGCTTTAGAGGAAATGTTCCTTTTGCGTGCCTCAGAAATAACATCATTGCGTGAATCATTCGAAATTACCTGCATGGATATTTTTGAATTTAAATTAACGTTAGATTCCGATGCTGAATTCTCTACTAAAGAAATGGAAAGTTTCGATGATTTATTCTATCATGTCAAATTGTGTGCTTCTAAAATTGTGGACGTTCCACCATGTGCACACGTTGACACGAAGGAGCAAAGCGACGTTCGACCACGCTTACCTAAACTCGAACTATTCAGCTTTGACGGAAATATTGAGCATCTTACCACATTTTACGAAACATTTTATTCTCTGGTGCATAATCAGACAAGTGTTTCAAATATCGACAAGTTTCACTATTTGTTATCGTGCACAAAAGGTTCCGCACTTAGTTTAGTTAAAAGTGTGCCTATTACGTCAAGTAATTACGAAGTAGTATGGCAGTCGTTGCTTGATAAATATCAAGACAATAGAATGCTCGTAGGCAAATACTTAGATAAAATGTTGAACTTTCATGCGCTCAAATCGGAGTCATCGGTTGATTTAAATAATTTTATCGAGACTTTCGATCACTCTTATCGAGCTATTAATGCCTTAAACATCGAACATCTGTCAAGCTACGTATTGTGTCATATATATATAAGGGGACTAGATCCCAACACAAGAAAGTCGTTCGAACAAAAAATCGATCAAAAAACGATACCTACCTACGAAAGTTTAATGTCCCACGTACATAATCAAATTAAAGTCTTGGAACATTCTCAATCATTTTCAAGTTCTTCTGTTTCTCAAAATAAAATTCAGTCTACATCTAATGTAAACAAACGGCCGAGTGATAATAATTATAAGAAGGCATTTTCTCAAACGTTGCATTCTAAACAAAATGCAGGTAGTAACAATAATGTCAGCTGTTTCCATTGTGGCCAAAATCATATGATTTTTCGGTGTGTACAATTCCGTGAATTGAACCCTGCACAACGAGTCAGCCGTGCTGACCATTTGAAATTGTGCCATAATTGTCTCAAGCAAAACCATGCGACTTCCGATTGTCGGAGTGATTTTAAATGTTTTACGTGCAATAAAAGACATCACTCATTATTACACCTAAACTCAGATAGCGAACCGGTTTCGCGAGCCGTGCCCGCGCACACTACCGCCGCTAATGAGTTATCAACAGGTACGCACGCTAACACATCTCACTCGTCCAGGGCCCCAAGTCTGCTAATTGACATACGCTTCAGTTGTGTGTCGATAGAGTGTCGGTGGAATAGTTTTAGCCATTTGGTATTCTACTAGTCATTTAGAGACCAATGGCTTTCCAATGACTTTCCACTGAACTGCCATTGACTACAATTCAACTGCCATTGGACTATTCGCTATTCTGCTGTTATTTGACGTTTCCCACAATCGTCTTACGATGATTTTTTTGCCATCATATTTTTTTTTAATAATTTTTTTTTTGGTGATTTCAGCTTTGGTCCCATAATAAATGTTTTTCATACA
Source organism: Asteroscopus sphinx (assembly GCA_949699075.1). Lineage (NCBI taxonomy): Eukaryota > Metazoa > Arthropoda > Insecta > Lepidoptera > Noctuidae > Asteroscopus > Asteroscopus sphinx. The sequence goes on from OX453024.1 coordinate 18,133,585, forward strand.
TCAAATGTGTACAATGACCCCTTAAAGGGTCATTGTACATATTCGTTTTTTTTTTTGCGATTTCAGGATTGGTCCCTTAGTAAAAGTTGTTCATACAGATGAGTACAATGACCCCATAAAGCCATTTTCAAGAACACGTTTTATGTCTATAGTATTGCCGGGTAGTAGGTACCTACGCTAAAAACGTAAACGTAAAAGTTGTTCATACGGATGAGTATAATGACCCCTCAAGAGATTTCATTAACACGTCGTATGTCGATAGCATTACCGCTTTGCACGCTAAAAACGTAAACGTAAAAGTACCAAAAGTTGCTCATGCGGATGAGTATAATGACCCCTTAAGAGGTTTTCAATAACACGTCTTATGTCGATAGTATTACCGCGTAGTAAGCTAAAAACGTAAACGTAACAGTTGTACATACGGATGAGTATAATGACCCTTTAAGAGATTTTTAATAACACGTTGTATGTCGATAGTATTGCCGTGTAGTACCCTAAAAACGTAAACGTGAAAGTTGATCATACGGATGAGTACCATGACCCCTTAAGAAGTTTTCAATAACACATGTGTCGATGTATAACCGCGTAGCGTAGTACGCTATCGATATACGTGTTATTGAAAACCTCTTAAAGGGTTATTGTACTCATCCATGTGAACAACTTTTACTATGGGACCAACCCTAAAATCGCCAAAAAAATATCAGCTCTTTCCTACATTTGTGTTCACATAAATCGACAAAATGTAGGAAACAGCAGATTTTTTTACGTTTGATGTGTTTTAATTATTTTATAGACATGAAAATTTTGTAGGTAATATCAACAAAATCCTTAATTTAAATATTCCATTGATAATAACTTAAAAAAAGTATAAAAAACAATACAACTACTAATGGCAGATTTAAATGGGCAACATCGATTTGAAAACAATTGATATCCCATTACCATTCTATTGCCATTCCGACGAGATTGACATTTAAGTTTTAGCAGAATACCCATTTTGTCACAGTTGTATAGGAGTGTCAGTAGGATGTCGGTGGAATGGCGATGGTTGGTTTTTATCAATTAAGGATTCACGTAGTTGCTTCATGTTCCAATAGTTACGTAAACGACGTGGCGAACTTCGCTTCAAGTAACTTTGCTATTTATTATACTCGAGGCTGGATTGCAGCCCGAGCCGAAGGCGAGGGCGTAATGGAGCCGAGAGGATAATAGTCAATGCTCACGCGTGTCATACGACGTTAGGAAAAAAACATATGAACGTATTTTAGGCAAATTTTAATATTGAATTTGTGAATAATGGCGAGCGGATCACTGTAATCGCACGGTGACGTATAGGTATGCGCGCGCAGTTGGTAGAATGAATCCGTCAAACAGCCTAATATTAAAAATATAATTATGATTAAATTTATTATTTATAACACAAATTAATGTTAATTTGTTGACAAACATAAATAATTTAATGAAATTAAATGTTTATATAACACAAATTAAATAGTTGATTTATTCACAATTTTTTTAAATTTTGTTTAGACATAAAAACATTTTGCTGCTTTAAAAAAAAAACTGTATGTAAAGTAAAAACTAAAAAGCACTAGTGCGATAATATAAAGTAAAAACCACGCGTGCGTTATTATAAGCTATATTATGAACCTAAAAGCGGTGCAATAAGAGCCACTTAACGAGTGTGTTGAAAAATAATTGAAACATTTCAAACGTAAAAAAATCTGCTGTTCTCTACATTTCGTCGATTTATGTGAACACAAATGTAGGGCCGCGAAATCGGGAAAATGTAGGGAACAGCTGTTTTTTTTCGCGGTTTCAGGGTTGGGGTCATAGTAAAAGTTGTTTATACTGACGATAATATATATGTCGATAATATTGGCAGGTACCACGCTATCGATACTATCGATAGAGTAACTGATTCTCAAGGTAAGCTATAGATACTATCGAATCGGTCATTGCTATGGACCGTATTGATAGCTTTTTATGCAATACTATTCATAGCACTATTAGTGTCCAATACTATATAGACACTAACGATAGTATTGCTTTAATATGTCGATAGTCAATAGTACATGCCAATCGATTGTGTAACTGATTCTCAAGGTCGCATCTCTAGTCTAAAATTGAATATTATCGTCGAATTAAATTACTACATTACACAATTCAACTTTATTTTACAAAAAAAAAGTTCAATTGTTACAACAATAACTGCAAAAAAGGTATGTTTGCAAAATGACCTCTCAGTTGTAGTTCGATGGCAAAAAGTCATTGAGAGACGATTGTCAGAAACGTCAAATAACGAGTAGACTACTGAAACTTAAGCTATCGAGAAGACATTGATACACTATTGGTTTACAGAATAGGAAATAGTCCAATGGCAGTTGAATGGTAGAAACGAATGGAATAAAAATGAAAATGCTATGCTGAGTTCTATAGGTACTATGTAATTTGTATGCCTTTCAAGGTTAAACATAGTGTGACTTAATATTTTAATTTTCCACAAAGTTTTTAACTTTTACCTATGTTTCACAAATAGATTAATTTGATTTTAATTTTGATTTTGATTTTATGGTTGTCAATTATAATATAATTCAGTGGAAAGTCATTGGATAGCCATTGGTCTCTAAATAACTATTATTCTGATGATGATGATGATGATGATGATTCGGATGAGTACAATGACCCCTTAAGAGGTTTTCAATAACACGTATATCAATAGCTTACTACGCGGTAATACTATCGACATACGTGTTATTGAAAACCTCTTAAGGGGTCATTGTACTCATCTTTATGAACAAATTTTACGTTTGCGTTTTTTGTGATTTCAGGATTGGTCCCATAGTAAAAGTTGTTCATACAGATGAGTACAATGACCCCTTAAGAGATTTTTAATAACACGTTGTATGCCGATAGTATTGCCGCGTAGTACGCTAAAAACGTTAACGTAAGTTGTTCATATGGATGAGTATAATGACCCCTTAAGAGGTTTCAATAACACGTTTGTCGATAGTATTGCCGCGTAGTACGCTAAAAACGTAAACGTAAAAGTTGTTCATACGGATGAGTATAATGACCCCCTAAGAGGTTTTCAATAACACGTATATGTCGATAGTATTGCCGCGTAGTACGGTAAAAACGTAAACGTAAAAGTTGTTCATACGGATGAGTACAATGACCCCTTAAGAGGTTTTCAATAACACGTATGTCGATAGAATTGCCGCGTAGTACGCTAAACACGTAAATGTAAAAGTTGTTCATACGGATGAGTATAATGACCCCTTAAGAGGTAAGTAATATCAATAAAATCCTTAATTTAAATATTTCATTGATAAAAACTAAAAAAAAGGTTGATAAAAACAATACAGCTAATGGTAGATTTTAATTGGCAACATCGATTTGACATTACCATTCTATTGCCATTCCGACGAGATTTAAGATTTAGCAGAATACCCATTTTGTCACAGTTGTTTATGAGTGTCAGTAGGGTGTCGGTGGAATGGCGATGGTTGGTTTTTTAGTGTAATTAGCAGACTTGGGGCCCTGCTCCAGCGTAGACAATATTAAAAACGATATAGTTCTTCTAGGTACGGCTATCGTAAATGTTATTGATGCGTTCGGTAATGAGCAAGCTTGCCGCGTTTTAATAGATTCGGGCGCTCAATCAAACTTCATAACATTGGATTGTTTAGAGCGGCTAGGGTTGCCACGACAAAAGTGTCCGTTTAATATTTTCGGCTTAGCCGGAAATAGTGTTAAAAACTTTGGCATTACATCATGCACTATTAAACCAAGGCACTGTGACAATCCAACGTTTAAAATAGACTCAATAATATTACAACGAATAACTTTTGACTTACCTACTGTGGAAATATCAGAGGATATTTGCAGTCGTTATAAACATTTGTTGTTAGCGGATCCTTACTTTCACAAAAAATCCCCCGTGGATATTATACTTGCAGGCGATGTATTCCCGGACATTTATGACGGGACTAAAATAAATGTTAATCCTGCATTACCCACAGCACTTAACAGTGTATAGGTGTACGGGAAGTTTTATAATTAAAACGCACTTTTTGAACACACTATGTTTTTACTGTTATTAAAGCGCGAAAGCAAAGCGTACAGATTAAGAATGAGTAGGCAAACACTTAGAACAGAAGTAGGAAATATGAGAGAAGCTAAACAGAGTAATTTGCGATAGTTTTGACCGAATTTCGTAAGCAAAGCGCGGGGCGCGAACGAGCGTGCATTCGCCGTCGGAGCCGGTAACATGGTGGTATAACTTAGAAGAAAAGAGGTGAATTATAAATCAACAAATTTACATACGTCAGTAGATTAGTGTCTTTACTTCTATCTGTCAAAGTATATAATTTGGTCGGATTATAATCCTAGAGTTGCATGTTCCGAGCGCTAGATGGTGCTGTGTTCAATTTTCGCATGCTTCACAAAATAATAAATTATTAATTTTTAATATTTTAACAATGGTTATTTTGTTATTTAATTTTGACGGACAGTTTTACCGTATCTAATTTAATTTAACTCTTGATAAAAAATAACTTGAAATACAAAAAACATGTTTACTTCGTAAAACGGAATGAATCTGTCCTGTCATCTGTCAGTCAGTGTCCGTTTTTACAAATTATTTTCATTTCATTCTGTTTTTTTCTCTTTCGAGTTAATGGATGCGCTTACTTTGACTTGTGGATTTTTTACGACGACCTGGCTTGTATTTTTGACTCCGACGATCCCGCTTTTCGCAACTGACCTGGCAAACTACTGGATTTTGACGAAATCGCTACCCTTGAACGACTTATCGCTATCTTTTTGGACCGGTGTTTTGATTCTGCTGTTATTGTATAAAATGTCGACCAGAAAGTGTTGCGTCCGAAACTGCAATAAAACTCGTAAGTCTAAGCTATTTTTTTAATAATTACGCTAGATACATATTTTAGTAACATAAGTAATAGCGATTTCCTACTTGAAGTAACATACATAGACATATACCTAACGCAATTTCTGTTGGTACATAGTCATATCTCTGTACCTACGCAACAATATAAGGCGACTGTGAAAGTAAGGGTGGTATGCCAATCCTCAAATTCCTTTGTCCAATATCTTTGTCTAATCCAATAAATTTGATGATCAGTGTTAATACAATACATACAACCTCGGACAAATAAAAAAGGCGGACGTAATCTCTACACTAAACCCACTATAATTTCGATAGCATTTTAAAACACCAGGTACCTATATATTGTTATTTTATTTGTGAAACTACTACAATGACTACCATCACTTGAAATTTATTGCGGTATCACAGTGTTTTGTCTTACTATGGGTGTGAAGGTGGGTGGAAGTGGTGGATCCAGGATTTTGATTTGAGAAGAGCTTGACTCAGCTGAGGGAAATCTTTATCAAGATAATCAGTAAACTACAACAACTAAATTAAGTAAGGATAAGTGATGAAAATGTTACTGTAGGTAGTGTAGTAATATGAAAGTAGGTTAATATCAAGTTTAATTTTAGATTTGACAGAGGTGGATCCATATGCTTTTGGGGTGGCTTGGGTCCTTAGCCCCCCCCCCCCTGGATCCGCCACTGAATGTGTGCATGCCAGCCTGTACTTTTAAGTGAGTCTTACTATTGGTGCTTCACTTATTGTTTATACTGGCGGCATGCTATGATGGCGTTTTTGACATTTACCAATAGTATGGTATAAAGGGCTGGTTTCCGCAACTCCACATCCAAGCATGTATTTTGCATACGGGTGGGAACTTACTCAATCCACCCCAACTCCTCGAAAAAGGCCAGCAACACCTTGGTGTTGCTGGTGATCTCTCTGAGGGTACCTGGGTTACCGAAGTACTTGGCCCTGTATGTGAATTGTATATGACATTTACCAATAGTGTTGTGACACATTTCAAATTATTAGTGATTGAGACCAGGTTTATTACTTTGACCAACTCCAACTAACTACATAAAGTAAATAATTTATTAAATTATTCAATAAACATAACATCTATCCATTTTGTTTAACTCCTATTTAATCATACGCTGCATGTTCATAGCGTCCATAAAGATTTGTGTGTACTGTACCAAGACTTAGTTTTCTTTGGAGATGGAAATCCCTATATTACAGATTTGTGTTTCACTAGTCAGTGACCAATGTTTTAAAACGCAATAGAAATATATAAGACCTGCCTGCACATTTTTCGTCTGATTCTTATTCCATCATTCTGCAATGTCTCTATGGATTTGTTTTAAGTGCAGAATAGCAAATACACTTTAGCTTAACAGAATGGATACTTTTCTTTCACACATTCACATTCTGGTTAAGAAATTACTAAAATCATTTTATTTTCAAAATTATCTTTTATGTTTTAACTGAACCGATATACAATGGCATTTATTGCCAAATAATTCAACATACATTCTACCTAGGCAACAAAATTATTTATTGATAAATTCATAATGTTATTTTTCAGGTGCAGATGATGATATTGTTTTACATAAATTTCCTAACCCGGATGCAGATTTAAATAAATTCAAGGCCTGGACTAGTTCTATTGGTGGAGACATCTTGTTTTTAGATAATCAAGTTGTATATCGGCAACATAGGATCTGCCACTCCCACTTTGAGCCCAAATATCAGTCTGGTAGTGGAAGACTGACTGGAAATGCCATACCCACTTTGTTTTTGTCAGGTAAGTCTTCATGATAATTTTTCAACATAATTATAATATCACTTCAGAATATTTTAAATCAAGGTTTTACCGATAGTTATAATTTGAATTTTGGTGTAGAATGATACTTGTAGTTTGTATTGATCATTTATTTGTTGTTTATATGTTGTGGTAATCTAGTGGTAATAGGCCCCTTCTCAAGTATGCGGTTGCAGGTTCAAATCCTTGCATACAATGTAGCAATGTGACTTTCCAATGTTGTATGTACTTTCTTAGTTAATTGGACACCACCAACTTATACTGATACAAAACAGATATTAACATAAACTCTGTGGTCTAGTGGTTCAAGTGTTGGACTGATGATCACAAAGTTGTGGGTTTGATTCCCACAGGACAATGACTTTGTTAGACTGTACAAGCTCTGCTTAGTTTGGGACTAGATGTTGGTGTATAAAAATGTCCCAAATATTTAACTATTGTTTTTTTTAAGCAAATAAAGTTAATTTGAATTTGGCTGTGCAACTAGATTCTTATCGTTTTGAAAGTGCATGTAAATGCTAATTTGAAAATAAAAAACTTTTGACTTTATTTATTTTACTTGCACTGAGCCTGCACTGTATGATGAAACATGAGCAGTGATTTGATTATAATATTAACAATATTTCTATACTTATTTCAGGTTATAGGCCATTAAGAAGGCAACCTCTGCAAGAGGTAACAAATCGAACTTACTCGCGTGACCCTGTCCTTGATTCACTCTCAACATCTGTACAATCTGTCCCAGTTTTCCAGAAAAATGTTCCAACAATGCCCATACAACCAGTGGCATCAACATCTCGCCAACCAAGTTTAGGAACCATGCAGCAATCTGCTCCATCAACTTCAAAAGGTAAGATATTCTCTTACATGTAATTACTGTTCTTCCTGCAGTTTACTTGACGACCTCTGTGGTCTGGTGGTTCGAGTGTCGAACTGCTGATCATGAGGTCGTGGGTTCGATTCCCACAGGACACAAATATTTGTGTGATGTGACATGAGTGTTTGTGTTGGTCTGGGTGTTTCTTATGTATTATAAGTATGTATTTACAAAAAAAAAAGGATATAAGTATTATATCCATTGTCTAGTACCCATATTACAAGCTCTGCTTAGTTTGGTACTAGATGGTGCTGTGTAAAAATGTCCCAAAAATATTTATATTTATTAGGCCCGATTTGACGGATTGTTTTTTGAAAACTGTTAAAAAAATCTGTACATTTGTATTCACATAAATCGGCAAAATGTAGGGGATAGCTGTTTTTTTCGCTATTTCAGTGTTGCTCCCATAGTAAATGTTGTTTGTTATGATGAGTAGATTCACCATTTTAAATGTTTGCCATTATTAAAATAAGACCTTACATATGAATGGATAGGTGCTTTAATTATCTATCTAATGACATGTGTCATCAATCTAGGCACCCTAGGTTCGATTCTAGCCTCGGTTTTCAGTGAAAACATAGCCGTTTTAGGGGTCCTTTCTACTTTCACCTTTAATCACTTTGTAACTATAGGGTTAGGTTAGGTTTTCTACAACTATTCGGCAACCCCTGCACGATTATGTTGGCTTTAAATAAAATACAAAGCGAATGACATTTATTGCATAATACTTAAGCTAGGTATGTAGAATGACCTCAGACAAAATACAGGTAAATTTCCTTGAAAAAATTGTCCCTTTGTTTACCATTTACGATTCGTGATAACTTGGACTCTTGGGACGACAAAGTTTTTTTACAAGTTGTCTGTGATACATACGTATCTTGGCTATATGAAAATCACCATGGTTGCATCCTGCCATTTACAGGTCATGGTGTACTTTCACGAAATACAAAATATTAGGAAATTACAAATTCATCACTATAAAAAACTTTTTAACAAATAATTAAACCGACGAAAAAAGAAACTGAAAAGCGAAAAGTAAAATATACCTTTTTAGTCTTAATAACTAATCTCCTAAACTAATATAAGTAACTAATTATGAGTCGGCGCCAAATAAACAAACATAGTTCGTGCGAGTTGCAAGTGGTCGTGCGGAGAGCACACTTTGGGAATGTTATTGTTTATCCTGAAGATTTCATCTTGTCTTTTTATTCATTTATTTATTAAATTTATGCACACACAGAGAAATAATAATAAAATACATAGAAATGAATAGTACAAAGGCAGTCTTTCTATGTTAAGAGGCTGACAACACCTAAAAAATCAGACCTCTGCGGCCACTGTCGTTTCGTACAGAACTGAAAGAGAGGCAACGAGCCGAGGGACGTCGGATACGCCGCTTAACTTGAATGAAAATTGCCATTTTTTTTATTTATTAAAAAACTAAAAGCTTATTTGAAAAACAGAAACAACAGATGTTTAGATTATTATCTTTCTCAAATATTTTCATAATTTTATTTGTAATATTTAGTAAATAATAGAGATTGTTTGCTTTAAAGCGTGTTTTAAGAGGTTAGTTTACCAAAATCAGTCCCAAAATATTTATTTATTTTATCCCTATTTTCCTACTCTTAGCACCCCTATTTTGTTTTTCAAATTAAAACGGGACCAGTTTCGAGGTATACCATGTCCAATAAAAAAAGAATCTTCCAAATTGGTCTAATCTGTAAAAAGTTATGCATGGTAATACATAAAAAAATATATAAATACGCGTCGACTTAAGAACCTTCTTTTTTTTCGTCGGTTAAAAACTAGCATATTTCTATGAGTTCACATATACATACATATAATTATATATATTTTCACGGTATATAGCGTTATTTACTCTGTTCTTCTGTTTATGCTTTAATTATGGTAAATAGTTACGTATTTCACACAAAAACCTATGTACTCGAGTGTAATTTCTGTTAGAACTCTGTAAATTTTCTATCAATACACTAGCTGTCTATACACCCTACTTTAAAATGATCAGAAAAAAATTAAGAGTAGTTTCTGCTCTCAACTCAGCCTATCGCAGTCCACTGCTGGACGTAGGCCTCTACCAAGTTGCGCCACAACGCTCGGTCCTCTGCCATCCGCATCCAGTCCCCCCCAGCCACGTTCTTTAGGTCGTCGGTCCACCTGGCAGGGGGACGCCCTACGCTGCATTTGCCGATTCGCGGTCTCCACTCAAGGACTCGTCTGCTCCAAAGGCCATCGGTCCTTCGACAGACATGGCCAGCCCACTGCCACTTCAGCTTACTGATCCTACAAGCTATGTCGGTCACTCCGGTTCTTCTCCGGATAATGTCGTTACGGATTTTATCCTTCAAAGAAACTCCAAGCATAGCTCGCTGAGCAACTTTGAATTTGTGGACTAGCCCAACTGTCAGTGTCCACGTCGTTTCTGTAGTTTCTGCTCATCGTTATCAAATGAACAACTTTTATTGTGGGAAAAAAAAAACCCTGAAATCAAGAAAAAAATATCGGCTGATCCCTACATTTGTGTTCACATAAATCAACGGTAAACTCTAACCGCCATCATTAAATGTTGCAGGGCATAACAAATATGTTGCTTCTGAAGTGAATGTATTGACAAACAAAATTAAAAGGCTGCAGAAATCAAAAAACTCAGTAATGGCAAAACTGAAACAAGCAATGAAACTCTCTGAAAATGCATCACTTCAAAATGCTTTAAAAAAGTTTACCACAGCTGCCACTATTTTTACCATGCTACAATTTAGAGAAGTAAGCAAAGACAAAAAAGGAAGACGGTTTAACAAAAAAGAGAAAGTGATGGCTTTGGCTCTGTATAAACAGGGCCCCAGAGCATATAGATGGTTGAGAAAGTTTTTCGTGCTTCCATCACCATTGACACTAAGTCGTATGATAACAAGGGCTTCATTAAAACCAGGATTAAATGAAAATATTTTCAATCAATTGAAGAAGAGAGTGACTAAAATGAGCACCAGAGAAAGGCTATGTGTGTTGCTCTTTGATGAAATGGCACTCTCACCACATTTTGACTATGTAAGAAGAAATGATAGTATTTCTGGATTTGTCAACAATGGAAACAACACAAAACAAGAAATAGCAGACCATGCACTAGTATTTATGGTACGAGGGATTCAAAAAAACTACAAGCAACCTCTTGCATATACATTCTGTGCAGCAACCACACCGAAAATGGATTTAGCAATGCAAATAAAAAATATAATAAAGAAATTAAATTCTATTGGATTTAAAGTCATAGCGACGATTTGTGACCAAGGAGCAACAAATGTGAGTGCTATAAATTGGTTACTTAATGAGACTCAACAAGAATATTTAAGAAATGGCAAAGATTTGAGAAATAATATTTTTGAAATTGACGGTAAAAAAGTAGTGCCATTATACGACATACCACATCTTATTAAAGGCATACGTAATAATTTATTAACGAAAAATTTAAAAGTGACAATTAAAGGTAAAGAGAAATTGGCCAAGTGGGAACATATTATGCTGTTATACAACGAAAACCCTGCTTACCAAGGAATCCGGCTAATGCCTAAACTGACGGAAAATCATGTTGTACCAAATAAAATTTCTAAAATGAAAGTTAAATGTGCAACACAGGTATTTAGTCGGTCTGTAGCTGCCAATATGGGATACCTAGCAGGTGAGTAGTTTTGATTCATTTATCAGTTTATGTACACACTAGACATGTGCGCCGCGTCGGCGCGCCGCCGCTGCCGACGTTTTTTCGACGCCGCCGCCGCCGATCTGCGTATCGACGTAAAATCGGCGCGGGTTCTAATTGTTTTAGAACTTAGTTTTAGGAAACCCTACAACATCACTCACACGCTTCTCTACTGAATTTCTGTCTTTCGAACATAGACATGTCTAAGTACCTAGACCTAGTTACAAAAAAAGTAAAGTGACGGCCGACCGACCGTTACACCATTCATATTTCATATTTCCATACAATAACTAACAAAAAAAAACGAACGATATTAAGTTTGATTTTCACCTTTATATTTAGAATAACTATCTAACTTACTTATCTAAAGTTACATCATGCTGAATGTCATCAGCTGAAATGATGATAATTTCAGCCGAAAGATGTCCACTGCTGGACATAGGTATCCCCCAAGCATCGCCACAGCGACCAGTCTTAATACTTATTTATTAATTATTAGGATTAACCGCCTACACGAAGCCTGACTGATGAAGTCTACGCTCCGTCCAGCATATCCAAATCTAAAACCCGAGAGATTTCAGCTGTTTCAGTTGTTTGATTCCGTAATACTCGAGAGAAGAACGCCACAGGCATGGAGCAGAGGTGTGGTGGTACTTTTATTCGAAAAGGGGGATAATGCTAAATGGCAAACTTAAGTGGCTGTGGGCGGAGCACATTGCTCACAGATCGGATGGCCGATGGAGCCGTAAAGTTCTAGAGTAGCGACCGCGTACTGGAAGGCGCATCGTGGGTAGGCCCTCTACAAGGTGGACTGATGACCTGGTTAAGGTCGCGGGAAACCGCTGGATGCGGAAGGCGCAGAACCGGTCGTTATGGCGATGCTTGGGGGAAGCTTTTGTCCAGCAGTAGACGTCTTTCAGCTGAAATGATGATGAAGATGAACCACCTACAAAGTTATTCTATATTTTATAACAAAATTACATTTGTTCATGACAATTTCAGCCGTTGCAAGGCAGCCGTTAATTAAAAAACCGACATCAAAAACCTTAACTAAAAAGTAAAAAAATAATCATTGTAAGTATTTTAAAATCTTAACATAAACCACAATTTTGAAGGTGGCGCGTGATTGACCCTTTGCGTCATGATGTAATGTACAGTCGAGAGCAATATCTATAGTAATAAAAACAGTTTATGTGAACGTACATGAAAATCACGCGCCGCCTTCAAAATTTTGGTTTATGTTAAGATTTTAAAATACATACAATGATTATTTTTTACTTTTTAGTTAAGGTTTTTGAAGTCGGTTTTATTTTTTGTTAAAAAGTTTTTATTTCATACTTTTTAGTTGATAATTGCGAGGGTTGATTCATAAATGTTTATATAACCAATTTGAGAATATATTTTTCATTAAGCTTTGCTATCCCACTGCTGGGCAAAGTCTCGCTCATGTTCTTCCAAACGTCCAATCACTATGGTGAAAAAAAAAACACGCATATCGGCCAAGAATTCTCAAAAACGAACCAATGAGCAGATCATCTAGATAGGCGAAGCTAAAACAAACTGATTTATTGAAGCTGGTTAAAAAACTACTCAACCTAAGTCAATAAAATTTACATGGGACCACCGCGCGGGCTTCCTCTACCAAATAAAAAAACAACCACGTAAATCGGCCCACAAATCTCGGAGTAATCGGTTTACATACGTGGGACACTCAGAAAGTTTTGCGAAACTAAAAAAAATTGTTCTATACGTACATATATTTTTATCAAATCTTTTCAAAGTACTTTCCACCAGCCTCTATACAAAGATTCATGCGCCTAAACCAGTTTTCAAAACACTTTTTCCAGTCCGCCGCAGACACCTCGTTTACAGCCTGCTCGAACGCAGCCAGCGCATCTTCCGGCGACGAAAATTGTATCCCTTTGAGCTGATTTTTTATTTTTGGGAATAAAAAGAAGTCACACGGTGCTAGATCAGGGCTGTAAGGAGGGTGACCCAGGAGTTTGACTGGCGTGCTGTCCAGGAAGTCCCTCGTTTTGAGTGCGGTGTGCGCAGGTGCATTGTCGTGGTGGAGCAGTAGCCCGCGGAGCCCTGTGTTTGGTCGCTTGTTGCTTATAACAGAGAAAACTTCTGGCAAACATTTGGTATTATACCATTCGGCATTAATGCTTCTTTGATCCCGTAAGGGAATTGATACCAAGTGGCCAGTCAAATTAAAAAAGCTAGCGATCAAAATCTTACCCCCGCTTCTAGATCGCTTCACTTTGGTAGGCGTTGGCTCATTTTGAAACACCCAAACAGTCGACTGGCGCTTGGTTTCTGGGTCGTATTGATAAATCCAGGACTCATCACCTGTAACGATGTCGTGAACACGCCGAGACGAGCCTGCTTCAAATTTGTTAAGCATATCACGGCACCATTCCACCCGGGCCTGCTTCTGAGCATCGGTGAGGTTGTGCGGCACCCAGCGTGATACTATCCTCCTCACGCGAAGATGGCTGTGTAGAATCTCGTGAACGCTTCCCGATCCAATCTTCAATATGTGTTGAATCTCCTGATATGTAATTCGCCTATTGTCTTGGATTAAATTTTTCACTGCTAGCACGTTTTCTTCGGTAACAGCCGTCAAAGGGCGACCGCTTCTTTCGTCATCCCCCAAAGTTGGTCGACCGCGCTTGAATTCGTTATACCAACGATACACGGTTGCCTTGGAAGGGCCTTCATCCATGAATGCCATTTGAAGTCTATCGTACGATTCATCCGGTTTCAGGCGACACTTGAAATCGTATAAAATCATAGCTCTAAAATGTTCCCGGCGCAGATCCATATTTCAGTGAGACACAATACTTTGAATTAACTCGCAAAAAATGTGGAGGGAAATTTTGAAATTGGAACTTACTTATTTTTACTTATAAATAATCATATTTTCGAAAAACATTATAACTGGCCAGTCTCCCATATATAAAAACTTTTTTTCGCAATACTTTCTGAGGGGCCTGGTACATGAAAAAAAAAAAAAAAAACCGCCGAATACATAACCTCCTCCTTTTTTTTAAGTCGGTTAAAAATACTTTTATTTTGCCGTTTTTTGTTGATTGTTGATTTATATGTTTGCGATTTTTTAATTGTATATGAATTTTTACCCGACTGCGCCAGAAGGAGGGTTATGTTTTTTAATAAAAAAAAAACTACAAGCTAGAAAGTTTTATTTAAATTCTCCGCGCCGAAAACACGCCGCCGCCGCCGATTTTTTACCGGCGCCTGCCGCCGGAGATTTTGGCATCGGCGCACACGTCTAGTACACACACAACAATCGTTTTTCGTTTGTTTTAAAAATGTATCATCATCATCATTTCAGCCGAAAGACGTCCACTGCTGGACATAGGCATAGGCCTCCCCAAGCATCGCCAAATGTATCGATTGAATAAATTTATAAAATTTAGAAACCCATTCGCTCATTCACTTTACACATGTACACTAATGTACGATTTACACCGACCGGCGCCGCCCATCTTAGCGGCCCGCCCTATTGTTCATTACAGGCATTTATTTATTTATTTGACACTAAATAATTTCATAATTTGTTGAAAGCTCTGATTTCTAAACTAAGCTATAACACAGATAATTTAATACTATACTAGTAGCTATAATCTAGCCTGTGTGTCAGAAATCAGTTCCTTCCCCGTATATATGACACAAAAAGATTGTACAAGCTTTGCAAGGCATGCAAATTTTCAACTGATCGAATGACAGGAACTGGGTCAAAATTGGTTGGCAAGATCTGAACCATACAAAAAATAAATGATTGTAAAAACACTTTATTTAATATACATTAGAAAAAAATTAATCTTGAAAATTATAAAATTCCTAGATTCTGGGATTTCTACGGGCTTTATCCATACCAATGATATCATTTGAGGTTGTTGATCCAAAATTGTACTACCTATTCCGATTACTGGTAATGAGTAAAGGGTGGCTTGATCTATCTATCTATCTATTAAGCAAGAAGATAATTTTGTTAATAAATATAAGTATAAATAGTATACAACGTGGAGATGAATATACAACATTAAATTAAAACATTTATCACCGATAGCTACTCTATACAACGTGTTATTGAAAAAAAAAAACAGCTGTTCCCTACATTTGTGTTCACATAAATCGACAAAATGTAGGGAACAGCTGATTCTTTTTCGCGATTGAAGCGTTGGTCCCATAGTAAAAGTTGTTCATAATGTCATTGTACACATGTACAATGACCCCTTAAGAAGTTTCAAGTTAAGCATTTTAAATGCATAATAAGTTGTTTATAGAAAATTAAAGATACATTTTTTTTAAATAAAACAAATATTGAAATAATAAGTAACATCATTTGTAATAATCTGTAATCATTGAGAAAGAGAGTATAAAATCATATGGATTCGCACAGGTCTTTGACCTTACGATCTTTGCCTAGAACTAGGTTTTAAAACCAGCCAGATACAAACAGAGAGATTTTTCTTCAATTTTATACATACAAAATACGAAAAGACATTTTCCCCGACCTATTATTTATTAATTTATCATTTAATGCGCGGTTTTAAGCAATAATTATTTGATGCTCATCTTTTCTCTTTTCAGATATTGGACAACTTCCTCAGGAATGCCGTGACACCGCAGATGTGTTAATATTCTTTGACAGTCTATTTGATTCTTTTAATGGAAGTTTTGGTAATTGTCAAAAAAGGAGCGGAAAACCCCTGCTTGGAGCAGTAACCCCGCGATCGGCTCATAAAAATGTATGGAGGGAAGCAAAACAAGTGTTGAGTACAATGAGATTTGTTGACAAAAATAATAAATTCGCTTCTGTACCCAGTATAAAAAATTGGCTGCAAACTATAAAAAGTACAGAATATATTGTTGGCATTTTATCCAAAAAGTACAGATTGACATCTCTGTGGATGAGACACCTCAACCAAGATCCACTAGAAAATTTTTTTGGTACCATCAGAAGCCATGGCTATCGTAATAATTCGCCTACATGTGCAGGGTTTGAATCAGCATTTGCATCCCTACTTATTAATAATTTCAGTAGTGTCCACTCACCAGGGTCCAACTGTGAAGTGGACAAATGTAAGTTCTTTGGGGCATTAAAGACATTGTTTTTTAAAAAACCTGAGATGTCAAGCTGTACATTGGAGGTTGATTTTGATGACATAGATGGCGACCACATTTTTATAGATTTTAACGAAAAATTAAATAATCCAAAGATAAAGGCGCAACTTGAATATGTCACTGGATATGTGCTGCGCAAGTTAAATAAAAAAAAATGTAAGAACTGCAAGCAATGTTTGTACAATGAAGATGAAAATAATGTTATTAAAATAAGAGAATTCTTTGAAAACAAAAGATGCCTCACTTATCCCTCTATTGCCCTCGTAAAATGCTTCTCTAACATTCAAGATGTGGTCACCAAAATCCTTCAAAAAGATCCTAAAAAATGTTTTATCAAACAATATATGAAAACTGTTCTTTCAGTTGTTGTAGATTATAGTTTCATTAATTGCGATGAACATCAAATAGAAGTAATAAAAAAGGTTGAAGATTTAAGTACAAATATATTTATTTATAATTGGTGCAAAGACACCAATAAAATATTAAATGGGTCCAGAAGGGATTACGATTGTAAATCTCATGTACAATTATTAGCGTTAAATTATTGTAAAAAACGATTAAAGAAATAAATAGTTGCTTTTTAACTCTTTGTTTTATTTTCAACATGCCTCGATAGGAAAATTAATAAATAGTACATAGTTGGCAATCAAGGGTAACATATTTTACCCTTGATTTCCGATTATGTACTATAATATTAAAAAATAAAAGTACAGTATGCTATAGAGACTACATATAGCTGTCTAGCTATATATATAATTACGAAAGTTGCTTGTTCCGACCGCCAGGCGGCGATACTGTGCCACTTCTTTAGAGTGATCGCTCTATCTCATATATACAAATGTACTCTGTGGCCGGTAAAACACTGAGGTGGCCTGCCGCGCGCACGCCATGTACAGCGGCCGTTAGCGGGCCTTTCACATTCCTGCGCGTACGCAAGGCAACTAAAGTTTTGCTACCGACGACTAAGCTGCGCACTCGGTTTCGCCCGCGTGAATTTAATACAAAAATAAATAATGTCTATTTTTGATGAACTAACGAAAGCTAAATAAACAAAACATAAAATACATTAACTAAATTACGAACTACGTTAAGTATTCACTACAAGTGTATTCGGGTACGTATTGTGTGGGAAAATAGAAGTACCGTGTACTTCCGATGACGTCACTAACGTTGCAATGTCTTGCAATCTGGTGTCGTACACCAACGATAGTGATACCATCAACTCAAAACTAAAATCATTTAGGGAAATTGAAAAGTCGCCGTGCGACAACCCTATCAGCCCTGCTGATAAACTTGCGGAGCAAACATACTCCGAGCATCATTATCGGGACAGTACTGGCAGATATGTGTCTCCTATTCTGCTGGATCCGAATCGTGCTGATCTTGGTGAGTCTTGTAACCACGCCGTGCGTAGGTTCCATCACCTGGAGCGACGTTTCGCTCGATCTCCCGAGTTGCACGTGACCTACGTTGAGTTCATGCGCGAGTATGAACGACTAGGCGACGTGCAACCGTGCAGTATCGATACGGAACCCAGCAGACATTTAATCCCACACCACAGTGTGGTAAAAGCCTCAAGCACCACCACTCCCGTGCGTGTGGTATTTGATGCATCGGCAGCCACTTCCAATGGTGTGTCATTAAATGACACTTTACTCACTAGAAAACTCCACTATGACATTTTAAAAATTATATTTAACTTTCGCCTGTTAGATATTTGTCTCACTGCCGATATATCTAAAATGTATAGGCAAGACCCTGCTGACTGCTGCTACCAGCACATACTCTGGTGGGAGTCTCCTACAGAGGAAATTAAAACTTACGAATTATTAACAAATACCTACGGCTTACGTAGCTCAGGATTTGTTGCTGTGTGCACTTTGCAACAGCTAGCGAATGATGAAGGTGAGCGGTACCCGCGTGCTGCACACATTCTTATGCAAGGTTTTTTTGTTGACGATCTTTTGTGGTCAACACAAACCACAGAAGAAGCCTGTACGTTACAGGACGAGCTCGTAGCTCTATTAAAATTAGGTGGGTCCGATCTCCGTAAGTGGGCAAGTAACTCGCCTGAGTTACTGTCCAGGATCGGTGCCGACCAAACAGAGACAATAAACTTTAGTGATGACACCGTGTGTTCTTCACTCAAAGTTTTAGGTCTCAAGTGGTCACCCATAGAGGACTACTTTTCGTTTGAATATAATTTTATGGAAAATACTTATACAAAACGGTCAGTACTCAAGCTACTGCTTAACAGTAAAAGTAAAGTTGCGCCAATCAAGTCTCTGTCCATCCCGAAACTTGAACGTTGGCTTAACAGCCCAGTTTGGTCACTATCTGATGACGTTCATCAGTGGCCAATTGAATCTTTTTATATAAAAAATGAAAATTATATTTTCGAATCAAAATCAAAAGTAGATATTTTCTCATTTGCTTTTCTAAACAACGATGACAATTTTTCTGAAAAATTATTTGAGTATTTTTCGCCGTTTCGAAAATTGAAACGTGAACCTTTGGTTGGCCCTGTTTCAACTAATGTGTTGAAAACGTCCCATGACGTCATCCTTAAAACTATACAACTTAGATTCTATAGTACTAAAATGAGTCAAGTTAAAAATAACAAAGTTGCGTCCTTACAGAATCTGGTACCCTTCGTGGAACCCCTAGGTTTCCTCAGGGTGGGGGGTAGAATCTCCCAAGGAGATTTACCCCGCAATAGCAAGCATCCCTTGTTATTACCTATGAAACATATTTTGTCTCGTTGGCAGTGTATACAAAAAATATCCCAAACGTTTTGGAAGAAATGGTTTGACGACTATTTGCATACTTTGCAACGGAGAGCAAAGTGGTTCAAATCACCACCTGACAATCAAGTTGGTGACTTCGTTCTCATAAAATCCGATGTAACTTCTCCTCTTCGTTGGAGCCGTGCCATAGTGGAGCGTCTCCATGAGGGGCCGGAAAGAATGAATCGTGTCTTAACGTTGAGGACGCAAAAGGGAAGTTTGAACCGCATTTCCTTATTCTCATTAAACTAAACTACCTTATTAATTTAACTTAACCATTCTGTCATTCTTAAGACAAACATAGTAAAATATATATTTATCTTATAGCTTTTTTAATCATGTTGTCTTAGACAATTTTATATTGTAACCCCTTTGTAATCTTAAAAATCTTATAACTATGTGAAATTATGATGATAATTTCGGTGTGGGGTTATGTTCGATCTTTGCTCAAATAAAAGTGTGGGGTAGAGGGAATTGTTTACCATCAATTTTTCTACGACTACCCTCGTTTGGAAGCTGCAGATCAGCGACGCTAGTGCTCGCCGCGCCCCTTGCGCCGGCATGAAGAGAACCAGTTGGATCGTAGCCGCCGATTGATGCGTACGTGACTGTGTCGCGCTCCTAGCACTTCTTCAGTTTCGATTAACTCACATACTTATAAACTATTGCTACTGAGACGTTCTCAAACCTTCCTGTGACTAGTGTGGTGTGGCTATATTTACCCAATCACCTTAGTTGGACTGGAACATTCGGCCGTGCTGAGCTGATCTGCGCCAAGAGCGACTGCGTGGGAGTGAAAGGTTGGTGGTATTGATTTATTTTACCCTGTGCAGCCTGAGCAAAGATCAGAAACCAGAGTAGCTTACTCCACACTTGGAAAACTGTAATTATTCTTTCAGGTCCTTCGAACTATCCTTAAATTTACCAGCCCCTATATCTCATCCCCAACACCTAGGTTTTAAATTATGAATATACTAAAAATTGCTGACTTACCGCACTTCGATACTTCTATTGAAAGTTATGAAGTCCATTCTTACAATCCCTACAACAACAGCTTCAGAGAAAACGATGAAATCAGAATTCCCATACACCAGCAAGACATATACGTGTTACCATCAACCAGTTCAATTTACGTCGAAGGCCAAGCAAAGTTATTCGGTAAAGATGGAAATCCGATTAAGAAAACGATTACGTTCAGTAATAACCCTGGGGGTCTACTCCCGTTCGACGATATTCGATAAATCGTACGATTCATCGCACTATTTGCTACTCCGGTCAACCATCGTTCCCTTATCGCATGCGATGATCGTGTTTTGCGTTTGTTTTTCTCATCTCCGGTAAATTGTATACGACTATGAACCGTAGTCTATCTTAATTGTGCCTTTTTTATGTGCCTATCTTTATTATGTAAGTATCAGTCGGAACGAAAGTTCGTACGTCGTTTGTCGTTCGTAAAACGCGAGTAGACCTACTGTTATGTTTTTGTTTCAAGATATCAGATACGAAATAAATGGTATTGAAATAGATCGTATTAAAAATTCTGGAATCGCGTCAACAATAAAATCATACGTTTCGATGAATGATGGGGAAAATAAAGTTGCAGCCTTGTGGGGTTGGAGCACAGATGGATTTAAAAGCGATGGTAATTTTAGTGCGATTATACCTCTCAATAAGATTTTAGGATTTGCAGAGGATTACAATAAAATTGTGATAAATTGTAAACATGAACTTATTCTAAACCGAAGTAACTCTAATTTAAACAGTATCATAGTAACTGATGATGTTGCACATTTTCAAATAAATAAATAAATAAATCATTTATTGGCATTTCACAATATAACATATAAAAAACATTGATATTCACATGACTTAACCTAAACAGAGGTAGACATATTGAAAATGTGTCGCAACTAGCACCCTTGCTAAGTTATCAAGATAACTTGTATTAAGGGTACTAGTTTCAACTCCTGACTTACATTGGTTCAAATTAGGGCAGAAGTTAATGCGAGCGTTAATGTTGTATAATAAATAGTATGCACGAAGAGACAAACAGTACAGAACAGTGCAGTATCGCATAGTATAATAAAAATAAAAATACAAAAACCAATGCTTAATTAATAAAAGCAGTGTAATAAAAATATAAAAATGGAGCCAAAAGCCATAAGACAAGTTAGTTTGGGCTGATGATGTTAGTGTGTATGAGTGTTGGTGTTGGTTGGTTATGGAAGTGTAGGTGATTGTGTATGTATTATGTGTAGTGCATGTGTTTGTATGTGTTTTGAGGGTTATCTCCAGATAGAAGAAGTTGCTCTGTAGTGATGTAGTTTTGTTGAAGTAGCCAATTTGTCACAGTTGTTTTTAGAGAGTTTCTAGATAAGGAATAGAAGTTCAACGTTTTATTAAGTCTATTATACAAGTGAGGACCTTGGAAGCAAAGAAATCTTTTGGTGAAGGAGAAGCTACATTTGTATGTTTGACAGACCAAATCTTTACGTCGTTTGGTGATAATCTTATATGGGGTATGTAGGTGCTGCAACACAACAGTGTGGAGGATGAAGAGTTGTCTGACGGTAAGAACCTCGCAGCATTTATAGAGTTCCTCTGTAGGGAAGAGTATAGGACGGAAGGTGCTTACCTTCAGTACGGCCCTCTGAGCTCTCTCCAGCTTTAGTATGTTAGTTTTAGGAGCCCCACCCCATGCGCCAATACAGTACGACAGGAGAGATTGGCAAAGGGCAACATATACTCTCTTTACAAGCTGACCCTCGGCAACATGTCGAAGTGTCTTAAAGACGAAGATCAGTTTCCTGATTCTCGAGGTCAGTAAGTCTATATGAGCTGCGAAGCTCAGACCGTCATCGAGAGTGACTCCTAGATACCTTATAGTGAGCGCACGTTCGAGTTTGGGGCATGAGCAAGGTAAGGAGTCAGGCGAGCAGCAAGAGTGTGCGACTACTGTGAAGGAATCAGAAGGCTGTGTGGATTGGCGTAACGTAAAGGTTAGTATTTTCGTTTTATCAGTGTTCAGGGTAAGAAGGTGATTATTAAGCCAGTTTACTACTCTGTTTACCCCTGCTTGGGCCACAATGAAAGCATCATTCCAGGTGTCGCCTGAGAAGGTAAGGACAGTGTCGTCTGCAAAGACTGTTATTTTTCCATTTGGGAGATCTAGGTTACATAACTGATTGATATAAGCCAAAAAGAGAGTAGGGCCAACAACACTGCCCTGGGGATAAACATACAAAGAGGGGGAAATAGACATACAAAGAGTACAATGGCGTGTACCACACATAAAAGTGTCAGACCGCGAACGCCTGACACTGCTAAAGCATTTAGAAAAAGATAGACCTATTCAGATGGCGTTTAGAAATTGGGATTTATATGAGTATCCTTTGCTGCCTAAAACTACAAAACATTCTTGGTCTGTTAAGACTGCATCACAGTTGGAAAAACCTCGTTATGTAATTTTTTGCTTACAAACTAATAGAAAAAATAATAAAACCAAAGATAGTTCACTGTTCGACCACTGTAGAGTTACCAACGTAACACTATTTTTGAATTCACAATATTATCCTTACGAGCCTCTGAGCTTAAATTTTACCGAGAACAAATACAATATATTATACGAAATGTATGTGAAATTTCGTCAGTCGTATTACAACTACCCTGCAGATCCCTTGCTTGATTTAGCTGATTTCAAGGAGAAGGCTCCTCTGTTTATCATAGACTGTTCAAGACAAAATGATAGTTTAAAAACAGGTCCTGTCGATGTGCGGCTGGAGATTGAATGTTCAGCACCAATACCAGCTAGCACAACTGGATACTGCTTAATTATTAACGATCGACTCGTGGAATATAAACCTTTGAGTAACATAGTGCGCAAATTGACATGACTGCCATCATAGACGTTCAAGGTTTTAAAACTGAAGCAAATGAATTTATAGTAAAAGAAGTAGCTATATTGTATAATAATAAAATACAAGTGCTTTTGATTAAACCACCATTTCCATTTTACGAATTGACAAAACAAAAAAGTGGGGAAATCCTCATGGACGCACTCCGCCCGGGGTAGGCGGAGCCAGTGTCGGACTCTTACCGACTAAAACCACCACGGTGTTCCTTCAACTACCTTAGCCGGGGGCGTGGGAACCCGTGAGTATTCACACAACCACCCCCGACAGGTCCTGGCCCGCCTCAAGCAGGCGAGCCCCTTCTACTAAGAATACTACCTTTCCAAATTAATTGTAATTTATTAAGACATTGCCTATGTACCCAATCTCTATTCTAAATTGTAAGATTATTTATATATATATTATATATATTTATGATACCTATATGTGTAATATATTTTGTGCTATTTATTTATTTTAGTTTAGTAGTACGCCACGGACTGCCCCCATTATCTAGATCTTACGTCTTCTTTGTCCATCCAAAGGTTGTCTGGAAGATATCGCTTTTAGCGATAAGACCGCCCATGTACCCATAATTTGTACGTTGTTCCTGTTTACTACTATTTTCATGGTGTACAATAAAGTATATTCTATCTATCTATCTATCTATCTCCCCGTGCGGCCTAACGCTGGCCGCACCCTCCTCGGTGGCGCACACGGAACACTGCACGCCACCGCACCTCATGGGCCTTTACCTGCTGCGCCAACTACGCCGGCTATGCCAGCTACGCCAGCTGCTGGTCGGGCAGCAGACTACCCCGAGTCTGCTGCTCGCAGGCCCTACCTCCCGTAATTTTTTATAGAGGTTTTCTTCCTCGCGGTCCGGGCGGTGAAGCCAAGACCCTCGGTCCCAAGAGGCGCGAGAACACTACTCAGCGGGCACTCCTGGGGTTACGAGATCGACGGGGGCAGGGAAGGACAGTCCCCCCGCTGCCTGCCCAGTGGCAGGATGAGTGCACACTGGGCCCGCCACTGCTCCTCCACTGTGCCCTCTGTTGGCAACAGAGGGACACCTTGAGCAACTCCCTCCTGGCCCAGAACGGGCACCTCCCGCGCCAGAATATTCGCCACAGGCAATAAAATCCCCCCAAGGTTAATCCCTCGAAAGGATTTTACTGCCCGTGCCCAGGATGCACCGGCCAAACAGCTGCCGTTCCCTCCAGACGTGTCCAGAAGGACAAGCAGCCGTCAGGCACACGTGGAGGTTTTCTGGCCAGCACCCCAGATAAAGGGTGCCCTAGTTTGTTAAGCTTACATGATCAATATAAATATTCACAAGGAATATATAGTTGTATTTATCATGACTCAATATGTGCGTTAAAAATGTTTTATGTTTAAATAAATGGTGCATTGAAAATAAATTTTTGAAATAAATCATTTTCGTTTTTATTTATTTACTAGCTTTTACCCGCGGCTCCGCTCGCGTTAAATTCTGCTAACCCACGTCAGTCCAGTCCAGTCCAGTCCATTCCAGTCCAGTCCACTGTCCCACTGTCCCGCTGTCCCGCTGCCCCACTGCCCCGCTGTCCCGCTACCCCACTGCCCCACTATCCCACTGCCCTACTGCCCCACTGCCCCGCTGCCCCGCTTCCCCACTGCCCCGCTACCCCACTGCCCGCTGCCCCACTGCCCCACTGCCCCGCTACCCCACTGCCCTGCTACCCCACTGCCCCGCTACCCCACTGCCCCGCTGCCTCACTGCCCAGCTGCCCCTCGCCCCGCTACCCCCCACTGCCCCGCTACCCCAATGCCCCACTGACCCGCTGCCACGCTGCCCCGCTACCCCACTGTCCCCCACTGCTCCGCTGCCCCGCTACACCACTGCCCCGCTGCCGTACTAACCCACTGCCCTACTGCCCAGCAGCCCAACTGCCCCGCAGCCCCACTGCCCAGCTGACCCACTGCCCCGCTACCCCTCTGCCCCGCTGCCCCACTGACCTGATGCCCCGCTGCCCCACTGCCACGCTACCCCACTGCCCTACAGCCTGCCCCGCTGCCCCACTGCCCCGCTTCCCCACTGCCCCGCTGTCCCGCTGCCACACTGGCCCCGCTGCCCAACTACACCGCTGCCCCACTGCCCGCTGCCCCTGTAACCCACTGCTCCGCTGCCCAGCTGCCCCGCTGCCCCACTGCCCCGCTGCCCCACTATCCCACGGCACTGCTGCCCAACTAACCCACTGCCCCACTGCCTGCCCCGCTGCTCCACTCCCCTACTGCGCCGCTGCCCCACTAACCCACTGCCCCACTGTCCCGCTGCCCAGATGCCCCGCTGCCCCACTGCCCCGCTAACCCACTGCCCCGCTGCTCCACTATCACACTGCCCCACTTCCCCGGTACCCCACTGCCCCGCTGCCCCACTGCCTCGCTGCCCCGCTGCTCCGCCCCGCTGCCCCACTGTCCCGCTGCCTCGCTGCCCCACAACCCCACTGCCCCACTGTCCCACTGCCACTGTCCTACTGTCCCAGTATCCCACTGTCCCACTGTCCCACTGTCCCACTATATCACTACCGTCCCGTCCCATGTCTCATGTCCCATGTCCTGTCCCATGTCCCATCCTATGTCCAGTCCCATGTGCCATCCCACTGTCCTGTCCCATGTCCCGTCTCATGTCCCGTCCCATTTTCCGTCCCCTGTCCCGTCCACTGTCCCGTCCCCTGTCCCGTCCCCAGTCCCATCCCCTGTCCACTCCACTCCACTCCATCGTACATTACTATCCGCTCGTGCAAATGCATAGAAGCTTCGATCTGTCGGGTGAGTACGCAACCCACGAATTAATTTTTTTCTTTTTTTCTTTCTTTCTCAAAACCCATACCAGTTTTTAAGTCAGATCATCAGCTTTCAAACAAAAAAAAAAACATCAAAATCGGTCCAGTAGTTTTAGCGTGATGCTGGAACAAACAAACAAACAAACAGACGTTTACAATTTTATAATAGTTAAGATTAAATATAGTTTCCCATCCCTCCCAATCTACGCTTCAATGTATATAAGTTGATAGAAACAGTTATGCAAATTCAGTATATTTTCAAAAATATATGTATCAACAACTACCTATTACAGTGTAAAGAACATGTCTCAAAATAAATATAATCCTCGATATGACGTATATAATACGTATAAAATGCGCTTATTTTCATTTAACCATTACTGGGCAACGGTTGATTCAAAGAATGCAGTGGTAAATGAAATGGCTGATGCTGGTTTTTTTTATTGTGGAAATAGTATAAATGATAAAGCAGCATGTTTTTCATGCGGAGGTGTTATCGAAGATTGGGAGATTTACGATGATCCTTGGATTCAACATGCAATATATTTTCCTCAATGTCTTTATTTGAACGCTGTGAAAGGGAGGGATTATATTAATAACTGTCTGAATCAAAATATAGAATTTTATATGTTAGAAACTGCAGATGACAACCATTGATTAATCATCAAACCTATCATGAGTGGCAATACTGATCTGTAGACCACCCTGTAGTAAGATAAAATTGGGTCGCGCTGCATCGCGAACCGAACGAAGCGAGGTGAGTGATGCAGAAGCCCCAATTTTACCCTACTATTCTAAACCATGAGATGAGAGGAACTGATTTAAGGAAATTAGCGAATCTGATAATGAAGCAACACATCTCTCAATGTTCGTATCAGCCCGATATAGAAGCAGGTCATCTGCATATTGGAGGAGTCTGCAATCGGGAACAGAGTGGTCTAGATCCGACATATATAGATTGTACAGAAGGGGGCTTAGTACAGATCCCTGAGGAAGACCTTTATAAACTTTACTACGATGTTTAAAATCGCCATCTAATTTTAAATATATTGTTCTGTCTAAAAGGAAGTTTATAATAAATCTTGTCATCTTCGGTGATATTCTTAGCTGGAGTAATTTCTCCCTAAGAATAGGAAGTCTGACATTATCATAAGCTGAAGTGATATCGAGAAATGCTGCTAGAACTGATTCATTACGGGTAAATGAAAGTCTTATATCAGAAACGAAAATACTAAGATTATCTGATGAACTTTTCCTCTTGCGAAATCCAAATTGGGTTGCCGAAAGTATACCGTTACTCTCAGAGAACCACTCCAGTCTATTTTTAATTAGGTGTTCAGTTACTTTGGCTATGGTAGAGGATAAAGCTATAGGACGGTATGACGTGCTATCACCAGGATCTTTTTGTGGTTTAAGGATAGGTAGAACTACTTCAGTTCTCCAAGAATCAGGGACTACCCCTGATTCAAAGAAACAATTTACTATATTAAGAAAGATAGAAAGAGAGTGATTATTACATTGCGAAAGGAAGGAATAGGGAATGCCATCTATGCCAGGAGAGGAATCTTTAACATGACAGAGGACTGATTTAAGTTCTCTCAGAGAGAAAGGTTGATCAAGAGTAACATCGGAACCAACAGATAAGTTGTAAGAGTAGGAAAGTTCAGTTTTAGAGGGAACGAAGGGTGGTGCAAGTTTGTTAAGAAATGGTTCTACACATTCCGAAGGGAGAGATCCTGATTTAGCAGATTCGGCGAGAGATGAACGATAACGCCTTATATTGGTCCAGACTGTAGATGAATGGGTACCAGGTGAGACTGAAGAGCAAAACTTTTTCCAGCCTTCACGTTTTTTAGAGCTGAGAGTGGTTTTGGTTTCGCTTTCTACACATAGGAGTTCATTAAAATTTTGGTCAGACATGTCTCTAGCATAGGTCGCCTCGGCTTGTTTCCTATTACGAACAGCCTGTGTACACTCACTGTCCCACCAAGGTGGAGAGAGGCGAGATTTGGTGTTCTGATTTTTAATAGGGATCGCTATATCTGCAGCATACAAAAGGGCCCGGGTGAAAAGCTCAACACAGATTAGAGCATTTTCGGGAGTGACCGGAGGCATCTCGTTGACTTTCTCATTAACGGCGCAGTTGAATAAGTTCCAATCAGCTTGATCAAGTTTATATTTTATTGCCGGTTTCCTCTTTTGTATTACCGAACCACACTTTGGATAAGAAACAAGAATCGGAAAGTGATCACTACCATGTGCATTGCCAAGGATATTCCAAGTTAAAAGCGCTACTAATTCGATGGAACATAAGGACAGATCCACTGCACTTGTGGCTACATTAGGTCGTGTTCTGCGGGTAGGAGACCCTGAATTTAAAAGGCAGAGGTTAAGATCGTCTATTATTTCAAAAAGCGCTGCACCACACGTGTCAATGGAGTCAGAACCCCAAAAAGTATGGTGGCAATTAAAGTCACCGAGGATAATAAAAGGTTTAGGAAGTGAAGAAATAATGGATTTAATAATTCTGAGGATAGGTTGAGAAGGGTAAGGAATATATATTGAAAGGTAGGTGACATCATGCACCCTAACCGCGACAGCATTAAAGCCGTTACGGTGAGTAGGCATGTTCACCAATGAATAGGGGATAGGATTACGGATGAAAATGGCGGATCCAGCATAACCGTCACCCCTGTCATCCCGGACACAGGAGAAGCCAGACACCCTAAAGTGAGACCCAGGCCCAAGCCATGTCTCCGAGACGGCAGCAACAACAGCATTATATTTATTTAGGAGGTATAATATATCAGAAGTTTTGTTTAAAACACTCCTACTGTTCCATTGTAGGATTGTTGGAGTAGCAGACATTGTGGATGGTGGATTGTAATTTGTTCAATTTATTGGCAACGTTGGACGGTAGATTAGAAGAGCGAGAGACAATTTTATATAAAGCATCAATAAGGTCAGAGATGGACTGTTTCATCAATAGGTTCTACATTCTCCGACTGGCTGGGAAGAAAACCGCAACCATTGGGAGACTGAGGGGGTGCAAAATCATTAATAATTGACTGATGGGCTTTTTTATCATAACCCTTTTGCATCTGAGGTCTTTGGGGTTTATTGTAAAAATAAGTTTTGCGATATGAAACTGTATTATTTTGAGAAGAAAGGTGTGGAGAAAATGTAGTGAAATTAGCAGAAGGTGAAAGTAGGGGGGCAGGGGTTTGTATAACCTCAGCAAAAGATTTTTTTATTGGGGGGAAGTTTCTAGCTGCTTCTAAGTAAGAGATAGCTTTTTCTGGCATATCCCTCTTAATATTCTTTTGGCGCTCATGTTCCAAACATTTACGATCTGTAGCCTTATGATTACCCTGACAATGCAAGCAGAAGTAACCACCTTCGTCTATCTCACATTCTTCTGCAGAGTGATTATGACTACACTTGGCACATCTTGGTTTAGAGCGGCAAATTTTGGAAGTATGTCCAAATCTGCAACAGCGGAAGCATTGTATTGTTGGGTACTGGTATATGTCAACGGGGATTGCATTATAACAGATGAAAACTCGTGTTGGGAGTACTTGTCCATCAAAAGTCACTACAATGGACTCGGTATCCTCGAAAGTTGCATTACCATCTTTAAATATTTTTGATCGTAGACGTCTAATTTTGAGTGCTGCAGTCTTATTTGGTGGGGAGCAAAGTTCTTCTATGATTTCTTCTGAGGATAAATCAACTGGAACACCCTTAAGAACCCCAAGGCGGGAGATATTGAAGGATGGGATGAAAGCTTTATATTTGTCTGAAAGACTAGGGCTGGTAATAAAATTATTTGCATCTTCCGGTGTGCGAAATTGTACTGAGACACGGTTACGGCCTATCCTCTTAATACCATCATCTGTAATATTTTTTATATTATTATTTTTTAGAAAGCGGCCAAAGGAAACCGCGTTCAGGGTGGTACCTGATGAGGGTGAATCATCAGGGACTTCTCTTTGTACATGAATTACAAAAGGCCCACGATCATTTTTGTTATATGGACGCACTTGAAAAGGTTGGGAGACAATATTTTGGGTATCAGACTGGCCACTACTGGGCAATCCTAACTCTGCTGATGGAGAGAATTGGGAAAGAGTTAGTTGGCACTGAGTAGGGCGTAAGTTAGGGATAGATTCCTGTGTTAGTGTGGATGGGGAGTTGTAAATAATTTGTGGTTTTGGAAGGGGTGGGAAGGGATCATTAATAGAAGAAGCAGAGGAACTACCATCTAGATCCCGGTTTATGTCCATTCTGTTTTCTTTTTCTTTTTTCTTATGTTTTTTTTGTTTTGTTTTTGCTTGTGTTTTCCTAAAGTTTCTGAGTAAATTTCTTGAGTTAGATATTGTTTTTTATTAGAACAGTTATCATCACTGATACTCTCACCGATAATTGTTTGAAAGCATGATGGGGATGGGATATGATAAGGTTCAGGATCAAAAGAAGGGTCAGGATCGGGTGGTTTAGGTGGAATATATGAAGTATCCATGTTTCTGTATTGTTTAAGAGGTTATCTTTATATAAATATTAAACACTTACTTGTAAAACGCCACAAAAAACATACACGACAACACAGTAACTAAACAACAACACAAAACACACTGAAGTACACAAAAGCCACTGAAAAACCTGTCAATAAAGCTAAACGTCAAAAACACGTGGATCGCTCATCGACATTCCACTGTCAGTCCTAGTATGTACTTAAGTATAGTAATCGATATATTATCAAATAATAGAGTACCCCCCTATATGATCGAAATAAAATAATTTGTGTAATCCATAGCCGTATGCGGGTAATAGCACGTTTTAGTGAAGTGTCGGGGTCGTTTGGTCCTTTGATCCTATCAAATCATAAAAGGATCAGACGACCTCGAAAATTCCGTGAAAGAAACTTGAACCATTGTTGAACAACCAATCTTGACAACAATAACAACAAATCAAAGGAAGATAGAATAAACTGGTGATATTATTATCCCAGACTTTTACTGTTGTGTGAGCGCTTCTTGTAGGAATAGGTTTACGAAAGAACTCTGGTGCCGGCTCCTGGCGAAAGCAACCGTTCTCCAAGAGTATCTATCTACGTCAGCCGTTAGATGAGGACGCCGCGCCACGTCCAAACCACTACTCCATAACGGGCCTTACCGCCGCTATTGCAGCGTGCCCTAAGCATGTCTCACCTACTTGCTTGCCCACTGTGCCCCACCTGTTCCCGGGAGGTCCAGATCCATTGACGAAAAATAGTAGTTGTAGAAAAGTCTAGAGACCGTCTTATTCATCATCATCATCATCATCCTCCTGCCCTTATCCCAATTTATTTGGGTTTGGCGCAGCATGTCTTTTTCTTCCATACATCTCTATCAGCCGTCATCTCCGTGATCACTTTCTTTTTATCCATATCATCTTTCACACAATCCATCCATCTTTTCTTTGGTCTACCTCTTTTCTTATAGCCATCCACATTCATACACAAAACTTTTTTCGTAACATGCTCCTTATTTCTCCGCATCACATGTCCATACCATGGCAATCTATTGCTTCTCAACTTTTCCGTCACTTGCGCTACTTTCAAACTTCTAGAGACCGTCTAATTAGCCACAGCCAATCCGCTTCCTCAATATGACCATATCCTTGTTTGCATGCAGATATTAAGCTCAGAATTACGAGTGTGCGGCTCGCCTACGCCATTCATAATTGTGTAGGGTTGTCCGGAATAGATTCCAGTAGGACAAAGTATTGTTGGGATTACATTTACAAATGAATACAGTACTACGAAATATCGATGTATAAAAATCTAGTGATAATTAATATGAATAATGAAATATAGGTACATAGTGACGACGACGTCTGTGGTCTAGTGGTTCGAGGTTCGGTCGTGGGTTCGATTCCCACAGGATACAAATATTTGTGTGATGAACATAAGTGTTTGTGTTGGTCTGGGTGTTTCTTATGTATTATAAGTATATTTACAAAAAAAATAATAAGTATAATATCCATTGTCTAGTCCCCATAGCACAAGCTCTGCTTAGTTTGGGACTAGATGGTGCTGTGTAAAAATGTCCAAAAACATTTATTTATTTATAGTTGATTTTAAATAAATTAAATACTTATGGAAACCTAAAGGTTAGTTACAATAACACGACTGTATCTAATTCACCATCGATTCCCTCGATTATTAATAGCTATAGTTATTAACAAAGATAAGTGTCATAGAAGTAGCTTTCCGATGCCTACTCTGAAAGTCGGAACACCATTCGAAGGCACGGTATTTAACTGATGCAAACTAGGAAAACCTTTGGCACTTCCATATTATTTATTTAAATGCTCTTTTATTCCGTGTTAATTTTATTGTTTGTGCCTATTTTCTTTCTTCTTCTTTCTTTCTAAAAAGGAACAGATAGTTATCATGTGGTAACATCGACCACTGTGTAAGTCAGCTAATACTGTCAAATAATTCGCAGATAAAACATCATAAAGACATTGCCAACCCTAAATACAAGTTGTATGGTTCGCAAATAAGCAAATAAACACGTTGTTTGTACAAAACGTTATAAATAACAACGTAATGGGTGCTTGCTCGTAAACATGTTCAATAATCGACCCCACACAGCGTGACGAGTGTTTGTTTTGCCGACTGTACCACTTTGACGGTCTTGATCAAATTCAAATTATTTATTAGCTAGAATATGGTTGATCAGATTACTTAGGTCCTCTATGGATTCCTTGTGAGTTGTTAGAAAATCTTTAGGAAACTATGGATTGACTATTTTCATTGTCTTTCATAATGTCACTGAGATCATATGGTCAGTTTTTTGCGCCTAAAGTCATATAATTTCAAAAAGTTTTTTTGTGTTAGTATTTACAGTGTGTGTGTGTGTATAGTTGCCGGCACGAGTCGTGGAGAAGTGGCTAAAGGATGATTTCCCCCAAACGGCTCGCAGCGCATCGGATCGGAACGGATTGTACAATCTTAAAACGATATTAAATCGTGTACACCGTGTTTAAAGTCTATATTACCAAGCCGCGCAAAGCAGTTTGACCGCGGGCGTCTGCGGGCGTCTTCCGCGACACGCGATCGTAGCCGAAAGTATGCTGCGACGCGCGATCGTCTCCTTTCGCTTGTCGTCGTATCCGACCGAATCCTTTCGGCTGTCGTCGCGTGCGCTCAAAGCCGTGGCCAGACGGCACCACTCATTCTGTGAAGTAAACACGTCAATACGGTATAGAAATGGAAACTACTTGACTAGGCGCAGAAACGGATACGTTCGCCAGCGACGGTACGGAGCCGATCGTGTCGTCGACAGTGGCGGCTGTATCTTAAGTGCACTCGTGCGCTGCACTACCACTTCATAAATTCATAATACCTTTAAAAATAATCACAAAATATCTAAAACATCAATATTACGCACATAGAGGAAATGAATATAAATTCTTATTCAAGTATTCCGTGATTACGCATCTACTTCATACTTACGAATAGTTATGAAGTAATGACAAATCAATTTAATCTCTAAACTGATGAAGTTAAGACTTATATTCGCTCGAACAAAAAAGCTCCGTGCGCTTCGCGGGGCGCACGCAGAGCGCTCATACAACTTCTATGAAATACGAGCTACATCCCCTGGCGCGTGAGACGGAAGATAATTAGTACATTTATTATGAAGTAACTAGCCTAGATTCGTGCGCCGCACGGGCCGAATATTGCCGAGATTGACCGATCGTTGACGAAATGCACTCGATGCGAGCCAATGCGAGCCGGCCGAAGGGTGGTAGGGGCGTTGCACTCTCCTTGTCATAGTTCCCGCGCTCGTTTAAATTTCTCCTTGTTTTGTTAGTATTTAGTGTTTTTACGTTACTGTGACTTTTTAATGGTGTAAAAATTAGCATCGACTTCAATGTTAGCTACTACAGTTACAGTAGTAGTATTTATTAAAATTAAGCATTAATATAACTTTTCAAAACAACTTTTCTTAACTTAAAAGTGAATTAAATAATAAAAAGCTATGGTTGTGTGGATTTCTTTTGATTTCTTAGTACGTTTTTTAGAGAGTCGATTTGTACGGAAACTGCTATTAAAGATGCTTATTGTATTTTAAATCATATTTATTGTATCATTATTGTATTTTATAATTTTATATTGTAAATAAAACAAAATAGTGCACCACCGTTTCTCTGACCCGGAGCCGCCACTGGTCGTCGACATCCTGCCGGACGCGATCGGCTCAAATCGGCTGTCGCCGCATCCGGTCGAATCCTTTCCGATCCGATGCGATGCGAGCCGTTTGGTGGAAATCATCTTTTAGGCACAACCACTGCGCCTCAACAGATATACTACTTTGAAGTTTGATGCGAACGCTCAACTTTCGCTATTTTCTCACTTGGCAAATTGAAAGCACCCTTATGATAAATAGCCGCTTGCTATAATACCAGGATATATATATAGATATATATATACCAGGATATAACGGAAATGAGCCCCCTAACAATAGGGAGTGAGCTATCCTTCATAGCTTTGTAGGGGCTGCTATTGTCAGCCAAGTGCATTGTCTTTTAATTATTTTATGTGGAGTGCAGTTGAGAATGGGTGAGTATTAATAAATTATGAGATTACGAAAAGGAAACTGAATAAGCACTATACAGCAATTGGACTCTCGAGTCGTGCAGATTTCTTGATCTCGAAGCAAAATTTCTTCGCTAAAGACTTTAAAATCCAGACTCTTCTGTAGGGTAGTAGGAGACTTCCTTGGAAGAAAGAAAGAAAGAATCATTAATTTGCGTAGAATACAGGTGGTACCAGTTATAAAATTGGTGGTTTATCCTTCCATCCTATATATACATAGTTAAATAATATAGTCAATAATTTCTTTAGGGTTTTCGCGATTACTATATATTATTACAACACACAGTTATCCCACATAATTATCCTTGAATTAGAAACTAGGGATGTGAAAAAATAATCGATTATTAAAAAACCTGCCAAGAGCATGTCGGGCCATGCTCAGTATTATAGGGTTCCTTAAGTAGGTGTAATTACAAACGAATCAAATCGAATATTAATCATGGCTATTTTAGTTTTTGCAATAATCGGCAGCATTCGCGACTCAGTGTGTTAGTAGCGCCATCTAGCGATAAATTCAAGAAGCCAAATTTAAGAAGTTATGTCATTTCAAAGCAGTCATTTGCGCGTCCAGTATAATAATGGATTCAGGATGTTGTTAGGGTTGCCCCGCTTCTGTAGTGCATCTAACATGTTTGCGGAGGCGCGGGTCGATGGCTTTCATGCTATTATGCGTAAACGAACCGCCTCCTTGCTAAGCAGAGTGCGGGGCAGTACTAATAGCAACCTGCAAGTTATTGCAGGTAAAGTGGACTCCGCAATAATGAAGACTTTCATTCGGGTTATGATCAGATAGTTTTATATTAGCTGTCTGACCGGGGCTCGAATGAAATGTTTAAATAATGTACAGTACATTTAAGAATTATAATAATACTAACATAGTTTTTAAGAAAATTGTTACTAACATAAATGGAGATTCTCCGAATGAATAAATGAAATTGAAAATTGAAATTGAAAGTTACTTTTTGTGATTTTTTCAAATAGAAAGTAGCTAAAGGAGCATTATTTGCTATGATAATTTTTCTCTAAGGTCAATGACCTTTGAACTAGGACGTTTTAAGTATTTTTCAGTTTTCTCTCTACAACTCAAAAAATTATGATCACAATATGCTCGAAATAATTTTAAAAGAGAGTTTTTACAAAGGTTTATCAATGTGGAAGATTATAAGTTTCTACATTGCATAGTTTAGAAATGGCAGGGGGGGGGGGACACATTGCAAGCCACTTTGGCAGGCTATATTTCGCAGATGGTACACCTGATAAAAAAGTGTTGTATGAAACATTACCTTAATTTTAGTAGACCTATTCAATGATACTCCACAAGAGGGGGTGCAGCGAAAAAAATTTTTCCATCCCCGTTTCACATGTATGGACGCCACCCCTAAAATACGTAAAAACGATTTTTTTATTCTTTTAAAATTGAGATCTATATGTAGACTATTTTTCAACAAAATTTCATTTACTTATGTTAATAACTGTAGAAGTTATTAAGCTGTAAAGGATTAGGACAGACGGACAGACGGACGGACATGACGAAACTATAAGGGTTCCTTGTAGGACTTCGGAACCCTAAAAAACTATATTTTTATTTGTTAATCGATTTTTGGGTCGATTATTATTTCTAGAAAAATCGATTATTCAGAAATCGATTTTTTATTTTAAGCGTCGTGTAAAGTCTTCGTCAAGGTCTAGTCAAAAGTCATTGTTTTATAAAAATAAAAAAATTACTTTTAGAAAAAGACGACAGCTTCAACAAGTAAAAAAGCCCTCAAGTAAAAAATAATTACTGTTGTTAAGATTATTAATCTGTTCTTGCTATTTTTGATTTATTTAAACGTTTTTATTTTCAAATAAATCAATTTTTTATTTATCGATTTTAATAAAACTTAAAAGAATCGATTATTAATAATTCGATTTTTGTATAGCTAAGTCATCCCTATTAGGAACTTATTTAAAACCCACCCCGAAATTAAAACCCTTCGCCGATGCCCCTCTACATGACACAGAGCTTTCAGCTCTGGCTCAGGGTTAAGTTGTGTTACAATTTATGCCAAAGCATGTCTTTAAATCTTGTTGGAATAAATCTTTTTCTGCCTGGCCTTGTCCCTACTAAGTTGGGGTCAGATTTCAGTCTAAACGGCTGAACATCAATATTTTAGTTTAGACCGAACGACTGACATCTAAACTCCACGACCCAGTTAGGGGGCGTTCATAAAATACGTGAGATGTTTAAGGGGGGGAGGGGGTCGAGTCAAATCTCATCTAGTCTCACGTTGGAGAGAGGGGGGATCTCGGCAAATATCACGCAATTTTTTTTCTGATTGAAACAAAAAAAAAAAACTATTTTGGTCCATTAACGGCCAAAATTAATATCCAATCTATCCACGATTTGCCCTACTAGAGATAGGAATTTGACATAAGCTCACTGAGGAATTATAACTAGAGCGGCCCTCTAAAAGAAATCTTATCACGCACGCTCTGAGGTCCATGGGCCACAGTGATCCCAGTCGGTCTTTACTCTTTACGCTCAGTGCGATGCAAACGTATATTACTCCGTGCTTAATGACGACAAAACATTAAAAAATGCCGTCTTGTGTTCTAAAAACATGTAAAAACCATTCAAGATCGAAACACAATAATAACGACGTAACGTTTCATTGGTAAGTAAACAAAATGCAATAAATACATTTTGACATTTTCTAGTTTACTTGTACACGCTGCCATTTGTGCCGCCATTTTCTATGCATATCATAGACTATGAAAAAAAATAGTTACAGAACGGACACGATGTCTGGTACTCCGATTACTGAATAAGGCAGATATAGCGCACGGAACACGGGTGTGCGGCCACCAAAGCAAATACGAACTCAAAGCAGGTTCTATTCCCGCCAGCAGTAAGACGGGTGATAGGGAGCGACAAGCGTTGTAGTTCAGGTAGATTTGGGAGGGGTTAAGGGATGACGAATTCGCGGTGGAAGGGGGGGGAACGTGTTTCCCGCGGGTGTAACTAGATAGTGCTTTGGGTTTGGGGGGGAGAAACGGAGTGGGGGGTTTTTATTAAGTCTGGGTGACCTAGAGGGAGTGGGCTTAGGTGGTGGCAGAGGGGGGCAAAAATGTGGTCAGAATTAGGTTATCTCTGCCCGTTCCCGAGATATCAGCTCTTTAAGGTTTTCCGGTGGCAGGTTCGATTCCTACCAGCAGTAAGACGAGTGATAGGGAGCGACAAGAGTTGCAGTTCGGGTGGGTTTGGGAGGGGTTGCGGGTTGGACGAATTCCGGTGGAAGGGGGGGGAACGTGTTTCCCGCGGGTGTAGCTAGATTGTGCTTTGGGTTGGGGGGGAGGAACGGAGTGGGGGATTGTTTTATGTATGGGTGACCTAGAGGGAGCAGGCTTAGGGGGTGGCGGTGGGGGGGCAAACATGTAGTCAGAATTCGGTTATCTCTGCCCGTTCCCGAGATATCAGCTCTTTAAAGTTCTCGGGTGGCAGGTTCGATTCCCGCCAGCAGTAAGAGGGGTGATAGGTATTTACCACGAGTAAAACTAGGTGGAGCTAGCTAATAAATTTTGCCTAAATAATATGCTTGATACTAATTTAATTTTGCATGCTTTCAATCAACCCCCCACATTAAATCATAGGATTCATCTGATTCGAGCCATTATTTATAAATATTAGTGATGCAACGAATACTACTTTTACGAATACGAATATCAATTCTCCTATTCGGCGAATACGAATACGAATACGAATAGCTGATTCTACTACAATAATATATAATAAAGCCTCTTTATTCCTTAATTAAACAACATCAAAGTAATTATTTTATAATTTTTAACGCATTTACGCATGCGAAGCGAAATCTAACGATTTAAATTGTGGAAAGAAAAAATCGCTCACGAGCAGGATTCGAACACTTGAGTGTTCACGGTAGGTTAGTGGCTAAAACACTGGCGTACTGAGCCAGGAGTCACAGGTTGGAATCCTGCTCGTGAGCGATTTTTCTTTCCACAATTTAAATCGTTAATAACAAAGTACATAAGATTTTTTATAATTAGTGGGTGAATTAATCCCTCCTTTTTTGCCATTTTTTCCGGTCTTGTGCTGTTGTAGGACTTGTAGGCCAATTTTGGCCCGCCAACAAAAAAAAGAAGCAAAATACAAACATGCTAGCGCGCAATGGAAAGAAGCATAATGAATGTAAAACTTATAGACAAACAAAAAAACACCACCATTCGCAAGAAGACAAAAATGATAGACGCTTTAAAAAATTCTCAGATCTTGAAATGGAAATGGGCAGGGCACGTAGCACGTTCTGTTGACACAAAATGGGCTAAAAGAGCAACCACGTGGACAGGCCCGAAAGGCAAAAGTAGACAAGGACGGCCCCGAGAAAGATAGGCCGATGAGATAGAAAAAGCGGCGGGCCAAAATTGGCCTACAACAGCACAAGACCGGATCCTACTATAGCTGCACGTAATTATTAGTCAAAGATAAACAATTTAAAACGGCTCTGCTTAATTTTAGTACACAAGTTGATGAAATACAGCAGTGAGCTTACGTTTTATTATAAATCATTGAAATACAGTTAATACATAGAAAATAGCTTTGTGGTGACTGATCCTTGTAACTATTTTTATTACATGCTCACTCCTACCTACCAATTTTAGTCTCTACAAACAAAAACTAAAAAAAGGTCGCCACAATTGCTGACCATCTGTAGATGTAAACAAGAGATGAGAAAGTTTAATGATTTGATGAATGAATCTTTGTGTCTTTGCCGTCACGGTCGCAATAGATGCAAGTCGCAACGCAATATCTGCATGGAATTTCTAGGAATTTCTTTATTTACGAATGTCACGACAGTATTCGGCGAATACGAATATTCGTAAATTTGATGGTATTCGGCGAATACGAATATTCGTATTCGTATTCGTTGCATCACTAATAAATATGCAAAAATTCGTTTAAACTACGAAGCAAAAGTAAACAATGATTATTTATCTGAGCGCGAGAAACTAAACAAATTTATATTGTTTAATGGAAAATAAAATGTTGTTATTCAAATTATATGAATGAACCTTTATTTTAATTCGTTCCTTTGAAAAATCTCAATATATCGAATAGGCAGAATAAACACGAGTGTCGCATCTGTGCAGATTACGTCGCATCTATGACTCGCTAGCCACCCGCCGCGCACCCCGCACACTCCCCGCGCTCTGAGCCGGGCGCACTGTATATTGTAGGCGACAGCCGCTCCAGTTATAATTCCTCAGTGCATAATCTACATACAAAATATGTCAAATTTCTATCT
This sequence comes from Asteroscopus sphinx, assembly GCA_949699075.1. Taxonomy (NCBI): domain Eukaryota; kingdom Metazoa; phylum Arthropoda; class Insecta; order Lepidoptera; family Noctuidae; genus Asteroscopus; species Asteroscopus sphinx. The sequence continues at coordinate 18,173,513 of OX453024.1, forward strand.
CTAGTAGGGTAAATCGTGGATAGATTGGATATTAATTTTGGCCGTTAATCCAGATTGTACATGCTTAAGATTTAATCTTAAGCGAAATCGTAATACGATTAAGATCATTCTCTAATTCGTTCGAAAGAAAATAATTTCATTCATACTTCGGCGTTATACATCTACTGACTGTCAAACCACCATATTTGTTGTGTTGTGTTTTTTTTTCTTTTTACAATAACAATCCAACGCGTTTAAGTAAGAAACCCACATTTTGAAAAATCTCACGTGAGATTGGGGGATGGGGGAGGGGGTTGAATAAAATCTCACGACATCTCACCAGGGGGGGAGGGAGGGATAGAAAATTTAAAAAAACACCTCACGTAATTTATGGACGCCCCCTTACTGGGTATACCTACATTAGCAAGATTGACAGATTTTCCAACTTCTGACTGCCCGTACACATCCCACCTATCAAAATATGACAGAGTGCAATTTTGATAGGTGATTTTGAAAAGGTGGAACAAGTGAAAGAGTTTGTATACCTGGGTTCCATGTTTACGAGAGATGGCAAGCATGTGAAGGACATTGAAAGGAGAGTGAGTGCTGGTAATCAGGTGAATGGGGCACTACACACCTTCATAAACAACCGCAAAGTGTCGGAAAAGGCACGGTTGGCTGTTCATGGGGGAGTGTTAGTGCCTACATTTATGTATGGTAGTGAAAGTTGGGTATGGCAGAATAAATGCAGTAGAAATGAGAGCTTTGAGAAGTATGTGTGGTGGTGTAACTTTGAGAGATAAAGTAAGGAATAACGTGATAAGGGAGCGTTGTGGAGTGAAAGAAGATGTAGTGACAAAGATTGAGAAGATGGTTTGGACATATAGAGAGGATGGACGAGAGGAGATTGACGAAACAAGTATACGAAGCGAGTGTGGATGGAAGAGTTGGAAGGGGACGACCTCGGCGAACGTATCGCGATCAAATCGCGGACGTTCTCAAAAAATGCCAGGTTAAGAGTACTCTAAACCGACGAGCATGCATGACGAGGTTAATGGACGTAGATGAAGCGAAAGAGGTGTGTCCGAATCGTAGCAGGTGGAAATCCATAGTCTCTGCCTACCCCTATGGAAAACAGGCGTGATAATATGTATGTATGTAATGCATGTATGACTGTAACGACTGTCATATGTATTCGTATGACAACCGTAGCCAACAGTTTAACGGTGGCCTACATATGGTAGGTACTTATGGTAGGTTTAAAGGCTGGTTGAAGGCTGTCATCGACCATACACCCCATAAACGCCTCATAACAGGCGACCGATGTCTGTTAACATATCAGTGAAATTTCACTAATGTAGGTCGCCACTATTCGCCACTTGAAAATTTCCGATCAGTTTCGACCACGTTTCGACCACTTATGTGAGCCGTCAAATCTTCCGCGTTAGTGATTAGCCAATAGCCGGCTTGGTAAGGCCAATCGTATTGCAGTACATCGCCTCAGCTAGCTGACCGAATTTATTGTTCGCATTATATTCAACATGCGTCTATTGGGCTGTATGGTCAATGAAGGCTGAAGACTACAAAAAAGGCCTAGGATGATGACGAAACACACACATCACTCACACACAAGCATAAAATTATTCTTACATCACGCAAACTAGCCTGCCATAATACTCAATGCTACGCATTACGTCTTGCCTAAAAAATAATTAATATCACAATTAATTCTAAACCTTGTACTTTACAAATTAAAGTCTAAAACAAATTACATGTTCTTGCACGGTGCGTTTACAACGCCACAAATCATTTCGATCCTTATCTAATACGGATTAAGCTTCAAAATCGTTTGCATGTTGATAAATGGTGCGTATTTAAAAATAGACGCTATGGTTATCATGTGGGGTTCAACATACTATGAGAATAATAAAATATAGGTTGGCAACAGTGGCGTGCATTGGTTTTTGGCCTAGGTAGGCAGTCACTAAGCAGACGGAGCAAGTTACTATAGTGTAAAATTATTAAAAAATCTGATACTTACCTACACACATTTCATACAAAACAGACACGAAAACGACGTTTCAAAGTAAGAGACACTAGCAAAAGACTATTAAATTTGAATGACGACACCCAGTTACAGTTGTATTAACGTGTTATGTAATAGTCATAAGATTTTACCTTTTCTTGAGTCAAATACAGATTTTGATGTGTTTGTCTACTGAAATGCACTTTTTTGTTTTGTCAACAAAAGAAAACTGATTGAATGGGTTTCTCGTAATTTCTCTAAGCATAGTCTTCCCCACAAACCGAGCACTCTAATTTATCCATGTTTACATCAATATTTTTACAAAAAACTTCACAATTCACAATAAAACTAACTAATTATTACACGATTTATGCAATTCGTCACGCATATATGTCAAGTTCTGTCAAGTGTCAACAGCCAATTAGAGTTGGGCCATAGTAAATCTATGAGAAGGGCGTTATTTAACGTCGGTTTGAGAAAATATTTACGAGGGTGATAATCGAATACATAGTACGTTGGCATAGTAATGTAACGATTATTTTACGTACAAAGTTACACAATAGATTTTCGGAGCACGAAAACAATAGATTTTCTACAATTATTATACACCATTCGTTATTACATTAGTTAAATAACGTTATAAATCTATTTATCGTTATTTTGTTATGAGCGTATATTGAGCTTCATTATTTTACGATGAATGTGTAGCAATGTACAAACAATCATCAAAATAATAATCAATATTGTAATCTTTTTATTCGACCCTTCGAATACCATTTACAAATTATAAATGTGAACACTTAAATGCAGTAATTTCAATAAAACAATAATTATCTTTATTTCGCCGCTATTTTTCAAATGTTGGGTTTAGTTTTATTATAACGATCACTTTGTATGGAAATATCTAGTTACAAAATAATAGGATTCAAAACTACTAACGCATAACAGTTACGTGTAAAAAACGTTACGGACAACCCACGACTATTGCCACTAGGGCTACGTTCAGTTATGTCACCAGCGACGTTTTCAGAAGCAGGTGACGCATGATAAGACGGCTAAATTGCGAAATGTCAAATGTTAGTTATTTACGCATAGCCATATCGTGATTCATTTTTTTGTCGTATGACTTCGGGTATTAGCCTAAAGTAGTGTGTGTGTATAATAGTGTATATGGTTACCAAAAAGGTTTGATTGTGTGTGTGAACGTGACAGGCAATCGTGCGAACGCACATTGCACATTGAGGTACGTTTTGCATTGAATTCATACATTATTATTGAGTACATATGTTAATTGTTTTTTTTTAATACGCTGATTAATTGATTTAGTAATAGTTAATATTAAATTCTAACGAGGTAGGCATTGCTTATTTGCCTATATGGAATGCACGCCACTGGTTGGCAACCTGTCACCACTTCATGGCAGACTTTAGAACTTTAGAACATGCTTTTGTAATTAAGAGATGATCTAATTCTCATCCTGAACAAATGTTAGCGTTCTATGACTTCTAAACAAAAGTCCGTTATTGGATTTTACGTAAACAAGGGTCGCAAGTACCAACTAAATACCTATTAAGTAATTTACTACTCACCCTTATCGCAGACCACAGCTCGATATATGTGTCTTCAAAGGGTCTGTCACACGAAAAAAAGAAAGGAGTTATGGAATTGTTAGTCCTGTTACGCTGTGATAATTCATTTCACCGCTAGATGGATTTACTAATAATGGATGGATTTTCCATAGTGAGGTGGAGCTATTGCTGTACCTCGTCCCCCTGTCACCCACATTTAGGCGACACTTTTTTTAGGGTTCCGTAGTCCTACAAGGAACCCTTATAGTTTCGTCATGTCCGTCAGTCTGTCCGTCTGTCCTAATCCTTTACAGCTTAATAACTTCTACAGTTATAAACATAAGTATATGAAATTTTGTTAAAAAATAGAATAGATATAGAACTCAATTTTAAAAGAATAAAAATATCATGATTACGTATTTTAGGGGTGGCGCCCATACATGTGAAATGGGGATGAACATTTTTTTTTCGCTGCACCCCCTCTTGTGGAGTATCATTGAATAGGTCTACTAAAATTAAGGTAATGTTTCATACATCACTTTTTTATCAGGTGTACCATCTGCGAAATATAGCCTGCCAAAGTGGCTTGCAATGTGTCCCCCCCCCCCTGCCATTTCTAAACTATGCAATGTAGAAACTTATAATCTTCCACATTGATAAACCTTTGTAAAAACTCTCTTTTAAAATTATTTCGAGCATATTGTGATCATAATTTTTTGAGTTGTAGAGAGAAAACTGAAAAATACTTAAAACGTCCTAGTTCAAAGGTCATTGACCTAAGAGAAAAATGATCATAGCAAATAATGCTCCTTTAGCTACTTTCTATTTGAAAAAATCACAAAAGTAACTTTGTGTTATGTTGACGACACACTTAAATTTGGCGCCATCTAGCGGCGTCTAACAACACTCTCCGAGTTGCCAATGCTGCCGTCAAGTGCCGTCTATTGCATTTGGCACTGTATAGCGCCATCTAGCGGCTACTGACAACACTCTCTGAGTCGCCAATGCTGCCGTCTATTGCAAAAACTAAAATAGCCATGATTAATATTCGATTTGATTTGTTTGTAACACCTACTTAAGGAACCCTATAATACTGAGCATGGCCCGACATGCTCTTGGCCGGTTTTTCTAAAGAGATTTTGCTTTGCAACACCTCCGCTACTTTCTGTTCTCCATAGTTTCTCCCTAAAACGTTTATTTTATTCATGTTATCTACCATGAGAGATTCTTTTGCTCAGGTGCTGGCAGTATCTGCGTGCTTCGGATACTGAGATTGTCATTTGGATAGTCTACCAAAATATTGCTAAACATCAATGAACAAGATAAGTAGGTACGCTTTTGTTGGGGTATAGGACTTAAAAATACCATAAGAATCACACGCTATGAAAATCGGCATCGATAGCTGGGTTTACGATTTAAGATTGATGGTAATACAACTACCAAAATGCCCTAAAACTTATCTGATGGCCTTGAAAGTTACAACACACAATAAAATACTGTTTTACGGCCTTTACGAACCTACAAAGGGCCGAGGGAAGTCAATAATAACCTATTATGGATGGTAAAACTGTGCTATTACTGTACAATTGGAAGCATTATTGTTACTAATGCTGGATGACAAATAGCTGGTACAATATTGTGTCTTGTACCAGGCCCCTCAGAAAGTATTGCAAAAAAAATGTTTTTATATATGGGAGACTGGCCAGTTATAATGTTTTTCGAAAATATGATTATTTATAAGTAAAAATAAGTAAGTTCCAATTTCAAAATTTCCCTCCACATTTTTTGCGAGTTAATTCAAAGTATTGTGTCTCACTGAAATATGGATCTGCGCCGGGAACATTTTAGAGCTATGATTTTATACGATTTCAAGTGTCGCCTGAAACCGGATGAATCGTACGATAGACTTCAAATGGCATTCATGGATGAAGGCCCTTCCAAGGCAACCGTGTATCGTTGGTATAACGAATTCAAGCGCGGTCGACCAACTTTGGGGGATGACGAAAGAAGCGGTCGCCCTTTGACGGCTGTTACCGAAGAAAACGTGCTAGCAGTGAAAAATTTAATCCAAGACAATAGGCGAATTACATATCAGGAGATTCAACACATATTGAAGATTGGATCGGGAAGCGTTCACGAGATTCTACACAGCCATCTTCGCGTGAGGAGGATAGTATCACGCTGGGTGCCGCACAACCTCACCGATGCTCAGAAGCAGGCCCGGGTGGAATGGTGCCGTGATATGCTTAACAAATTTGAAGCAGGCTCGTCTCGGCGTGTTTACGACATCGTTACAGGTGATGAGTCCTGGATTTATCAATACGACCCAGAAACCAAGCGCCAGTCGACTGTTTGGGTGTTGCAAAATGAGCCAACGCCTACCAAAGTGAAGCGATCTAGAAGCGGGGGTAAGATTTTGATCGCTAGCTTTTTTAATTTGACTGGCCACTTGGTATCAATTCCCTTACGGGATCAAAGAAGCATTAATGCCGAATGGTATACTACCAAATGTTTTCCAGAAGTTTTCTCTGTTATAAGCAACAAGCGACCAAACACAGGGCTCCGCGGGCTACTGCTCCACCACGACAATGCACCTGCGCACACCGCACTCAAAACGAGGGACTTCCTGGACAGCACGCCAGTCAAACTCCTGGGTCACCCTCCTTACAGCCCTGATCTAGCACCGTGTGACTTCTTTTTATTCCCAAAAATAAAAAATCAGCTCAAAGGGATACAATTTTCGTCGCCGGAAGATGCGCTGGCTGCGTTCGAGCAGGCTGTAAACGAGGTGTCTGCGGCGGACTGGAAAAAGTGTTTTGAAAACTGGTTTAGGCGCATGAATCTTTGTATAGAGGCTGGTGGAAAGTACTTTGAAAAGATTTGATAAAAATATATGTACGTATAGAACAATTTTTTTTAGTTTCGCAAAACTTTCTGAGTGTCCCACGTATTCCCAATTTATTTCGAAGCCGAGGATTTTATCGGAGTACAAGTATGGTTTTCTTAAATACAATAGTCTGATACCAATGATACGCCAAATCGGCTACTATTAGTGCTTCACATCCTTGTGAAACTAAAAACTCTAATGAGGAACAAACCTCATTGAAGTCGGAATACGAATGTCGAATAATGAGGCAGAGGCTCATGTGGCACTGACACTGTACACTTGCTAAGTTCCTAGGCGTATTCAAATTCAACAGTTTAAAAAAAATTAAATTGTGGAAAGAAAAAATCGTTCACGAGCAGGATTCGAACCTGCGACTCCTGGCTCAGTACGCCTGTGCTTTAGCCACTAAGCTACCGTGAACACTGCTCACAACAGTTTGTATTTCGAATAAAAGACTCGCATTTAAAAAAAAAGTTACTAATCTAGTTGCACGGTTCCAAAAAGTTGGTCCTATAGAGAAGAGCCCTTAAAAAAACTCCATGGAGACTTCAAAGAATAAAGTAATGATGATGGTGTAGCGCTCACAAAACTGGCAAAATGATTCGTTAGCAAACCATCCGCCAGATGGGTTGATGATCACAGCCTCAAGGCAAGCAAGACCTGTTGCCGAATAGCTTTATTCACTCGCGATCTTGTTAATTTCGATGTTCAACACACACACTCACTCACATACACATACCCCCGCACGCTCTCATACACACCCCCACATACCCACACAAACACAATTATTCATTCGTTGTTACTTACAACTAAAAACAAATTGTAAAATGTAATCATCAAAATTATTAGTCATATTATATTTTATTACCCGACTGCGCCAGAAGGAGGATTATGTTTTTGAGTGTATGTATGTATGTATGTATATTTCTTTGGCACGCTCTGTATAGCCTAAACGGCTTGATAGATTTTAGCTTGAGAGGTGTCGTTAGATTCGCCTTAATTGTGAGAGTAACACTGGGTAAGTATAACAAAATTATAAAAATTCAAATGGCCGCTTTTAGGCGCCATGTTACGTCTTCAAAAAAAATTTGAGGCTGCCCATCCTCTGGTCAATCCCTAAGTCGCCTTTTACGACACCCATGAGAAGTTATAGGGTGGTGCAATTCTTTACGTCCGGCACCACACGGAACACGGAACGGCGGCGCGGCGGCTTGCCTGATCTCCTTAGTGGTCAGCAGGTTGCTAACAAGACGACTGTCCAGGATGCGCCCGACGTTCATTTGGTTTCCACGCCACTTGTGGGGGCTTTTATAATGCACCCCCAACAAAACAACAAATGGATTCGCTTCTTCTTTCGTGTTTAAAATAAATCGAATCTTTGTGTATGTAATCTTTTCTGTTTACCACACAAGATACTACATAGAAATCAAGTGTATCAACCACATGAATTAAATAGATTCGCTACAGACTGTTGTCACATTGCTAATTGATTTATGACGTCAACAGTCAGCTATAAGACAGTTATATCGCTTTATTATCACTTGTTCCGTCAGAATGATGTATTTTAAATAAAAGCAATGGGTATGTATGTATGTTAACAAAGTCTATTTTCGATATCGTCCCGTTTTGTTCCTTATCTTACTAGACGCGAGAAGTTCACGACGACGACGAGTCGTAAGCCCAGCTTACAATGAAATTGGGTACCTGGGTGAATTTTCAAAATAAAACTTTTTAACAAAAAATTGAACCGACGAAAACAGAAACTGAAAAGCGAAAAATAACAAATTATGAGTCGGCGCCAAACAAACTTTTAACAAGCAAAGTGCGTGCAAGTTGCAAGTGGCCGAGCGACGAACGAATTTTTGGAAAGTTATTGTTTATCGTTGAAAATTTCACGTTGTATTTGATGTTACGTTGTTTTTATTATTTATTTAAAGTAATTTAATGATCTTCGTTGATTGTTTGTTTGGCGCCGACTCATAATTTGTTATTTTTCGCTTTTCAGTTTCTGTTTTCGTCGGTTCAATTTTTTGTTAAAAAGTTTTATTTTAACTTTTTTTGTGGTCAAAATCTAACTCCAGGTCTCCATTATGTCGTAGTGTCTAGAACTATATTTATGTGTGCCAAGTTTCAACAGAATCGGTTAACAGGTAAGAATTCAGTGGGTGAACAAGCACTCATCCCCTGTTTTCCCACCCTTAGGGGTGGATTTTGATTTTGAAATTTAAATGGGACCAACTTCGAGATATACCCTATCCATTAAAAAAAGAATCATCAAAATCGGGCCACTCTGTAAAAAGTTATGCGTGGTCATACATAAAAAAAAAAAAAAAAAAAAAAAAAAAAAAAAAAAAAATATACGCGTCGAATTGAGAACCTCCTCCTTTTTTTCGTCGGTTAAAAAATCTTACCAACATTTAGAAAGTCATTAAACTCTTGAGTTGTTTAACACGATAAAAGTTCAAATTGTTTTTATTCTTGTGATCTTGTCTAATGGTGAATGTCTTATGAGACAAGATCACAAGAATAAAAACAATTGGAACTATTGTCGTGTTAAACAACTCACGAGTTTAATGACTTTCTAAATTGTTGGTAAGATTTTTTTTAAATTCACCCACCTAAGGGAGAGAATATACTTTGGATAAGTGTGTTAGGACCACAGACAGTAAAAAAATGTATACGAAGTGCTGTGAACAATCATAGTGAAGCCGACAAAACCGTGCTCCTCCATGAACAAACCAGCGCTCACGCACACATGCACATCAAACCGTGCTCACCGCTCTCAGTACACATGTCGCGGCATCGTCCAGTAAGCATTGCCAAAAACAAATATGTTTCAGGTGCATGTGTTTTTTTTTGTTTTTTTTTTTTTTCGACTGGATTCTCGCAGGTGGGACCGAAGTACCATTTCTGCTTAACCGGGCTTAGTTGGCGGAGAGTCCCATGTGGGACTCCATTCGCCGAAGGCTTTTCCCTAATCCTAAATACTTACAAACTAAAGACGCGGTTTCAATACCGCAAGCGGGCGTCCCCCAAGGGGGGGGCTCGAACCTCGCTGGGGTGCAGTGTCGGGCGTTAGGGACACAATAATAACACAAGTTACTTGTAAGGACGTCTATAATGTTCTGCTCACTTACTAGCTAATTAACAATATATATGAAGGAGGTGCGTCACACACTACACCTCCCCCGTTTTAAAAGAAAAAAAATTTATTAACAAATATATTTTTTCTCGTAAAAGTTTAAAAATAAAACAACAAGCTATTGTTTGGTAAAAATCGAAAAGGTATAAAAGTATATATCTAAAAAACATGAATAAATTCATGGCAAAGACAAATGGTGAACATAAAATATGATGTATTTATTTTATATTTAATTTTACATTACGGATCGCCTATCATTTAATCTGTTTGAGTTTTATGCAACGTTAAATTTAAACTAGTTTTTAAACATCTTCGACAAAAAAACAAAAAAACGGAGTAAGTTACAATATTAAAATTAACTTCCCTTAGTAATAAGTATCATTGATAAACATATTATAGCATACCTACTATAATAATTTTAAACAGTATGTTATGATTTAGGTTTATGCTAAATTAAATGTCTTAATTATACACATTTAAAAGATTACGTATAGTCATTATAATTGCACTGTTGACGATAGTTATGAAGTTACGTACTAGTATTTTTGATTTAATCAATTAAATATTCAACATAAAATAAGGCACAACTGCAAGTTGATTTAAAAAAATCATGCTTCATTATAATAATAATTTCAACTTAAAATATTCCTTCAATCTGTTATTCTGTTTTAGATTACATTATTTTTAATAATGAAAATGAAATTATTCATTAATTAATCACAAACCTTTAATGGCATATTGAACTTCTTTAAAAATAACCATATTCTTAATTTTTTTATTTTATTAAACAAAAATACACCGTCATCTATTCACTTTCCTGAAATCTTTCATTTATTGTATTAAACTACTTTTCTTCCCTTCATACAAAATGTTACAATAAATTTCCATTCTTCAAAATCATTTCAAAATCTACATGTCATCTTTCATTACCTATATTTGGTAATTCACAAACTTAATAAAAACAATCATCACTTTATTTTCCATAACTCTTTAATAAACACTTTCAAAGTATCATCATCCTTTTCATGGTATAGGCATTTTTCATAATGGACCGGCCGGTCATATTATCCTTATTATATTTATTATTGAGGTACCTACAACTTAAGGACCACTATTTAAGACATAGTCTCCAACGGTTTTCACAGAGGAAAGCTCGTTCACACCATGATCAAACTGAAGGACCAGTGACCTTAGTACCTCATTATTGTGTACCATATTTTTATTACATATCAATCCAATCACAACCATTACAACTCTTCCAAATTAATAATTTGATACCTAAGTTCTCTGCCGTTTTACGGGTGATCAGTCCGTCTGCGAGCAAGAGTCTTATTTACCAAACCATTCCCAGCTATCACTCATACTTAACCTTAATCAAACCAAAACTTTCTGTCAATAATTACATCATCGTAATCAAACAACTTAAGTATATAAATCTTCCATATATTATTCCTTCTTACTTCTAAATAGGAAAAGTACCTAATGCCACTATAAAAGGTGACAAAGATATTTCATACTATCCCATTTCATCATTCCTAAATCATTTCGGCCAACTCAACTTTACATGTTTTGTTATTCAATTCATTACCTACTTCAAAACATCACCATATTAAGTACATTATTTTAAAACAAAGAATGGCACGTTTGATTCCGACCTCAGATTTCAACACCTAAAAGTGCAACGCATGCATAAGCGGAATATGCATTCCTTATGATGACATGATAATCGGAATGAAACAATGACAATATGTTACTTTAAAATGTTGAACATAATCACATTTTGTGGATTAGCCTGTCCTATTATTTTAACCTTTTAAACAGCCAAGAAAAGATGTATTCTAAATACGATAAGTTGTTATTGTTGAACTACTTTCAACTTACATTGTAAGTTGCGTCATTAGAGTATAAACATAAAATACAGATAAACACATAACAAATTACTGTCAAAATCTTTAAAAAAATACATAAAATGCAAACTCATCAATTAGGTAGATTCTGCCTAGTACTGGTATATACCTATTTGGCACGATGAAATAAACGCGCAGCAACTAAGTTCTTGGAAGCGAAATTTGAGCGCATTTATTTAGGACATAGGACACTCGTGGCACCCTATAATACAATTCAAGGTGCAATGCTTGTAACAAAAACGAAATACCTAGATGTTTTATGTTTTAAATTTTAATTATAAAAAGATAATCAAATTTCTGAAATAAAAATGGTATTTTGTTTTAAAACTTTGTTTGCTGAAAATCTCTGATAACCTATTTATTGTCAACAGGCAAATTCTTCTAATAAACAAAGGTTTATTATATTTATTATAAAAAAACTAATTTTGTAAATCTTAATTATTACCTATCTACGTTAAACATATTAAAACCCGAATAAAAAAAAATGTCCGCGGCATTACTAGTCATTAAGTAGGTACGTGTTACCTCATCTCATCACACAATACCTCACAACACACTTCTCTTCAAATATGGTGGAGCCCGTGGCACCATAATGCTCCACAAAAGTATTGATACACTCCACCATATGCAGCTGGCTACCTATCTGGATGGACAGCACTCCCAAACACCTTGTGCCTCGTTCAAAGCGCGTTTATCCTCGCACAGCATATCATGGACGAACGTCGAAAGAAACGTTGAACGTCGTCTGACTTCTCAGAAGACTCAGCGAGTCGAAACACAGTTTCATCACGTCAACTTTTACACATTTTTCGCCTGGCCGTGCTGCCCACTAGACAGCACTGGCAGGGTCGCCATGCAGTGTCGGGCGTTAGGGACACAATAATAACACAAGTTACTTGTAAGGACGTCTATAATGTTCTGCTCACTTACTAGCTAATTAACAATATATATGAAGGAGGTGCGTCACACACTACAGGGGCATTGCAGGGGACCCCGCCGTTCCTATGTCCCCCTAGCAGCCGTTGCTGCATCGGATTTTTCCTCGAAAGTGGCGGACTTTCGGTCTATCGAGTGACGCGCTAAACGCCGTTATGCGGCAAGCCTCGCCGGCGAGGCTAAGACCCCTAAGACCTACCTAAAACCTAAACAGTGGCTACGCAATAGCCTGCTCCTAGGAACTACTCTAGAGCATAGGGCCGGTCTCGCGTGACGAGATTATCTCCGGTTGCTACACCGTGAGGGCGTCCCCAGGGGGGAGCTCGGACCTCGACTCAGGGTGCAGCAGGGGGACCCCGCCACCGGTCCCCCTAGCAGCCGATGCTGCGTCGGCATGTGTTTCTGTTTCTCGAGAGTCGGACTCTCGGATTCTGTGTGTGTGTCGCGTCGGTCCTCGCCGGCGGGGACGATATCTTGGACGACGGCGTCGGAGTGTGATGCATGTGTGTGTGTGAGCGCTGGTTTTTGTACACGGAGGAGCACGGTATTGTTGGCATCACTATGATTATTCGCAGCACTTCGTATATATTTTTTACTGTTTGTGTCTCTAAGTTTTTTTTTTGGATAATTTAAAAACCACCAACTCTACAACATGTAACAAAAACCGCACAAGCCCTGTTGTTCCTGTGAGCTACGTTATCAGAATCGATATTCATACGTAAGGACACAACTCAATTGGAAAAAACTCTTCAATAAAAATAATCAAATTAAATATTAAATCATTATTAATTGTAAATTGAAAGTAATATAATCACTTTTAATAATGATTAATTATTTAATTTGATTATTTTTGATGAAGAGTTTTTCCAAATGAGTTGTGTCCTTACGTATGAATATCGATTCTGATAACGTAGCTCACAGGAACAACAGGGTTTTTGTTACATATTGGTGTCGATTCTCTTGTTCACGAACTAAACTTATTTTAAACTATCGCTCTCTTTTACTAAAAGTAGATACAAGAAAGGGATAGCAACCATTTTAGAACTGTCAAATTAGTTTACGTGTTACATTTCTTTGTATTTTAGTGGGCACGTTCCGAGATCACGACTAAACTTGTATGGAAATTTTAATTCCGTCTAATTTGACAGCTCTAAAATGATTGCCATCCCTTTCTTGTATCTACTATTTGTAAGAGAGAGCGATAGTTTAAAATAAGTTTAGTTCGTGAACAAGAGAATCGACACCATTGTATAACAAAGTGAAATCTAAAATTACAAGTCTCTAGTACCAGAAGGCTAATTCTCGTAATTAAAAACGTACAAAACATAGTACCAAACTAATATCAATGCTTTAAAATAAATCTCGATTTCCTAACAGTAGATGTTTCTGATTGCTGTTTATTGGTGACATTAATGACCAAATAAACGGCAAACAGGAACATTTACATTCATGAGATTGTGATTTAAAGCATTGAGATTAGTTTGGAACCACAGAAATAGATAGAATGGCCATGTGGCCAGGGCGCGCGTGGCAGCACCATGCACCATAGTGCAGGATATTTCAAAGCCTTTCTCAGCACTCCTTATGACTTGTTTCTATAAATACTGTAACAAAAACCCGTAAAAATGCCTTATTGTGCTGTTTCTAACTGCAGAAACAAAAGCTGTAATAGTAGATTATGATACAAATGAGCTAAGTTGACTATTATACTCGAGGCTGGATTGCAGCCCGAGCCGAAGGCGAGGGCGTAATGGAGCCGAGAGTATAATAGTCAATGCTCACGCGTGTCATACGACGTTTTTCAACACACTTGCGAGGAAAAAAAACATACATTTTAGACAAATATACAATTACAATTTGTGAAAAATGGCGCCCGAAAAAAGCACGGTGACATACAGCTATACAAGTGGTCGAAGGAAACCGCCATACAGCCTAATATTAAAAATATTATAAATTGTTTTTTTTTATTTAAAACACAAATTAATATTAATTTGTTGACAAAAATAAATAATTTGATGAAATGAAATGTTTATTTAGCATATTTTAATTAATACAGTTGATTTATTCCCAAAAATGATTAATTTTGTTTAGGCATAAAAACCCTTTGCTGCGATTTAAAAATAAACTGTAAAATAAAAAGCACTAGTGCAATAATATAATGAATAAAACTTTTTATCAAAAAATTGAACCGACGAAAAGTGAAACTGAAAAGCGAAAAATAACTAATTATGAGTCGGCGCCAAACGAACTTTTAACAAGCAAAGTGCGTGTAAGTTGCAAGTGGCCGAACGGAGAACGCATTTTTGGAAAGTTATTGTTTATCGTTGAAAATTTCACGTTGTATTTGATGTGACGTTGTTTTTATTATTTATTTAAAGTAATTTAATGATCTTCGTTGATTGGTTGTTTGGCGCCGACTCATAATTAGTTATTTTTCGCTTTTCAGTTTCACTTTTCGTCGGTTCAATTTTTTGATAAAAAGTTTTATTTTTCATTTTTTTGTGGTTAAAATCTAACTCCAGGTCTCCGTTATGTCGTAGTGTCTAGAACTATATTTATGTGTGTCAAGTTTCAACAGAATCGGTTAACAGGTAATAATTCAGTGGGTGAACAAAAACTCATCTCCTGTTTTACTACCCTTACGGGTGGATTTTGATTTTAAAATTTAAATGGGACCAACTTCGAGATATACCCTATCCATTAAAAAAAGAATCATCAAAATCGGACCACTCTGTAAAAAGTTATGCGTGGTCATACATAAAAAAAAAAAAAAAAATATACGCGTCGAATTGAGAACCTCCTCCTTTTTTTCGTCGGTTAAAAAAGCATGCGTGCGTTATAAGCTACATTATGAACCTAAAATCTGTGCAATAAGAGCCACTTTACGAGCAAGTGTGTTGAGAAGTACATTTTTTTTTTTTTTTAATATAGACGTCAAAACGTAAGGCGTAGTTTGTTCGGAAAGTTGCCACGTTACAACCATTCTATTTCTGTGTTTGGAATTATTTTGAACATTTTTAATTACGAAAATTGGCCTTCTGATAGCACCTATCAGTGTATTTATAGCTGCATTTCTAAACCTCGCGAGTCACGACCCACAAACGTCCATCTTTTCGAGGAACTATGATAAATTCATCATCCGTCTTGTGGATGGGATGCTTGATGTTTCCTTGATTTACAATGTATGTTAGTGTAATATGGACGTTTAAGGTATGGAAGAGCTTTTGGTATAGACATTGAAGGTTATCCTTTATAGGTGCTGAGAACGTTTCGGTGTTGTAGATAAAGTTAGAATTGAGAGATAGAAGATTATTCGGTGGTGAGATGCATGTGAATTCCCGTGGAAAGATGGAAACCAGGTGTACGTTGTTATGAAAGTGCACGACATACTGCCCCCATCTATTTTTCACGTCTTCCTTGTCCATCCAAAGGTTGTCTGGAAGATATCGCTATTAGCGATAAGACCGCCAATGTACCCTCAATTTACATGTTAGTCCTAAGTTTAAATAATGTTAATGGTGCACAATAATATGGTTCAGACTTGGTCATTTATAGGTCTAAGAGGCCAACGATATAATAGTTAATATTCTGGTTAGTTAATAGGCTGTGCTGATTGAAACTTGTTGGGTTTGGCAGGAAAAGTCTCATTAAGTTAGATTTACTTAACACTTGTCCAAAGAAGTTATTCTAAGCAAATGTATTTCATTTATTTTAAGAAAATTAAACTAAATTAACTCCGAAAAATTCGTCCCGAAATCAGCTTGAAAATCAAACAGTTAACAAAATTCCGAAGTCACAAATCCAAAGTTACTGCCTACGTGACGCTGGGTTGTGAAGCGTCAGATTTAACGGAGCCTGCAAAAATGCCTAATTGGATTCACAGTTTCTTAAATCCACTACCAAGATTACAGAGTACTTACAGATTCGTTTCTCGAGTTCTCGAATTCCAAAATCTAGAAAAGAAAGAAAAAACATTTAAACATTTATTTGGTATACAGACACACAGACACACAACAAATGATATTTTAAACAATAGTATAGATATGTCATACCCTAACAAAACCAACGAAAAATATGTGCCGTACGCAGCGGCAGGCGCGGCAGCACAATACACATAAACTAGTGCAAAGTAAGTAAGTTAGTTACTTTAAATTAGTTTCACGTCATAATTAGTTCACTTTCTGTACACACATGACGGCATTTTTGTTTTTATTTTGTCACACGTCACGCTCGGCGCCTTGCTTGACGCAGACTAGTAGAAAAACATCCCAATTAGGGCGTTTTCGAGTCTTCAGATTGCACGCGCAACATATAACATCGCATACAACACAAAGATAAAGTAAATTAATAAGACAAACTGGTGCTATCGGCACCCCTTAACTAATGGGTTGCAAACTAAGCATTTGTTGGTCGTCATCAGCGCTAAGGGTCGGTCTTTCAATAACCAGTTAACTTTTAACTGAGGAATAAGTTTGAAATTTTGACTTTGTATAGAAAATCTGTCAAAACGTCACATTTATTCCTCAGTTAAAAGTTATCAGACTATTGAAATACCAGCCCTAAGTTTAATAAGTTATTGTTGGGCAAACGTCGTCGACAGCTTGAAGCCCAATTCTCGTAATTACAAACGTTCAATAGTTATTTGTGCAACAAGAGTGCAAAGTCGTTTTTTGCTGCGAGTGCTGATTTTGAATCCTGAGCAAGCGAAGGATTCATCGATTGAATCACGAGCGTAGCGAGTGATTCTAAAGTTGAATCCTGAGTGTGGCGAGGGATTCAAAGGCACGAGATGCAAAAAACTTTGCTCTCGTGTAACACACATAACTTTTCACTTCAGCAGCGAGAACACTTTAGGAGATAAAATAATAAACAGGAATAGATTAAAATAACTATTTATTGTGAATCAAAATAATTAACATTGTAGATAGAGGTACCAATTCAATAAAGCATACCATATGCTTTCAGTTAATTCTCGCGAGACTTCTCAGGTAGGAAACTTAATTCTGCATTAATAACTTGTTGTTTTAACTCTTCCGGTGTTAAAATACTGTTTTCGTCGCTTGTTTCACTCATATTTTACGATTATTTTAATATTTTTTAACTTATTCAACTCTTTACGCCAGCCACGAAATTTTATCCCCGCTCTTTTATTTAAATTAAGGCGTGTTCGTAAATAGCACCCATGATATTTTATTATTCAAAATATATTACGTAACATTATTGAAACTAGAAATAAATATTTACAGGTTAAATATCAGTTTTATTTACTGTAAATACTTATTTTCGTTTAAATACAACAATCAGTTAAAAATTTAATAAATTACATTAAAAGACATAATTATCTTTTTGAAAAATTTCTTTAGTTAGTACGAAATTCCGAACGTGTTTGTCTTTGAAGTCGAATTCATAATCGGAACTTCGAAAGGGCTGGTCTTTGTCTCTCTCTTTCTAATGGCGGGAAAGAGATAGAGTGTGAATGTTTCGAATTGATGATTAACCCAAAGCTGAATAAGATATTCGCGGCTTTCTGAAAATAATAATTAAAAAGTTACTTTGTCTCACTCAGTGAGCAAAATCGCATTTTGCTCACTGATTTTAGGCAGCAAAACCTACATGTTTGAGCTACTGAAGTGAAAAATATAGTTCCAAACTAATCTCAATGCTTTAGACATGCTTTAGTAGATGTTCCCGTTTGTCGTTTATTTGTGACATTTTGTTAATTAAAGTCACCAATAAACGGCAATCAGAAACATCTACTGTCCGGAGGTTGAGATTTAAAGCATTTGGAACTATATTTTGAATTACGAGAATTGGCCTTGGCGGTACTATTAGATATTCTGTGTTCAAACACAAGCCAATCATAGAACGTGTTATTGAAATAACTGAAAACCTCTTAAGGGGTAATTTTATGTATTCAGTACTCGTAACGCTCTGCACACTGGGTGGGTGGCGAGGGATCCCGGGTGTTTTATTTTATTTATTCAGGGGTAAAAAAAACACAAAGGTCATACCTATGCTAGCCAGGTGGACCAACGACCTGATTAAAGTAGCTGGGGGGACTGGATGCGGAAGGCAGAGGACCGAGTGTGGTGGCGCAACTTGGGAGAGGCCTATGTCCAGCAGTGGACTGCGATAAGTTGAGTTGATTGATACCTATGTTAGGTAAGCGTTTTAATGTTGCGTTTTCGTTCGGACCATCCCCTGCTATACCCTTGTGTTCATGTTGTGCGCGTCAATAATATTGTTTCTTTTTTTGTCATAATTTTATTATTACACTTGTTTGTCTTTTTGTTGCTATTGTTGTTGTGTATGTGTTTGTCGATTTGTGTCTAATAAATGTGTTTTTTCTTTCTAATGTTGGAAAAAGACTGAACTAATACAACGCTATTGAGATTCAAAATCGCGACTATCTTTAGAACACTACTCACCTACAAATACATCTACTCGTATTTCTATATCCTGGCTGTCCTTGACCTACTTTCACAATTTTCCTTATCTCCCGACGAAAAGAATCCCGGAAACTTAACAAAATACTTTTCGCAGCTAAATTTTCCTTAAACGAAGACTTATCAGTTAATTATAACTTGGTGCATTTATAAAGTAGCAAAACAAACGGCAACAAACAGTTTCAAATGAGAAACGTTTGCGAAGAAAAGACACGCAGTCTGGTCGTGTGCTAAGCTGGTCTGGGCTGGGTTGGGTTCATTAGGCGGCAGGGCGTTACAGCACTGTGCTCTTACTGCAGCAATTTCGGGTAGACCTCTCGCTGCCGGCCGTGGTCAAGACCATGGCTGACAATGGGGAGGCCTGGGAGGCAGTCGCGTCGCAAAGATGTCATCTCGCAGAAGGAAGCGGCGGAGCGAGTCAGGAAGGAAGACTCTCCCTCGCTGATCCAAATCGCCGTAGGAGGACGGGACGGCGCAGGCGGGTTTACGGCGATCTGATGCCGCCTTAAGAGAGACCAGCGGACGATAGATTGGGGATTCTATCGTCCGCACTGCACGGCCCCCGAGTTGCGGTTATATCCCAGGTGTGCCCTGACATCGCCGAAGGAGAGTCTGTACAAGAAGAGGGACCTGAAAATGAGCTGCGCTGGATGGGTCGCGAATGCCATGCATTGCAGTTCTCATGGCGCATCCACCTAAGGAGAGAGTACGCTAACGGCGGAGTTTTTAGTGGGTGCGAATCCCACATAACCACACCACCTACCCGGTGAAAAAAATGCGGAAGGAGGAAGACTCTCTCGCTGATCCGATCCGCCGCAGGGTGTCTACTCCCGTTCGACGATATTCGATAAATCGTACGATTCATCGAACAATTTGCTACTCCGGTCAACCATCGTTCCCTTATCGCATGCGATGATCGTGTTTTGACGTTTGTTTTTCTCATCACCGGTAAATTGTATACGACTATGAACCGTAGTCTATCTTAACTGTGCCTTTTTTATGTGCCTATCTTTATTATGTAAGTATCAGTCGGAACGAACGTTCGTACTTCGTTTGTCGTTCGTAAAACGCGAGTAGACCTACAGGAGTACGGGTCGGCGCAGGCGGCTTTACGGTGATTTGATGCCCCCCTGACAGAGGCCAGCGGGCGATAGATTGGGGAGTCTATCTTCCGCATTGCACGGCCCCCGAGCTGCGATTATGTCGCAAATGTGGCCGGACATCGCCGAAGGAGTCTGTACAAGAAGAAGGACCTGAAAATGGGCCCAGCTGGATGGGTCGCGAATGACATGCATTGCAGTTCTCCAGGCCCATCCACCTAAGGCGAGACTAGGCACACGGCGAAGTTTTTAGTGGGTGCGAGCCCCACATAACCACACCACCTCGCCGGTAGTGTGACATGCGATAGGCATTTTTCAGCTTAAAAAAATTGTTTCTTTAGGCGGCGGGCTTCATTCAGTACATTTAAACTTGACCTGTTAACTTTTTAAACTTCGACATTACGTAGTAAGGGGTTTAATCTGGTCACGTCTCTTACAATCTTGTGTCCACGTACCAAGATTATCTTCGAGTGTTGGCAAAAAACCGAGAAATACTAAGTTTTTGCGATGACCGCCAAAGAAAACAAAGTTATTTACGCCATGTGACCTCTAAAGGATCTGTGCTATGTTTTTTAAATCGTGTAGCGGTTTTTGTTTATCGGGGAATAGAATAAAATTAAATAAGACGTTTGTAACTGTATTTCGCAGTGGTAACCGCAGCTGCTGTAAGTGACGTCTTGAATTCGATATCCAAATGAGGCAGTGTTATTTCTTGATAATGAAAATATTAGTATTTTGTTATGTTAGCTTCTCATTTACTATCTACCTACTCATCTACTCATTTGTTTATATTTTTTGTTTGACACGATTTTAATTGTATTATTATTTAATGTAATTTATTTAAAGCTATTCCATGTTAGTGTTTTATTTTTATTTTTATCAGGAATGACATTTAAAATCATTTATGGATACCTACGTTAATGGAGATTACTCATTTGTACACCACTTTAGGTAGGAACATGTTGCACTGTAATTTTTTAACCGACAAAAAAAGGCATATATTTATTTTTTATTTTTATGTATAACTTTTTTAGGCTCAAAGTCACTCAAAGGTCAATGGAGAGGGCTATGCTCGGAGTGTCCCTGCGTGATCGAATCAGAAATGAGGAGATTCGCAGGAGAACGAAAGTAACCGACATAGCCCGAAGAATTGCCAAACTTAAGTGGCAGTGGGCGGGGCACATTGCTCGCAGAACGGATGGCCGATGGGGCAGTAAAGTTCTGGAGTGGCGACCGCGTACTGGAAGGCGCAGCGTGGGCAGGCCCCCCACAAGGTGGACCGACGACCTGGTGAAGGTCGCGGGAATCCACTGGATGCGGAAGGCGCAGAACCGGTCGTTGTGGCGATGCTTGGGGGAGGCCTATGTTCAGCAGTGGACGCCTTTCAGCAGAAATGATGATGATGATGATGATGATAACTTTTTTTAAATCAAGCTCTGAATACAGTAACAACAAGAATGCTATCGAGAGATTGTATGATCACACACGTTTTATGCAAATAAACTGTTTTGATTTTGATTTTATTGAGTTTTTCAGATAAATTCCAAGTTGCGATCCACAGTCTGCCATAGGCTGACTCTCAGCAGGCTTATTGCATGGGCCCCCCTACACCACTAAACTTTTTGGGAAAACAAGAGCGCAATATGTGTGTAGTGTATCATATGCTAATTGTATTGTATCGTAAGTTTGAGAAGATTAACACATTTAACACTGTCTATTTCACTATCAAAGCCGTATCGAAGAAACATGGAATCATCTTACAAAACATAACTGACCTCCGATTAAAAAATATAAGTAAATGATAACCAAAACAGCTCCGTACCTAACTGACTGGGGGGGTGATTCTCGCGTCGTCGTAGACATTATCTCGAACTTGACATAATGTCGAAACAAGATGGCGAATGTCAATTGAAATAAATTTTCGTATTTTCAGAATGTCACGTTAGAGATATGTCTACGCCTAGCACTCAAAATACAAAGAGTGGTTAATAGCAGTTGACATTACCGGCGACATTTTTCGTAGAAATTTAAAATTATAGATTATCTCGAATTAGACATTTAAAAATATAAAATAAATATATAAATATTTTTTGGGACATTATCTCTATAACGCGAGAATTAGGGCCCTGGATAACATCAAACGCCCAGAATTAGCTTTATTCTTTTTTCTTGTTGATGCTTCATACAAATGACGTCCTCGATCGCTCGTAAATAGTGATGGGTTTAGACCCGGGAATTTTCCGAAAGGTGAGTTTTTTCCCAACAGACTGGGAAAAAACTCGGGTTTAAACCCATTGGTCGGGAAAATACTTAATTGACAATATTTGATTAAAGTAATCAAAATAATACATAATTTCCATTGTATGTGTAACCATTTAGATGTTTAATTCATGTAAAATATATTTTTTTATAGAAAAATCAAATTACTTTTATCATTTATGACGTGATTTCGATGTTTAGATTATTTTAAATAATAGTTGCGAGCGGCACGATTTGTTTGTTGTTATTTTCATGCATTTAGCTGTACACCTTGATGCGTAGCACTTGGGCTGAACCTCTTATGCCATGATTATTTAAAGTGCGACTCTCTAAAAATCTTATAGTTATAGTTACTAAAATTATTTAAAAAAAAACATTAAAGGAAATCAAGTTTTGTCTGCTTTATATTAAAAAATGTATACAATAAAAAAGTAGCCAACAGTTGAAATTGCCTTGTAATACAAGATGGAGAAGCAATGCCACATCATTAGATGGCATGCAAAAGCCAAAAGCATCATTGCAAGCTCTAGCAGTCCATAAAAAAACTACTTTTTCCAGAAATACTAAATTAATATTGCTTTATGAAGATTAGGATAGGATTACACATAGGGAATCTGGATTTGTGCCCGGTCAATGGCAATAGGCTCGCCCCCTATTACATGAGACTGTAACATAACTGGCGAAATGTGGGTGTACTATTACACCTCTGCCTACCCTTTCGGGGAAATACAGGCGTGATATTATGTTGTTATGTTACACATAGGGAGGACCTATCTGAAGAAACTGAAAACCGCGGGTGGTAAAATTGTCACCTCTAAGTTCGAGATGCTCGAAGAGGTTAAAAACTTTTATCGGCATCTGTATTCCTCGAAAACGGCGGGACTAGCGGTTCCTAGCAATGACGACAAAAGAGCCGAGCTCACGCGCCATTACACCGAGGATATCCCGGACGTTGACCAGGGTGAGATTAGGGCGGCTCTCGAGCAGCTTAAGCTGAAACTGACAACAAAGCTCCGGGCGATGACGGAATTACCACTGAACTCCAAAAAAAAGCAGGCGGGACTCCGGTCCTGAAGGAGGTACAGAGTCTGTATAGTTCCGTCATCCAATAAAGTTCTTTACACCGGTGGCATGGAGCGGGAGTGCGGTGGTACTGTTCTTCAAAAAAAGGAATAAAACCCTACTGAAGAACTACAGACCCATCTCACTCCTGAGTCATGTGTACAAGCTGTTTTCGAGGGTCATCACGAATCGTCTCGCCGAAAGACTCGACGAATTCCAGCCACCAGAGCAAGCTGGGTTTTGAAAAGGCTACAGCACCGTAGATCACATCCATGCTGTTTGGCAGATCGTACAGAAGACTGCAGCCTCTGTGTATGGCATTTGTAGACTACGAGAAGGCCTATGACTCCATCTAAACTTGGACAGTTCTGGATGCCCTTCAGCGATATCACATTGACGAACGGTATATAGAGATGCTGTTGATGATGCTTATACAATGCTGTTACCATGACTGTTTAGCTCCAGGACCAAAAGAAGAAGGCAATCCACCTGCACAGAGGGGTGAGACAAGGGGATGATTACATCCGGAATTTCGGGGATATTAATCCCCAAAATTGTTCAAAAACGCGTTGGAGGAAGTCTTCAAGACGCTGGACTGGACTGCACAGGGTATCAACGTTAACGGCGACGTCTTCGTTTTGCCAATGACATCGTTGTAATGGCTGAATCGCTGGAACAACTGGGCGAAATACTGCACAGCCTAAACGGAGCCTCTTGGCGTGTCGGTCTCGGCATGAATCTGGACAAGACTAAAGTCATGTTCAATATGCATGTCATGCCGAGACCAATATTCGTCGAAGGGTCGCCACTCGAAGTTTTAACGAAGTACCTAGGGCAGGTAATTCAGCTTGGTAGATACAACTTCGAGAAAGAAGCTGACAGAAGGATCCGTTTGGGCTGGGCAGCATTTGGTAAACTTCGCCGAGTCTTCTCGTCACCTATACCGCAATGTTTGAACACAAAGGTCTTCAACCAGTGCGTCCTGCCTGTCATGACTTACGGTGCCGAGACTTGGACGCTGACAGTTGGGCTAGTCCACAAATTCAAAGTCGCTCAGCGAGCTATGGAGCGAGCTATGCTTGGAGTTTCTTTGAAGGATAAAATCCGTAACGAGACTATCTGAAGAAGAACCGGAGTGACCGACATAGCTTGTAGGATCAGTAAGCTGAAGTGGCAGTGGGCTGGCCATGTCTGTCGAAGGACCGATGGCCGCTGGAGCAGATGAGTCCTTGAGTGGAGACCGCGAATCGGCAAACGCAGTGTAGGGCGCCCCCCAGCCAGGTGGACCGACGACCTGATGAAAGTAGTTGGGGGGGGAAGCAGAAGGCAGAGGACCGAGTGTTGTGGCGCAATTTGGGAGAGGCCTATGTCCAGCAGTGGACTGCGATAGGCTGAGTTGATGATGAAGTATTAAGAATTTAACATAAGTGTGTGAATTTAATCAACTGCTTAGAAAAAAACGAATTAATTAGATTAGGATCATATTAGAGCACTAAATACACGTTTCGAAGGCAAATCTTAGCATCATATTACTTCACTTGTATAGAATAATATTTTCCCGCCTTTTGGGAAAAAACCCGATATTTTCCATTTTTTCCCGTTTTTTCCCATATTTTTCTTTTCCACCCGTTTTTTTTTCTTTCCCTGCCCATCTCTACTCGTAAATAACGTCCTCTGTTCGGGCTCCTTGTATAATGTTAGCACATAACATTATGTAAGGTGTACAAAAAATGGGGTTTTTTAAACTTCAACCCCAAGAGGATTGTAATGAGGGCCAAAGTATACGTAACAAAATCGAGGGCAGAAGCTAGTTGGCTATAAATCATAAACGCCTAGTTAGTATAAGTTCTTAAACTTTCGCGAATTTCACTCATATTGAAAACGCGCACAATCAAATCAAAACGCACACAATAAAATCAAAACAACAAACATTTTGACTATAACCTCGACGTTTCGGCCAAGTTGCATTGGCCGTGGTCACGAGCAGACTGAAGTATGCGGGTGTCATCGTCATGAGCGGCGGGTGTTTTCTCGAACTACCCGCGGTTGGTTTTTCGTAACGTCGCAGTCCGTAACACAACACACAATGCTGACAATGTTTGTTATGTTTTGATTTTATGTGCGCGACAAGTCCCGTAAATATAGTTCAATATAACGCCTAGTATGCTAACAACTGTAATCGAATAGAACAATGCAGGAAAATAGCTTAAAACACTCGTACGTGGACCTAATTGCCCCAATTTACGAGTGAAGTACATTGGCAACAAACGTAGATCTCAATCTAGTTTGGACGCGATCGGAATAAAATTCTTCTCATAACAATAAATTTATATGTGATGCCGTTATGTGCTAAATTCCTAATCGATCCAGACCAAACTTTAGAACAGTTAGGTTCAGCTCCCAATTTATGTATATTGCTCACGTACAGACGGACACTTCAACGAATCTTACTGATTAATCGCAAGCACCGCTGCAGTGCGTACATAGACTACATGGATTAAATTCTCGAGTTGGTTTTTTTTTTTATTATACTTTATTGTACACACTAGTGATGTAACGAATATTCGCATTCGCATTCGCGAATATTCGCATATTTTTGCATATTCGCATTCGCATTCGCAAGATTTCTGCGAATGTTTTGCGAATATGAATATCAGAAGAAAAAAAAACAATTTGAAGATAATTGTAGGTTAATAAAATCAAAATCCATTCATTTCTATGTTTTTTTAATGCAAGGGAAAGTAACTTAACCTCTTACGAGGTTAAGTTACTACATTATCAGTCTTAACTTTATCATTTGGTATTATTTATTTATTATTTTACTTTGGGGTGACTATCACTAGGTTACTATCCGGTGAATGGGGCGCTACACACCTTCATGAACAGCCGCAAAGTGTCGGAAAAGGCACGGCTGGCTGTTCATAGGGAAGTGTTAGTGCCTACACTTATCTATGGTAGTGAAAGTTGAGTATGGCAGAAGAAATATGAAAGCAGAATAAATGCAGTAGAAATGAGAGCTTTGAGAAGTAGGTGTGGTGTAACTTTGAGAGATAAAGTAAGGAATAACGTGATAAGGGAGCGCTGTGTAGTGAAAGAAGATGTAGTGACAAAGATTGATAAAGGTATGTTAAGATGGTTTGGACATATAGAGAGGATGGACGAGAGGAGATTGACGAAACAAGTATACGAAGCGAGTGTGGATGGAAGAGTTGGAAGGGGACGAGCTCGGCGAACGTATCGCGATCAAATCGCGGCTGTTCTCAAAAAATGCCAGGTTAAGAGTACTCTAAACCGACGAGCATGCATGACGAGGTTAATGGACGTAGATGAAGCGAAAGAGGTGTGTCAGGATCATAGCAGGTGGAATCCATAGTCTCTGCCTACCCCAATGGGAAACAGGCGTGATAATATGTATGTATGTTTACTTTGGGCAATGAAGCTTAATAATTAAATTTTCAATAGAACTTATAAGACAAAAAATATATAATGCAATGTAAACAAACAAAAACAAATTCTTCTATGAATTTTTTTACTGTTTTATACTTAAGTTTTTACTCATGTTATATAATTATCTTCTTGAACAAAACTAAAAATAATAATCAAATAAACACATTATTCTCTATTCTCACTATTCTCATAGCAGTTGTAGTTCTTCCTTTTCTTGAATATTCATTGTTACACAGCTTGCATTTAACTCGTTCAGCATCGCAAAGTGTAAAATAAGTCCATATTTCACTAGAAGTTGATTTACTCATGTTAATAAATAACTATTCACACTGTAACCTCAAAATTCACTTTTTTTTTTACGAAAATTGAACATTCGCATTCGCGAATGTCAGTAGCAGATATTCGCATTCGCATTCGCGAATGTTCAAAAAATGACATTCGTTACATCACTGGTACACACATATACACATTTTTAAGCTATTGCATAGCTTCTATAGCGGGCCTTGAGCGTGGAGACCGAATCCAGAAAGTCCGTAACGAAAATAACCTAACACCCCCCACTCCGATCGGCACAGCGGTGATACTTTTTAGTTTTGCCATCTATCGATGAATAGCAGAACTTTTAATGACTTTTTGAAATATCACGCTTGTCTCTTTAGTTCTGCAAATCGCCTCTAGGTGGCATTGGTTGTATCGGCGTTACTGCGCTTAAGCTATTGCATAGCTTCTATCGCGGGCCTTGAGCGTGGAGACCGAATCCAGAAATTCCGTAACGAAAATAACCTAACAACCCCCACTCCGACCGGCACAGCGGTGATACTTTTTAGTTTTGCCATCTATCGATGAATAGCAGAACTTTTAATGACTTTTTGAAATATCACGCTTGTCTCTTTAGTTCTGCAAATCGCCTCTAGGTGGCATTGGTTGTATCGGCGTTACTGCGCATGCGTAATCCCCCTCTTCGCCCCGCAATGTGACTCTTGCCTGCTTAGAGTTTCGGCGTTAGGCTTTACCGCGGCAGTCTCCGAGTCCCACACGTCTTTTTTTATTACAGTAGGAAATCTTATGTACATCGGCGAGCTTAACTCAAAAATGAGTTTTCTTACAGCAAACCTTAGGTAATAAGTGTAGGTTTTTAGGTTGTTACCTAAAAACCTACACTTATTACCTAAGGTAAAAAAAAAAAAAAAAAAAAAAAAAAAAAAAAAAAAAAAAAAAAAAATGTTGGAAAATAATGGTATGGAATATAACAGATTCTCAGTAGAATTCCTATAAGTCGTATAACACTCAACTCTGCATGTCCCTTGGGGGATATTATATATGGGCAGGACTTTTATGTGTGACTTTTATGTTACATCATCACGACTAAACAACTGAACCGATCGTTATAAGATTTAGCAGGTAGCCTGGGACCTGGAGAAGGACATAAGCTACTTTTTAGGGTTCCGTAGTCCTACAAGGAACCCTTATAGTTTCGTCATGTCCGTCCGTCTGTCCGTCTGTCCTAATCCTTTACAGCTTAATAACTTCTACAGTTATAAACATAAGTAAATGAAATTTAGTTAAAAAATGGTTTAGATATATATCTCAATTTTAAAAGAAAAAAAAAATTTGATAATATTTTAGGGGTGGCGCCCATACATGTGAAATGGGGATGAAAAAATTGTTTTCGCTGCACCCGCTCGTGTGGGGTATCATTCAATAGGTCTACTAAAATGAAGGTAATTTTTCATACACAACTTTTTTATCAGGTATACCATCTGCGAAATACAGCTCTCCAAAGTGGCTTGCAATGTGTCCCCCCCCCTGCCATTTCTAAGCTATGCAACGTAGAAACTTATAATCTTCCACATTGATAGACCTTTATAAAAACTCTCGAGTATAATGTGATTATAAATTTTTGAGTTATAGTGAGAAAACTGCAAAATACTTAAGACGTCCTAGTTCATAGGTCATTGACCTTAGAGAAAAATTATCATAGCAAATAATGCTCCTTTAGTTACTACCTAAATAAAAAAATCACAAAAAGTAACTTTGTGTTACATTGATTTGACATACTTTTAAAATATAGCTTTTTAAATTCAGCGCTAGGTGGCGCTGTTTGCAAAAACTAAAATAGCAATGATTAATATTCGATTTGATTCGTTTGTAATTAGGAACCCTATAATACTGAGCATGGCCCGACATGCTCTTGGCCGGTTTTATTTCTAAAACTAAAAGGGTTCCTGCGGAATACGCGATAAACGACATCCACCTCGACGACCTATAAAGTAATTCATATTTTAGATTCATTCCCAAAAACGTGTCCTACAGCCACACAAAATACAGCCGATCAACTTACAAACTCTAACCGAACTAAAGAAACAACTTTCTGAAACAACCTTTCCTAATCAATAGCGGCTTCCTCTATAAATAATACTTTCTTTCCAAACTTCTTAAAGTTCAAAGTTTTAGTCCCGAAGGGCACAGAACGCGATACAAACAGCCAATCAATACCCTGACCTTTACATAGGGTTGTTTGCACAAGCGGACATGCAGTCACTTTTTGCGTTGACGCCACGGAATACTTGAATAAGAATGGAATTGGTATAGTACACAGTTTCTTCGGAAACCCGTGTCGCCTAACTCTCCCACTATCCGTCTCACTACTACATAAGCACTGTATCTAGCTTGTATCTAGATATCTAAACGCATACGCGTGCAAAAAATACTACACTGAACGCGGCCCTACTATTAGCTGTCACGTCTGTCACACATAAACGTCGACCATGTGCGAACGCACCACTACATTCGAACAGGTCGTTAGTGATGTCCATGTACAAAAAACAAATTTTATGAATGTTATCGATATTTTCAACGATTTTCGCACATGGTCTTGGAATAAAAATAATTTGTCCTACATAAGGAATTGGAAAGTTACTGTTTCATGATATACTTAATTATTGAAAATAACGTCTGACACGTTTTAAAACAAGCAGCGCGAGGTATGGCGAAAAATAAAAAGTAGTTTTACGATATTTAACCTACTTTAAATTTGTTATAAGACCTGGTTTGGTGTTTTGCGTAAATAAGATATACAATTCTGCATATTTACGGATTGATTTTCTTTTTAAATCGTAACTTATAAAATAATTACTGCCCAACATACTAAAGTCGTCAAAATTTGTTAGTTTTTTGTAAACTTTTTGTTTTTTGTATTGTATTGTATTGAAAACTAAAAATAAAATAATATGCCCCTTATTACGAAAGTTTAGACCACGTTTAAGAGGAATATAGCAGCCAAGTGGCGCCCCCATCAGTAAACAAATTATTACTCGATGAATACAAGTACAGGTACTGTAGTTTAATCAGAAACTATTAACTCTGTAAATTATACTTCGCTGTAATTGTACATATAAAAAATGCGAAAAACGGCCAATTTTGGCATTTTTTCTATCTACAACTACAGCGAAATATATTTTACAGAGTTAATAGTTTCTGATTGAACTACAGTACCTGTACTTCAACTTTTAAAAACGAATTTTCGATAAATTATGTATTCAGCGAGTGATATTTTTTTTACTCACGGAGGCAACACTTGGCTGCTACATTCCCCTTAAGCACTTGTTAAAACCGGGTGTAATCCAAACTCCATACATAACAAAGGTATTTAACCACCAAAACGAAGAGGAGAGGATATGTGTCGAACAACCAATAGGAATGCGTTATTTTTGTTATTTTCGTTATTTCACCGCCTAGCTTCAACATTATTTATTTATTTAAACTTCATACAATACATATACATAGGTGGACTTAATGCCTTTGGCTTTCTCTCCTAGTCAACCAGCTATTCTATATCTGACGCAGTCTTATAGGTGGCTTGCGACACATCTCGTCACATCTCGTCTCTGCGTTTTGGTGGAAACCGAGCCTAAAACCCGATTTTTAACCGACTTCAAAAAAGGAGGAGGTTCTCAATTCAATTGTGTGTTTTTTTTTGTATGTTTGTCACCTCAGAACTCCGTCATTCATAAACCGATTTCGAAAACTATTTATTTATTTGAAAGGATATACGTCCAGATTGGTTCCATTTTCATCAAAATCCAGTTTTGATGATGGGATCCATGTGAAATTGAGGTAACTTCTCAAATATTATAGGCATACACGTAGCGATTTTGGTATATTCATCAACAAGTCAAGCATTTGCATTCAGAAAAAATCATTTGGTGAAGATCTGATGAAGGTCATAGGAGATAAAGAGGGAACTCTTCAATGGATGACAGCAAATTATCCGGGATTACAACAATCGCTTGTCTTTCTATTGTTAATTCCACTCAAAATAATAAACTAAAAAAAAAAACAGACGTCAAAAAAATAAAAATTTTTTTTTTTTTTTTTTCAATTTTTTCTTAAATCAATCCGAGTCAAAGGCACCTACTCCTTACTGTTTCACACAAATTTTATTATTTTATTCTTTTTTAAGTCGGTTTTTTTTTTTTTCATGAGGTTTATGATAATTATGATAATTGATAAATATCAAAACTCGAAATTGCGAATAAATAATTTCGACAAAGAATCTACCTAAAAATAAAATTATTATGCATTTAAAATAATAAAACCGGCCAAGAGCATGTCGGGCCATGCTCAGTATTATAGGGTTCCTTAAGTAGGTGTAATTACAAACGAATCAAATCGAATATTAATCATGGCTATTTTAGTTTTTGCAATAATCGGCAGCATTCGCGACTCGGAGCGTGTTGTTAGTAGCGCATGTCAGTCATTTCCAAAGAGATTTAATATTTACTAGTAAATATTTAATGTCTTTGATCATTTCAAAGTTACTTTTTGTGATTTTTTCAAATAGAAAGTAGCTAAAGGAGCATTATATGCTATGATAATTTTTCTCTAAGGTCAATGACCTTTGAACTAGGACGTTTTAAGTATTTTTCAGTTTTCTCTCTATAACTCAAAAAATTATAATCACATTATACTCGAAATAATTTTAAAAGAGAGTTTTCACAAAGGTCTATCAATGTGGAAGATTATAAGTTTCTACATTGCATAGTTTAGAAATGGCAGGGGGGGGGACACATTGCAAGCCACTTTGGCGGGCTATATTTCGCAGATGGTACACCTGATAAAAAAAGTGGTGTATGAAACATTACCTTCATTTTAGTAGACCTATTCAATGATATCCCACACGAGGGGGTGCAGCGAAAAAAAATTTTTTTTCCCCATTTCACATGTATGGACGCCACCCCTAAAATACGGAAAAACAATTTTTTTATTCTTTTAAAATTGAGATCTATATGTAGACTATTTTTTAACAAAATTTCATTTACTTATGTTTATAACTGTAGAAGTTATTAAGCTGTAAAGGATTAGGACAGACGGACAGACGGACGGACATGACGAAACTATAAGGGTTCCTTGTAGGACTTCGGAACCCTAAAAATGAGGATTATTTATTTTAAAACAGAAAGTATACCCCGAATTAATTATATCGATAATGCATTAAATATGTTACTACACTATCGATACGCGGGGATTTTGGTGACAGTCAGGCAAATAAGGTGTAGGCGACATCGAAAGAAACGCAATACATTACGCGGTTACTCACGTAGTGAAAGTCGATATCCATGTTTTATAAGCAATGTATAATTTTTTATCAGTTTGCGATAACATCGTTTTTGTCATGAATCACATAATACTAAGAAAATATTTGCAAATATCACAACAAATTAAAGGTTTTTAGACTTACCGATGAAAAGAAATCCCTCCTTTAGTTAAACTACACACCTCGCTTCTTTTTCGGCATGATATAATGGCGCAAGACGGCATAATTATTATTTTTTCGCACAGCAACGTACTCTGTCACAGCCTGGCCGCAATGTTTAAGCTGTGACGCGGATTTTGGTTAAATTAGCGCGTCTGCTCAAAAGCGCGGCGCGCCTATCCCGCCCACAATTCCCCTCTATTTATATTCATTTCCTCTATGGTTGACGCAAAGAAAGTCAATAGCCAAGTGTAATAAAATAACGTGTTTGATCACATTACCGTTCAAAGACGAATGCGAAAGTAAAACAGATGGCAGCTATAGCAACTCTATTGATATCCATAATAAATTAAGAACCAATCAAAACGGATTCAATTAATTAGTCGAACAGAGTTTAACCAATGAAATTGCTGTAGTAACAACGATGGTGGCGCTATTAGTTGCCCAGTTTCAGCAGATTACTTCCCCATTCGGATCGGTTCTCTGATCCAGTCTTTCTAAGATTTAGAATAGTTTTTTTTTATAGTATAGGATGGCGAAACTAGCTCAAGGACCACCTGATGTTAAGCGGTTACCTTTGCCCATAACAAATTCAATATCACCTAGGCCTAGGCTGTTGCCTAAATGGTACCGCAAGTCGGTTCGTCAAACTGAGACATGAAGATGGAAAGTCTCATGTGATTCAGTCCATCAAACTCTTTTGCACCAATTCTGATGACGGCTTCCGTAAACGGCTTCAGGTAGGTGGTTATCCCACCCACCTGGCTCGTGAAATCCGCCAAAGCCTTTTTATTCATGCTTTACAAGACGCACATTGAGGCTGATGTTTGGAAAAGCTAAGCTCGTACAGTCAGAAAATTTTCCAGTGAACCACCACTAAGGCTTAAATCGCTTGCACTCAATGTCCGATGGCAGCGGTAGCTACGTAAAATGTAGCAGGATTCCTTCAAGGGATTTTGTCGACAAAATGCACCACCGCGAAGTATCGTGACTATAATTATGAAGCCTAGCAGAGTTCGGCCACTCGAATTTTAAACAAACAAAGATGCACAAAAAAGCACCTCTTACTGAGATTTTTGACAGCCCTGACTTTGCAGTTAGTTAAACAAGCCAAAAAAAGTTGTGTACTTTCGATAATCTTGGGAATACGCAATGAATACTGCTGTAATCCTGAAACTGTTATGAACTTGCCAAATTACCGGGAGTATACTGAATTGTATTTTAGTACAGTAGGCTTTTATTTGAGAGATAAGAAAATACCCATAAGACATTGTGGTTCAGTCTGCTTTTAGCAAAAACTCGATTAAATTATCAGCATTCGTTTTGGTATTACCATCGTTAACGGCCTGTTATCCCAATTTGCGTCTTGCAAAACTCAATGTAAAATAGTCAAATTGTGATATACACACACGAAAAAAATATATGTTATAGATACATTCTTATGTTATTCAATTGATTAGTTTATAACACGATATATTGTATTTTTCCCGATGGAAAAAAATTCCGGAACAATGCCGATTTTAAAAGTATTTTTCCTTTTATGCTCTAATTACAGCACGAAATGCTATAAAAATTACATGCTATAAAAGATAATGGTATAAAAAATTCGTTTGTTTAGTTATTTTTATGATATTAATAGTTTTATTTTAATTAAAAATTAAATAAGTGAAATAGCTCGCGCACAGCGCATTTAGTGTCCATCCGGACTTCGTCAACGCTGGACCTGCGTCGCGTTCTTACGATGCGCTCCCCCCGTTTTATTCGAGATGCAAAATAAATGAAACAATAAGAGAAAGGTATCTGGTAAGTTACTACATAATAAAAAATAAATATACAACCTTATTCTTAGTTTTTATAAATATTGCGATTTCTGGGTTGGTCGCATAGTACCTAAAGGTTGTTCATAATGATGAGTACAATGACCTCTTATCAGGTTTAATATAAACTAAGGATAAGGTAGGTGTTTTTTTTTTGCCAGTATACCTTCTCACTTTTTAATTGATTATTTTGATTGCCTCGTTGGTCTAGTGGTAGCAAGCGCGATTGCTGAGCGTGGGGTCCTGGGTTCGATTCTCGGGTCGGGCAAAGTGGTATTGGGTTTTATCATTAGGAAATTCTCAGTAGCAGCCCGGAGTCTGGATTTGTGCCCGGTTAATGGCAATAGGCTCGCCCCCTTATTACTCTGCCTACCCCTTCGGGGAAATACAGGCGTGATGTTATGTTATGTTACCTTCTCTCGACACGTACCTATTTACAGTCTACCGCACGTCAATGATAACAGTTTGAACTTGATAGCGTCTTTATTTCGTATGCAGTAAAGGTGGTTTTCGCTATGCAAGTGTTATCACTGACGTGTGGTTGACTGTACGTCTATAGTATTTATCTACCGGATACCTGTAGATAGATACTATAGTAGTTTTATTTGGATTTTTTTTGACTTTTTCATAATAATATTATGTACCTACTTGTTTTATTCAGATAGGTGTATAGTATACCTTGCTCATGGTATAGACCTGCTAGCAGAGAATAACAGTCTTGCTTCCCTCGGCTCGAAATTGAAGTTAGTTGATAATAATTGGTGCAAAGCGTGCTAAATCAGTACGACTATTTAGCTCATAGCTTTTTTTGCAATCCAATCACCAGTATAAATATTTATAGGAGGTTTATTTAGTTATTACATTTAGTTATTATATACTTCCTAATATACCTAGTTACAAAAGTGAAGAATGGGAAACCATATGCCATATGCGCTTCACCAAAGCCGGCAAGGACCAATTTCGTGGAGCTTTCCGACTGACCACAGTATAAGCGTAACAGTACAACCATTATTGTTGCCGAAAATTTATTTATGTTATTTTGGAATGGAGTGGTCTATGTTACTGTATTTACGTGGCACGCCAATCAGAACTCTTTCGGTGCAAGATGAAGAAAATGTGAACCCTTCATCACACTCACAGAAACAATCAAACTGACTATTTTCAAGCGGGTTCTAACAAACGTTCACTTAGATTCATAGAATTTTATTTGTTGATTTTATGCAAGTAAAAAACTTTATAAGTGGTGAAAAATATTACTGATAATAGGTATTAAAAAAATCCGAATATTTCTTTCACATGTGTAAAATGAGTAGGATTTTAATTGATTTGTTTAATTTAAATGGCAATAGCCGGTGGTATGGCCGGTCAATGGCAATAGGCTCGCCCCCTATTACATTGGACTATAACATAACTGGCGAAATGTGGGTGTACTATTACACCTCTGCCTACCCCTTCGGGGAAATACAGGCCTGATGTTATGTTATGTGTTGTGTTTAATTTAGTCTATCACAGTCAGTTACCGCACAACCTCTCCTTATCAAGCAGCATTGCCAGATTTGCCAGACGTACGATAAATTATCGTACATGTACGATAATTTCGCCTCTGGTATGATGTACGATACAAATTGTATTATCGTACGCAAAAGTACGATAATTTTGACTTCTGAAACCGTGGAACTAAAAAGAAAGGTCATCACTATACTCTTTAAAATGAACGAAGAAAAGAGGAGGGCCTAAAATTTGATATTCGTACGATAATTTTTCGTTTCGTACGATAACATTTATTTATTTATTTAACCCTCCTATACCCGCGCCAATTTTTGTTACACCTATACCCACGCACGGAGTCACAGATCAAAAATTCAGGACCGTATTTCATGAAAATTTTGTAGGCAACTCCATATATAAAACTAGAAGATATACAGAAATAAAAATACCATTTATTACTTATTTATTTATCATATTAATATCTAGCCATCTTGCGTCCTTCTGTGCACTAACATCGTGCAACATCACCCACTGCGGTCACCAACCCGCCTGCCCAGCTTGGTGACGTGACTATGGCCATACATCCCAAATGAACACACAACAAATCTTGCATAAACAGCCTTCAAAATTAGTTTTTTTTTTCTTATGAATAAAAGAATATATTTTACGAAAATAAATGCCATTATTTGGCTTACACATGAGCTTCGCCAAAACAGTCATATACTTACACAAAAAGTTGCACCTATACCCGCGACGGTCTCACGACCGATTGACGCCAAATGCGGCTACACGTGCACCTTGCTCGACCGCGCAGCATGCACTAAAGAGAAGCTAGCAACAAATCCGGCAGCTAGCAAAATATTACAATTCGCATGGTTTCTGAGAAAAAAAAACTTACGAAAATGTTTTTCGTCGGTCACACATACCAACGCGCAGGTATAGGAGGGTTAAATTCATGCAATATGTGTACATAGCAGGGTTGTTGCTGATTCAGAATTTTATCACAGCGGATCCTGATGCTCATGCAGATTTTTGACATTGACATGGCTGATTTTTTGTATCGGGAATATGTTCCTATCCTTATGAATTTAAATTGAAATGCAATTTGAATTTATATAAAAATTCGATATTGGTTCAAGGCTAAAAATGGAAGGAAAAGCCTTAAAAGGAATTTTAAGGCTTTTCTTTTCATATAAAAGCATTTGAGCCTTCTTTCACTGTGCTTAAAAAAACGAGAGATAAATATACGAAGTTTTTGCATATAAAGAAATAAACTTTTTGTAAGTGAAATTATTTAAACTGGACCTACTTTGAGCGCACGAAAGAGCAGCGCGAACGCAAACGCCAATATTTCTTTGTTTTTAAAAATGTAGAGCTTCCCTTGCTATCTTAACGCTTTTGTTATGATTTGCATTCGTTAGTGCAGAGCTTGATAAAAATAAAAGGTAATCCAGCATAAATTATTTTCATTCTTGGCTTTTTATTAGCTGACTATAATAGCTCCACATTGCCCTTTTTGTTAGAACGCCTCTTTCAACTGTATTGTCTGGTGTTGACGTTTGTCGTAATAGACAAGTTGGTTTTGGTTTTGCTAAAAATCACCGAAGCGCAATAATCTGTGCAAGTTTATGGTTTTGACCAATCATATTGGTCAAAACCATAAACTTGTTATAATAAAAACTCGCAAGCGAAACAAAACAATGTGCCCCTGCCCCTTTGGTCGCATTACGTTACGACACGAACATCAGCAACAAATATCAACATCAATTAAAGCGGATGCTGATGCTGATGTTGAAAATAATGCTCATGATCAGCGGATGCTGATGCTGATATTCGGAACAACCCTGGTAGATAGCTTGCTAATTTTACAAGCTATGTAGGTCATTTTGATTCATCTCCGGATAATCTCGTCGAAAATCTTGTCCTTACAAACTCCAAACATAGCTTACTGAGGGACGTTGGATTTGTGGTCTTTTTTATGTGAGAAAATCCTCACTCCGCTCGGAGAAGCCGGAGCCAGTGTCGAACTCTTACCGATTAAAATCACCACGGGGTTCCTCTAACTAGACCAACTGTCGGCACCTGAGGCCATGACAAGCAGGACGCAATAATTGACGACTACTTTTGTCTTCAGACTTTCCCAAGAAACGCAAAGATTCCAAGGCTTCATTCAGTGAAAAATTTCGGGGATATTAAATCCCTATCTCACCATAGTTGAATTGGCTTTATTTTATGGCTCTATTTCCTTTAGAACTAGGCCTGTTGCCTGCTTTTAGGAGTTCATTGGTAGTCCCATAATCACTCAAAGCTTTGTTGTTTTTATCTACTCAAATGTCACCCAAATCTCGCTCTGGTCAACGTCTAGGAAATCTCTGATGTAATAGCGTGTTCTTTCGTCGTCGTTGCTAGAAACAGCTGGTCTCGCTGACCTCATGGCACACAAATGCCAACAGAAGTTTTCGA
This sequence comes from Asteroscopus sphinx, assembly GCA_949699075.1. Taxonomy (NCBI): domain Eukaryota; kingdom Metazoa; phylum Arthropoda; class Insecta; order Lepidoptera; family Noctuidae; genus Asteroscopus; species Asteroscopus sphinx. The sequence goes on from OX453024.1 coordinate 18,211,795, forward strand.
CTTCATCGAACTTCTGGAGGCTCTACGAAGAAAATTTATAATTAATGCTTACTTGGACGGTAGTTGATTTAAATCACAAAATATCCTACTATAGTCTAAAATGTACACTATAATGGGAGTTATAATTAGCTTTAAAACCTCTGCACACAATGTAGTTGCAACGTTACAACTGACAAAGTTTTTCTTTAACCAATATCATATATACCAAAAACTCTAGTAAGAAAGGATTTTCTAAGGTCACCATAGCGTCAGCGGACATTTAACCATTACTTCTTCATATACATGTATATATATATATATTATTGTTATATTATTGTAAATATTTTATCAAAAGTAGATTTTGTTTTCAAAAAAGTGGTTTTTATTACGCAGTGTGTAGTTTAAATTAAGTTAGTGGTGTGTAGTATACACTACTACATAATTAAATCTATTCATTATTATACATAGGTCTAAGGACAATAATGGTAAATACGCAAATACGTCTTTGTGAACTATTTGAAAGAAAGAAAGATAAAACATTTATTAATAAAATTGATTATTTACTAGAACTTGTCTTAAAGTGGCGATAAATGCATTTTACGTAAAATTAGCTTTAGTAAGCAACTCCACCCGTGTGGACCTATAAAAGGTGTCCTCAATTAATAACGAAACGAAAAAAAAATTGTTATAGGAATAATCTACCTCCGCCAAATTTCATCCAAATCCGTTCACACGTTAGAGTTTGAGTCACAAATACACACCCCTAGTCTCTAAATACAAACATTATTTCGCATTTATATTATAATATAAGGTAAAGTAATGTAATTTACATCACAAATAATACTACGTCCAAGGAATGAACTAAATAGTGCCAATTTAATCGATCTACTGCATTGTTTATGCTGTGGCGTGGACAGGGTTGATGAAAATCATGTTGTTTTTGTTTATGACAGATTAAAAATCATGTTTTTTTTTATTGTATTCACTTTTTATTCGACTTTGATGGATTTAAACTAGATTTTCATTATTTAAATACTCATAACTGATAATATTCCAAATATTGTCTAAAAAATCTCAATGGTTCGCAAGAAAAATCTAAATAACAACTCCAAAACTAGTTATCATTTTTTATATGGTTTTCCTAAATGTTAATCTACTGACATAGAATCTTCCATATTTATGACAAAAATTACTATGTCAAGATAACTTGAAGAAGACCTTGATTACTAATCCTTATTTACTTAAAACTCTTAGGTACTTATTCACTTATTATGAATATTTTTACGAAAGTTTTAGTAGTATGCAACTTTGTCAGCTTAAAAAAATAAGTAAATCTTAGTATGACAGTAGTAATTTAGTACAGAAATGTCGGAAACAGTGCATTCTAACTTCTAAAACTTTACTGGTCTATAATCAGTTCCGAAAAACAAATTCTAATTCTAGCATCTTCCAACCAGTGGCGTGCATTGGTTTTCGGCCTAGGTAGGCAGTCACTAAGCAGACGGAGCAAGTTACTAGTGTAAAATTATTAAAAAATCTGATACTTACCTACACACATTTCATACAAAACAGACACGAAAACAACATTGTTTCAACAACGAAGTTTAAAAGAAAGAGACACTAGCAAAAGACTATTAAATTTGAATGACGGCACCCAGTTACAGTTGTATTAACGTGTAATAGTCATAACATTTTACCTTTTCTTGAGTCAAATACAGATTTTGGTGTGTTTGTCTACTGAAATGCACTTTTTTGTTTTGTCAACAAACGAAAACTGATTGAATGGGTTTCTCGTAATTTCTCTAAGCATAGTCTTCCCCACAAGCCGAGCACTCTAATTTATCCATGTTTACATCAATATTTTTACAAAAAACTTCACAATTCACAATAAAACGAACTAATTATTATTATTTTTATTTTTTTTCTTCTTTGGCAACTGAGCCGTTGTCGACTATTCTGCCAGCGTCGTGTGGTGGCGGCAACGCAGCGAGGTGACCCGTCGAACTATGCACTTTGTGGTAGGTATGTTAGTAGCTGGCGGACAAGACAGTTTTTTGTTAATTAACACAGTTTTTTTTTTACACGATTTATACAATTCGTCACGCATATGTCAAGTACTGTCAAGTGTCAACAGCCAATTAGAGTTGGGCCATAGTAAATCTATGAGTTGGGCGTTATTTAACGTCGGTTTGAGAAAATATTTACGAGGGTGATAATCGCATACGTACTACGTTGGCATAGTAATGTAACGATTATTTTACGTACAAAGTTACACAATAGATTTTCGGAGCACGAAAACAATAGATTTTCTACAATTAATATACACTATTCGTTATAACATTAGTTATTAACGTTATAAGTCTATTTATCTTTATTTTGTTATGAGCGTATATTGAGCTTCATTATTTTACGATGAATGTGTAGCAATGTACAAACAATCATCAAAATAATAATAAATATTGTAATCTTTTTATTCGACCGTTCGAATACCATTTACAAATTATAAATGTGAACACTTAAATGCCATAATTTCAATAAAACAATAATTATCTTTATTTCGCCGCTATTTTTCAAATGTTGGGTTTAGTTTTATTATAACGATCACTTTGTATGGAAATATCTAGTTACAAAATAATAGGATTCAAAACTACTAACGCATAACAGTTACGTGTAAAAAACGTTACGGACAACCCACGACTATTGCCACTAGGGCTACGTTCAGTTATGTCACCTGCGACGTTTTCAGAAGTAGGTGACGCTTGATAAGACGGCTAAATTGCGAAATGTCAAATGTTAGTTATTTACGCATAGCCATATCGTGATTCATTTTTTTGTCGTATGACTTCGGGTATTAGCCTAAGTAGTGTGTGTGTATAATAGTGTATATGGTTACCAAAAAGGTTTGATTGTGTGTGTGAACGTGACAGGCAATCGTGCGAACGCACATTGCACATTGAGGTACGTTTTGCATAGAATTCATACATTATTATTGATTATCATTGTTAATTGTTTTTATTTTAATACGCTTATTAATTGATTTAGTAATAGTTAATATTAAATTCTAACGAGGTAGGCATTGCTTATTTGCCTATATGGAATGCACGCCACTGCTTCCAACTCTATTTTCTTAGTGGCTATTTGTAGTTTGCTATTGGCATTTATTCAATGCGCAATAGTAAATAATAAAAACGGTATAATTTTTAATAAGTATTTTTCTTTTCTAGTCTCATAACATTATGATTTAAATAAATCAATGAAATTTTATAGAAAAAAAATATCAACATTATAATATTATTAACATTATGATTTAAATAAATCAATCAATCCTAGGCGTGGATTTACCGCAGGGAGTGAATGACCGGAGCGGAGCGGAGGTACCGACGCGTTTCGTGTCGCCTGCGGCTATGCGCATCGAGAATAAATACGTCGCGCTGAATTGGCGGGGGCTGGGGTAGCGTTTCTTAGCTCACGGCTCTGGGATAACCTCGCCTTAACGATAGCAAACCGAATAAGAATCGGAGTGACCGACATAGCTTGTAGGATCAGCAAGCTGACGTGGCAGTGGGCTGGCCATGTCTGTCGAAGGACCGATGGCCCTTAGAGCAGACGAGTTGAGAGCCCTTGAGTTGAGACTGCGAATCGGAAAACGCAGCATCGGGCCCCAGCCAGGTAGCCCGACGACCTAGAGAAGGTAGCTGGAGAAGACTGGATGCGGAAGGCAGAGGACTTGGGAGAGGCCTATGTCCAGCAGTGGACTGCGATAGGCTGAGTTGATTGATTGAACACTAGCAAAAACGTCTAAAATATGTACGATTGACATATTAAGTTATTTAAATCTTCTATATCTATACTATAATAAAACTGTAAAGGTCGAAAAGTCTGTACATTGAGTTTTTTTTCGCGAAAACCGGCTAGGGGGCTAGAAATAAGCTATAGAACACGAATCAATCGTTTAAAAAATTTATGTCTGTCTGTCTGTTTGTCTGTCTGTCTGTCTGTTTGTTACCTCATCACGTGAAAACGGCTGAACGGATCGTAATGAAACTTAGCATTTGTATTGGTATTAGTCTAACTTAAAATATAGGCTATGTTTTATCTGAATCGGTTGAGTAGATCCAGCGATACAGCTTGACCCCTCTATTGTATTAAGTTGCATACAAAGTAGAGGTCATGATTGTTGGTTTAATGCAGGTTGCAGGTTCCTAAAAATACAACTGGATTCTATTAGTATTTTAGAAAATATAGAATACCATAACATAGCCCATCACTGTCCCGCTGCTGGGCATGGCCCTCTTCTTGAATGAGAAGAGTTAAGGAACTGGATATTGTTAGTGTAATAGATTATCATAACATAATCAGCTCATTACCTACTGCCCCACTGCTGGGCACGGACCTCTTCTCGGAACGAGAAGAGTTAAGAAACTAGAAAATATAGAATAACATAACGTAGTCAACCCATTACTGTCCCACTACTGGGTATGGCCCTCTTCTCAAAATGAGAAGAGTTAATGAACTGGATATTATTAGTATTCTAGAATAACATAACATTACCAGCCCATTACAGACCCACTGCTGGACACGGGCCTCTTCTCAGCATAAGAAGAGATGTGGTTAGTGTTATAGAATAACATAATCAGCCCAATTACTTCCCACTGCTGGGCACGAGCGTCTTCTCAGAATGAGGGAGTTTAGGGCTAATTCCATGAAATTCCATCACCTTAGCCGGTTGGTTGTAAAAACAAAATATAGTATGGTCGGTAAATAGTGTAATCGTCTGTGTAGGCGCTTATATGTATATGTATATTTGAAGATATTGTGTTCATAATTATGACACGATGTTATTTTCCGACATCCACGCGGACGGAGTCGCGGGCACAGCTAGTATCTAATAGTTTGCACAACTGCTTTTGTTCAAGAGGACACATTCCCCGTGCCTAATACTGCAAGGTTCTCTCACCAGACATAAACCGATTATTAGGATTGCTAATTACCGCACGATTCGATTCGTTAAACTAGCAATCTCTTGCCAAGAAAGAAGATATTAACATTTTGTTAGGACCATCAATATTTACGAGTTTATTCATCTCTATACAGAACAGGATGGGATAGAAATAATTGTATTCATCTTAGCCTTTATGATAATCTCAGATTCCACAATTGGAAGACTGTTGCTAATCCTAAAATTTTGGACATAAATGATAGTGATGTCGATTCTCTTGTTCACTAACTAAACTTATTTTAAACTATCGCTCTCTTTTACTAATAGTAGATACAAGGGAAGACAATAATTTTAGTACTGTCAAATTAGTCAGAATGAAAAGGACAATGCCAGACTCTCCATAGAACTTTGGCCCACCCAATAAGAGTTTTGTACAAGCAATGTACAAGCATGCCATTGCAGCATTATATTCAACTCAGCCTATCGCAGTCCACTGCTGGACATAGGCCTCTCCCAAGTTGCGCCACAACACACATTACAGCATTATATTACTGTATTACTATTAACTAGAATATTCGCCACGGTCAATAATCCCCCGGCCAAAGAAGGGTTATTGCCCGTGCCCAGGGTGCACCGGTCCAACCACTGTTGTTCCTTCCAGGCGTATCGAGAAGGACCAGCAGCCGTCAGGCACACGAGGAGGTTTTATGGACGTCCTAAGCGACCTAGCGATCCCTCCCGACAGTCGTATCGCAAAAGGACTTAACAGCTGCAAAAACCATGCATCGAAAATTGTTTTATTTTAAACAAACTAACGCATCTATAATGGTCTTCCGAACCGATTACCCGGTGCACGCGCCCGTAATAAACTCGATTTACATTGAGCCCGTGTCCGAGCGAGATGTTTTTAATATTATAAGGGGTATGCAAAACAAACGTAGCGTTGGAGTGGACGACATCCCGCCACTATTAGTCAAGAAATGCGTAAATGAGCTTATATCGCCTCTGACTAAAATGATTAATATGTCATTCGATGAAGGACGATTTCCAGATAAACTGAAAATAGCAAAGGTACGCCCTATTGCTAAAAAAAGTGGAAACTCAGAAAATCCCAGCAATTACAGACCTATTGCACTGTTACCCACTATTGCGAAAATTTTCGAAAAAGCTATGGCAAATCGTGTCAACAAGTTCCTGGAAAAATTTAACATTCTAGATAAAAATCAATTCGGATTTAGGAAAAAATGCTCAACGACACTAGCGGTATATAACTACGTACAGGACATTTACAGTTGCATTAACGAACGAAGGTACGCCATTGGATTATTTCTTGATATGACGAAGGCATATGACAAAGTTTCACATACAATATTATTACAAAAAATTTACGGTTCGGGTATAAGAGGGAAAGCTTTTAGTTGGCTCAAATCATATTTACAAGACAGAGTACAGTTCGTAGACGTGGAATACTTTGATAGTGATAAACAGGAAATCTATAACGTAGAATCAAGCATGCTAACTATAAATAATTCAATACCTCAAGGAAGTGTACTAGGATGTACTTTATTTCTATTGTACATAAATGATTTGCCAAAAACCATTAGTTCATCGTGTGTTTTGTTTGCGGACGACGTTTCATTATTATTTAAAACTCCAGAAAACATTGATTACTTAGCTATTATAAAAACTTTTACAGAAACTAAACAGTGGCTTAACGAACATAACTTGGAAATTAATCTATCTAAAACTAAAGTATGTCAATTCAGAACTTATCAAAGACCGCCACTAAACCTAAAGCCACTAACGCAACAAATAAAATTACAAGAAATAAACGAATTTACACTTTTAGGACTAACATTAGACTCAAATTTAAATTGGAAGAAACACATAGAAAATACAAAAACAAAGTTATCACAGTTTATATATGCACTCAGCGTATTGAAATGTAACACGGACTATAAAACTACCTTATCTGCCTATTACGCGTATGCCTACTCCTGGCTCAACTATGGTATTATCTTGTGGGGAGAAAGTACAGACTTCATGGACCTCTTCATTCAACAAAAGAAATGCATAAGAATTTTAATGAATATAAAGCAACGACAGAGTTGTAGGCCGCACTTTGTTAAACAGGAAATTCTTACACTGCCTTCGATATATATAATGCAAAGCTGTATATTTGTTAGGAAGAACAGACACCTTTTCACATCTAACAGTGAACTTCATGAAAACTACAATAGACGAAACAAGAACACATTAATACTACCTCCCACTACTTTAAACATTTTCGGCAAAAGTCCATATTTCAGACTCATACAAATTTATAACAAACTACCAGAACGTTTAAAATCCGAACCAAAACAGTCAATGTTCTGCAGAGAGTTAAAATCTCTTTTATTAAAGAAAAGCTACTACACAATCGAAGAATTTAAATCTGATAAACTATGAATCGATCGGCCCTGTTATTTATATAGTTATATGGATGTATAAAACTAAATAAATTTTAATAACAAAATTATGACTTGCATGATCAATAATCCAATTAATATACTTGTAATTTTTTAATTTATGATAATTTTAATATATGATAATTTGAGATAATAATTATGTATAATGAATTAATAAGAAACCTATTTTTAGACTCATTAGTATACCTACCTACTTAAATTTGCAGTGCCCTTGCAGGGTTCATGTACTAATAGTATTTAATTGTGCCATGAAAATGTAATGCATGCATATACTTTGTACATGAAGGCAAATAAATAAATAAAAATAAAAATTATCGGAAAAATTAATTGGAAATATTGTCTTGTTGAGCCATGTATTATGGTATTAAGAATCCTAATCGATGTATATTATTTAATCCTCCTGATATAATCACGCAGCTTTTGACGACACCCTTGAGTCGCTGTAGCGAGCAAACTCGTAATTTATCGGTTATCATACGTACCTGAATTAATTTTACGACTGGACAGTTTGTTTCTATAATGTTTATTTAAATAGTAATGTTTTTTAGGTCTAGATGGCCCCGGGATTTCCTATCTGACTATCCCTAAGAAGAGATGCCGAAACAAACTCAGAAGTCAAGGTGTGTTAATATAAAAGGAAAAAAAATATGCGTCACTATGTAGGGCACCGTCTGGAATAAGCGTTTTCAATAATAAACCTAACAACATAGACATATAATTTCTATGCCTAACACCATTCCAGACTGTTTGAACTTTGAACATACAGTTTGGTCCTCGGATTTCCTCTATTTTGTGAAGAGGATGGCCACCGTGTGGTTTTAGGCGGTAGGAGTCCGACATAGTCTCCACCATCCCCAGACGGAGTGTATCCATGTGGATTTCCATCCAAAAACAAACGAAAAAATTTGGTACTAAAATTATGTGATACGTAGAAACGTTGAGCTGAGTTTAGGAAACAAACTCAAATAGCAAGGAAGCAAGCTCTCTACCAGTGTACCAACTCCCAGTGGTGCCATTAACCGTGATACTATCGATCCTCCGAATACGCCAGCCAGATTTACCAACACTGACAGAAACAAATAAGACACAGTGCTTCAAACACATGACTAGCATCCATTTACGTGAATAAATAAACTCCTAGCACAGAAGTATGTAGTAAATCACAACTACAAACAAGAAGATTCGTAACTTTAAGTGGAGCTAATATTTGGCATATTCCCGAATCTGTCTGGAACAAGCTTCTCTCTTCCTAACATATCAATATAGTATAGTTTTGCTCGGTAAAGACTTAGTATCGAAATCCACAAGGTGGCTACATTTCAATGTGTCTTGCCAGCCTTGTACGGGACGAGGTTTCCGTGAAATGCAGGCTTCCAGTAAGCTCTCTGTGAAGATACCGCCAGACATCTCGGAGAGCTCTTTAGGCAGCTTCCACTCCATACAGCAACGATGCATCAGGGTGCTTAAGGAGGAAGACACTCTTGGGATCCATTATGAATTCGCAAGTACGAGTAGCTGCATCAATTATTGTTTGTATTAATTACATGATGCAAAGGTCCGACACCAAAAACTGTTCCGGTATCTGGGTCCGATATGCAGATTTTTAGGTTAATAAATACGGTAAAACAGAAATACTTTGTTTGAGTGATTTGAACTACCCCATATAACGTACGCCAATCATCTTACTGCCCTTATTCCAATTTATTTGGGATCTGCGCAGCATGTATTTTTCTTCTATACATCTCAGTTAACGAAGAATCTCATTCTTATTTTTACCCAGTATCCTTGTGTAGTTTGGCCGTTCCATTTACTTCATAAATAACGAAGCAATTACTCTAACAGCTATTCCAATCAGCTGTGACACAGGTGCTCAGTACACGAGAAGGGAGAATAGCTGTCAGTCCTTCGAGTGCGCTAAAGTTAGAAGCACAGACACTGACAAATAGTACACACTACAGAGCTTTTAACAGTTGGCGTATCGAGAGTATTGGCTGCTTTGTATCTGCAATGAATGGTCTGCAGTTAAAAGTAGGGCAGCCACTGTCTTTCTTTGTGGTGTCTTGGAAAGTAAGGAATTCTGCCAAAGTGCCAAGTGATTGGGCAGCACAACGTGTGCACTAGTAAATAAATGTAGGAACTGGGTATGAAAAGCAGAATAATTTCCATTAAATTGCAGTCTTTCAGATTTTCCGTTCCAATGAATAATCGAAATTTGTGTCTCCTTGAAGCGATCACCTTTCGGCTATTTCGAATCGACATTTTATTCGATTGGTTTTAGTCGAATGATTTAGCCTGGAGCCTTACTACCGAACCGACTGGTTCAAGTTCTGAACGCATTCGCATATTCAGTAAGTTTAGTTTACAATTTCGATTTTGTATGTTTTGGATTAGGCACTATTCGCATTCCAATGGTAGGCCCATTAGACTGCGACAGAAAACAATTTCGAATATTTGATGATGTTTGAACAATCTAATATTACGCGAAAACCATCCAATATCCTCCTTCACAAGAAAAAAACAGACTGGCCTAACAAGCATCACATTGGCATAAAAGTTATATCACGAATTTTCAAAAAATCTACTAAGTCCATGAAAACTGTCACCGCAGTGGATGCAAGGATTAACTCTGCAGATCATGGTAAGAAGTAACGAAGGAAAACTGGATAAGCATAGCATAATCATCCGTAGGCGACAGCAATATCTCGCTTTTGGCTGTGGTGCTGTCCACAGTAGGCAGCGAGAGCACAAAGTGGCGAGAGCGCTTGGGATAGGTTCCTTCTGCAAAGAGGTGATACTAGCAAAGGAGGCAGCGGGGAGGGTTCGAGAGGCGACGACCTCTCTCCCCACCCGCGGGAGATGGACCGGGTGCCGCAGGAGGGCGTACGCCGACTTCCAGCCACCCTAGGAGCGGGCCCGCGGGCGGCGGACTCGGGCTATTTCACGCGCGCCAGTCTGGAGAAGGGTGGGGCCAACATTAGGCCGCATGGGGAGAAGGGGCTCGCCTAAGTAGCGAGTCGGGACATGTCGGGGATGGTGGGAGAATGCAGAGCGTACCCACGCCCCTGGTCGCCAAAGGTAGTTCAAGTAACACCGTGGTGGTTTTATTCGGTAAGAGTCTAACAGTGACTCCCGCCTTCCCCGGCGGAAAGCTTTCATGAGGATTTCCCTACGAAAAAAAAGCATCCCCAACACTGTCGGGGAACGGACCTTTTCTCAGAAGTTAAATAACAAATCTTCAGTATTTTAACCGCATCAATCAATCAGCTTTTCATTAAATTCAGTATGTAAGCGAAATACTTGGCACCTGATATTACATGGCCGGTCCAAATATTTGTCGATGCAGTAATCTGAAACATGGTAGCTCAAAATAACGTTATTGCTCAATAGTTTCAATACTGCATACTATCGTGCATTGCGTTTGTAAATGCTCATTCATATCGGTGCTACGTTCTGCTTGTTAGAGAAAAATGTGCAGAAGATACATCGAAATCTAAATGAAACTTTTCAACAAAAAATTGAACCGACGAAAACAGAAACTGAAAAGCGAAAAAAACTAATTATGAGTCGGCGCCAAACGAACTTTTAACGAGCAAAGTGCGTGCAGGTTGCAAGTGGCCGAGCGGAGAACGCATTTTTGGAAAGTTATTGTTTATCGTTGAAAATTTCACGTTGTATTTGATGTGACGTTGTTTTTATTATTTATTTAAAGTAATTTAATGATCTTCGTTGATTGGTTGTTTGGCGCCGACTCATAATTAGTTATTTTTCGCTTTTCAGTTTCTGTTTTCGTCGGTTCAATTTTTTGTTAAAAAGTTTTATTTTTCATTTTTTTGTGGTTAAAATCTAACTCCAGGTCTCCGTTATGTCGTAGTGTCTAGAACTATATTTATGTGTGTCAAGTTTCAACAGAATCGGTTTACAGGTAAGAATTCAGTGGGTGAACAAACACTCATCCCCTGTTTTACTACCCTTAGGGGTGGATTTTGATTTTGAAATTTAAATGGGACCAACTTCGAGATATACCCTATCCATTAAAAGAATCATCAAAATCGGACAACTCTGTAAAAAGTTATGCGTGGTCATACATAAATAAAAAAAATGAAAAAATCGAGTCGAATTGAGAACCTCCTCCTTTTTTTCGTCGGTTAACAACAAGATAATGACAATAAATAATTGACTTAGCTCACGAGGTTGTCGACATGTGGGATGTGGACTCAGCAGTCATTGTGCCGATAGTCATCACGGCCAATGGCTTAATAGCCAACAGCCTCGATCAACACCTAAGGAGGCTCTCGTTGGGCGGCTGGATTAAGGGCTAGATGCAGAAGGAAGCATTGGAGGTTCCTTTGTCTGGGGCCCTGACCGCCGGTAGCTTGGACGCTGTTCCCGATGACGGTTGGCTACTATTTTTCATATTTTAAAAATTATTTTTCTGGTTAATAAAGTGAATAAAGGGAACAGAAATGTATTACTGTCTTTTAAAACCAGAACGCGTGTCGCGCGTTTTCCGCTACCAACACATAAATACTCAATTACCTAGCCTAGCATGTTTCTAGCATTCAATAAATGAAGCCTAAAGAAGAAATCCGCTGTTAGATATGCTGCAAAATACAATTTTAGTGACTTTGCGTACGGTTCGAGCCATAGAAATAGATAGAATGGAAAAGTAGCACAGTCTGTTATTTTGCCTTAGTTGCGGCCATGTCCATTTTATGTTTTTATTCGATAGCTATAGTAACGATAAAGGTTTGGCAGAAATACCTATAGTGTTTTTTTTTATAATTATAAAGTTATTAAGGTTTCATTGAAAAGTGAGAAAAACAAAATTAATTTTTATTTTCGAAAATTGTTGTAATACATATTTAGTTAGTCCTTTAAATAAAGTAACAGCATAATATATATTTAGATAAAAAAATGGGGCATCGTACCTTTGATATATTAGGAGATTTTTTACTTTTACCGATTAACACAAAACATTTTTTTTTCATGTTTTCTTATCACGGTCGCATCTTATTTTCATTTAAATATATGCGTAATGTTATTGTCAATAATACACTAAAATATGACATGCGTCAATAGCAGGAATACGAAGATAGAGAGTTTCTAAATATTTTTGAAATTTCTATGGAAATAGGGTTGTCGCAATTGAATAAATAAAAAAATAAAATAAAAGTGCCAGATATTTCCCAAGTATTTAACTAAAAAAAAAAAAAAAAAAACATAACATAACATCACGCCTGTATTTCCCCGAAGGGGTAGGCAGAGGTGTGTAGTGTGTTAGTATTTAACTAACTTTGAGTAAACTCTTTCTCGTTTCTTTCTGTGTCTCTTTCTGGGTTTCTGTTGTCTGAAAACAATTACTATAATGTTCTCAATGCTCTAAGACTACAACGATACGTGACGCTAACCTAGCAGTCATCATCGGAGTTTGTCAAAACTTCTTGTGATGATAATACGAGTATATTATCATCAGAAGCGTCTGTTACCAATTCAGTATTAGGAATATCAGCAAAACTTTGCGGTAATGGATCATGGGTAATAATACACGCACACCGTAATTGTGAGCTGGTATTTGTGATGACATTAAAGACTTTTCCGTCAATTATGGTGAGGTATAATTTTGGATCTCCGACAACGACATATCCAGCAAAAATTTCCGAATAAATTAGTGAAAGATTTTCAATTTCTTCTTCTACCCAGTTCCTTTCTTCCAGAATCAGATCTTTTGATTCTGATCTGTATTGTATTTTTATTGGTTGGCAAAATCTAAAAGATTGTGGATTTGGGTTTGACCATAAGACAAAACCATCAAGACTTTTTATGCGCAACGGAATGTAGGTAGTAGCAAAGAGGCAGTGTTCGTCATCAATTTTATCAGAAAACGTTTGCTTATATGTTGACTGTCCTGTGCTACCATCAAAACCCCATGAACCCTCAAAAACGCAGTGAAGTGTATCTAACTGTTTTTGATTGCAATATTCCGAAACCCTTTGGTCGCAAGAGTCAATGATTCGTCGAAACGTGTGCATAAGTAAATCATTTAAAGGTACTTTGGCTTCTCGTTCTGATATTTCAATTTCAACATCAAGATAACAATGTTTTTTAGCTTTTTGTATCTTATAATAGGCAGGGTAAATATTAAATCATCGAGATTTGGCACCTTGTTGCATGTAGATATAGTCCTCCACTGATAGTTTTATATCAATCATTAAACAAAGAGCTTCATCAGGAGAATAGGGTTTGGGTTCCGATTTTGACTTTATGGTTCCTGCGATTTTTTTAGGCCGAGTTGGACTTTTCAAGCATTCCTTTATTATAAACTCAAACTCCTGAGTAGAACTTTTATTTAGTTTTTCGCCGGTTTCGTCTGTTACTATTCTCGACATAACTTTAATTAGTTTTGAATGAGGTTCTCCGTCAAGCGATTCCTAAAGATCTTTACGTGCACGGCGCTTTTGGCGATCACTTAAATTTTCATAAAATGTAGATGTGGAACTGGATGAAGCATCAAAATTAGTTTCAGGTTTCGGATCTATTGAAGGTTAGTCAAAGCTACTAGTTCCCGAAGTCGAAGGATTACTTTGTAATAAATGTGTATTTGATGTGAAACTGGAATGAGCGCCAAAAGAAGTTTCAGGTATCGGGTCTTCCAAGTTCTTGGGGTCTTAAAGTTTTTTGTAAGGCATAGCTACTACTTCTCGAAGTTGAAGGATTATTTTGTAATAAAAAATGTGCCTCATCCAATTCTATAATATTTTGTTGTGGTAAAGGACTTTCCTCGATATTCACTTTTGGTATTTCAATATCAAAAATAGTGGAAAGCCAGTGTTTGTTTTTATTACAAAATCGTTTGAAATTCCGTTTACTACTGCAATATAAAGTTCCACATTTACTTAAAAAATTTGAAAGATTGTAATTAAATTCATTGTTTTGGCTATCGATATTGTTCGGAATTCCATTTGGATATAAAGCGTTTAACACGATTAGGCATCGTTCCTCTGAATTGAGATCCAAAGGTCTTTTATGAACCCCGTGCAAATGTGCCTTATCTACCAAAATTTTATAAATTCCCAATTTCGTGAGTGATTTCTTCAGATCCGTGTTCGTGCTTTCGTTGTTAGTCGTTGGAGTTGCCACTCGCTGACCAGCATGAGGGTTGGCGCCCTCATGCCCCCCTTGCATTAAGTCCTCTGGTCGGGGCCCAGAAGGACATCCCCCAGCAGGACGGGTCAGTACCTGCTGAGGCAAAGCAGTGCCATGGGTCTTTGACGGCTCCATGACACCTCACCCCCGCTTCTCCAGATATTATGTATGGAAATTGGGTTTTGACATTCTATCTAACGAGGGCGGACCCCTTCCCAATTCCACATAATATCCTTCATCGAAGATTCATTTTGATGTAAGTGCATGCACTTACAAAACAAAAAAGAATAATAAACAAGATTTGTTACATGATTTGTTAGTTACAGGTGAATCTAATAAAATCGTGTTTGTGAAGACATGATTAGACCAAGGATAATGCTTCAGAAATAGTAATAGGAAATTATAATAATTGAAGAAGCAAATTTATTCCGAGCGAAATTGGTCGTTTGTTAAAGGCGCCTACATTAGTTGACAACCCTAAATTAAAACTTTAAAAATGAATATCTCCGAGTTCCTGTGTTCGTTGCTTCTTATTTTTTTTGTGGTTATACTTAGTAGTGTACTAAACATTTACACACAAAAATAAAATGCGACCATGTTAAGAATGACCATAAATAAAATTATTATGAAATCATGGAAAAAATAAAATTGACGCCTAGGAGAACGCATTTTTTTATGATAAAATAGATGTAATGATGCATTAAGTTAATGGCTAGCGTGCCATGAAACATTTATTGTAAAATGTTCATTATGAAAGCCTAAAACACGTTTCTATGGTTTCTATGGATTTTTCTCGATTTTCGAAATATTTTGAAAACTATGACACTTAAAACCACGGGGGTTTTAATAGAAGTTTTGTTTGGTTATTATCTTTCTAAAAGCCTCAAAAAATAAGGATGGCCGCAACTAAGGCAAAATAACAGACTGTGAGTAGGAATGAATTTAATGCGTACAAACAATTCTGCCACTAGCTGAGGTATGAGGAAGCGGGGTACTGCGATCCGGTTGGCCCTGACAATGTCATTATGTCATAGAAACTTCAAACTTTGTAGGGTTAGAGACGAGACAGATTTAGATTCAACACGATATAATATCGATAAAATATTATTTTATCGATATTATTTTTATGTAATACGTAGTATTAATTATAAGGATTTTAGCTTCTTATTTCTTTTAATATTATTTAATAATAAAGTAATTAATATACTAATAATAATAGTAAGTATTACATGTAGGGAGGGAGTCTTTCAAAATTATCTTAATTTTGAAAGTAAGACGGGTGCTCTGTACTTTCAGAATTAAGATAATTATATCTTTAAAAATATATTTATTTATTTATTTGGTGTTGAATATGGAGTTATTATTTTGTAAAGCGGATATTTTAAAAGAGGTAATTGTCCGTTTATATAGTAAATAAATATTAAATAATAAAATAATTAATTTAGTAGTAGTATTATATTATTTATTTTACCCAGCAATATTAGACAAAATGTTACATTAACATACTAGGTACTACGTCTAGGTATAAATATTATTGTACCTACTTAACATTTAAAAGTGAACACAGCATGGAACAAAAACAAATATTATTGCAAACTATACCAGCTAATTAGCACGTAAATAAAACGTTATTCAAAAGAAAAGAACCTACTAAAAAATAAATAAAAATAAATAATAATTTATTGACTTAGCCACACAACATTTTTTACAAACTTAATTCAATTATACATGTAAGGCAATTTTTAAAGACCGCTAACAAGGATCTGCAAAGAACTTAAATTTAAAGGACAAAAAAAAAAAAATCTAATCACCACTAATCATTTTTTAAATAAATTAATTTTATATATGTATAGCCAATAGTGCATTTGTAACTTTGAGCTTTTATAATAAAGCCATTATAAATACCATTCGCTATAATCAAATAAAATAAATTTTGTGACTAATGAATATAACAACTAATAACTGTAATTTGGTTCTAGTACTCGCTGGCAGCTACCGCGGCACCACTCACTTCGCTCGCTCACAGTTCTAACCTTACCTAACCTATTTGATATATTTCTGATTGTTTTTATATAAACAATGTTGAATTAGACAGTAAACTGTACAATTGTCGTCAATGTAACCTGAAATTATGCGACTGCTCAAGAGGTCTCTTTTGGGTATTGAAATCTTTTTTATTATTTTATTTTAGTAGTAATTGAAAGCGAAATTCTGATAGTACTGAGTAATTTTTTCAGTGTTTACGTGTCAAACCGCGTTTGACAGTATTATTGTGATATTTAATAGGTTTTAACAAAACCAAACATTTTCAGGGATGTAATAGTGCGATTGATTTTAATTGAGGAAGTTTTTCGCAAAGAGGCCTTCGAAAGAAGTAAAAGACCAAGTAGCTTCATGGAGAAATATTACACATCCGTGCAAATCTTAAATAAAATCGAATGTGACACAAAAGTTGTTATTTTACTAAATTATTCATTCCTAGCTGTGCTTGTGACCCTGTCCGTGTGGAAGTTGTAAATTAACATCGTGGGCCTTACTCCCGACTGGTTCAAGCTCTGAACCAAATCGAGCTAATTTCAATTCCTAGAAAAAAGCAGTACGATTTGACACTAACTCGAATTCAAATTCGATTGATACAGCACTCGATCCAGGCGGGGTCAGGAGTAAGGCCTAGAAGTGGGTAGCTACTCTAATAAGTAGCTAAATAGCGGCTATTCAACAAATAGCCATGGCTACTTCGATCAATGGCTACGATATCTGTCAACACGATAGCTAGCTATTGGCTACTGCTTCGAATAACCAACAAGTTTACGGTGTAGCGGGCAGCCGCCGCGCTGCCGTGAGCTGACCAAGTAAAATAGCTATTGGCTATTGGTAGCTAGCTAGCGACTTTCTTTATTTTTACGATTTCTAACTTAACTTAGTAGTCAATTAGGTTTAAAATCGTTTGAGATCTATAATTTTGTTTGTACAACAAAAGAAGGGTCTTTTGTTGTAGTTTTTACTGTAATTTTATTAGTTAATTTTAAATTTTCAATGTTTTCGACGGTTAAATATGTAGTAATTAGTAATACGTAATAAATGTAAAAATACGTACGTACAAAGGAAAGTCATTTTTTTTCAACAATACAATACAAATACTATTGTACACAAAAGAAGATAGCAACATATATGACTTATATAGAACACATGTACAATGGGCGGTCTTATCGCTCAAGGCGATTACTTCCAGACAACCATAGGATGGACAATATGGGCAAGTAAAGAGAGGGGTAGTACGCAGTGTAACAACATAATGTTTGTTTTTACTTTCTATGTAACCCCACCTATAAGTTGCTTGCTTGTGTTTATCACTGTGTTTTAAATGTTGCGCGTCTTTAACTGTGACAATAAACTATTTTTCTTTCTTTCTTTCTTTCTATAATAGAATACATATACTACATAACATAAATACAATACATATATCTATAACAAAACTACATAAATATAAGATACAATAAACATAATAAATACAATACAATATGTCTAAATATTACATAATGTACCTGCCGGAAATTACAGTGATGATTGGTAGCGATCATTTACCAGTTTTTTAAATATAGGCAAAGATTGAGCACGCCTCACTTGTACTGGCAAAGCATTCCACAGGCGAGCAGCCTGAACTGTAAAAGAATTACCAAAGAAATTTGTGGAATGCGATGGTATCGCCAACGTGAGGTTTTCTGATGACCTTAAGAGCCTCGAATGTGTGTCACGAAGGAACACTAACTAACTAAAGGACTAACTAAAGGAACTAACTAAAGGAGCATTCTTTGCTAAGATCATTTTTATCTAAGGTCAATGACCTTTGAACTAGGACGTCTTAAGTATTTTTCAGTTTTCTCTCTATAACTCAAAAATTTATAATCACATTATACTCAAAATAATTTTAAAAGAGAGTTTTTACAAAGGTCTATCAACGTGGAGAATTATAAGTATCTACGTTACATAGTTTAGAGATGGCAGGGGGGGGACACATTGCAAGCCACTTTAGCTGGCTATATTTCGCAGATGGTACACCTGATAAAAAAAGTGCTGTATGAAACATTACCTTCATTTTAGTAGACCTATTCAATGATACCACACACGAGGGGGTGGAGCGAAAAAAATATTTTCATCCCCATTTCACATGTATGGGCGCCACCCCTAAAATACATAACCACGCATTTTTTATTCTTTTAAAATTGAGATCTATATTTAAACTATTTTTTAACAAAATTACATGTACTTATGTTTATAACTGTAGAAGTTATTAAGCTGTAAAGGATTAGGACAGACGGACATGACGAAACTGTAAGGGTTCCTTGTAGGACTACGGAACCCTAAAAAAGGTACATATATCATTTATCGTGTACGTATCGGTCGGAACAAAAGATCGTTTATCGTTGAACGGGAGTAGACTCCCTGGCTGTTATAGGTATATAAAGATTGAATGTTTGAAATCGTAGTTTTTTTTTTTTTATATTTATTGCAAAATATTCTACTACCTATATTTTTCAATTTCGTTGATAATATAGAGCAGCGGTACTCTAAGTGTGTTCCGCGGAACCCTAGGGTTCCGCGATACCCCTGTAGGGGTTCCGCAAGAATTTAGAAAAAAAAAAGAAAACACCTCTCTCTGGTCACTGGTCGAACGTTTTGAATCCGCCCGCCGCGCGTATACTTGTGAGCGCGCAGTCCCTTTGATAAAAACCGCCTCTGAATTAGACGCTATAGTTGTGAACAAGCGACTTTCGGCTCTATCTTCAAAAGCATAAAGTCGAGATTGTTTACAACGCATTTTTTTGTATTTATATTTTTATTTCCGCTTTTTGTTTATCAAAGGCGCCGTCTCGAGTATTTTTGAGAATGTTCGAGTTCGAGTCTAGGACTAAGTATAAAAGCGCTATTATATAAAAAAAGTCGCGCCTCGTCAGTCAGTTGACGATTAGCGTTCGGAGCGATAAGTTCGTACCTACCTACTTACAAGCTGGCTAGCCTGCTGCCTTCTTGTAAGTTCTACTGCCCGCTGTATTCTGATTGTATCAGTTTTGTACATTTCTTCTTTGGACTAAACTTTGTCTCATAAACGCAGTAACGATTGTGCATTATTTTGACCCTACCATCCTGACGTGTAACATTATTAATAAAGAAGAATGGAACGTTGGCTTAAAGGTGTTAAACGTGTTGCAACGACATCTTCTAATGACGCTGAATGTTCAAAAGCAGTACGCGCGGAGAATACAGCAATTACCGATCCAGACGATGATGCCACGACGTCAAGCTCCACGGTTTCAAAGACGAAAAAAAGGAAGTATGATGAATCATATATCAGTTTCGGATTTGTTGATTCCAACGGCTCACCTCTCTGCATGTTATGTAGTAAACTTCTTCCTAATAGTTCCATGGCACCTGCCAAATTACGCAGACATTTAGAAACTGTACACCCCGAGTCTAAAGACAAGAATAAAGAATTTTTTGTTCGTACAAAAGAACAGTTATTGGAAAGTCAAAAAAATATGATGCATGTAACACAAACTATCAATGAAAAGGCCACGGAGGCATCATATTTAGTTAGCTATCGCATTGCACAAGCAGGTGAAGCGCACACTATCGCTGAGAATTTAATAAAGCCATGTGTGTTAGACATAACAAAATGTATGCTCGATGAAAAATCTGCAAAGCATCTTTCTACTGTACCGCTATCAAACGATACTGTTTCACGGCGAATCCATGATCTGGCAAGCTACGTCAAACAAGAACTAGTTGCACGTCTACAAAAAACACGATTCGCCTTGCAAATGGATGAGTCAACTGATGTCACTGGTCTGGCTATCTTGCTGGTTATCGTGAGATAGCCATATGAACGTTCTTTTGAAGAAGACATGCTTATGTGTTCACCGCTGCCCACAAACACTACCGGGGAAGAAATTTTTAATAAAATAAACATATTTTTTAAAGAAAATAATCTTAGTTGGAACGATTGCATTGACATTTGTACAGATGGGGCCAAGGCGATTACAGGTAAAACAGCAGGAGCAGTATCACGAATAAAAAGTAAAGCGCCTAATTGTAGTTCTAGCCATTGTATTCTGCATAGACAAGCACTTGCGATGAAGCAAATGCCGTCAAATCTAAAATTAGTTATGGATGAAGCGGTAAAAATAATTAATTTTATCAAATCACGACCACTACAATCCCGATTGTTCTCATTATTGTGTGAAGATTATGGCAGCAAACATAAAACACTGCTGCTCCATACAGAAGTGCGATGGCTGTCTCGGGGTAAAACTTTAACAAGGCTATTTGAACTTAGAGCCGAGTTACAAATGTTTCTTTCAGCAGATACAGTTTCTTTTAATTTGAAAGACCGTTTGTATGATAAAACTTGGTTGTTCCGATTGTCTTTTATGGCGGATATCTTTCAAAAACTGAACGAATTGAATTTATCATTGCAAGGTAAACAGACAACAGTGTTCCAGGCCTATAACAAAATAACTGCCTTCAAAAGAAAATTAGATTTTTGGATTATTTGCGTTGGTAAGAGAGAAATAGAAAGCTTTACGTCACTCAGTGAGTTTGTTAGCGATAACGACTCGGAAATGTTTCAAGATGATGTGTTTGAAGAATTGGTCCAATATCTCACTTCGATGCGCGCATCTTTTGTAAAGTATTTTCCCGAAGAACATAATACAAAAATGAAGCTGAATTCATGGATTCATAATCCTTTTTTACCCAACTTGCAAAAGCCCGAAAGTATGTCAAACGAGATATATGAATCTCTTTTAGAAATGTCATCAGACACAAGTATGGAGTCACTGTTCAAAACGACGCCTCTCAACGATTTTTGGTGCAGAATCCGTGATGAATATCCAATGCTTGGCAGAATGGCTCTGAATATTCTTCTCCCGTTCCCAACAACATATTTGTGCGAAACAGGATTCTCAACCTATGCAGCCACGAAAACAAAATATCGCAATAGACTGGACGCCGAACCTGATATGAGACTTCAAATGTCTTCTATCAAACCTGATATCAACCAATTGATGAAAAATAAAAAACAGTTTCATACCTCCCATTAGTTAAGATTTTTTCATTTTTAATATCTTCTATTATTGTACTTGGCATGTGGTTAAAGTAAGTAATAATTAGTAACTGTTACATTGTACTTTTATTATGCTTATATAATAAAGAATACACTTTTAAAAACTATTGTTTTATTGTAGGGTTCCGTCAAGTATTTTGCTTGTCAAAAGGGTTCCGTGACCAAAAAAGTTTGAGAACCGCTGATATAGAGAACTTTGTTTCATCGATAACAGATTTAGTACATCACTAGTTACATAGACAATTAAATAGAGGGAAAGAGATAGTGTATTAAGTGCTTGCGTAAGAAAGAGATGTTTTGTGAAAGACATCAACGTGCCGTCTGCACCTTTGGTGTCCGTTACGAATTAACCAGTATAAGATGAACTCTCATTAAATATTAAATCAATTGAAAAATCTAATTGGATAATGACATTATTAACTTAACGATGAAATGTTATGCCGTCTTTCTGGACACTCAAAAGTCTCGCTGTTTTTACAACACAATCGTACTGTGCAAGAAGTCATTATAACATTTATTTGTAAATTTTGTGTTCACTAACACGGAAGTGTCAACGGCTCACAGAAGTGGTCGTAACTGATTCAAATTGTTTGAGTGGCGGCTTACATACATGATTTTTCCCTTATGTGTGATAGAGGGTCGATTTCAAACGAAGCGTAAAAAGTGTTTGCATAAAATAATTTCTACAATTTTGCTGAAATTTACATAGTCCTCATTTGATGTGATACTTATGTTATGCCTTTATATGGTACAGTTACAAATATTACATTATTACATTTCATATTTAAGATAATCAAAAAAAACTGTCAATTTTTTCATTCGTGGCACCTGGTTTTTTAATGCTTTTTCAACAAAAAGTGAATTTAAAAAAATATGATCAGGTGAAATTGTACTTTAACTTCATTCGGTTACACATTAATAACCATAAAGTCTAGTGACACCTATAGGTACTAACTACCACAAAGCAGAACATGATTTCTCTGCGATTCATTATACGATAAATTTTTTCAATCATTAGTGTAGATCAACAAAAAAAAACTATTAAAAACAACCTGTGAATTTCTGCCCATGCCTTACTCCTGCACTACGCAGAGGAGCCCCAAGGGCACCTGAATATACGGTGAAAGCAGACGCACGCTTTGTTATTCCGGTGAGAAATCTATATATGTTTGGGTTTCAATGCTCAAGACAAAAATACAATCATTCGTGTTTATAGAAGTATAAAAACGAGTTATTTAACAATAAATAGTAGGTAGTACCTAAAAACACGGATATCTTGTTTCCTACAAATGGCGTCTAGGATGTTCTATGATGTTTTAAATCAGATTTTTCGCAAAAAAATTGATTTGTGCCATTTCATTCGTGTCGTTTTTAGCATAACACTAATGAAATTGATTTTACACAAATGACGTGGTCTTTAAAATGACTGATTAGAATTTAAAAAAAAATAACGAATTTGAAAAAGGTTAAAAGGGTGTAATGGAAGGGTTCCATATGGCACTTGCGGCTTGACCTTCAGATTACCAGTCCAGTATGAGTATTAAATGACGTCTAAACTACACAACTTTTGTTTTACAGCTTTACACAAAAGTACGTTAAAAACGTGCCATACATAGCGCCTAGCGCAATAAAGTATCCTCATGTAGATCACCTTGAAAATCACTCAAACCATCTTTTTAATTGTATAAACTGATTGCAGATACAACAAAAAAAAATTTGATACACAAAAATATATATTTTATTATTTTTAACGCATTTATGCATGCGAAGCGAAATCTAACGATTTATTTATTAACCTATTGCATAGCTTCTCGCGGGCCTTGAGCGTGGAGACCGAATCCAGAAATTCCGTAACGAAAATAACCTAACACCCCTCACTCCGACCGGCACAGCGGTGATACTTTTTTTAGTTTTGCCATCTATCGATGAATAGCAGAACTTTTAATGACTTTTTGAAATATCACGCTTGTCTCTTTAGTTTCTCAAATCGCCTCTAGGTTGCATTGGTTGTATCGGCGTTACTGCGCTTAAGCTGTTGCATAGCTTCTATCGCGGGCCTTGAGCGTGGAGACCGAATCCAGAAATTCCGTAACGAAAATAACCTAACACCCCTCACTCCGACCGGCACAGCGGTGATACTTTTTAAATTTTGCCATCTATCGATGAATAGCAGAACTTTTAATGACTTTTTGAAATATCACGCTTGTCTCTTTAGTTCTGCAAATCGCCTCTAGGTGGCATTGGTTGTATCGGCGTTACTGCGCATGCGTAATCCCCCTCTTCGCCCCGCAATCTGGTGACTCATGCCTGCTTAGAGGGTCGGCGTTAGGGCACCTCCTCTTTGTATTTACATAAAAAATGCTATGCAATAGCTTTACCGCGGCAGTCTCCGAGTGCCACACGTATTTTATTTATTCATACATGTATAAATTCTGCAATATCACTATGCCCCACAAAACCGTGTTATCGGTATTTAAATAGTGGAAAAAAATAAATAAGAAACACTGTTTCTTAATAAGATATCGCTGACGTCACCCAAAGACGTACAAACGGCTACACATCAAGCTAGACACCCTATATACCCATAACTGCGCTACATGCAATACAGAGAATCGTCGGAAAGGGACTAAGTATCGTGGCGTCGGCCAATCACAGCGTTTGTTGCGTTGCGCCTAAACACCCAGACGCACTTTTTTTGCAAAAAAATATTGCTCATCTCAGTGACGTCAGTTAGTTCCCAAATATCGCTCGACTGGGTTTAACGCGGCTGGGGTTATTGTTCCTACAGAGCAAAAATTCTTACGTAGTTGTTCCGTTTGTTTTTTTACTGTGTATGTTTTTATGCTACTGAGAGTAGTGAGTGTTGCGCAAATATTATTGGCGCCACAATTAACCCTACAACAGCGCCAGCTGATAGTTGTGTTGCGGGAAGGTGGATATACTATTAAAGAGATTGAAAGAAAGACCGGAATAACGGTGAGTGTTACTTTTAATACATTAGTGACAACGTGCCGCACGGCAATAGATAACCCCGACGACACTGACTAGTGACGTGAGGTCAAGGATCAAACAAAGAGATTTAATATTTACTAGTAAATATTTATTGTCTTTGGGATCAAAGGATGTATTTCGCTGGCTCAGCAATAGCCTAGCCTAGGTATTCACTCTTGCCTTAAGAACGCGTTTGCAAATCTGACAGAAATAATCTATTTTTCGGTAGATTTTGTGACAAAATAAAGCAAAATCATATGTAACTAATAATTACCACGGATAGATTATTTCTTTATCTTAAAATTGTGTTTTATTTCTTTCTTGAAATTTTTGTTTTTGTTTGTTTTTAACATTGTAAAAACGATTTTCCGTTGGTTACCTCTTCATATAAATTAACGATATCGGATTGAGTTTGGGAACATTTTTCTTCAAATAGTAACATATGTAGTTATAGTTGTTTAAAAATACAGCCGGTAAGCAGACATGTTCAACTCAAAAAGGTGATAAAACTATGAAAATGTTACAAATAGTCTCAGAAAAAAATATTAAATCACGTAAATTTTTTCACATATTTTATTTTTACGCGTGAATATTTTGCAGTAAGGGTTATCTTCCCTTAATTTCACTGTCTTGATTTATAGCACAAAAAAATCCACGTAACACGAAAATATAAGAGAAAACAAATAGTTATATTTTTCAAAGTATCAAAAATACCTACTTATTATTCCTGAAGCTATCTATCTATGCGTGTGTGTGTTTGAGGCGTGTCAATAAAGAGGTGCAATTGATGCGATTCGATACCTATTTATTTTGCAAACGCGTCCTTAAGAGACCCAAGTTATATGAATGAGCTATCTATTTATTTATTATTTATATAACAAATTAGACAAACTTAGGTATACCTATGTTTTTTGCAACAGTATTTAAGTAGGTATCTGTTGATATAAAATATAAGTTAAATATCATTTTGTTTTAGAGGACAACATTGCGACGCAATGAGGAGACTGGGGGTGACCTATCAGCTCACCACCGGCAGCTCTACCAACGCGCTACCAACGCTGAGCAAGGTGTTGCTATTGTAGCGGAACATAATAATCAGCCATTTTTGAACACGCAGTTTACTGCCACACAATATAGCGTAAGTTGACTACTTTTTCTAATTACCTACGTTTATTTTATTAAATCTGAAAAAAAAAACAGACGCTAACAAGTCACAACTGTTTTCCAACAGTAAACTACTAACAAATCAATTAAGCGTATTTATTAGTTCGCGTGTAGGATGCAAAAATCAGACAAAAACTGAGTTTTTTTAAATCAAATTATCTTAAAGTATTATGCGTCATAAATATTAAAAACATTGTGTAACTTTAACCGTTTACGCAGCGCACGCAACGGAAGCTCTCAAAAGGAATATTTTTTTTCCGTTTTTGCACCCTTTTTCAATTATGCTCTGCTTCTATTGGTCATAGCGTGATGTTATATAGCTTAAAGCCTTTCACGATAAATGGGCTATCCAACACAAAAATAATTTTTCAATTCCAACCAGCAGTTCCTGAGATTAGCGCGTTGAACCAAACAAACAAACTCTTCAGCTTCATAATATAATATAATAATATATATATACATATATATAATTAATATATATTGTATATAATAATATTTATAATAAAAAAAATATTTTGCATAATATATAAGTATAGCATATAGTATTTTTTCCCGTTTTTGCAACATTTTTCATTTATGCTCCGCTCCTATTGGTCATAGTGAGATGTTGCATAACCTAAAACCTTCCTCGATAAATGGACTATCCAACACAAAAATATTTTTTCTATTCCAACCAGTAGTTCCTGAGATTAGCGCGTTCATCAAACAAACAAACTCTTTAGCTATATAATACAATATATAAAATATATAATGTATATAATAATATTATACATTATTTGTAAACATTTTTTTTTTGCATGAATAAAATGTTGCAAAAACGGGAAAAAATACTATATATAAAATATATATTTTATATTATAAAGCTGAAGAGTTTGTTTGTTTGGTTGAACGCACTAATCTCAGGAACTACTGGTTGGAATAGAAAAATTCTTTTTGTGTTGGATAGTCCATTTATTAAGGAAGGTTTTAGGCTATATAACATCACGCTACAACTAATAGGAGCGGAGCATAAAGGAAAAATGTTGCAAAAACGGGAAAAACTACTATTTATTTTTATATTAATTTAAAATATTATTATAAACAATAAATATATTATATTTATGTATATTTATATTTTATATATTATATTATGAAACTGAAGAGTTTGTTTGTTTGTTTGAACGCTCTAATCTCAGGAACTTCTGGTTGGAATTGAAAAATTATTTTTGTGTTGGATAATCCATTTATCGAGAAATGCTTTGAGCTATATAACATCACGCTACGACCAATATGAGCAGAGCATAAATGAAAAATGGTGCAAAAACGAAAAAAATACTCCCTTTGAGAGCTTCGCAGTGGCGTGCAGTGTTCCGTTTGCGCCACCTAGGAGGGTGCGGCCAACGTTAGGCCGTACGTGGAGAAGGGGCTTGCCTGCTTGTGGCGGGCTGGGACCTGTCGGGGGTGGTTGGATGAATACTCACGGGCTCCCACGCCCCCGGCTAAGGTAGTTGAAGGAACACCGTGGTGGTTTTAGTCGGTAAGAGTCCGACACTGGCTCCGCCTCAGCGGGCTGGTGGGCTCAGTATCGCGTTATCCAATTCAGTAATGGAAATTTCTATAGATCTTTCTATCTAATAGTATGAGAACGCCAAAAAT
Organism: Asteroscopus sphinx; assembly: GCA_949699075.1. Classification (NCBI taxonomy): domain Eukaryota; kingdom Metazoa; phylum Arthropoda; class Insecta; order Lepidoptera; family Noctuidae; genus Asteroscopus; species Asteroscopus sphinx. The sequence continues at coordinate 18,239,237 of OX453024.1, forward strand.
CCACTTTTAGTTATTTTTTTGTCAAAAAAATGTTAAAGGGCTCTTAACTATATGAGTTGTAATTCTTTTTTCAGAAAATATATTTTTTACTATTGTTTCAGGTATCAACTCAAACAATCCGACGAAGATTACAGGCCGTTGGGCTAAAGACTAGGATCCCGGCCAAAAAAATTGAATTTTTTCCTGCCCGTGCTCAGACTAGAGTAAATTTTTGTTTGCAGTATTATGATTTCGATTGGTAAAATAATGTCGTCATATTTATTGTTGACGAAAAAAACTTTTAAATCCGAAAATATTCATGGTAAATTTTACCATCTTGCACACTTCTGATAAGAGTGAGATAATGAGGTAAGGTAACTTCGTAGGCTACGGTAAACTTATTAGTTTACCCATTATAAAACTAACCAAATTAGGTAAAACGATTTTAATAGTGTATCTTTTTTGTATGTGTTTTTAATGCTTATATTTAAAACTGTGATAATTATCTTAATTTCGATCGTTGGTTTTGATTTTTTTAAGCATTTAAAGCTTCTGTAGAAACACATAATTTTATTTTTTTATAATCACTGAGGCGCACCGAATGCACCACATCCGATCTGATTGCATCGAACGCGATGCGGGGTCGCGCGGTGTGGTAAGTGACCACCCCGTGCCGCTTCAGAGTGCGGATTTGACCCTTACTGATACAGCTATCAAATTTAATGATTTTCATTTATAAATACGATAGAAGTATGTGGTAAGTGTTAAACTCGCACTAGGCCCTCTGGTGTGCATTGGCCACGTGACGCGTTTGGTGTGGATTGTCTCATGTTACATAAACATTTGGCAACCGCGGTTGTGCAGCCCCGCACCGCGTTCGATATGTGGAGAGCTCCTTACTTATGTTTGATTATTGTTCTGATTCAGTTGAATGTGTGTTAATTTCTAAATATCAATAACTTTGTTAATTCATGATCTCATTACCAATTTTTTGTCAAGTGTTGATTTATATTACTCCTATGTATTAAACTGTTGTAACTATTTTTATTGTCAATTTTTATATTGTTACTATTGTTCGGCTCCCGAGGTAAGTCATAGCTACCTATGTTAATATGGACAGTCTGTTCTATATTTGATTGTAAATATTAAAAAAAAAAATAGTTGACTCTGCTACTGTCTGTTATTTTTCAAGTCGTAAATATAACACTATTTAACTGTTTACACAAAATTACTGTAGCTTGAGGATGTTTCTCATACCCATTAGTAGAGAGTATTGTAACTGGATGAATACGATTTATTCTTGTGTTGATTAAAATCTCTCATTTCAACTGTGTTGTATTAATATTTTTAACTATTGTTGGCTCCTAAGGCAACTTGAAGTTACATTTAGATTTTGAAATAATATGTTTTTTTTTGTTTAGTTATTTTATATAATAAAAATAATGATACAAAAATATTCACCACATAAAGGCTGTGACATCTGATATTAAACTATACATTTGATTTTTAATTATTTTTAGACTTTTATACTGATTTTATTTCCTGTCGTGTAATTTCGGAGACACATTGATGACCCATGCAATGAGTGACTCTATTTAGGCCTATTTAGATAAACAAAAGCAAAATTCGCTACCGCTGTGGTTAGCGAAAAATACCGAGTCGTATTCCGCCTGGTAGGTAGGTATTTGTATGAACTTCCGTGGCTATCGCGAAACTAGACTACAAATACCCGGCGGAATATCACTCGCAATTTTTCGCTAATACCCACAGCGGTTTATCTGAGTAGGCCCTTAGCTAAACTTTTTAGTCATAAAGTTTTATTTGCCTTAAAAGAAAGAGGTAACTAATGTTGTTATTACATTGAAATAAAGAGTTGATTTTTAATAGTTCAACGTTGTTTTTGTATTTAACCTATGAAAAATAAAGCAAGTAATCAGTATTCCTCCACTTTACTGGACACTATCTTATAGTTTCAAGCTACCCCTAATCGGTTCAGTAATTTTGTTGTAAAGTGTATCAAACAGATATGTTTATCTACTTACAGGCAGACAAATCGTTTGTCCCTATGAAATGATATATTTTCTAAGTCTAAGATTTTCTCAGGCTTCCAACTACGTTTGTGCAAAATCACGTTGAATGCTCTGTTGTGAAGTTGTGACGTAAAGAAAGGGCAAACGAACACAGTTTAGCATTTAGAAATAAAATAATTGCGCAATGCAGGTTTTACACTCACATAAACACAACACACAAAACTTCGTAAAAGTGTAGTCTTCCCGTATATGATGCCCATAACACTTTATCAAGTTATTTAGCTATTTATTTTGTTTAGCATTGGAAAACTAAAATGCCTTTACTGCATTTGTTAGTTAAACGACTAGGACCTGTTTTATCAAAAAACATACCTACTTAATATGATAAAACTTAGCAATGGACACTTCTGCCAGTGCGCACGGTAGAAAAGGTGGTTTATTTTTTCATTTTATTTTAGCTCTTTAGGGGTAAATTAAAAATAGTAACGATGCTTATGTTCTTGCCTAGGGTTCAACCTATTTCTATACAAAATGGCATCAAAATCAGTTCAGGGGTTTAGCCGTGAAAACGTAACAAACAGAAAGACAGAAACACTCGCATTTATAAATATATATATTATATACCTACCTTTTTTTTGCCGTGGGGAAGTCCTCACGGACGCACTCCGCACGGGGTAGGTGGAGCCAGTGTCGGACTCTTACCGACTAAAACCATCACGGTGTTTCTTCAACTACCTTAGACGGGGGCGTGGGAACCCGTGAGTATTCACGCGACAGGTCCCGGCCTACCACAAGCAAACGAGCCCCTTCTCCCCGTGCGGCCTAGCATTGGCCGCACCCTCCTCGGTGGCGCACACGGAACACTGCACGCCACCTCACCTCACGGGACTTTACCAGCTAACCTAGTAAGGTTAAGGCTTCAAGTTTTTTGTTTACTTTTATGAGTAAAATTAAACAAAAAACCCTTATTACTTTTACACTCTTAATAATAATAATAAAAGAGAAAAAGTAGATAATTGAGTGAGTTTGTGTTGAGTGAACTTAAGCGAGTAATTTTCTAAATAGTCATCGTTTTTGCTAACACTAATAAAATAATGATTGATGATAAATAATATATGTATTGGCACAGAACAAACAATAGTAGGTAATATGGTGCAAAGGCGCAGCGCAACCGCATAATATCGTAAAACAAACTTGTAAGTTTAGTGCAACCCATATTATTACGAGCTCAACTAGCTTAAAAATAATATTCATGCATAATACATATCTATAGGTAGGTATGGTATAGTATGAATAGAGCGCTGCATGAATGGCGCGCCGCTTGCGCATACCGCCGCCGCCGCCGCCACCGGTGCCGTGAGTGGGACGACATAACAAAAATATATCGTGCCCTCTCGCACGATTCACAGCGTTCAACTTCTAATAGTACAAAGTCCAAACAGTCTAGCTTGATGAGTAGCCGTGTGTACCAAAATGGAGGTTAATTTCAATACCACGAACAGTGTTCACTACCGTGAACTTAAGCTTAGTGGCTAAAGCACTGGCGTACTGAGCCAGGAGTCGCAGGTTCGAATCCTGCTCGTGAGCGATTTTTTCTTTCCACTAAATAAATCGTTAAAAATATATATTATAAGAAATCAGTAGAAATACCTACATATACAAATATCCAACCATATTCTTAGTTTATACTAAATCTCTGGGATCATTGTACTCATCATTATGAACACATTTTACAGTGGAATCAACCCTGAAATCTCGAAAAAATCTGCTGTTCCTTATAATTATGTCGATTTATGTGAACACAAATGTAGGGAACCGCTGATATTTTTTTCGGTTTCAGGGTTGTTCCCATAGTAAAAGTTGTTCATTATGATGAGTACAATGACCCCTTAACAGGTTTAGTATAAGCTAAGAATTAAGTTGTATATAGAAATATAATAAAAGTATGTTACATTCTGTTGATCATAAAAATAATTTACCTAATGCTATTTTTTTCAAAATTCTTTAAAGTATATATACATTTGTGCTGAAATAATGCTACATAATATTATTTGGAATTTTTGGATTATGATATATCAAGATTGCAGTTAATTATTGTCATAAAAACGTATTGGATACAAATTGAATTAAAAAAAAAGACGTGTGGCACTCGGAGACTGCCGCGGTAAAGCTATTGCATAGCATTTTTTATGTAAATACAAAGAGGAGGTGCCCTAACGCCGGAACTCTAAGCAGGCATGAGTCACCAGATTGCGGGGCGAAGAGGGGGATTACGCATGCGCAGTAACGCCGATACAACCAATGCCACCTAGAGGCGATTTGCAGAACTAAAGAGACAAGCGTGATATTTCAAAAAGTCATTAAAAGTTCTGCTATTCATCGATAGATGGCAAAACTAAAAAGTATCACCGCTGTGCCGGTCGGAGAGGGGGGTGTTAGGTTATTTTCGTTACGGAATTTCTGGATTCGGTCTCCACGCTCAAGGCTCGCGATAGAAGCTATGCAATAGCTTAAAAGCGTATCCAAGTTTCCTTGTTTTTATTTCTCGATTAGATAGATACCTTAGAATCACCATCGCCCGCTTCATTAAATACCTTGTTATGTATTTTCCAATAAAATGTTTTACAAAATCATGGTTATGAATGTTGTCCAGCTAGCAAATCATTAGTGTCCTACACATTTCATTGGCGATTAAAGAATTTCATTTGTGTAAAAACTAATTCATTCGTGTTTCTCTTTTTTTGGTTTTCTTATATTTTTAACAAGATGCGCCCTGTATTTTTACATCGCACGTGTATAACTTCATTATAGCAAACGTTAAATACCATCAGATAACAATAAAACGGCAGTTTACAAAAATCGTCAAAAATGTGTCATTTTAATTCGAAACATGAAATCGACCCTACAAATCGGTCGCCTGTTATGTGGCGTCTAGGGGCTGTGTCGTAGCTGTCTGCATCATAGTGCAGGGCATTTCAAAGCCTTCCTCAGTACGCCTTATGACTTGTTTCTGTAAATATTGTAACAAAAACCCTAATTGTGCTGTTTCTAACAGCAGTAACGATAGCTGTAAAGTACATTTGATTAAAGTTATTTAAAAAAAATTAATAACGTCAGGAGGCGTAGTTTGTTCGAAAGTTGCCACGCATGAATCGCATGTAAAATTTTGATTACAACCATTCTATCTCGATCTATTTCTGTGGTTCGCGTACTGGTATCAGTGGTATCCTACGAGACACCTGCACTCGGCGACAAGTTCAAACACCTTTAACACTTCTATTACCTCATTTTTTAGATTTCTATGAGAAGATAGCTATGTTTCAAGTTCTTTTTCTTCTATAGTGTCGTTGCACGCTCGGCCGGGAAGTTTACGCGAGCCAATAGGAGCAAGCCCAAGCGCGCTCCTATTGTTCTATTGTCAATCAGTCAAAGCAAAAGCAGTATTGATAATATCTTATTATCCTAAAACAAGACTTCATATTCATAAGATTATGATTAATCTTATCATATCACAGAGCAATCGGTTTGGCAGTGATTTCTAGATATTGATATTATTGATACTACTATATATTTCAGTATTGCATTATTGATATCGCCAAATACTACCGGATATTATCATCTGGTAACTTCACGACTGGCTACTGTGAGTGTCGGACTGCTGATCACGAGGAAACTTTTGGGAAAACTCAAATTATAAGTGATGACCACGAGGTCGTGGGTTCGATTCCCACAGGACACAAATATTTGTGTGATGAACATAAGTGTTTGTGTTGGTCTGGATGTTTCTTATGTATTATAAGTATGTATTTACAAACAAAAAAGTATATAAGTATTATATCCATTGGCTAGTACCCATAGCACAAGCTCTGCTTGGTTTGGGACTAGATGGTGCTGTGTTAAAAAATGTCCCAAAAATATTTATTTATTTATTTTACCAAAAAAATGTGGCAACCCTAGCTCAAACTCCGCCATACTTTACGATACAAGTCGTTAACCTTACAAAATCGCGCAACATACTAAACGTCTCAATCGCAACCGTGTACCGACCCTAATGTCAAGATCATTAGTATTTCAAGCCCGGTGTTAACAGGGTCCTTCCTGCATCAACTCCTTATACGAACTTCCTATTATATGCGTTATATGGTACCAGTACATGACCTTATATGTATATACAACGTGTTATTGAAATAACTCAAATCCTCTGAAGGGGTCATTATACTCATCAGTATGAACAACTTTTACTATGGGACCAACCATGAAATCGCGAAAAATAAATCAGCTGCTCCTAAATTTGTGTTCACCTAAATCTAAAAAATGTATCAACTTATCTTTTTTCGCGATTTCAGGGTTGGTCCCATAGTATAAGTTGTCCATACTGATGAGTATAATGACCCCTTAAGTGGTTTTGAGTTATTTCAATAACACGTCACTTCATTCTGAAGTTGTTAAGGAATTGCATGAAAAATATGAGGGGTGGCACAAAATCTTTACTGATGGTTCTAAGAGCAGTATTGGTCAGGGGGCTGCTTACTATGATGCAAGCCAGAAGAAATCGGCTATCTTTAAAATTAATAACAGTAATGCATCGATCATGACTATGGAGCTCATTGCAGTCTCAGAGGCTATCAATAGTGTTAGCAATTTGGATAGTGATAGGGTGGTTATAATTACTGATAGTAGGAGTGCTTTGCAACATATAGCTCGATGCGCCTCTGGGTTCAGAGGTGCACCGATAGCTTATGGTATTTTAAAGCAAATACATAATTGGAAAATCGATGGTAATGTCCTGAGATTGCAATGGGTTCCATCTCATATTGGTTTACTAGGTAATGAGGAGGCTGACAGGTTAGCAAATTTAGCAATTACAAATGGTATTGAATATAACATAAAACTATTTTACACAGAATATCTTGCTCAAGTTAAAATTAAATGTTTTGATAGGTTCAAAGAATACTTTGATGAAAGAAGTAAAGATAAAGGAATTTGGTTTAAAACAATACAATGTCAGCCTTGTCGAATTCCTTGGTTTATGAATAGTAAAATAAGTAGGATTCATTTAGTCGTTGCTCATAGATTGCGTTCTGGACATTATCCTTCTAGGAAGTTTGGCTATTTGATGAAAAAAGTAGATTCACCAAACTGTGACGTGTGTGGAGTACTTGATGACGTCCAACATTTAATAACGGATTGTGTCAAATATAAAAGACAAAGGGAAATATTAGTGCGTGTTCATAAATTGAATCTGTTGGATGTTGGAACTTTCCTATCTATTTTGGCAAATCCCTCATCAAGTGCTGCAATATGTTTATACAAGATGTTTGTGCATTGTTAGATCTTACATTGGTATTAGTTTTGTATCAATTTGTTGAGGATAAGTAATATGAAAGGAACAATGGGACTGGCATGTTCTTGTTGTAGAATAAAAGTCCCTTAAATAATAAAGATAATAAAAAAATAAAAAATAAAAATAACACGTTGTATACTTATACAATTTTAACTTCATAAAAACCAGTATTGGTCGGACGATGACCAGTGTCGTCCTAGTTAGGATCTAGAATTTTCTGTAAACGTAGATGAAGCGAAAGAGGTGTGTCAGGACCGTAGCGGAAATCCATAGTCTCTGCCTACCCCAATGGGAAACAGGCGATAAAGGGTGCCGATGCATCCAAAAGTCCGACGGCGTGTCCGTATTCCAAAATCTCTCCGTGAATGTTAAAAACGTATGTTATTTTAGAACAAGTCAAGCTTTTTTGGATGTAGTCATTAAAACAGCGTCTGAATGGAACATCGTCAAATCCAATCCAGAAAGGAGGTTGGAGCGTTCCAACGTAAACAGACCAACTAAATAAAACTCATTACCAATATGGTGCTATTTTTTTTAGGCACCAACAAAGATTTGTCAAAACAGTTTTGAAGTAAATCTTAAAAAAAAAAAACAAATGGAATCAATTAAAAGGCATCGTAATAAATTAGGTATACATATATCTAATACGTATACGTATTACTAAACTTTATTCAATCCAGAATCACGACCTAATAAGATTGAAAGTCATTTCATTACACTACATTACAACATGAGTTCGTGAAGGTTCATTGGAACTTTGCCCCTGTAACCCTCTCAAATCCAGGTCAGAGTCCAGACCTCCTTAAAATGCCCTCATGGCACGTCACGGAGCGTTAGGTTCATGACCAGACCGAATGCTCTCAATGTCAAAATTACAAAACCAGTAAGTCTGTAACCCCAGCAAAGTTACACAAAGTAATAAAAAAAATTCATTACAAATTAGTTATAAAGGTCCTATAGAAAATAATTCTATGAAAACTCTCTTGATTTGTATATGTTACGGCCAAAGTTCGCAGAGAGTACAGAGTCAGCACTGACCGGGCATTGTCGACAAAATGTTCACAATGTTTCAGGGTTGGTCCTGTAGTATTATTTAATTGATAGCGACAGATGTGCGTCCTCCTTGGTAAATAAAGACACTTGATGATCAACCATGACGTCTATCATTATATGGTGACAGCGGTGTATAAAATTTTATTATATTTTTATTAAGAAAATCGCCGAAAAACTTTTAATATTATAGCAAGAACAGTATATGTGAGTAATTTCATTAAATAAATTTAATATGGAGCACGCTAGGGCACCGGCCGAGCTGGTGTTATCCGGTGGACCAACGGCTCGAGCCGACGAGTGGAAAAAATGGAAAAAACAGTTCATGATTTTTCTTAAGGCTTCTGGTGTGCATAAGGAGTCACCGGATGTGCAGGCTAGCTTAATGATTAATTTAATCGGACCAGTAGGATATGACATCTTCTCAACTTTCAAATTTACAAGAGAAGATGACAGTGATGACATCAATAAAATAATAAAAGAATTTGATGAACACTTCACATCAAAACCCAATACGACTATGGCCCGGTTCAAGTTTTTCTCACGTAATCAGGAACAAGGCGAAACTATAGATGAGTACGTCACTGCTCTTAGACTGTTGAGTAAAAAATGCAGCTTTGAGCAGCTGCAAGAAAGTCTCATAAAAGATCGCATCGTGTGTGGCGTAAAAGAGACATCAGTACGGGACAGGCTTCTAAGAACTGACGACTTAACCTTAGCCAAGGCTATAAAGATATGCGAGGCCAGTGAGATGTCGACTGAAGACAGTCGCAAAATTGAAGTTGCTAAGGCGAGTAGTGCTGGTGACTCAGAAGCATTGCAAGTAGCAGTGGACGCGGTATTAGGTACGCGTGCATGTGGTAGCAGAGGCAGAGGAGGTCGAGACATGCGTTGGGGCCGCGGAGAGCGTGCCTTCCGGACTGCGGTGCCACCACCCAATGAGAGCGCGGCGAAGAGTTGCGACATGTGCGGGGAATTACGTTGTAGCAGCAGATCGCAGTGTCCAGCTAAGTTTGCAACGTGCTATATGTGCAATAAGCGCGGACATTATAAGAAAATGTGTCCAGAAAGATTGGCAGGTACCAGGAATATTCATGAGGTGTGTAATGAGGCCGATCAAGAACGACTTTTCTACCTATCGTCAATCAGTGACCGTTTTCAGATTGCTAGCGTAAATAGCATATCTAAATGGTATGAGTCGTTAATTTTAGTTCCCTCTGGGATAAAACTTAATTTTAAGTTAGACACTGGCGCGGATTTCAATGTCATTTCATTAAAAACGTTTGAGTATTTAGGCTTTCATGTAAACGATGTAAAAATTAATAAAATTAACGCTCAATCTTACTGTGGTAACTTTATACCCACCTTAGGAACACATGACAGTACATGGTTATGTAGGAATAAAGCGTACACGCTTCAATTTGTTATTGCGCATATGGACTGTCAAAGTGTTTTAGAAAAATATGCATGTGAGGAACTCGTGTTGGTAAAACGTATTTGGTCATTGACGCTAAGCGGCTACGATGATTTATTTCAAGGTCTCGGCAAACTTCCAGGTAAATATAAAATTATTTTAGATAAAAATGTTCCCCCTTCTGTTTGCCCTGTCAGAAAAATAAATATTGATTGTTAAATACCTTAAACAGCATGATAGCAATGGGGGTGATTAAGAAAGTTACGCATCCTACTCCGTGGGTAAATGCGATTGTATTGGCCCCTAAGAAAGATGGTGAGTTACGGGTTTGTCTTGACCCGCGACCATTGAATCGTGCTATCCGTCGTGCGCACTACCCACTTCCTACGTTGACAGAAATGGCTACAAAGTTAGTTGGTGCGCGTTTCTTTAGCAAACTTGATGCTAGATCTGGTTTTTGGATGGTCGAACTCGATGATGAGAGTGCTGACTTGTGCACGTTTGGAACTCCGTTTGGTAGGTACCAATTTTTAAGACTACCTTTTGGAATTAATTCCGCTTCTGAGGTTTTTCATTGCAAAGTGCGTCAATTTTTGGAGGATTTGGAAGGGGTAGATTCATTAATTGATGACGTCATTGTGTGGGCATCTACGAAGGAGGAGCATGATAGACGTCTTAAGTGTTTGCTGGATAGAGCTCGAAAGGTAGGTATTAAGTTCAATAAGGAGAAATGTCAATTTTGTGTTGAAAAAGTGACATATTTAGGTCATACGTTCAGCGCAAAGGGTATGCACGTTGACAAAAATAAGGTTAAGGCCATAATAAACATGCCTGTTCCAGTTGATAGAGTTGAATTGGAAAGGTTAATGGGTATGGTGAATTATCTTTCTAAGTTTATTCCGCGTTATTCAGAGATAGTTAGCCCGTTGAGATCTTTACTCAAGAAAGATGTTGAGTGGATATGGGACGCGACACACGATGAGGTAGTGTCGCAGTTAAAGAAGGCGTTGTGCAGTGCACCTGTACTGACATTTTATTCTGGTAATAAACCTATCCTCATATCTGTAGATGCAAGTTCAACGGCGCTGGGAGCTGTTTTACTCCAAGAGGGCCGTCCAGTAGAATTTGCGTCTCTTACTCTGACAGATACGCAGAAAAGGTATGCTCAAATTGAAAAGGAAATGCTCGCCATAGTTTTTGCTTTAGAACGGTTTCATCAGTACGTCTATGGAAGGAGTGACGTTGTTTTAGAAACAGATCATAAACCTTTAGAGTCACTGTTTAAAAAATCGTTAGATATGGTTCCAGCTCGTCTGCAAAGAATGATGCTTAGAGTTCAGGGGTATGACTTCCAGGTTGTTTATAAACCTGGAAAATACATGTTTATCGCAGACACTTTATCTCGAGCTGCTTTGCCGGAGCTCATGTCTGATAGTGTATCTAAAGATGTAGAGGAGCAGTCGTGTTTTTTGTTGGCTAACGTTCGATTTAGTAACTGCAGGTTACAAAGTGTAAAAGAAGCTACGATCCTTGATTCTGAATGTCAGATACTTGTGGAATATATAAAAAATGGTTGGCCAACTAACAAGAGCCAAGCTGACGTCAGGGTTCATTCGCTTTGGACACATAGAGAAACACTAGAATATTTAGGTGGGGTTATTTTTAAAGATAATCTTGTTTACATTCCAAGGCAACTTCGAAGTGAAATGATATCTCGTGTTCATGAAGGACATTTGGGCATTGAGTGCTGTAAACGTCGTGCCCGTGACGTAATGTTCTGGTGCGGTATGTCACGCGACGTGGAGCGCGCCGTGCGCCGATGCCGCGTGTGTGCCGAGCACGCCGCCGCGAACCCATGATTCCACATAACGTTCCAAATTTGCCTTGGTTGAAGGTGGCCTCTGATGTATTTAAGTTTGGTAATAGTAGTTTATGAAACTGTTGCATAATAGGGGTTATTAAAACACGAGTGTGAGTTTAAAAACCGAGCCGTAGGCGAGGTTTTTAATAGTATCACACGAGTGTTTTAATACCTAATTATGTCAGTTTCATACACTATTTTATCTACACTCATACAATTTTAAATAAAATACCAAAGTCAAAATCTTAGTAACATTGTCGTTGTTTTTCTTGATTTCTCTGGTAAAAGATTGTTCGTCATTTACGTTGCTGCATCCAGAAATTCAGGCGGGGTCATATTCTCCTCAGTTCAGTATCACTGCTGTAGTCAGATATTTTTGCCCAGAATAAAACTTTCGACATACAAAACCATAATAATAACGTAAACAATAACAATAAATTTACAAGTAACGATGTCCATATCCAGTAGGCCAGGCGCGCGGCCGCGCACGCGCGCTGGTGCGCGCCTACACAGATAATAAAATATAGTCTGGCGACAACATTATAATCGGAACTAATTTTCTATCCTTGTCAGGATTCCGTCAATCTCTGTTTTATCATACAAAAAATATGCCTGTAAACACTTAAATATAATTAAAAGCAATATGACAATCAAAAGTTCTGCCAAAAACGCGATTTTAAACGATAAAAATTTTCAATGTATGACAAGTGGCGCCACCCTGAATTTTGTGTACTCATTGGTGCCAAACTGTACGACTGCTAAAAAAAAGGTTTGAAAACTCCTTGGTTAGGTCGAAGTGGCATTAAAAACTCCTTAGTTAGGCTGAAGTGTGCGGTTATGGAAAAAAAATTAAATTACCGCATTGTTTTGTTCAGCAAACTGTATCGTAATGAAACTTTTTAAATTCATTACAGGTGCATGTGCGTAAAGTATGTCATTATGACATTACTTTCGAGTTCATAATTCGAATTTTACGATACGAGTGTAGATAAAAAATATTATCTTGTATTAGTAGATTATTTTTCAAATTTTATAGAAGTATGTTTTTTGAGTAGCATTACTTCTAATGCTGTTATAAGTGCAATTAAAGAACAATTTGCGCGGCATGGTATTCCAGATGAGTTGGTTACTGATAATGGGCCAGCGTATTCGTCAAGGGAATTTCTGAGTTTTAGCAAAGAGTGGGAATTTTTACACACAACCAGCTCTCCTAATTATGCTCAGTCGAATGGGCTAAGTGAAAGGGCGGTAAGGACGATAAAAAATATTTTAAAGAAGTCTTCTTCTACTGGTACAGATTTTCATTTAGGTTTACTTAATTTACGAGCTACGCCCAGAGGTGATATAAGCTCACCGTCGCAGTTGCTGATGGGTCGCAGATTGAACACGCGATTGCCAGTTCATTCAGATAGGTTAAGGCCAGAACGTGATAACAATAGGGATTACTCAAACATTGTTCGAAATCGAATCTCTAATAAATTTTACTACGATTTGCATACACGTCCAATGTCCGAGCTGAAACCCGGGGATAAGGTCATAGTGAAAGATACTTCAGGCAATCGTAACATGAGTGTGCACTCCAAGGCGCGACAACCGCGGTCTTATTTCGTCTCAGACGCAGGTGGTAAGCTTTTTAGGCGTAATAGGCGGCATTTGCGACAGGTCCACTCGGAACTTAGTGAACCGGTAGGCATGCAATCCTCCAGTTCCCAGGAAGGAAGGGAGAGGAGTGATGTTGGTTCTGGACCTAGAGGCCCTAGTGGGTCAGATGGAGTGCACGCAGACGGTCCGCCAGTCGATCAGCATCAGGCTGGTAGACTGGGACGGACTCAGAGAGCAGCGGCTCAGAGGGCACGGGACCTGATTGGTTTTATCTATAAATAATTCACATGTATGTTAGTAATTTTATTGTTAACTAGTTCAAGTTTTGGTTATTGTGATTTGTTTAAGTTCTTTTTATTGTTTTTATAAGAAAGAGATGTAGTATTATTTAATTGATAGCGACAGATGTGCGTCCTCCTTGGTAAATAAAGACACTTGATGATCAACCATGGCGTCTATCATTACAGGTCCCATAGTAAAAGTTGTTCATACTGATGAGTACAATGACCTATTAAGAGGTTTTGAGTTATTTCAATAACACGTTGTATATAGAAAAACTGCCGTTAGCATATCGGTCAATCCTTTTAAGTACCTACTGCAGGACTACACACATACTTCCATTGCTCCATTTCACAGTGCAGCAAAAGTATTTCAATACAGAGAACATTCACATTTCAACCATTGTTGCTTGCGTAGTCCAGTTCATAAACAAAGTTTAGCATAGTCCTATCGAACAAACAAATTGAATGCCAGGATAAAACGTAAACTAACAGCAACTTTCAAACTAAAACTGTTACGTTTATCGAGCTACGGTCTATGGGTTTATTGTATCAAGGTATCGTAGCAAATGGGTTGAAGTTATAAGGCCTCACTGATAAAGCGTCGCACTGGTGCCGATTCTGACTGCCTCGTTGGTCTACTAGTGGTTGCAAGCGCGACTGCTGAGCGTGAGGTCCTGGGTTCGATTCCCGGGTCGGGCAAAGTGTTATTGGGTTTTTTTCATTAGGAAATTCTCAGTAGCAGCCCGGAGTCTGGATTTGTTGACCCCTATTACATGGGACTTACAACATAACTGGCGAAATGTGGGTGTACTATACACCTCTGCCTACCCCTTCGGGGAAATACAGGCGTGATGTTATGTTATGTTATGTGTTATGTTGGTGCCGATTCTCTTGTTCACGAACTATGGAACTTATTTTAAACCTGTTTTAAACTATCGCTCTCTTTTACTAATAGGAGATACAAGAAAGGGATGGCAACAATTTTAGGGCTGTCAAATAAGTCAGTATTAAAATTTCCATACAAGTTTAGTCGTGACCTTGGTACAGTCGACTGCATGACAGTGGTAACACTTCAATTCAAAAACCGCCCTTACTTCTTACGAAATAAAGTTGCTGCTCATGTCAAAGTGTTACCACCGACGTGCGGTCGACCGTACGTGCCGACTAAAATATAAAGAAATTCAACAGGTAATCTAATTTGACACCATGAAAATTGTTGCAATCCCTTTCTTGTATCTACTATTAGTAAAAGACAGCGATAGTTTAAAATAAGTTTAGTTAGTGAACAAGAGAATCAGCACCATTATCTGCAATCATAGGATTAAGTAGGTTTTTTAGGATAGCTAAACGAGCTAAAGGTCCACCTGATGTTAAGAGGTTACCTTTGTCCATAACAACTGCAATACCACCTACGCTGTTGCCTAAATGGTACTGCAAGTCGCATCCGCCAAACTGAGACATGAAGATGGAAAGTCTCATATGATTGTAATGTCACCGGCACCCGTATCACACAGCAATGCAAGCATCACGTCTAGTCAGTGGCGTGCATTGGTTTTCGGACTAGGTAGGCAGTGACTGACGCACAATTGAAGATTATGTATGGTAAAAAAGTGTAAGTATATATGGTCAGTAAACAAGTAAAAATAAATTTCTTACCCACTTCTTTTCATTTTTTTGATACTTCTCAAGGGGAAATTTTTTCTATAAGTAGTTGTGATTTTTATACCACCACAAATATCTCAAAAATGAATGATATATATTGATGCACTGCGTAATGCATCAGACATGTCATTTAATGGATATCTGTAGTGGCTTTTAGAAAAGCCGTTTTTTCTTGTTTTTATCTCACTTCCCGCGTGTTTAAGGTGTTAACGAAAAAAATAAATTGCTGTTTTGTGGAATGTGCTGAAAGATTGTCTTTGTTTAAGGTATTTGAGACTTTTCATCTTTATGTCTCAGTTTGGCGAACCGACTTGTGGTAACATAACAACATAACAAATACATTTTCATTTAATATTATTCATTTGTAAATAAGATCAACACGTCTGTCTTTTTGCAGATAAATATCTAAAATGTCTTTATAAAAATTTCCAGATCGTTTCAAGCTTAATAAAATCCCCTTTTCTATTGAAATTAATGATAGGTCAGTAAGACGCTTCTGTCCTTGTGTATTACGTAAATATGTATGGATGCGTTTTAAACATGAAAAAGATCGTTCGGCAGATGAACTAGTAACTGGTATTGTGACTATTAATTTAGCTAAACGAGTGACTTCAGGAAAAAGTAAGGACATGTTATTATTGGACAAATGATCTATTGTTTGCAAAGGATTTAATTCACTGAAATCGTGACTTCTGTATAAACATTTAAGTTCGCTACGCAAACGATCAAAATTAAAATTAAATGAGCTGTAGCGTTCTTTGAAATCATTAAACGCTAGGTCGGGAAAATCTGTGGAGTATTTTGAGTAATTTTCCTTGGAAAGCAGCTGAAAAAAGGTAAGACTTTTGATATTGCTATATCTATTGCGTGACTCCATTAGGATGTTATCAATAATACTTCTGAAAATGCGCCTGTAATGAGTTTTCATATCAAGAATATTGCGTTTGCTTTTGGGTGGGCCGCACTTTCTTTTGGCATATTCAAATATGCTATTAAAATCGTTAACAAAGTAGTCGAGAAAACTTTCAAAATCATTTATTTGTCTCACGCAAGAGTTTATGTCACAAGTTTGATTTTGTAGAGAATTGTATAGTAAATCAGTTCTTTCAAAAATTTCGCTGAAAACATTTAATAAAAAAATAAATTCAAAGTCTTTTAGAGTGGCTAAAAATGTAGTGGCTTGAGCCGAAGTATCCCCATCCCAGGATTCGGAATCATTTACAATATTATCAAAAACTTGCACTAAATGATCAGCTTCATGTGAAATAACATTGACTGTTCGAGAATTGTACGTCCAGCGAGTGGGAGCAGCGCGAGGAATTTTTTTTGCGTCAGTGTACTCATTGTAAAAAGCTAATCTTTTCGTACTATTATTAAAAAAGTTACTCAACGACTTTATAAGACTAAAAAATCGTTTAGTTTCACTAATCCTCTCACAAGATTTCGACAGAACTAAATTTAGAATGTGAGCAGAGCACCAGACATATAATGCGTGTGGACATTGATTTCGAACAAGCCCTTGAACTCCGTTATCACCAGACATCACATTAGCTCCATCATATGTTTGGGCAACTAATTTGGAAGTACAATTGTAATTATTTAATGTATCTAAAACTATGTTACTAAGAACCTGAGCTGATCGGTCGGAACTAACATCTACGAAACCAATAAATCTGTCCACTATGTCATTATTATCAAAATAACGTAAAATTAAAACAAGTTGCTCTTTCCCGCTAATATCTGGAGTTTCATCAATCATGACAGCTATAAAATCTGTTTTACTAATTTGAATCTTGATATTTCGCAAAACAAGAGTTGAAATTGACGAAATCAGGTCGTTTTGTGTTATATTTGAAAGCCCAGTAAAAACATTAGAAGAAGTTTGAAGATGATTTTCAAGAACACCGTCATATTTGGCCAACAATTCGACAGTTTCAACGAAATTACCTTTATTGAAAGACAATTCCTTTTCATCATGAGCTCTAAAAGACAGTTCCTGTTTTCCCAAGAAGCAAGTAACGTCAATTAACCGGTAAAAAATATTTCTATTACGGTCGACTTTTGCGTTATGACGTTCAATGTCACCTTTTAATTGTGCGCTTAAGCCCATTTCTATACGATTCTGACCAAAATAAATCATGGCCATACACGCTTGAATCTGCCTCTCAGATTGGTCATGCTTTTTGGCTAGACTTATGAAATTGTTTAGGTCAACGTATCCCGTATCATTCCATACACATTTCGTAGCAGAAAACAAGAGACAAGGATAACAGAATAACATATTTGAATGACGGCACCCAGTTAGCCAGGTGAAATTATCATAATATTTCGAGTTAAAATATCTAAGATTGTTGGCTTTTTTTTGTGTTAAAGACAGACTTGGTATTGGTCTATTGAATGTTAGTATTTTTTGTTTGTCAATAAATGAAAACTGACTAAAAGGGTATATGCGTAATTTCTCTAGACATATTGAGTTTTCACCACAAGCCGAGCACAGTAATTTATCCATTTTTACAGCAATTTCTTCTTATAAACACTTTGCAACTCACTTTAAAACCAATTATTACCCGATTGACACGCACTTGTTGTATTAGAGATAAAACAAGACTGCAAAATGTCAATTAGAGTTGGGCGTTATTTATTTAACGTTATCGGTTTGAGAAAATGCTTATGAGGATGACAATCGAATATTTTATTTCTTGGACAAAATGTAACAATTATTTTACGTAACTACAAAGTTACACAATAGATTTTCGGTGCACGAAAACAATAGATTTTCTACACTCATAAACGTCGATAACTCATTCAACACAACAGTTCACTTGAGTTCACTACACGCAACAAGTTCAAACAAGTGTGACAACAACGCACTTTAACTTATCTCTTTTAAAAAGCAGGTTTAAACTTGTTTGTCTCGGAGAATGGTTGGCAAGTGACTCGAGTGGTGGGCGAGTGACTCGAGTCCGAGTGAACTCGAGTCGACATTTTTTTCACTCGAGTACGTTTTTTTACGATGTCACTCGAGTAAAATTGGACTCGAGTCGCATCACTGGTTCAGTTATGTCACCGACGACGTTTTAAGTGCAGGTGATGCTTGATAAGACGACTAAATTGCGAAATGTCAAATCTTAGTGGTTTACGCATAGCCATATCGTGATTCATTTTTTTGTCGTATGACTTCGGGTATTAGCCTAAAGTAGTGTGTGTGTATAATAGTGTATATGGTTACCAAAAGGGTTTGATTGTGTGTGTGAACGTGACAGGCAATCGTGCGAACGCACAGTATGATGTTTTGCACATTGAGGTACGTTTTGCATTGAATTCATACATTATTATTGAGTACATATGTTAATTGTTTTTTTTTTAATACGCTGATTAATTGATTTAGTAATAGTTAATATTAAATTCTAACGAGGTAGGCATTGCTTATTTGCCTATATGGAATGCACGCCACTGCGTCTAGTTAAGTTTTAAGTCAAGTTTTTAATAAACTCTCAACTCCAGCTTAACCTTTTACAAGAATACTAACATCACTATCATCCCCACCCCCCATCGCCAGACATTTTTATGTGAAGGTCTAGACATCGTGATATTAAAAGGACGAACTCTCACGTAATATTATTTACATAGATTTCTTCTTGCTCTGACAGGTCGCCGTACCCATCTCAAATCTCACCTCTAAAACGAAATAATTTCGCCTCAGATTTTGAAAATAAATCCAGCACGCGTAGCATGAACACTGTAGACAAGAGATATGTCTACGGAATAATAGACTAAATGACATTGTATAGTACTTTAACTGTCATTTTGTCTACTCTTTCGTAGACATAGCCCTTGTCTACAGTGGTCATGCTACGCGTGCAGGACAATAAAGAAAGAAAGAAAGAATCATTTATTTGCGTAGAATACAGGTGGTACCAGATATAAAAATTGGTGGTTTAGGAACAGTGCTATATTCTGCTTGTTTTAAGCATACAAAAATCAAGTATAGATGAAACCAATTGAACTATTTTATTATTATTGTAAATTATTATTATTGTGCCCATTATTACACAGTATTATTAGAGTTCATAATTAAACTTACATTATTATTTTATTATTATACATGCACAATGCGTGGGTCTAGACTGGGTTCATATTAAAAAAATACTAGAATCAGCTATGCTTCATTTATTAGATAGCATTAGCATTAGACAAATAGCTAACAAGGGCATGCATATCTTTTGATCCACTTTTCCATGCAGTGTCAGCTTAAAAGTTGATCTACCAGGTTCATAGACTAGGCATGGGTAACTCCGTACACATCTATATCTTCGGATATATGTATATCCCAAAGCGGATATGTATCACTCCTTCACTTTCAAAAAAATTCAAATATCCTATATCCGAGTAACTCCGACGCCCGACACATTGACGACAACGATATGGAACGAAAAACTAAGTTAAGAAATAATCATTATAATAAAACAAGTTTAACCGGATTACATCGCGAAAACCTAAGAAATTATTAAGATAATCATTGTACTTGATTTACATAATAATACATACTTGATTTTTAAATACGCCTTTTAAAAAAATGTGATATACAGTCTTAAAGATAATCAATTATTATGTTAATGTGTCACTTAATCGTTCCGCGGATCTATCAAATCGGCTACATTATATCCAGCCTCACTCCAGTCACCCCGGCGGATTTATTTAGTAGCCGGAGTTATTAATCTCAGACATCGCATGCAACGTAAAGTTACTTCAGTCCAGGATATATTAAGCGGATATGGATATGCTAATCGGACATTATATCTTTACTTGGAATGATATATAACATAGAAGTTTTTAAACTTTCACGAATTTCACTCATATTGAACTATGTCTTGTCTTTTTTGATTTTATTGTGCGCGACAAGTCCCGTAAACATAGTTCAATATGATATATAACATATCCGATATTTTACCGGATATAGTAAGCCCATGTCTATCATAGACACATTAAATTGTCTCCAAACTCAGCTATAAGCAGTAAAATTTGCCTTTCAGGTTATTTTTCTCTAATGTACTATAATAAATGAAGTTTATAGTAGATGCAATCATTATATCAAGCACACAAAGCCTTTACTTCTCTAGTTCAACTTTGCTAAGTGCTTTGCGAACTGCAATATTAAAAGGCTGTAGTCTGTCTATACTGGGCGTCAGGGAAACGCTTCCGAAAACGTAGATAGGTGATAGTGCTGGTGATTACTGATACGAAACCACAAGAAAAAATGCGATTCTTTTTTAAGGTTTTTTTCAAAAAAAATAGCATTTTTCATACATAACCAGCTTTGGGCAGTTAAGATTTGCAAAAAAACCCCATTTATTTACTAATTTTTTTAAAGTTCGCAATGTAATTCAAATAAAATATCAGCTGGCGCTAGGGGTGAACGACATCCGCTCGCATACGCAGTCCGTGTCGTAGCGAGCGTAGGTAGGTTAGGTACGCGTGGCATTGATCCCGAGTTTTGTACGCTTTACATTGCGGGTTTGCAAAATACCAAATCACTAAAACAATGAGTATACGGCTAATGGTTATTGGTATTCAATTGTGTTTAGGTAGTATAATAATAGCTTTTTAGTTTCGGGAGCGTTTCCCTGACACCCAGTATTGAAAGCCCTTTTTCACGTACACAGCTTGCTGAAAATCTTTGCGAAGTTCACACACGTACTTTGCTACCTTTGCGAAGTTCACACACGTACTTTGCTACCGCAGGGTAGGATTCCTTCATGTGTGAGATGCCCTAAATTACATCACCTTGCTGGATGCAGACAAAGGTTATTATACTTTTATGAGTGTCAATATCTTAAGTGTGGCCCGTTCTCTAGACCTCTGTTCGAGTCTAGACATAGTTTTGACGTCATGAGGCTATCTATAACATTATTTACACTAGTAATGGAGTAATACAGTGACGTAATTAAGTTATTATGTGAAGCAGTCTCGTTTCCATATGTACTAGTAGTAGGCACTAATTTGCTTACGATGCACACTTTTTAAAGATGAAAAATTGGATTACAATTTTATAATCTGAAATGAAACTATCTCTGGCAACCCTGCCACTGTTTACATCTCACTCTCTGTAACATTTTTATTATATTTTATATCTCGGGAAAAACCTAGTATATTGCAACGAAACAATACACAAAGTGAAGTTCGACAGTAAAGGAAGCTGCACTGCTGTTATCCAAGACGAATCGAGTTGTAATCAAGATAAACAGACGAAGCTAAGTTGACATTTTTCTACCCGTTTTTTCTTCGAAAATCATATACACTCAAATTTATATCAAAAGGTCTGTGATATCAAAAGTACCCTCGGACGACGCAAGTTATATCAAATTCAACTGACAGCTGTCATTATCATTTTGATAGCAGGTCTTGTCACTGTCAAACTCAACTGACAACGTCAATTATCACTTTGACAAGAAGCCAGGGTTGCCACTGTTCGGAAATTTGCCCATTCTTGGGCATTTCTTGAATAATGAGCATCTGTGGTAAATGTGATAAACAGATAAAGGCCGGAAATATCAAAAGCTGTTCATCGTGTAATACCACATTTCATTATCAATGTCTGGGAGTGTCTACCGCAAACTTTGCGAAAGAATCTAAGAGTCATAAAGCTTCATGGAGATGTGAAGAGTGCAAGTTAGCCAACAAACGCGGTGCAGGCTCGACTACCAATCTTTCCCGAGTGAGTTCAGCACTCAGTCCAGCCTCTCCCATGGTAGGTAGTTTGGAAGACCTAAAGCAGTATCTGGAAAAGCGATTTGAAGAATTCGTTAAGCAACACATTAATGAATTTAAGCGAGATTTTGCTGCACAAAAATCAGACAACCACACTAAGATACTAGAGCTTACCGAAAACTTCAACTTGATGTCAGCTAAATACGACCTACTGAAGGAAGATTTCGACATAAAATCCAAGATGATAGTGGTTTTGCAGGAGGAAAATGGGACGTTGCACTCTCAAGTCGGCGATCTAAGCTCCCAAGTAGAAGACCTGAACGCTAGACTGAATCAATTCGAACAACAGTCACGAGATTCCAACCTGGAAATCCAGTGCGTACCTGAGCTTTCGTCAGAAAATCTCAAGAAAGTAGTGTATCAGCTTGCTACTACCGTGGGATACAACCTGGCCGAACACCAACTAGTCAATTATCATCGCGTAGCAAAGCTCAATAAAGAATCGAACCGGCCGCGATCTATAGTGGTCAAACTCTCTAGCCCCTTAGTCCGAGATTCCTTCATTGCTGCAGCGAAAACTTTTAATAAAACCCACCAAGGCGACAAATTAAACACATCTCATTTGGGGATTAATAAGAGCGACAAAAAACCAATCTTTGTGTGCGAACATCTTACACCAGTCGGCAAGCAACTACACGCAGCAGCTCGGAGGGTGGCCAGGGAGAAGAAGTTTGACTTTGTGTGGGTGCGTAACGGCAAAATTTTTATGCGCAAGAACGTTAATTCAAAAAGCTTTGTTGTAAAAAATATGGACCTTATAGATTCTCTTTAAATAAGTTATGGCGTCATCGACAAACATCATTGCCGCGTGTAATCTTAATATTGTATACCAAAATGTTAGAGGTCTTAAGACCAAAACCGAAATTATATTGACCAATGCATTGAAACAAAAGGCTGACATTATATTATTGACAGAGACGTGGCTTAATGACTCAGTTTACGATCATGAAATTTTGGATGCTAGGTACACAATTTTTAGGCGGGACCGTGTTTCTACCAACAGTGAAAAACAGGAAGGCGGAGGAGTCTTGATAGCAGTTTTAAAGAAACATGATTCGAGTCGCAAGCTTAATTGGGAGACAGTACATGAAGACCTATGGGTTGTCATTAAATTCAAACAGGGTGGTTCAACGAGACGCTTGTGCATTTGTTCTTTGTACAACCCCCCACCCGTTTCATATAATCGCCTCAAAGATATTTCAGCAAATATAACTAACATAGTCCAACATAAAATGCCTCATAACTCTTTACTACTCCTGGCAGGTGATTTTAATCTACCAAAGTTGACATGGCACTTGGATACTAATTCCAATTCCTTTCTGCCAGCATGCGGGAGCACTCCATCTGAAAACCTTTTTATTGACACCCTTTCATTTAACAACCTACATCAAATCAACTCTATTACCAACCATGAGGGGCGGATGCTTGACCTAGTATTGTCGAATACTACCCATATTTTTTCCGTACATAATTGTAACAACCCACTCGTAAACATAGATAAACGTCATCCTGCATTAAACATCACACTGAGGATTAAGCCCCAAAAAAAGATTAAATGCAATAGATCTCCTTCCCAAAATTTTTTAAAAGCTAACTATACCGACATTAAAGAGGATCTGGGAAGTATAGACTGGAGTGACCATCTCAAAGACAGTCATTCAGTAGACGAAATTGTGGACCATTTTTATAATTTAATTAATACCATAATACAAAAGCACACGCCGTTAACCACAAAAAGAAGTGATGTTTATCCCTGTTGGTTTAGTCGGTCATTAATACGCAACTTAAATGAAAAGGCCAAGTTTCATGGCCGTTATAAAAAATACGGCAACCCCAGGGATCAAATTACCTACAAGTTGCTGCGATGTCGTTGTGACAAAATGATAACAGAGTGTCTCTCCCAATTTAAATCTGACGCCAAAACACAAATAAAAAAAAACCCGAAACATTTTTGGACATTCATCAAGTCTTTTAGATCAAACAGCAACGAAATCCCGGATGAAATGTTTCTCGACACCCAAAGTGCTCAAGGTGGTCAGCAGATCAGCAACTTGTTCTCAAAGTATTTCCACTCCGTATATAGGAATAACTCAAACCTGATCCCTTCAATAATTGGTCCACACAATTGCCATACGTCTATTTGCTGTTGTTCATTAACCAAATCACATATTTTAAAGTCTCTCCAAAACATTGACACAAACAAAGGCCCTGGACCAGACACCATACCACCGACTTTCCTAAAAAATTGTGCCACTGAACTTGTCACGCCATTACACATCATCTTTAATAAGTCCTTAACACATGGTGTGTTTCCTACAAAATGGAAAACTGCCCATATTACACCAATCCACAAAAAAGGTGACCAGAGTGACATATCGAACTACAGGCCTATATCTATTTTATCTGCCATGGGGAAGCTGTTTGAGTCAATGGTACAGAAAATCTTATTCTTCCATGTTAAACCTCTAATTAACTCCCAACAACACGGTTTTCTTCCCGGTAGATCAACCACGTCGAACTTACTTGGTTATATCAACGATATAATCGAAGCCTTGGAAAATAAAACTGAGGTTCACGCAATATATACAGACTTCTCCAAGGCGTTTGACATCGTTGACCATAGCATCCTGATTCAGAAACTTGATCACGCGGGCATATGCGGCACATTGCTAAGATGGTGTGAATCATATCTCCGAAATCGTTCGCAGCTTGTTACTGTTCGCGGTTTTAAGTCTCCAATGACTATGGTTCCCTCCGGCGTACCTCAAGGTTCGCATCTCGGGCCTCTCTTTTTTCTCCTATTTATAAACGACCTTAGTCTCGCCATAACCTCCAATTTTAAAATGTACGCTGACGATTTAAAAATATATAGAGTAATTAGCACCAATACAGATAATATATCCCTACAAAACGACATCGACACCTTATGTCTCTGGTGTCACAGAAATGGAATGACGCTAAATTCGTCAAAATGTTTTCACATGAAATTTTCCCGAAAAAGAAACCCAATCGACACTGTATACCTACTAAATGATACGCCATTAAACGAAGTCAAAAGCACACGTGATTTGGGAGTTATTGTGGACCAAAAATTAGATTTCCGTGAACATATCGACCATATTACTAAAAAGGGAGCCAGATTAGCGGGCTTTGTTTCCAGGCAAACTAAGACTTTTAAAGACCCTGAAATTCCCATTATCCTCTTTAACTGTTATGTTCGTAGCTTATTGGAGTATTGCAGCCCAATTTGGAGTCCATCTAATGCGATCCATGCAGCCAGAATCGAAAGACTTCAGAAGAGATTTTTATACCACCTTACCTACGCCAACCATCTCTGCCGCAAACTAACCACCTACGATTCTAGGCTTGGACATTACAAAATGTTCCCACTTGCCCATAGACGTAAGATAGCTGATGTCGTCTTTCTCTATAAGATCTTGCATGGGAAAGTAGATAGTCCCGATATACTAGAAAAGTTAATGATAAGCGTACCCCGAGCTGGAAGCCGACTGCACAATCGCAAACTGTTTAGTCTACCGTTACGTCGTACTAACTATGGTCAACATTCGCCATTATATCGTATGTGCTCTGCTACTAACGATGTCTGTCAAGATCTGGATCCATTCAATGCATCGGTCAAAATAATAAAAAAATATTTCAACACCAAATTGTAATAATTTGCTTGTTCGTTTTGTGTTAATGTTTGTGCAGTGTTTGTTGCTTTGTTGTAATCCTGTGTTTTATTGTAACTTCCGTGTATTATTGTAATTATTTTGAGTGTGATATTCGTATGCATGTCGTGTTCGCACCTAGAAGGCCGTTCGACTACCATGATTTTCCGCACATGTTATTTATTAAATATAATGTCGTAACGTCCAGTTTGCGAACCTAATAAAAAAAAAAAAAAAAAAAAAAAAAAAAGAAACCGAACGCAACCTGACGCGCTCTGTGGAGCTGTCACCCAGAACTGTCATTTGTACTTTTTTGTGCGCGATGCGCATGCACGTTATTTTCTAAATACTAACATAATAGTGTTTAAGTGTACTTATTAGGTGTAAATATTATATATAATCACATACTCGTAGTGATATTTGTAAGGAAAATCAAAATCGATACAAAACACAGTATTAAAGAACTGAGAGAAGAGACCGGCGCGGCGGCGCCGGCGTCAGGGATGCTTGGGAGTGAGTGATAACAATTTCAATCATTATAAACATGATTACCTGTGTAGTGGTAGTGAATACGTTAATACGTAACAAAATAATACTGTGCGCTTATGTCTTAAGCTCAGCTAGTAGCGATTAATCAAGAAATTGGTAAATTCATCAAGCAAGTTCGAACTTGTTGGTAAAATAAGTAGCAGTTATTTGAGTGATTCTCGTGACTTTATTTGAGTGAGTGAGACAATACAGATTAACCATGCGCCCTTGAGCTCTCACGAGAGGTTAGCCGTGGCTGTGATACATCCTACATGTTCTCTTTACTCCGAGAGCTTCCACGAGAGGACAGCCAAAGGAGTGAATAGAGATTCACTATGCGCCCTTGAGCTATCACGAGAGGTTAGCCGTGGCCATGATACATACATTTTCCCTTTACTCCAAGAGCTTCCACGAGAGGTCAGCCAAAGGAGAGAATAGAGATTCACTATGCGCCCTTGAGCTATCACGAGAGGTTAGCCGTGGCCATGATACATACATTTCCCCTATACTCCAAGAGCTTCCACGAGAGGTCAGCCAAAGGAGAGAATAGAGATTCACTATGCGCCCTTGAGCTATCACGAGAGGTTAGCCGTGGCGATGATACATACATGTTCCCATTACTCCAAGAGCTTTCACGGGAGGTCAGCCAATGGAGAGAATAGATTCCATGCATCCTTGAGCTTTCACGAGAGGTTAGCCATGGCCATAACATGTGCATGTTCCCCATGTTCCTTGAACAGGATGTTAATAGGAGGGGCGGAAAAGACTGCTTTATGGGTCCTCGAGCTTTCATGAAATGTCAGCTGCAGCCTTCATAACATTTATATGCACATATAACAGACCTGCATGCTTCAACAAATCTACTTTTCCTTTAATTGTTTATTGTGTTTAAGGTAATTGTTATTAAACACACATACACAAGGACTTTACTTGACTTGTGAACTTATGATTTTGCTTTATATAAAGATAGCTACATCTACTTTTATTACCCAAGTAACTAAGTATAGAAAATAAGACCGATATTGTTACCATCGTATCATGTTGTATGTGATTATTCTGATTTCCTTTTTGATACCAATTGCGTGATTGGTTAGTTTAGATTAGGTATCTAATCTAAACTAATACTACACAACTTTCTTCTTTAAACATCTACTAGTACACACGGCTACATATCAAGCTGTACATTTCCATTATAAGCTGACCTCGCATTGTATAGGCTTTCCGTACAATGCAAGATCAACATAAACTGGAAATGTACAGCTTGATGTGTAGCCGTGCGTACATATGGAAACGAGACTGCTTCACATAATTACATAGATCGGACTAACTTACCAAGTGACGTCCGATTCTCGATTATGTGAAGCAGTCTCGTTTCCATCCAATTCCCGACCCGACCCAGTGTATCCTAGATTCAATATCCCTTATGAAAGTTGTGTCTACCTGTGTGACTTTGAAGTAAATGACAGTTCAGGGTGACAGCTCCACAGAGCGCGTCAGGTTGCGTTCGGTTTCATTTCAGATTATAAAATTGTAATCCAATTTTTCATCTTTAAAAAGTGTGCATCGTAAGCAAATTAGTGCCTACTACTAGTACATATGGAAACGAGACTGCTTCACATAATCGAGGATCGGACGTCACTTGGTAAGTTAGTCCGATCTATGTAATTAACTATATCAGTTTTAATCATCATCATTAATTTAAGAGCTAGGTTCTCGTCGGGGGAGTAATTTTCCATATTTCTCTGCCTGCCTTTTGAGTTCCTGGTAGGACATGACATCTATTTTTTTTCCTTTACTTTTTGCATAAAAGTTCTTTCCGGTCATACATACAGCGATCGTTACTAACTCATAATATATACAGAAACCATGTCCATGCGCACAATTTGATGCATGGGCAGGCACAAATGGCTCCATTCCGTACAGCTTAAGCACGCCCATGTGCGTGTCGGTGAACATTTGACGTGATGCTTGCGAGCACTTATAGATTGTTTTTGTGCTTCAACTTTGAGCGGAAATTTGGATGAAACTATCACTCTGTGTCTTATTACTCTAAGATTAGGAATAATTTTATCAGCTTTTCCAAATTTGTCATAAATTTCGCATAGCACCTGCAGCGAATTATTTAGCATGGGTAGGTAGGTAGTTTAATTTAACAGTACCATCTGTAAATTTTCTGTATAATACAACAAAATTTTGTTTAATGGTTGTGTTTTTTCCCTTGATTCAGGAACCTTCCATAATTGAAGCAACACTATGTAGGTAGTGGTAAACGTTGAACTAAAACAAACAACTAAGGATTATTGCATTTCCACGCGATTCAGGAACCCTCCGTGATTGAAGCAACACCATCACATCACCACATTTCACATAAAAGAAGAACCAATGAACACAGCTTGGTGGTTTTTTCACCAATCGAGTCAATTTGTTGGTTGTTTTAGTTCAGCGGTCCATCTAGTGATAACCGCTGAACTAAAACAACCAACAAATTGACTCGATTGGTGAAAAAACCACCAAGCTGTGTTCATTGGTTCTTCTTTTATGTGAAATGTGAAAGACTGGATTCTCTACTGCCTGTTATCAAGAGAATCTCACATTATAATTTGCTAGGTACCTACTAAAGTTGGATGCAAAAATAATAATAATTAAATCCAGTAATACCATCATTAGGTAGTTGAATAGCTTTTCATGTATTTCTAGATTCATGAAACTGATATTTTATCTTTTCTTAGATCTTTAAGACACTATAAGGTATCCTTAGCTTTCAGTGGGGTAGTACACAATGGTGCCGATTCTCTTGTCACAAAATTCTCTAAACTAGACTAAAAATCACCTAAATTTAGTTTAGTCCTGTCAAACGACGTTTTCTATTCTGAAATTCACTTTAAAACTAATTTTTGGTTTGACAGGACCAAAATTAGTTTAGTTATTCAACTTAGTAAAAATTGACATTTTGCTATTCTGTAATTGACGTTTTTCACCTAATATTAGAAATGTCAACCTAAATCCGACTATTTTTAGAAGGCATCAAAATACATGTCGACTATAATTAGTTATCAACAACTAAAATTGCAAAGCTTATTTTATTCATTTTTATAGTTTTTAGGTAGTTTAAAATAAATAATGGATGCCTACTATGTGGTTGCAGCTGTTGTAGATTCAGCAGAAAGGTAAATTGTTCATAGAAACATACAATTAAATTTATAATTTCGATAAGAAGAGGTACCTATATAATAAAGGATAAGAAGTACATAAATCCATACAATGGGAAAAAAAAATCTATGTGACATTCAATTCTATCATTTTATGCTAATATGTGTCCCTAAAAAGCCTGAATTCACAAATTTTCCCTCTTTTGGGGAGAAAGTCTCCAAGCACAGACCACAGACCAAGTAGAGATGCTACTCTCCAAGTTTGTAATCCTGCGTGGTACTTTTTAGCTTATATTCTAATTTATTCAACTTTTTTGAAAAATTTCGTGGCCTGGTTGCTAGAACTTTTTAACCACGTCTTTAAAAAGGGAAATTCCAGCTTTTTAAATTAAAGAAATAGTTTATTATTGTGATTGCCCATGGAATTTAAAGGTCCTTGCATTTTTTGCAAATAGCTCTGTTTCTCGTTGTTAAGATATACATATGATACGCTGCAATAATAACAATATATCTCCTTTGATAGGTACTCTTAGGCCCGTATTACAGAAGGTTCCTCAAGTACAGTTTTAACTCCAATCACCTGATCACTACTTAAGGATAGAATCGTTACATGAGTATCGGTCTTATTCCAGAACGGTAATTATTATAAACTTTAATTCAACAACATAACACACGAATTTGACCTGAATTAAAATAGAAATCTCTACTCAAGCGTAGTCTGGACCACACCAGAGTGATTGATTACAGATCAAATCTGTGATCAATAAATCTCTGCTTGAGGAACGTTCTAAAATCAAAGCTCAACTCAAAACTAGTTTTAAACAGTGATCAACGCTTGAGTATCGTTCTGTAATACGGGCCGTAGAAAATAATAACCTAGCTCTTTAATCTGATCACATTATTCCAATTTATATATTTTATTAAAAATGTACTTTATTTCGTGACATGATTTTTTCTTCTTAATTTTAATGATAAACTAATAATTCCAAATATAATTATTATTTAATTTCCTTCTGTTTTTGTGAACTTTCGGTCATTCCATTCACTCTTTAATAATTTTTTCAAGATGTACTGGTAACACCGCCAATTCAACTTAGATGCGTCAAACTCAATTATTAGATCTGTCAACAAGTTTTCTAAAATAAGAAAAAGATAAACACAGAATAAGTTTTATGATTTTCTAAACTAAAATTTGTAAATTTTAGTTATAGTTAGGTTTAGGTGGGTGTACAAGAGAATCGGCACCATTATCTTTCAGTATAAAATGCACAATAAGTAGGTATGAATACCTGCATTTACTTGATGTCCTTTATGATTCCATCCACTTTAGATGGACGGAAACACTAGATAATGAACTAGTGTTCCACAGGTCAACATGTTTCTAAGTTTAGAACAGGAATATATTATTAATATCCTATCATATTTAGGATTAGTAATAATACAATACCTACTAATTGGGAAGATATTCTAATCATCCGGTTTGTACCTGTAACATAGGTGGCCCGTAGCGGCCAATTGGATTTGTTTGTAATATTTCTTCCATTTAAATAAAGGATGTCTCATGAAGGATTTCTCCATTTGTATGTAACAATATGCTATTGTTATCTAAGATCTTATTAGTATCTTCAGGTATTGCCTCAACCTCATGTGAACTAATTCAGATATGTCTTCCACTGAAAGTGATAGATGTTCAGATGTTTCATGAATATGGACTGGCTCATTGGCCAAAAGAAAGAAAGTTGAAAGTTCTACTAGTTTTACTAGTAAAACTTTTCGTAAAAATATTCATAATAAGTGAATAAATAAAAGTTAAGTAAATAAGGAGTAGTAGATAGGTCTTCATAAATAAAAATATAAAAAAATTTGGGACATTTTACACATCACCCAGTCCCAAACTAAGCAGAGCTTGTACTATGGGTACTAGACAATGGATATAATACTTAAATACCTTTTTTTTTGTAAATACATACTTGTAATACATAAGCAACACCCAGATCAACACAAACACTCATGTTCATCACACAAATATTTCATATTTCATCAAGTTGATTTTTTTTTATTTTGACATAGTAATTTTTATCATAAAGATTCTGTCAGTAGATTAACATTTATGAAAACCATTTAACAAAATGATAACTAGTTTTGGAGAAAAAAAATGTTTTTTACTTTTTCGTTTTTTCTTTGGGATTTTGTAGACAATGTTTGGAATATTGTCACTTATGAGTATGTAAATAATAAAAATCAAGTTTAAATCCTTTAAATTCAAATAAAAAGTCAAAAAAAAACAAATAAATAAATGATTTTTTTGATTTAAAAAAAATCTGTCATAAACAAAAAAATCATGATTTTTATCAACCCTGGGCACGGGCATTATTATTTATGCAGGTCACATTCTCTAGGCCTAAAGTCTAGACGCAATCCTGCAAGACCTATTTCAGAAGTATTGACACTTCTGAAATAGGTCTGGTAAGGTAAATAACGTCAGGAGGAATACAGCTTGCCAAATAGTGGTTGGATTTTTTCCATATTTGGTATTTTATCATTATCATCGGTCAATTACTCATTGCTTCAGGCCTTAGTCCACCACGCTGGTCTAGTGCGGGTTGGCCGGCTACACAGACCAACGAACATTGTAACATTGGTTCAGGAGTGTGGATTTCCAAATGGTTTAAATGGTTTAATTTCCTCTCAATGTTTTCCTTCACCGTTAAAGCAAGTGATATAATAAAATTCTGATCCGCACATGAATTCGATCAGCCAGTCTTAGCATAAAGCATATTATTGCAAAGATATAGCCTATAGGGGTTGAACGCTTGCCTTTCATGTCGGAGGGTCTGAGTTCTATTTTTTATACAGATACATTATTTCTGCTATAGCTATTTGTTATGAGCACAAGAAAGAAGGATGCTACAGCATCTTTCTGACATAATCCTTAAGTCACCTTTTAACCGAAGGTAGCAGAGGTGGTATATTCTTGGCCCAGAAAATTCAAAGTAAAAGTAAGGCAAAGTATAGCTGATAAGAATCAAGCTATACTTCGAGTTGATGAGTCAAAGGATGTCCTTGTTAGTGACAAGTGGTACCATCACTTACTATATCCTTAGAGACAGCTGAGTGTTACAAATTACGTAACGCCTTACATTCATTATGTTGAAAATACTTGTAAGAAGCACAAGTGGCACAAAGAGACACAATATTTGGAATATTATCAGTTATGAGTATGTAAATATGTAATCTTCTTCTATCGTGTCGACATGAACTACTTAAAGATGATAGCTCATGCCGTGCCGTAGGAAAACGATTAGCCACTCAGCAGGTTGCTCTTTTAATGCGCAAAAATAATAAAGATATGCATATGTAATAAAGATCAAGTTTAAATCCTTAGAAGTAAAAAAAAAAGTGAAAATATCTAAAAAATCAGTCATAAACAAAAAAATCACGATTTTTATCGACCCTGATAATTTTATTTAAATTTATGTTTATTAATTTCATTCAAATCCTTACTTACACCAGCTATAAGTCATTTTTACTAACACATTAGATTTAATGCTGTCCGAATAAATAACGTTGAATTGAATTGATTGAATTGAAATTTCATTAAATCCATTCGAAAGATTCTCTATCAAAACGTTTTTTATTTTAATAAATTCATTCTCAACCTTGAACCTACCATCATACTCTACATAAAACATGAATCTGCACACCCCGGCCAGACGGTTGCGTCACGTATTGATTGGCATCAGGGGTGCGCCCCTCAGACGGCTGCCAGTCGACGACCCGCCTGTGAATGAATGAAGCCTTAAAACCGAGCGCCGACCCCTCGCTGGTGACCCCTGGCTGTAGGTCTCTGGATGCGTCAGTTAGGGCGCTATCAGTAATTTTTTTTTTTTTATTTTTTTTATTTATCTTTCTTATAACTACCATTACAGGATTTTTTTTTTTAACCCAAAGCGGCAGTGTACGGAATATAAACATGATAATGTATTAATTAAATTTTGTAACATAAAACAAATAATGCTGTTCTTGTGAATTCACTCAGAGAACAACAGAATAGGTCTTTAAACGCCCACTTCTACTCATAGCTGGGGAGACGCCCAGCTATGAGTAGAAGTGGGCGTTTAAACAAAAAGCGCTTAAAAAAGTCTAATTAAAAAAAAAGCGTATAAACACGCTTTGTGATTAAAGCAGATTTCGTTTAGACTTTTTCGTAAACCAAACTTATGCTTTCAATAGTACGATTGAAATGTAACCTTATTTCTATGAATATAAGACTCAATTTCAAAGTTGACTGGTGGTGGTTTGACACCGGCAGAATTAAATTTTATTCGTTTACGTAAAATTTGTTTAGAGAAAGCACTTTTTTATTTTGTTGATTATTTTCGTATCGTTTAAACATTTTAAACGTTTTTGACCTTGATTGATTTGCTTTTGCTTTGGCGCTTAGTTTATTTTTCGTCGTCAACGAGTGAATGCGTTTTTGAATGTTCTTCTTGGTAATTACGCGACGATTGTATTTTGTTTGTATAGTTTTTAGTGAACTTTGTAAATAGTTTAAATGTAAATAGAATAGTGTAATGTAGACAAATAAAAGTCAATTTTTTTAGAAGTGAAAAACGAAAAGCGGCAAAAGCGTAAAAAAATTCGTTGGCAGAAAAAAGCACTACGTATAAACACGCTTACGATTTTAAGTCGTTTTTCCCAACTTTAGCTATGAGGTTAAGAGTGCGGAATGCACGCGTCAGCGGCGCCTCCCTCAAAAGGTTAGTCCGACCGCGCGGCTCCACCAGCAGTTGTGGCTGCCTGTAGTTGTTTCTAGGTACCCTAATCGAGTACTTAGGTGTTTGGGAATTTAAATTATAAACTAGAAAACTAGGTTATTCAGTATTTCAAATAGATAACCGAAGTTTTGGCGGAAAAACGTACCGTTGCGTTGTTCATTTGTATTTTTTTTTAATGGTGGATCGAGTGTAGGCAAATAGACCAAATAGTACAAAGTGGAAAAACGTGACTTTTCATCTCCAAAATTCCATAGAAAAGCCTCCAGTAGTTTCCATTACTTTACTATAAATTAGGAATTAATAATATTTCAACTAAGAACTTAACTAAAAGGTCTTAGAAACCACGCCATAAAACTGTCACAAAAAAAAAATTCGTAACCAATCACGCTAGTTATTATGTAACTAAAGTGATTGATTGTCATTTTTTTTATAGGTAGGTACAGTCGACTGCACATCAGTGGTAACACTTGAATTAGAAAACCGCCCTTACTGCTTTCGAAATAAAGACGCTGTCAATATCAAACTGTTACCACTGACGTTCGGTTGACCGTACCATCCCCGTGGTCGAATGATGTAATGAACGTCAATCCCGCTTTACGATCATAAATCATTTATCTTTCTTTCTTTCCCACGAATAATGAAAACTTTTGTAACCACATCTAGAATAATTCTATCTTAGGCTCGTATTACAGAAGCTTCCTCAAGTACAGTTTAAACTCCAATCACCTGATTCGAGTTTAAACTGTACTTGAGGATAGAATCGTTACTTGAGTATCGGTCTTATTCCAGAACGGTAATTATAAACTTTAATTCAACAACAAAACACACGAATTTGACCTGAAATATAATAGAAATCTCTACTCAAGCGTAGTCTGGACCACGCTTGAGTGATTACAGATCAAATATCTGCCCAAATACCGAAACAGGTGACAATATAAAACGAAACTAAACTCAGCTGAACTGTGATCAACAAATCACTGCTTGAGGGACGTTCTAAAATCAAAGCTCAACTTGAAACTAGTTTTAAACAGAGATCAACGCTTGAGTATCCTTCTGGAATACGGGCCTTAGACTGTTGGCACCCTCGAATTATATAATGAATTATAGAATTTGTATTAAATATTTCTGCGTCACGAACAATTCCTTGGCGTCTAGAATATTGCGATTCGATTATAAATTCGTCACTTCAAACGTCCCCCCCTTCGCTTACGTCAAAATTATGGGTACAGTCTAACAAAGCAATTAGTATACAGGGTAGAGAGATATAAATTAAGTTTTCTCAGAAGATTATGGATGTTTTCGAGTGAAATATCATTTTAATAACGGACAAAGTTAAACAGTATTTATACAAAACACTAATCAAACCATTCTATAATAACTTCCTGAGAAATCTTCATCTATATCTGGCGACCCTGTATACTAATTGCTTTGTTAGACTGTACAACCTTTACATTAATGTCTGAGGAAATTTTAGTAGAATATTATTTTAGATTAGATGAAATAATAGGAAAATGTACGACGTCAACAAAATGTAAAAAGGAAAAACAGTTTTTATTTTTTAGATTGGCACATCACATGATGATTTTGATGGGATGGGATTCTTGACAAAACCAAAACACAGTGTTTTGTGACCCCGAAAAAGTGACATGCCCTTTTTATTCCAAATCATGACAGACTAACCTATGCCCGCGACTTCGCCCGCGTGTATGTCGTTTATCGCGCATCCCTCGGGAACTGCTCATCTTCCCGGGATAGAAAGTAGCCTATATGTTAATCCGGGCTATGTTCTATCTGTATGCCAAATTTTATTAACATGCATACAACAGTTTTTGCGTGAAAGAGTAACAAACATCCACGCATCCATATTTCCTGTGGTTCCTCACAAACACGTTTATAATATTAGTAAGAATAAGAACTAAGAAGTAGGATTTAACTTCTTAGGTTTTCGCGATCACTACACATTATAATAAAACAAGGTTTAACCGGATTAAGTAGGATTTAACTGTTTTAAAAGCGAGAGTAAAACTCCCGCTTCGCTACTGTACATCGATTCACACAAAAAAATTGAATGTTTCGAGATTTTCATTACCGAAAAAACGAAAAGAAAATGTATATTTTCTGAATTAAAATATCCATAACTTTTCCGTGGTCCAATTTAGGGGGTTCTTATTTTACACAAAATTGTATCATAATAGGTGTTATACATACGTCTTATCGAAACTTTTATATTTCTCTAATTCATGAAAATATTTTCTTTTCGATTTTTCGATACTGAAAATATCGAAACTTTGAATTTGTTTGTGTAAATACGATGTAAAGTAGCGAAGCGGAAGTTTTGCCTTCGCATTTGAAACGGTTAAATCTGTCATAATTTGGAATAAAAAGAAAATGTAACTTTTTCAGGGGTCACAAAACACTGCACAAAACTATGACGAATCAAAAATTAGCCTCCGGTTTCTGGAAGGCTGATCAATTTGATCGTATGTCAGCGCTCCTGTGATTGGTCAACAAAAATACTAACGACCAATCACAACACTTGACATGTAATTTGACAGCTGATTAATTAATTATTCCTTTTTTTTTTTTTTTTTTTTTTTATGATTTATAGATCTGCTCTTGACCACAATCTAGACAGCTTTGTCAGGATGTGGTCGACGATGGAGCGAGCAAACCTATTAGGTGCCGATTCACTCCAGCTTTAAAGGCGTTAGGGTTATAAGTGCCCGGAAATACAGATCAACTTTACCATGTAACCAAAAACCGAACCGGTATTTTTTTGGCCAAAAATATAATTCTGTAATTACACCAATTAATAATCCTGTTGATAAAGATAAAATCCTACAACAACAAACGTACACGTTATTTTTATTTTGATAAATTAATTAACAGCATTTTCTTTGACCATTATCTCTTAAAATATCCACTCTGCCTACTCCTATAGTAACGAGCTATATAATATTTAGCATGTGAAATACAGATTAACAGATATTTATTACTTCAGAGACAACAAGTAGGCAAACACACAAGACAAAAGTCTACAAATTATGATGATGAATGACCTACAAAACAAGAGTTCAATAACCTTAGATAAATAATACGACACACGGAATGACAATGCCTGCTTAGTTACACAACGACAAAAATCAAGGTCATAGAGAAAAATTACTGTAAAATTAATAATTATGTGAAATAAAGATTTATTTATTATAATTACATGTGTAGGAAATTAAGAGAAAGTCGTAACTTTAAATACAAGCTTTAAGTCAACAAATCTTGCAATTCTGTTCACCCTACCCTGCGCGTATTCGCGTGTTGTTGACAATAAACCAGTATTCTTTCTTTTTACTTTCCTACAATAGTTATAAACACACAGTAGGTTAAAAAACTATTTTTTTTTACTGAAAACTCCCGATATGGAAATTTTCAGTTCATTTTCATAGGTAATCGCTTATTTCAAGCACTATTTCCATAGGCAGCGTGGCCGAGCGGTCTAAGGCGCTGGTTTTAGGCACCAGTCCGAAAGGGCGTGGGTTCGAATCCCACCGCTGTCAAAACCTTTTTGCTATTTTTATTGTTGCTATGAAAATATTGCAACGTAGTTCAATAAAAAAAACTATACATGTTCATCTAACGAAGATCCACTATTTACCCGACTGCGCCAGAAGGAGGGTAATGTTTTTCGAGTGTATGTATGTATGTATGTATGTATGTATGTATGTATGTATGTATGTATGTATGTATGTATGTATGTATGTATGTATGTATGTATGTATGTATGTATGTATGTATGTATATTTCTTTGGCACGCCCTGCAACCTAAACGGCTTGATGGATTTTAACTTGTGAGGTGTCGTTAGATTCGTCTTAATTGTGAGAGTGACACTGGGTATATCAAAATTATAAAAATTAAAATGGCCGCTTTTTGCCGCCAAATTACAGCTTCAAAAAAAAATTTTTTCCCTCGAAACCTATCGAGTGGGGTATCAAAATAAAGGGTTTCATAAATGCTTTTCAAAAATATATACAACTTATATGTTTAAATGTAATTTAGGATGAGAAATGCTAAAAAACAACAAAATATTCAACGTTAAAAATTAATTTGACTTTTCAAAAAAAACATTAATAGTATGATAAATAAAACATGATGACAAAACTAAAAAATTTCAAATAAAAAAATTAATTAACAAAAACAAAAAACCCGACTGCGTGTAAAAATAACAGAAAAGATATAAACAAGACTTGTCAACACGCAGGCGGAGGCTACATAGGAACTATTATGTAATTCATGACCAAAAATATACGTAGCCTCCAACTGCGTGTTGACAAGTCTTGTTTATATCTTTTCTGTTATTTTTACACGCAGTCGGGTTTTTTGTTTTTGTTAATTAATTTTTTTTTATATTTCTAGTTCCGACCTTGAAGACGTTTGTAATAAATTCATACATATTATGATATTTCCGTGTGGTGTCGGACGTAAAGAATTGCACCACCCTATATCTTCTCATGGGTGTTGTAAAAGGCGACTAAGGGATTCACCAGAGGATGGGCAGCAGCGTTCTCTGAGTATTTAACTAACCAACTGCGATCGCCAACCCGCCTGCCAAGCGTGGCGATTATGGCATATCCCGCCAAGCTACTTGGGGGAGGCCAATGTCCAGCAGTGGACGTCTTTCGGCTGAAATGATGATGATGATATTTCTGTACCTATTAATATCGATTTCGAAATATTCATATCATAAGCTAGACAGGGCTTCCTTAACAGTGCGTCGCGACGCCCTGGGGCATCGCGAGGCGATCCACATAGATTGCCTGTCTCTAAAGAACAAACTAAGGCCCGTATTACAGAAGCTTCCTCAAGTACAGTTTAAACTCCAATCACCTGATCACTACTTAAGGATAGAATCGTTACTTGAGTATCGGTCTTATTCCAGAACAGTTATTATAAACTTTAATTCAACAACACAACACACGAATTTGACCTGAAATATAATAGAAATCTCTACTCAAGCGTAGTCTGGACCACACTTGAGTGATTACAGATCAAATCTCTGCCCAAATACCGAAACAGGTGACAATATAAAACAAAACTAAACTCAGCTGAACTGTGATCAACAAATCTCTGCTTGAGGGACGTTCTAAAATCAAAGCTCAACTCAAAACTAGTTTTAAACAGTGATCAACGCTTGAGTATCGTTCTGGAATACGGACCTAAGTACAGGTCGAAAATAAATGTAGAGAAAGAGATGAGAGTGGCAATATCCAACCATGAGCCCCGTTTTGAGAAGCTATGATCAGAAAAGCAAGCACATCCTTCTCATTAGAAGCCAGCCAAGAAAGTAAAATAAATATCTCTTATTTATTTGTAAGGTTTCAATATTTTGTTTTTGCTCGTAGTTTCTAATAAAAATTATAAAAAATGT
This sequence comes from Asteroscopus sphinx, assembly GCA_949699075.1. Taxonomy (NCBI): domain Eukaryota; kingdom Metazoa; phylum Arthropoda; class Insecta; order Lepidoptera; family Noctuidae; genus Asteroscopus; species Asteroscopus sphinx. The sequence goes on from OX453024.1 coordinate 18,278,774, forward strand.
TATTTGGTGTTTTTTTTATAACTAGTACCTAGGCTAGAAAGAGAACTACTCACTGGTACCTACCTACCTTATTGGCCAGAGAGGGAAAAAATGGCAAACTCCCAAGAGCGTCACAGTAAAAATAATTTTGGGAAGCCCTGGACTGAAGATTAAAGATTAATGACTGTACATCCCTAATCCCTAAGCGGCTTAATGTATACATTTGCGGCCCCCGGGAGCACAACGGCGCTTAGTGAAATGACAATATTCATCTTTACGGACACATGCCACTGAGTGTTTGCATACCTCATGAAGAAAGTAAACTCTCCTAATTGTTAGGTTTGTGGAAGAATAGAGGACATACAACATCTCTTATTGGAATGTGTCAGGTATCAAGCTGAAAGAAATAAAATAATTGACGAATTAAAAATAAATATAATAGATATAGGCATTTTTCAGAGCATTTTAGCAAAGCCATTGTCACATGAGGCTAAAATGGTATATAATCTGGTGTCAATTAAGTGATATTTTTGTTATTTAGTAGTAAATCCTATAGTTTCAAGATTATTATAAGCAGTAAAGTTTAGAGTATGTTACAATGGGACTGGCGTGAACTGTCGTTCAAAAGTTCCGTTTACGGATAATTATTAATTAGTTGTGTTGTGCCTGCCTCGTTGGTCTAATGGTTGCAAGCGCGACTGCTGAGCGTGGGGTCCTGGGTTCGATTCCCGGGTCGGGCAAAGTGTTATTGGGTTTTTTCATTACGAAATTCTCAGTAGCAGCCCGGAGTCTGGATTTTTGCCCGGTCAATGGCAATAGGCTCGTCCCCTGTTACATGGGACTATAATAACATAACTGGCGAAATGTGGGTGTACTAACACCTCTGCCTACCCCTTCGGGGATATACAGGCGTGATGTTATGCTGTTATGTTGTGCACGTAATAGTCGTTCTAAATCATACATTTAGCAGAAGTTTCGTTGCATCCATGGTATTTTGGCAATGAGCATATTTGTGTTACATAAGGTCTATCTATCTATGGACATACAATCGGTAGAATCAATTTTGAGCTCGGCATAGTTTAATATGACGTATTTTGCATGAAGAGATCGATTCCAGTTGAACTCAATTAAGTTATCGTTTGGCAGATTGAGTTTAAAATCGAATCGAAGACGTCAGAAATATGCATTGTATATATGTTTAACGCTCAGACATTCAAGAGATCTATACCTAAAGAAAAGAAAGAAAGAAAGAAAACCGATTTATTTAAAAATTCACACGAGAACACACAAAATAATAGAAAAGATTAAAAACGAAAACGTGTAGACTTATAACTCTGTATCAGTGATACTGATATGAAACCAAAATATAGAAGTCTATGTATGAAACACACTGAGGACACAGTACATGGCGAATTAAAACGTATAGTCACAGAGGAAGGGAACAGAGGATAAGCTTTTGAAGAGCGTACAAAATTTATACCTACCTATTTTGGTAGGGTTGGCACACCTGGATACAATTAAATTAACAAAACGTTTATTCCTTCCTCTGTGGTATAGTGACCTATTATAACCTTTTTCACATAACATGGCATAGGTAGATTAGGTAGGTACGGTCCAGCAGGATATAACGATGTCCTATGAATAAGTGTCAAAAAGACTACCACAAAATATGCATTGTGTATTTGAAACTTGTCTCCGTATCCATGCTAATCTATGAATAAATCCATGTCTTTTGTCCATTCCTACTAATCTTATTTAGAATATAACAATATGCAACCTATAATACATGGTTTCTTTAAGTTATCTATGCACTCTGCCACAGCAGGAAATAAGGGGGCAACGCAAACCATCCAGCTTTCCTCGCCCTTACATAACCCTGTACATTCTGCGGCCAGTGCACTTCTCCGGAAATTCCATTATATTTTGGGGAAGGTCTACGCTTAGGACTGCAGTGGGTTGGATTTATTGATTTTAGGCGTGTTGTGTATAACATAACATAACATCACGCCTGTATTTCCCCGAAGGGGTAGGCAGAGGTGTACCAGGCCCCTCAGAAAGTATTGCGAAAAAAAGTTTTTATATATGGGAGACTGGCCAGTTATAATGTTTTTCGAAAATATGATTATTTATAAGTAAAAATAAGTAAGTTCCAATTTCAAAATTTCCCTCCACATTTTTTGCGAGTTAATTCAAAGTATTGTGTCTCACTGAAATATGGATCTGCGCCGGGAACATTTTAGAGCTATGATTTTATACGATTTCAAGTGTCGCCTGAAACCGGATGAATCGTACGATAGACTTCAAATGGCATTCATGGATGAAGGCCCTTCCAAGGCAACCGTGTATCGTTGGTATAACGAATTCAAGCGCGGTCGACCAACTTTGGGGGATGACGAAAGAAGCGGTCGCCCTTTGACGGCTGTTACCGAAGAAAACGTGCTAGCAGTGAAAAATTTAATCCAAGACAATAGGCGAATTACATATCAGGAGATTCAACACATATTGAAGATTGGATCGGGAAGCGTTCACGAGATTCTACACAGCCATCTTCGCGTGAGGAGGATAGTATCACGCTGGGTGCCGCACAACCTCACCGATGCTCAGAAGCAGGCCCGGGTGGAATGGTGCCGTGATATGCTTAACAAATTTGAAGCAGGCTCGTCTCGGCGTGTTTACGACATCTTTACAGGTGATGAGTCCTGGATTTATCAATACGACCCAGAAACCAAGCGCCAGTCGACTGTTTGGGTGTTTCAAAATGAGCCAACGCCTACCAAAGTGAAGCGATCTAGAAGCGGGGGTAAGATTTTGATCGCTAGCTTTTTTAATTTGACTGGCCACTTGGTATCAATTCCCTTACGGGATCAAAGAAGCATTAATGCCGAATGGTATACCAGGCCCCTCAGAAAGTATTGCGAAAAAAAGTTTTTATATATGGGAGACTGGCCAGTTATAATGTTTTTCGAAAATATGATTATTTATAAGTAAAAATAAGTAAGTTCCAATTTCAAAATTTCCCTCCACATTTTTTGCGAGTTAATTCAAAGTATTGTGTCTCACTGAAATATGGATCTGCGCCGGGAACATTTTAGAGCTATGATTTTATACGATTTCAAGTGTCTCCTGAAACTGGATGAATCGTACGATAGACTTCAAATGGCATTCATGGATGAAGGCCCTTCCAAGGCAACCGTGTATCGTTGGTATAACGAATTCAAGCGCGGTCGACCAACTTTGGGGGATGACGAAAGAAGCGGTCGCCCTTTGACGGCTGTTACCGAAGAAAACGTGCTAGCAGTGAAAAATTTAATCCAAGACAATAGGCGAATTACATATCAGGAGATTCAACACATATTGAAGATTGGATCGGGAAGCGTTCACGAGATTCTACACAGCCATCTTCGCGTGAGGAGGATAGTATCACGCTGGGTGCCGCACAACCTCACCGATGCTCAGAAGCAGGCCCGGGTGGAATGGTGCCGTGATATGCTTAACAAATTTGAAGCAGGCTCGTCTTGGCGTGTTTACGACATCGTTACAGGTGATGAGTCCTGGATTTATCAATACCACCCAGAAACCAAGCGCCAGTCGACTGTTTGGGTGTTTCAAAATAGGCCAACGCCTACCAAAGTGAAGCGATCTAGAAGCGGGGGTAAGATTTTGATCGCTAGCTTTTTTAATTTGACTGGCCACTTGGTATCAATTCCCTTACGGGATCAAAGAAGCATTAATGCCGAATGGTATACTACCAAATGTTTGCCAGAAGTTTTCTCTGTTATAAGCAACAAGCGACCAAACACAGGGCTCCGCGGGCTACTGCTCCACCACGACAATGCACCTGCGCACACCGCACTCAAAACGAGGGACTTCCTGGACAGCACGCCAGTCAAACTCCTGGGTCACCCTCCTTACAGCCCTGATCTAGCACCGTGTGACTTCTTTTTATTCCCAAAAATAAAAAATCAGCTCAAAGGGATACAATTTTCGTCGCCGGAAGATGCGCTGGCTGCGTTCGAGCAGGCTGTAAACGAGGTGTCTGCGGCGGACTGGAAAAAGTGTTTTGAAAACTGGTTTAGGCGCATGAATCTTTGTATAGAGGCTGGTGGAAAGTACTTTGAAAAGATTTGATAAAAATATATGTACGTATAGAACAATTTTTTTTAGTTTCGCAAAACTTTCTGAGTGTCCCACGTACTACCAAATGTTTGCCAGAAGTTTTCTCTGTTATAAGCAACAAGCGACCAAACACAGGGCTCCGCGGGCTACTGCTCCACCACGACAATGCACCTGCGCACACCGCACTCAAAACGAGGGACTTCCTGGACAGCACGCCAGTCAAACTCCTGGGTCACCCTCCTTACAGCCCTGATCTAGCACCGTGTGACTTCTTTTTATTCCCAAAAATAAAAAATCAGCTCAAAGGGATACAATTTTCGTCGCCGGAAGATGCGCTGGCTGCGTTCGAGCAGGCTGTAAACGAGGTGTCTGCGGCGGACTGGAAAAAGTGTTTTGAAAACTGGTTTAGGCGCATGAATCTTTGTATAGAGGCTGGTGGAAAGTACTTTGAAAAGATTTGATTAAAATATATGTACGTATAGAACATTTTTTTTTAGTTTCGCAAAACTTTCTGAGTGTCCCACGTATAGTACACACACATTTCGCCTGTTATGTTGTAAGTCCCATGTAATAGGGGGCGAGCCTATTGCCATTAACCGGGCACAAATCCAGACTCCGGGCTGCTACTGAGAATTTCCTAATGAAAAAACCCAATAACACTTTGCCCGACCCGGGAATCGAACCCAGGACCCCACGCTCAGTAGTCGCGTATTAATTTTATACCAATTCGAATTCAAATTCATAGTTGAGACAGGACAACGTCTGTCGGGTCAGCTAGTTATAAAATAAAAAAACAAATAACTACTGATAAAATATAATTACTAGTTCTGCACATGTTAGGTTAATAAATGTTAATAACTTCTTAGGTTTTCGCGATCACTACACATTATATTTATTATATTACAGTGTATAGAAAGCCTACCCATACAGACAGGTACTTGAACGGTGAATCTCACCACCATCCTTGTCAGTTCGCTACCGTGGCCAAATCTTTGTTACAGAGACCACACCGCATCTGCGATGCCGACCACCTGGCAGGGGAACTTCACCATGTGAAGCATGTTCTCAAGCATAATAACTTGCAAGCTCCACATCCCCATCGCAAACGCCGCCTGAAACCCAGCACAGTTGATCGTCGACCTGCTGTTCTACCATTCATCAAAGGGGTCACCGACAGAATTGGTCATATCTTGAAGCGTGCTTCTATCAAAACCTATTTCAAGCCCCAAAGAAAGATTAGCCAACTCCTCAGACCGGTGAAATGTCACATTCCCTTACAAGATGCAGGGGTCTACAAGATTGATTGTGATTGTGGGTTATCATACATAGGGCAAACAAAGCGTAGTATAGCCACTAGAATTAAAGAACATATAGCTGACGTCAAGAACAGACGCTCCACAAAGTCTGCAGTGTGTGAACATGCCCTAGACAAACCCAACCATTTTCTTCGATTTGATAAACCACAAGTTCTGGCGAAGGAAAACCGATATGTACCTAGAATGCTCCGTGAGGCTATTGAGATTAAAAAACATCCTAATTTTAATAGAGAAGATGGTTGGCAGCTACCACCTGTTTGGAGCCCAGTCCTAAAAATAATCAAGTCCCAAACATCACGCAACACTGTAAAAGATAATGATATTGTGAGTGATTACTGCGTGCATCGAAACGATTTTAATTAATAATATTGTACGGTAGATTAAAATATATTTTTTTTAGAAATATTTGTAAAGACGCTTGTCATCTTAGTCTACCTGCGACCACGAAATGCTGCAAAGCTTTCGAAACGTCAGGGAAACCAATTTAAATAATATACGCGATTTAATCCGGTTAAACTTTGTTTTAATAACACTTTGTTAAAAAAAACATGCTGTATTTTTGTAAGAAATTTGCTATTGAGAAGAAATATAAATTAGTTGAGGGTATTTGAGAATTTTTTGCACGGGGCGAGCGAGCGCGATGCGTCGTGTTCACCCACCCACATCTCGTTGTAATGAATGTCGACCGACCAAGCGGTGTACAGAAAAACCTAAACTGGTTTATGTTCTACACTGTATCTGCCAAATGTATGTATTTTTTTTTTGTGGAAATAAATAAATAAATGTTATTTAGTGTGTGAAATTGTTAACATAATGTGTTTTAATAATTATTATTGACGAATTGCATTAAAAAGACATGCCAAGATTGTTTACTAAATAAGACAAGAAAAACAGAGATTACGATGAACTCCGTATCGGTCTACGGCTCAAAATACTGTTAACAAGCTACACGCGACGGAACCATATTCGGCTGTAAAGTATTTACACACAGATAAACTGTACGAATATTTTTAGCTGTTTATTTATAAACACACACAAAACGGAAGTGTCGCTGTCGATCTGTCTGTAACTTCTCTCGGTAAAAACCAATAAATCGAATAAACTTTCCAAGAGCAGGAAGTAGATTTATAATGGTTCATTGACGTTTTGTTAGTGATAATGAAAATAAAAAAATATGGATACACCCCGTGGATATACCGGTGACTTTTTTAACGCCAGGAAAAAACAGTGTGATCAGTTACTGTAATAAAATAGATATATAAAAAAACCGACCAAGTGTGAGTCAGACTCACGCAGTAAGGGCTCCGTACCACCCATTGAAGTGATACCCCGTAGAAACTGATTTTATTTTAGAGAATTTTTCAAAAGACATCAACGAACGTACGCGAAATGTGAATTTTTGCATCTCTTTCTTACGCAGGTACCACCACATGTGTCCATGTTTGTCCTATTATTAGTATTTGTTGCTAAACTACATAATATGCACTATAATCTGAACAAGTTTGAAGCTGTTATATATTACCGTTTTGAAGATAGAGCAGGAACAAAAACGTTGAATAAAATGCATGTTTTTTGAGGTTTCTTGTATGGGGACCTTTGGTTTTAGACTTTTTTTTGTTTTTAGTATTTGTCGTGATACACCTCATAGCAACACATATTCTGAGAAAATTTCAACCAGTTACCTATTACCGTTCAAAAGATACAGCCCTGTGACAGACAGACGGACGGACGGACGGACAGCGTAGCGCCTGTAGCGAGAGTAATAGGGTCCCGTTTGGCACCCTTCGGGTACGGAACCCTAAAAAGTGAAAAAAGAAACCATACAATTTGTCTACGGAAATATACTTCGATGAAGGAAACAGCAGTTTTCTTTTTATGTCATGCGGTGTACGCTTGGTCCACGACGTTTGTGGTCTAGTGGTTCAAGTGTCGGACTGCCGATCACGAGGTCGTGGGTTCGATTCCCACAGGACACAAATATTTGTGTGATGAACATAGGGGTTTGTGTTAGTCTGGGTGTTGCTTATGTATTTAAGTATGTATTTACAAAAAAAAAATATAATTATTATATCCATTATCTAGTACCCATAGTACAAGCTCTGCTTAGTTTGGGACTAGATGGTTCTGTGTAAAAATGTCCCAAAAATATTATTTTTTTAATTATTTTTTTCAGAGGCATAGATCCGGTTTGCATACAGTGGCATAAAAATCTGGTATGATATGGGAAATGGGACGAAATTCTGCAAAATAAACGGGATCGGTGCAGGCAAAGCCACGCACAAAGCAAGTTTATGATAAGCAAGAATAAACACAACAGTTTTAAGATAATTGTTATCAAACTGAACTACTGAACCAATTACAGAAATTGTTTTAATTCTTATCTGCGATGGTGGAATGTAATAAAAATACTCTAATTGTAACGCAAACGTCCTAGTTTTTTATCCTATGTAGCTATGCACGAGAATAGGGTTACCTGAGGACAAGAATTTTACTGACACGTCAGGAATGTTGACCCTCTTGTCAGGAAAACAGGGAACATTAGAAACCGTCGCGAATTTTTATTAATAAACAAAGTAGAAAAGACATGACCCTGGCACTGCGGTGACACTGCCCTATACGTGTGAGCTCGCTCGCCGGTGACCTTGAGGGAGTGCGTGTACACACGGCTACACATCAAGCTGTACATAATCAGTACAGGCTGACCTCGCGTTGTAAGGAAAACCTATACAATGCGAGGTCAGCTTATACTGGAAATATACAGCTTGATGTGTAGCCGTGTGTACATGCAATATGAAGTATTCCCATTTGAGCACCTATTTTTAGGGCACCAATGCTTAGAGCACCGATGCTATTCCCTTTTCAGCACCAATCTGTATTTTTGCTTGGTGCTCTATTGGGAACAAAATAAATAATTCGACTTTATTCCCCTTTGAGCACCTACGGTACGGTAGCTTCTAGTGATGTGGTGTATTGTAAAAATTATCGAAAAAAATCACAATATTATTATTTTTAGTAAATCATGTATTGTTATTATCACAAGTTTCCTCTAATAAAATTTTGTATACACAAACCAATTTTAGGCAAAACTAACAAAGTAAATTACCTATTTTAGTATTAAAAGGAAGAGCCTAGATAGATAGGTAGAATATTCTTTATTGTACACCATTAACATGATTAAACTTAGGACTAACATGTAAAATAAGGGTACATTGGCGGTCTTATCGCTAATAGCGATATCTTCAAGACAACCTTTGGATGGACAAGGAAGACGTGAAAAATAGATGGGGGCAGTATGTGGTGCACTTTTATTGCTTCTTTTTTTCCTAGTTGTACAACGTGTATCAGAAATGCGTGGTCATATTTAAAGAGCTTATTCAGGGGATGCTATCGAACAACTTTTACTATGGGACAAATCCTAAAATCGCGAAAAAAAATCGAGACATCGGTGATTTAGTAGGAAACAGCTGATATTTTTTCGCGATTTCAGGGTTGGTCCTATAGTAAGAATGAGCTCTTAAAATATGACCACGCATTTCTGATACACTTTGTATAGTTTAAATGTAACCCCAATGATGTACACTTACCCCTTTACTAATAAACGTTGTATAGCGGTTGTATAGTTACACAATGCTTTGTCTTCTTCTTTCAAATGTCAAATTACTGATGACAGAAAGTGAGAAATCGTTGTGTAACTATTCAACCCTATACAACGTTTATTAGTAAGGCCGTTAGTTAGTATGCAATAAATCTTTGCATTTTGAATCTACCCTTGGCACCCAAGCTGATGCTCAGCTTGGGTGCCAACGATTTTAATGAATAACCGCTGAAAGTGCGACATTTGTTATACTTCATGTTACTCGGGCGGGATATCCCTGAGACCGGTACAGTCGGCGCAGGTTGCGGCCCTTTCAACTTACGAAAAAATTGAAGGAAAAAAAGTGCACCACATACTCCCCCCTATATATTTTTCACGTCTTCCTTGTCCATCCAAAGGTTGTCTAGAAGATATCGCTATTAGCGTTAAGACCGCCAATGTACCCTTATTTTACATGTTAGTCCTAAGTTTAATTATGTTAATGGTGTACAATAAAGAATATTCTATCTATCTATCTACGCTCTTCCTATTAATATGAAAATACGTAATTTACTTTGTTAGTTTTGCCTAAAATTGGTTTGTGTATACAAAATTTTATTAGAGGAAACTTGTGATAATAACAATACATGATTTACTAAAAATAATAATATTGTGATTTTTTTCGATAATTTTTACAATACACTACATCACTAGAAGCTACCGTACCGTAGGTGCTCAAAGGGGAATAAAGTCGAATTATTTATTTTGTTCCCAATAGAGCACCAAGCAAAAATACAGATTGGTGCTGAAAAGGGAATAGCATCGGTGCTCTAAGCATTGGTGCCCTAAAAATAGGTGCTCAAATGGGAATACTTCTGCAATATGTATTGGCTGAGGCATCCGAGAGACTGCCCGTTCCACACGCCGCGCACCGCGCACGGCCCCCGCGCTCGCCCCGACCCGCACGAGAGCAATTTTACGAGCACATATGCTTAAGTGTCGCTTCTTGTCCTTAGTATATATTCTATGACCCTGGGGAAGTCGGGTAAAAAATAGTGTAATTTAGTTTTTAATTTTATTAGTCTCGTTTGAAACTAATGTCTGGCTTCATATGGTGAAGGTGAAAATGATAACATTTTAGAACTAATGCATTAATGGTTAGGGAGAAATTATTTAAAGTTTGAGCAAACAGGAGTCAAAATGTCCCACCCGTCACTTTAGAATGGCCCTAATATATTTATTGACGAACGAACCAATGCCTCATAATAAAAGAACCATCTTCAAATACTCAACAACATTCTCAAGGTCCGAATTCGCATCAATCGTTCGCAATGTTACCGATAACAACTGATAAACTAGCAGTCACAGCGAGACACTGATAAGGGGTCATTGCCACCAATTCTATATATGAGGAAGTGATAACGGATGAATGTTAATAAACATCTTATAGTGGGAGCTTTCTGGAGTGTCCTCCAAAAGGAGCAGTAATTTCTATGTGGCCAATTTTTTTATAGACGCGCTTTTCCCGGGGAACTTGGAGACAGTGTCGGACTCTTACCGTCTAAAAACATCAAGGTGTTCAACTAACTACCTTTGGTAGGAGGCGTGGAATAGACTGTATTCACCAACCACCCAAGGCGGCGGACTACCCCAAGTCCACCGTCCGCACACCCTATCAGCTCAGCCTATCGCAGTCCACTGCTGGACATGGGCCCCTCCCAAATTGAGCCACAACACTCGGTCCTCTGTCTTCCGCATTCAGTCCCCCCCAGCTACTTTCATCAGGTCGTCGGTCCAACTGGCCGGGGGGCGCCCTAACCTCCCGTATTTCCCATTTTTTCACAGGTATTCTTCCTCGGGTAGTAAAGCCAAGACCCTCGTCCCAATATGAGCTGCGAGAACATAACCACAGCACTCCTACTGGAGTCAAACGATCGACGAGGGCAGGGAAGGTTAATTTCCCCGCTGCTTGGCCAGTGGCAGGTTGAGTGCACACCGGTCCCGGCCCTGCTCCTCCCCACTGCCCTCTGCTAACATAAGATTGACACGCAGAGCAACGCTTCATTGGCCTTTTGGCCCTGATCGGGCTCTTCCCGTACCAGGATATTCGCCACGGACAATACAATTTGCGGAAGAAGAGTTAATTGCCCGTGGCCAGGGTGCACCGGTCCATCAAACTGCTGTTCCTTCCAGATGTATCGAGAAGGACCAGCCGCCATCGGGCACACGAGGTTTTCTGGCCAAGCACTCCTTCGTGGCAGTGTCAGGCAGTGGTTTTCAGCTCGGTAAATGGGTGAGATCGACTGAAGAAGTATCACAATCTCGAAAAGTACTGGAAAAATGTTGGAGAAACCATCGATCTAGCCTGAATTTCCTAGGCCGGTAAGAAGGCAGCAACTTCTAGCAGAGCTGTCCAGTTGCCACGCATACCCTGTCCTTTCCTTTTGGCAGCCAAAAACTAATAAATAATATTTTGCTAGGTAATAAATATTATTTTCTATTCAAAGTGGCTCTGCCCGCAATCACCAGGTATTATTTATTTTGTGGCGGTGCCAAGGTCCAGTTTACTCGCGGAAAAAATAATAAATAAAAGGTAAATTGATCGCGTGATCGGTAGCAGAAATTAGTTAAAAGAAAGTTTGATTTTAGATCATCTACTTTAGTTGTGATAGAATGTCGTCTTTGTTTTATTATGGCATTTTTATTCATTTTTGATTGCTTGCAGTCCTTTGCAGTCACTATCTGTATAAAGTCAATTCGAACCACGAACAGTGATGACGGTAGCTCAGGCAATTCGGCTAGAGCGAATCTTGAACTGAACCAGAAGATCGGAAGTTAGATTCCTGGTCGCAGTATATAGTTCTTTCGACGAAAAAATACAATTTGAGTAGGTCTACCAAGTGAGGGTTCATACCAAACGTATGGTCAGCCACCGGCTGTAAGCCGCGCCCGCTCCGGCCGTAGCGTACCTATGTAAGATTGAAAATGTGTAAAAAATCTGCAAAGTCAGCAAACCATTTATCGTTACTCACATTGTTGTCTAGTAGGTACCCATAGCACAAGCTCTGCTTAGTTTGGGACTAGATGGTGCTGTGTAAAAATGTCCTAAAAGATATTTATTTATTTATTCAGCGGCTGACTGGAGCGAGGGTCGTCATGGTGTGCCGTGCGTGACGTGCCAGCGGCATATCGGTTTCATACAAAGTATGGTTTGAGAATAGAGACACATTATGTCGTAAAACTCCAAGCATAGCTCGCTGAGTGACTTTTAATTTGTGGACTAGCGGTAGCCCAACTTTCAGTGTCTACGTCTCGGCACCGTAAGTCAGGACAGGCAGGACGCACTGGTACGTCGTCCATAAGGAGATTATCTGGAGAAGAACCGGAGTGACCGACATAGCTTGTAGGATTGAAGTGGCAGTGGGCTAGCCATGTCTGTCGAAGGACCGATGGCCGTTGGAGCTTGGAGCAGATGAGTCCTTGAGTGGAGTGACCGCGAATCGGCAAACGCAGCGTAGGGCCCCTCATCTAGGTGGACCGACGACCTGTAGAAGGTAGCTAGGGGTCTACTCGCGTTTGACGATATTCGATTAATCGTAATATTCATCGCACAATTTGCTACTCCGGACAACCATTGTTTCCAAATCACATGCAATGATCGTGTTTTGACATTTGTTCCATACGACTTTGAACCATAGTCTATTTTTATTGTGCCGTTTTTATGTGCCTATCTTTATTGTGTAGGTATCAGTCGGAACGAAAGTTCGTATTTCGTTTTTGTTCGTAAAATACAAGTAGACCACCTGGGGGGGACTGGATGCGGAAGGCAGAGGACCGAGTGTTGTGGCGCAACTTGGGAGATGCCTGTGTCCAGCAGTGGACTGCTATAGCACAGAATATCTAATAGTACTAACGTACAGAACGGTCAGTCACCGCCCCCCGCCTATTTAAGATTCCTCACCCGCACCCCTCGCCCACCCGCGGTTTGCCGGCAATTCGACTACAAGATTGCAATGGATGTCAATCGCCATTCGCTATACAAGCACGCCATCTCTGAGAACTACTGAGAAGCGCTTGGAATCCAGTCGGCATTACGAGCGGCGAACATCCCTAACCTACACGTGTGTGTGCGCGTTCGTATACAGACGTAATCTTGTGTATGTAGGTGGTGCTAGCATTTATATTGTACTGAGTGTCCGAGGTGTAGCGATAGGCTGAGTTGATAGTGTCGTGATGCGTTCCACTATAATGTGTCTCTCTCTAACCGTACTAAATGTACGAAACCGATATGCTTCTGGCATGTCACTACACACCACAGCATGCTAGTGTGTTTCTAACATTGCGTTCGGTATGAAAATGAACGGTCCATTACTCGACTGCCACCTAGATACTCCCTGTAGAATAAGCTATCAGCTAGAAACTGTGACATGTAGACACATAAGTTACGAACATAACACCCAATCTCGTCCCTTGCGTATGATTAAAGGCAACAAAAGGCCAATCAGGTAAATGGACGTGTCGTCCGTAACGCGTATTAGGGAATTTCTAATGAGGAAAGGTGGGTTTAATTGGTGTCGAAGCGACGGTTGACTTTTACGAAGTTTTGACATGAATATGAAGGGATTAAAACTTGATAATATGGAAGAAAACACTGCCTATTAGACACCGCCATTGAAAACTGTGGGTCAACACTTCTGTCTGCACCTGGTACATCAATGCCGACCTCCACCGGGACCTCAATGTGGACGTCATAGACACAGTAATAAAGAATTACGCAGAAGCTCATCAAGACTTCACCACCACGTGAATGTCGAGGCAATCCAGCTCCTCGATAACACGGAAATAGTGCGAAGACTAAAACGGACAAAGCCATTTGAATTAGTGTAGTGTATAGTGTAGTGACAGACAACATGTAGTGATAAGTGCTGCTTATAAAGAACACATGAACAAAGTGTCTTCCTCTTAACTAAAACTAAGAAAAGTTATTGGACGCATTCTTAGAACATTTTTACATAGCAATTTTGGTTAAAATTAAATTACTCATTAGCCTCATGGCTAGAATGTAATTCAATTAAAGTATCTTAAAGGTAGTACTTTATAGCAGGGCTCGGATACCGGTTAAATTTTGAAACCGTTATTATGTACTTGAAGCAAAACCTTTAAATTTCGGTTTCGTTCGAATAAACCGGTTTTTAAACCGGTATTTTGAGGGCAGTTTACATAAAGGTTTTTTTGGATTTACCGGTTTAGAGCAATAAAAACCGGTTACTACAAACAAACGCCGTTTAATTTTAATTTTTCTTTAAAAGAAAGACAATTTTTCTGTTTCGCGAAGAACGTTTATTTCACTGCTTTGCACTTCAATGCTTTGCTCAAAAGTGGGTAAGTATCTACTTTTCTTTTCTTTCTTACTTGGCGCTCGTCGATTTAACCGGTTAATTTAGGTTAAATAAAGTTCTTTAAACGTTCACGTTCTCAAGAAAAATTAGGAGCTAAACCGCAATAAACCGGTACTAACCGGTATTTCGGAACCTGGTTTAGATCCGAACTTTTCTTGAGAACGTGAACGTTTAAAGAACTTTATTTAACCTAAATTAACCGGTTTAATCGACGAGCGCCAAGTAAGAAAGAAAAGAAAAGTAGATACTTACCCATTTTTGGATTTTTTGCAGCGGATCTGATTGAAGCAGTGAAATAAACGTTCGTCGCGTAACAAAAATTGTCTTTCTACTAAAGAAAAATAAAAACTAAACGGCGTTTGTTTGTATTAACCGGTTCTTATTGCTGTAAACCGGTTAATCCAAAAAAACCTTTATGTAAAGTTCCCTCAAAATACCGGATTAAAAAACCGGTTTATTCGAACGAAACCGAAATTTAAAGGTTTTGCATCAAGTACATAATAACGGTTTCAAAATTTAACCGGTATCCGAGCCCTGCTTTATAGTAAAAAAAAAAACACTTCTTTCTGTGTACAGTCTCCAGAGGCTAGAGTAGAGCCCAGGCTCTGAGTTAGATAATCTTGTCACCTAGCTCAGTAAGCTTAGTAACTAGGCTTAGAACCGCAGTGCGGTCGCACTCGCAGTGGCTTGGGTTGGCACCCGGGGCGGTTTTCTTTTGAGCACCCCCCCACCCCCCAATTAAAACAACAAGAACTAAACCTCCATACATGACTATATTTTTCTATTTAAATATTAAATCTTAAGTAGGTACGATTTCAGTTTTTTTCTTCCATACATCTCTTTCAGCCGTCATCTCCGTATTCACTTTCTTTCTATTCATAACATCTTTCACACAATCCACAGAACAACACTATAGCTATTATAGTACAACAAATAGCTATTATAGTTTACGTAAAGCCGTTCGGTCCTGCGTCTGATCTCTCTCCGGTCGTGTCGAATTGCCGTCCCATCGGATTATGAGAGTGAGGGAATAGAGAGTGCACCTGTGTTTGCGCATACACTTGTGCACTATAATATGTCCCGCGCAGATGGCTAGTCTCCATTGAGATTAGCCGCCTTGACCGAAATTCGGCCGGGAGGACATTATTTTATTTATTATAGTTTACGCAAAAAAACAACTAGGTAAAGTAGGGTTTGTGGGCCAAGTTAGGACATTTTACGGTACTCAATCAATAACATGCATGTTATGTTAACTTATTAATATTACCAATATACAATGTGTTATTAAAATAACTGAAACCTCTTAAGGGGTCATTGTACTCATCAGTATGAACGACTTTTACTATGGGACCAACCCCAAAGTTGCAAAAAAAAAACAGCTGTTCCCTACATTTTCTCGTGTTATGTTGTTTTTTAATTAAAACAACATTTCTTGCAAGTTACAAAGACACAATAATAAAAATAACTAGTCAATACAATTAATAACATTATTAATGTAAGTATAATAAATTCTCAAAAGTTTGCTGCATTTGTAGGAACAACCTGTATCAACACAAATACTACCCTCCACCAGTTTGTAAAGACGGATCGCGCAGTCACCGGTGTTCGCTCCTTCATAATGTAGATAAATATTATCTGGTATCTACCCTCATTGTACTTATTTAATATCCTACCTTGTCAACTATATTTTTGTTTACCTGTTTGTATAGTCGATGATACTGATGTACGGTAAAACTCTAATGAGTTTATGTTTACATCTTTAGAATGTTTTTGTTATGTATACCACTGAACAAATAAATAAATAAAATAAATGTAGGGAATAGCTGTTTCTTTTTTCGCATTTTCAGTTTTGGTCCCATAGTAAAAGTTGTTCGTATTCTTATGAAATCCTGATAAAATCTTTTGTGTAGGTACTAAAACCGGCCAAGAGCATGTCGGGCCATGCTCAGTATTATAGGGTTCCTTAAGTAGGTGTAATTATAAACGAATCAAATCGAATATTAATCATGCCTATTTTAGTTTTTGCAATAATCGGCAGCATTCGCGACTCAGAGCGTGTTGTTAGTAGCGCCATCTAGCGATAAATTCAAGAAGCCAAATTTAAGAAGTTTGTCATGTCAAAGTTACTTTTTGTGATTTTTTCAAATAGAAAGTAGCTAAAGGAGCATTATTTGCTAAGATCATTTTTCTCTAAGGTCAATGACCTTTGAACTAGGACGTTTTAAGTATTTTTCAGTTTTCTGTCTATAACTCAAAAAAGTATAATGACATTATACTCGAAATAATTTTAAAAGAGAGTTTTCACAAAGGTCTATCAATGTGGAAGATTATAAGTTTCTACATTGCATAGTTTAGAAATGGCAGGGGGGGGGGACACATTGCATGCCACTTTGGCGGGCTATATTTCGCAGATGGTACACCTGATAAAAAAGTGATGTATGAAACATTACCTTCATTTTAGTAAACCTATTCAATGATACCCCACACGAGGGGGTGCAACGAAAAAATTTATTCATCCCCATTTCACATGTATGGACGCCACCCCTAAAATACGAAAAAACGATTTTTTTTTTCTTTTAAAATTGAGATCTATATACAGACTATTTTTTAACAAAATTTCATTTACTTATGTTTACAATTGTAGAAGTTATTAAGCTGTAAAGGATTAGGACAGACGGACGGACATGGCGAAACTATAAGGGTTCCTTGTAGGACTACGGAACCCTAAAAAACAGTCGCCACAGTCTTCTTGAATTTATCAAGATAATGAGATATTTTTTACATTGTACATCATTAGTCATAACTAGGTACTATATTTTATGAAAGTACATAACATTTTCGATGCAAATAATATGCATAAACCTGAGGTGTTGTTACTTTTGAATATAGATACTTAACTAAATAGTTTAATGCCTACTTACCTCCAGCAGTTGTAAAACTAAACAAGTGTCAGTTCATCAACATTAATTTAAAATTCATCATCACAGTTACGGACTGTTTTTTCTGTCTTGTCTTATTTACTAAACAATCTTGGCACACCTCTTTATTCAAATAACTACTGATAAAATATAATAACTAGTTCTGCACATGTAATTTGGTTAAAAAATTTTATTTAGAGTGTGAAATTGTTAACATAATGTCTATTAATAATTATTATTGACGAATTACATAAAAAAGACATGCCAAGATTGTTTACTAAATAAGACAAGTAAGAAAAAACAGAGTATTATGTACAAAGACAAAACATTGATTCAGTAAAAAATAAACAGTAAAACAAAATGATGTCAATGCATTTGCAGCCATTAAATTGTGGTAATTGATGCTAATTGATCGCGAACGCCATCAAAACTGCCTCTCATATAAATAAACAAAAAAGATAAAAAAAACCGGCCAAGAGCATGTCGGGCCATGCTCAGTATTATAGGGTTCCTTAAGTAGGTGTTACAAACAAATCAGATCGAATATTAATCACGGCTATTTTAGTTTTTGCAATAGACGGCAGCATTGGCGACTCAGAGAGTGATGTCAGTAGCCGCTAGATGACGCTATACAGTGCCAAATGTAATACACGGCACTTGACGGCAGCATTGGCGACCCAGAGAGTGTTGTACGACGCCGCTAGATGGCACCAAATTTAAGAAGTGTGTCGTCAACATAACACAAAGTTACTTTTTGTGATTTTTTCAAATAGAAAGTAGCTAAAGGAGCATTATTTGCTATGATCATTTTTCTCTAAGGTCAATGACCTTTGAACTAGGACGTTTTAAGTATTTTTCAGTTTTCTGTCTATAACTCAAAAAATTATAATCACATTATACTCGAAATAATTTTAAAAGAGAGTTTTCACAAAGGTCTATCAATGTGGAAGATTATAAGTTTTTACGTTGCATAGTTTAGAAATGGCAGGGGGGGGGACACATTGCAAGCCACTTTGGCGGGCTATATTTCGCAGATGGTACACCTGATAAAAAAGTGATGTATTAAACATTACCTTCATTTTCGTAGACCTATTCAATGATACCCCACAAGAGGGGGTGCAGCGAAAAAATTTTTTTTTTCCCCATTTCACATATATGGGCGCCACCCCTAAAGAACGTAAAAACAATTTTTTTATTCATTTAAAATTGAGATCTATATGCAGACTATTTTTTAACAAAATTTCATTTACTTATGTTTATAACTGTAGAAGTTATTAAGCTGTAAAGGATTAGGACAGACGGACAGACGGACGGACATGACGAAACTATAAGGGTTCCTTGTAGGACTTCGGAACCCTAAAAACGAATGTTCCAAGTTCCAACCAGTGAGTCACTTGGCAAGACATGTTGCAGACAGATGTAGGCTTCAACAAGATGATAATGAGGTAATATAGAGCCGTAATGAATATAAACTTACTTTTAATCCTCGGAAGCGATGCAGACGAAGCGAAAGAACGTCAAAATCTGTCAAGAAGATACGCTTTCACACTCACAAATCCGAAGGAACAAACAAACAAAGTAATCACACATTACACCCACGATAACAACCTTTCACGTCCATTTTGTGCGATGATTTTAATTAGTTATTTACATTTGTAATCACATGTTAGAATACACAGGTTTCGAACAAGTATTTTCTTCGTTTCTGACATAAAATAAAACTTGCAATAAACATCACTCGCGACGTATATAAACGAGAAAATATTTATTCTCTATTGTTTTAAAGAACTAAACAATATTAACGATAGTTTTTATAAAATGCAGCGCGCAAATTAGCGAATACGTACGAATACCGAACGCGAAGGGCGAAACACAAACTACTAAGAGAACACTACGTGTTCAGACCGCCATGTTGGGAACATTCTTGTTGAACCGTATGCGAGAATTGAACATGACGTTTTTTTTTTTTTTTTTTATATTATGTTGGCAGGTCACAGACAAGGCAATGAAAATGATCATACAGCCAATGATACGTGGGCCGGGGGCCGGTTTTAGAAGTTATTATTTTCTTATTTCCAGGTCTGTAGGATGGTAATAAATAAAACATAATTATGGAGTTACAAGTTATTTATTTATTCTTTAGAAAAGTTGAAAAAATTAAAATTAAGTGAACTGACTTGACTAGGAGGTCTAGGAGTTGCCAGATTTGTATAAAGTTCCTACCACATACATAGTAAAGCCTACAATGGTAGTTTTTAGTTTTCAGCTGAATTTACTACCACTAGAGTTAGTTGTTCGTGTTTTATTCTTGTCATAGAAACACTTTGACGGTTTACCAACCCTCGTTTAACGGCCAAAATTAATAACTTATCCACGATTTGCCCTACTGCAGATGGAAATTTGACATAAGCTCTATACATTTTATTTATCTCTAGTAAAGCAAATCGTGGATAGATAGAGAATTAAAGTTATGTGAGCTGTCAAAACTTCCGCGTTACGGCCAAAATTAATAACCGATCTATCCACGATTTGCTCTACTGGAGATAGAAATCTGACATAAGGCAAATCGTGGATAGATTGGATATTAATTTTGGCTGATAGTAATTAGCCGCCTTGGTAGGGCCAATCGGATTGCAGTACCCCGCCTCAGCTAGTTGATAGAATGAGTTGTACGAATTATATTCAACATTAGGCATCTATTGGGCTGTATTGTATGGTCGATGATTTAACCTTATATAATTATAATAAAACAAAGTTTAACCGGATTAAATCGCGTATATTATTTAAATTGGTTTCCCTGACGTTTCGAAAGCTTTGCAGCATTTCGTGGTCGCAGGTAGACTAAGATGACAAGCGTCTTTACAAATATTTCTAAAAAATTATTTTAATCTACCGTACAATATTATTAATTAAAATCGTTTCGATGCACGCAGTAATCACTCACAGAATCATTATCTTTTACAGTGTTGCGTGCTGTTTGGGACTTGATTATTTATTATATTGTACGGTAGATTAAAATATTTTTTTAGAAATATTTGTAAAGACGCTTGTTATCTTAGTCTACCTGCGACCACGAAATGCTGCAAAGCTTTCGAAACGTCAGGGAAACCAATTTAAATAATATACGCGATTTAATCCGGTTAAACTTTGTTTTATTATAATGTGTAGTGATCGCGAAAACCTAAGAACTTATATAATTACATGCCTGAGCCTGAACACTTACTACCTTATATCTATTGTTATTTATAACATCACCAAAATTTTGCATGTGTACTCATAATAGAATGTGAAATGAACGGCTCGCCATTACACAGAAAAATCCTTCCTTAGCGGTTTTCATGTAGAATATATATATATAGAATAGTGTATTTTGGAAATAAATAAATAAATAAAATATGTATTATTAGCTTGGGAATGATATAAACTAACCAAACCTTGTTCAGCATACAGAAATCGTTGTTTGACAAAAAAAAACTTTATATATAAAAATAACAATCACGAATTTTATTCTTAATCCATTGCATCCTACTCGAATGCACGCGATTCTTTTAGAATGTTTTGTCCACGTCATCTGGTTTTCCCTACTTTTTATACTGGAAAATTACACAAATCCTGAGGGATGCCTGATAAGCCGAATTATACGCGGGTGAAACCGCGGGCAAAGTCTAGTCTTTAACAAGTAAACATGGATTTTACCTATGTATTCAAAAGGATATCATCTTCTGTAGGCCCTCTAGTTTTGTATAAATTATATTTTTACATTATCCGTCAACGTATGAAAGAAAAATATATGCTAGACCGACCCGGCAAGAAGATGATGATTATCCGACAACTTACAATAGGCCAGCGTCATGGAACTATTTTTTTATTCCGTAGCCAGCCTGATGGACTAAGGGCTGAATCCTTCTCACTCTGAGAAGAGGCCCGTATCCAGCAGCGGCGGCAATGAGTAAATGGCACATAATAAGGATTTTAATATTTTCCTCTATTAATTCCTCTTTATACTGTGGTGTTGGGCTGGTTTTCTCATGTAGTTTACTTATACCCATTTTATTCACTTTTATACCTATTTGGTAGAAATATGTATTACTCGGCAATAAAAATGGCGCTACTGTTGCAAAACAAAAAAGAACTTCATGTTAGTTCAAAAAGAAAGCTTTGTGCGTTACATTACACCACAGACCAAGTAGAGATGCTACGCATCAGACGACAATCTCCGAACAAAAAATTTGGTCAATAGGAACCAAAGAGTAACCTCAATAATAGAAAATGACAAGCACAGATAATACATTTTTTTCAACATCCAACCAAGCAAAAGGTTTTTAAATTTCGGCCTTGGATACAAGGCTTTTGCCTCTTATTCATGCGTAGGTAGGTACCTATACATGCATTGCTAATATTTTATTTTTTATAGTGAAAGTGAAATAAAAACCATTACTTTTACATAAATCTGTTTATTTTTCAATTTTTTCCTATAAACATTGTTTTTTTTCAGTTATTTCTAATCAGAATAAAATTCTACATTTTCTTGTTTGATTTGCATCCACAGGATCTTCCTAGCCACAGGAGTCATCGTCTTCAGTGTTGAAGGGACTGTTATTTGATTGTACATTACCTGCAAGGAAAATTAAGGCTTTTAACTACTTGGTTTTACATTAATATCTACAATGTTATCATTGCATTTACATAAATCAAACAAAATGAAAGAAAGAAATAAAATAATTATTTTAAACTTGTTACAGGCGAGAGAAAAAATAACACATCAACAATAAAATTAAAAATAATATGCCTGTAAAAGACTAAAAAGGCCCCCATATCAGCATATGCTACAACACCGAAATGTTGCAGCACTGGTTTTCAGATGGGTCCCGGAATGAATATTATAACCTAGTAATTTAAAGTATAGCCTAGTGGTTGAATGCTTGCCATCCTTGCAGGGGGATCTGATTTCGTACCCGGCGCACACCTCTGGCTTTTCGAATTCAAGTGCGAATCAGAATTTGATTGTCACTTTTTACTTTAACGGTGAACGAAAACATAGTGAGGAAACCTACCCACTTGAGAGTGCTTCATACAGTTCTTGATGGTGTTTAGTCCATCAACCCGCAGTAGGCCAGCGTGGTGGACTCAGGCCTGAATCCTTCTGAGAAGAGGCCCGTGCCCAGAAGTGGAACAGTAACGGGCTGATAATGATGAACCATTTTTAATAGAAATATCTTTAGAACTTTACCCTGCTTAACATCATGCTCAAACATTTCTCAGTTGATTGTGACATTCACACACAGCTTACTTTGTTGAGGCCAACTTATAATATTATTATTCATATTATTTTGTTTTTAAATATAAATACCATTAATGAAAATGAAAAAAGCTGTTGCTTACCTCATTTAACAAATGATTTCCAACAACACTGTATGTAGGCGGTGGCATCTCAGTATCTGAAATAATAAAAATTAGTTTTACAACAGCATTAATATTATTAAGATTCCACACCCGAAGGGTCCAAATGGAATCCTATTGCTGTGGCCAAGGGCAGATCCAGGATTTGTTTCGGGGAGGGGCACAAGGGCCAGATCGGCAAGGAGTACTTAGAAGTGTCCCCTATAGTATTGCATTATGTGTGATATTTTATGATTTCCAACTTGCGGTAGCATGTAGTATACTTATGTTTGCAAAAAGAAACAAATAATATTCAAGCGGTATTGTATTAATCTCCCAACTCCTAGTTTTATTTGAACCATCTGGTGGGAAGGGCTTGTTTCCCTGTGTGTCAATTCATTAAGCTTCGTTTGGCCCCCAGAAGCCTGAAATAATCGTTTTCTGTAGTGTGTACTGCATGCAGATTTAAAAGTTCATTGTCAAATATTACACTTTAACATTGAAATGAAATATATTATTATTTGCTTACCTGATGTGATCATATAACAGTGGCTTGATGTGCTAGTGGCTAGTGGCTAGTAGTAGGCTTGTTTGTTGGGCAGACGTTAACAAACATTTTGTAACCGTAATTCGTAATGTACGTTTTTATTTAGTTATATTAAACTATGTAGAAAACTGAATAGTATATTTCAACTTTTAAATGGGATAGGTACATAGTTTAGAGTACCCATTTTACAAAGAGTTAATTGGAGTTAATTACAAAGACAATTACTTCAATAATTGAGATTATACATGTACACTACGCATAGGTATATAACAACAATAATACCAGTGTTGCCGGCAATCAAACAAGAAAAAGTCCGAAACCACATTAGAAATTACCCGAAATTACCCGTTATGTCAAAAAAATAAAAAGTATTATGTTTTTTACCTCTTCGTTTATAGTTTTAAATCGGGTATCTAAGGGCGTCGCGCCACACTGACGTTATAGAAATATTAGGGGGCCTGAGGTGGCGATTTTTTTTTTATAATTTTCAAGAATGTCAACCTGCGTGGATTCAGGATTTTTCTTAACCAAGATTTTTTTGGACTATGCATGAACAAAGTGAGATAGCGCTTCACAAAGATTTATGCATTTCAAATATTATTATTATACGAGCAGCACATTAAAGAAGCAGAATGATGTAGAATGATAAAGAAAACTAAAGAACTGTCTTTGATCACTGGATCCATCAATAAAAAACTACAACAATATGTTACTAATATTGCGTTCGCCAAACTGAGCCATAAAGATGGAAAATATGTGATTGTGATTTTGCCGGCACCCGTACCCTTCGTTTGCCGGCAGAAACAGGTGCGGTTGTAGCACTTCCCCGGAAGAGCGCGTTCACAAGGAATTCTCCTACTCCACTAACTTTTATTGAGTATCTTCTCTGTCCCGTGTGCAATTCCTACAATTACTGTAATGACCTACATATTACAGTTAGTGACAATTGGCAAAGGACACATGATAAAATGATCGGGGACACAGAATTACCCAGATCATAACACTGAGGGGGACTCGAGATGCTCTTTATTGTGATCGTCGCAAAAATACCCGAAATTACCCGGCAGTCATCGTTACCCGCCAAGAACCCGCTGAAGGCCTTAATTACCCGAAATCGGGTAAAAATACCCGTGCCGGCAACGCTGAATAATTCAGACCAGAAGGGGTAGGCCGAGGGGGACGAAGTAACTGTCAAAATCTATTATTGAACCCATCTAGAATCATAGACATAACGTTGAAAATTTTTGTTCTAAGATTACTACCCGTGCATTACACGCAGATTCGTAATGGCAAGTTATTATAATGAATGATTGAATAAAGTAGTCACAGAAATAATAAACATAACGATTTAAATTGTGGAAATAAAAAATCACTCACGAACAGGATTCGAACCTGCGACTCCTAGCTCAGTACGCCAGTGCTTTAGCCACTAAGCCACCGTGAACACTGCTCGTGGGATCGAAATTAACCTCCACTATTGTACGTCTTTGGGTGACATCAGCGATATCTTCAGAAACAGTGCACAGAGTACATTATTATAACTGAAACAGTGTTTCATAACCGTCTCGACTTACTTTGCACAGTAACTTAGTAACATCTATCAAATTTCACTAATGTAGGTCGTCAGTATTTGTCACTTAAAATCAGTTTCGACCACTTACATGAGCCGGCAAAACTGACACGTTAGTGATTAGCCAATAGCGGCCTTGGTAGGGCCAATCGGATTGCAGTACCCTCAGTGGCGGATTTACACATTTGCCGCCCGTAGGCTATTAATATTTTGCTGCCCCTACAAGTGTCAATTCACGTCAGTATATACAAAGTCTGGTCAATTCAGGTTCCTAGATTATTTTTACAGCCCAACGATTTAGTTAAGATTGCACACAGGGGCGGCCCTAGCATGTTTTTCAGGCGGTGCGAGATCTTATTGTTGCGCCCCAAATGTTGGAAGTTTAAGGGGTGGGGGGGTTACATTTTGTACTTTTTGTGTTTATTCCTGTAAACAGGTCAGTGGTGGAGTGAGTGGAGGTTTTGCTAAACGCCAAAAAAACATCACCGGTTGTGAATTTTATAATCTACTGTGCAATTTTTTGGGTGTTTTACGAAAACCTGACATGATGTTTTTGCACCTGAGTGTGCATGAACAACGAGAACGCAAAGATGTAATAACAGCGCGAGTGTGAAATTTTTTATTAATATTTTGGTTTTATTTTATTATATGTGTATGTCATATAAATGTAATAGAATAGTTGCTTTAAATATACGCCAAAACCGCACAGGCAAAAAGGACTAAATGCAATAAGAATGCAAAACGATTGTCATCCGTCTATAAGGAATCTTACTGTTGACGATTTTGGTGCCCCCCCATGGGGGTGCCCGGTGCAGTGACACCATTTGCACCACTCTAGGGCCGCCACTGGTTGCACAAGAAATAGTTTTTAGTATGTTTCTGAGCTAATAAAAGCTCAATCATTCTTTTTAATAAATATGATTATTTTTAATTCCTGTAAGACAAAAAAAAATTTGCCACCCTAGGCTCCAGCCTACTCAGCCTGCTGGTAAATCCGCCACTGAGTACCCTGCCTCAGCTAGTGGCAGAATTTCTTGTATGCATTATGTTATTATTATTACACAAGCTCTGCTTAGTTTGGGACTAGATAGTGCTGTATAAAAATGTCCCAAAAATATTAATTTATTTATTTATTCAACATAAGGAGTCTACTGGGCTGTATTGTCATTGAATTTTCCCATGTCAATGAAATTGTGCTATTTATTTTTGAACAATACAATACAATACAATACAATACAATTCTTTATTTACTGAACATAGGTTAACATTGGTGTTATAAGTCACATTGATACAGTCCTCTATATTCTACCTTTAGGCATGCAAATATTTGGGTAACGGCTATAATTTCATATTACTATCAAATGCAAGATACATTGAATTAATTAAGAAATTAAAAATGGCGATACATACAATTGTCACAATATAATAAAATCAAATCAAGTAAGTGGTTCAGAAACAATGTCAATGTTAAAAATGTCAAAAAAATAATAATAATATATTCATGTCTACAAAATATTAAAACCACAATTTTTTTATTGTTACACAAATACAGGAACATATCAAGCTTTTAGAGTAAAGCTTTTTCATTTAGAAAGTCTGATATATTATAGTAACATTTCCGTATCAGTAGATCCTTGAGGCGCCTTTTAAACATAGTCATATTTAACTTTCTAACTTCCTGTGGTATTTTATTATATATAACGGGACCCATGCAAAATATGCTCTTGTGCATCAATGTTGTTTTTGATATGCGCATGCATAGTTCATCTTGATCACGTCTATTGCGAATAACAAAGTCAGATAGCTTTTTAAAAAGCTGCGGATTCGTCTTCACAAACACCGCTGTTTCAAATATATAAAGACAAGGTAAAGTCATTATTTTAGAAGTAATGAAATACGGACGACAGCTATCTGTAGTTTTTAGTTTATACATCGCTCTTATGCATCGTTTTTGTGCTTTGAAAACTGTCTCTTTTTGGGTTGAGTTGCCCCAAAAAATTATTCCGTATCTTAGATTTGATTCAGCTACCCCATGATATGCCATTAGCAAAGCGTCTCTATTAATAACTGATGCAAGCCTATATAATGCATATGCTGACTTGCTTATCTTTTTGCATAAGTTATCTGTATGAGCCTTCCAGTTCATCTGTCTATCTATTGTCAAACCTAAAAATGTTGTGGCTTCCACTACATCAATTTTATTGTTTTGATAGTTTATGTTCATATTTTGCGGAGGTGGTATTCTTTGGCTGAAATGTATTAATTTAGTCTTGCTTAAATTTATTTTTAAATTATTATTTGTCATCCATTCAATTAAATTTGTCAAAGTGTTATTAATGTCATTTTCGTAAAGGTCATTATTTGTATTGTCAATTATAACGGCACTGTCGTCCGCAAATAGTGACATTGGTCTAGTAGTAGCTTTAGGTAGGTCATTTATGTATATTATAAATAATAGGGGGCCCAGGACACTGCCTTGTGGAACTCCGAACTTGACTACTCGCAGTTGAGATTTAAAGCTGACTTCCAGTCTGGAAGCATTTACTTTTTTTAGTTCTGTGTACTGTTTTCTATCTCGTAGATAAGAACTGACAAGTTCTAACACGTTACCTCTTATACCGTAGGCATTAAGTTTGGCCAATAAGATTTTATGATCCACGTAATCAAAGGCCTGAGTCATATCACAGAAGACTGCACAAGTTGGGGTTCTTACATCTACTTTAGACATAATGTTATTTAAGAAGTCATAAATTGCTCTGTTAATTGTTTTATTTCGTCTAAATCCTTTTTGTTCTTCAGTCAGGATGTCATATTTTTCTAGGTAAGCATAAATTTGTTTATAAATGTATTTTTCAAAAACTTTAGACATTATAGGTATGAGCGTTATAGGCCTGTAATACTCCATACGTAGTGGATCTTCTTTTTTAAAAATTGGTTTAACAATTGATGTTTTTAATCCACTGGGATAAACTCCAGCGTCAATGCTCAGATTCATTATGTGACTTAAATGATTAGAAATACATTCCTTTACAGACTTTATAACTTTAGTAGATATCTCATCATAGCCCACACTGTTTCTGTTAGCTAACTGGGTGATGATCGTCATAATATCTGAAGGAGTGCTTGGCGCCATAAACATTGATTGAAAATTATTATTAATATATTTTGTTACTTTTGTTCCATGTCCGGATAATGGTGTAATTTTGTCTATAAAATAATTGTTAAAAGAATCACATATTGTTTGTGGATCAGTTATTATATTATTATTATCGATTTTTATTTTTGAAATACTCTCAAATTGCTGGCATTGTTTGTTATTTATTATTCGCCAAGTCATTTTGGGAATATTTGTGGATGTTTTTATTCTGTAGTTATTCTGGGCGAGTTGTGTGAGTTTAATTATTCTTTTAAGTCTTTGGTTATATTGTGTATATTTTAGTTTATTTATATTAGTAGGTTTCAGTCTCTGGATCCATAGAAGCATTCTTTTCTTTGTAGTACACTTTTTTATTCCCCGAGATATCCATTTAGGTTTCTGCTTGGTTTTTTAGTTATTAATTTAAAGGGGAAGCATAAATCATAAAACAATTTAAATGTTTCATAGAATTTGTTGTAAGCTTCATTCGGATCTATAGTGTCATACACATCACTGAAAGAAATGCTACTCAGACTTTAAATTTTGTGATATTTTCTTCACTCAAATCTCGTTGTTTGATACGCCAAAAACATATTTCGTCAATAATTTTCTTTATGGGAGTTTCAATAAGTTGCGCGGTATGATCTGATAAGGCTAGCTCAAGTACCTCCGATTTACACGGTTTTGATATGTTATGTGCAAAGTTATCTAGACATGTTCCACTTTTAATTCTAGTAGGACTAAATATTTCAAGCTTAAGGTTAAAGTTTAAGAGTAGACATTCAAAGTCCAAAGTAGTGTTATTTTTTTTCAATACGTTAATGTTGAAATCCCCAGCAATTATTACATTATTGTTACATTTTCTAGTAAGACATTGAAGAACATGTTCAAGCCTTTCAAAGAACTTGTTGTTGTAATGTTTTTTTTCTATTTGTTTTGGTACTCTATACACACATGCTATCGTTGTCTTACTACTTAATATCTCTATAGCACAGCATTCAATGAGCCCAGAAATTGAAAGTTTTGAGATGTTTCCTAATTCTTTATAGCGCATCCCTTTCTTTACCAGAATGCAGGCCCCACCTCTTTTCCGATCAGATCTACTATAGCATGCCGCTAGTCGATAGTTCGCAATACTTAAGTTATTTTCCAGTCCTTTCATCATAAAATGCTCTGTAATACATATCACATCAACATGTTTATCATTATCAGATAGTACTTCAAGGCATACCATAAGCTCTTCAGATTTACCTATTAAGCCTGCTATATTTTGATGTAGAATATTTAAGTTGTTTGATCTGTTATTGACTTTCTGATGCAAAAAAACTTGCGGGTAGAAGTGCATTCTGGGACTACATGTTTATTACTACTAATTTCATCACTTAAGACTTTATTGTATCCATTGTTCAGAGTCATCTCGTTTTCGTAATTTGTAGTGCACTCACAAAGTGGGAAGCCACGGATGTCGATAGCTAGCCGCTCCATGACTTTTGTGAGTACATTTTGTTTACCATAGTTGTTAAGTTTACCTGTCTTATAGGAAAACATGTCAAATGTAAGGTCATGATTTGTGTCGAAAAAATAAGCATAGCCATGGTGTAGTAAGTTCTGGAGCAGTATGCTGTTAAACAGTTCAATTTTGTAATTATATATTGGGGCTCCCATTATATAGGTGGGAGCACATAAAATTACATTTGTATGTGTTATTTCCTGTAAACACTCCTTAATGTTTTTAACTAATTCTACGTAGTTTTCTGTATTTTTAAAATCGTTTTCACCTATCATGACTAAGCAGTAATCATCCATGGTAAAGTTCAGCATTTATTATTTCCCAATAATTGTTTTATACCACAATTTGGTGTAACATAGTGGCAGAACTGAAATTGGCAAGAGAAGGTCTCATCAATGTCATGCAGTTTAGTTTTGTTGGTAATGTTGGTTAGAGAATACATAGTTTCCTTTTCTTGCTGTTCTTAGTCCGGCTTGTCGTGTCACTTGAGGGTATGTCTGGCCTTATACTAGTTTCAGTCATGTTTGATACAGTTGTTGACTTTATATTATCATATTATCTATGTATTTATCAAAACTTTTTTGTTCTGTTAGATGACAGATGTCATTATTGTAAAAATTCAAGAAAATGGTCTAATAAAATATTGAGAAAGCAAAGTGCTCAACAATCCTCGTATTTAATTCGTTAATCCTCAAATCTGGACATCCTACAGTTACTCCTCAAAGTTACAAACAAAACATGGTCCAATACGAGCCGCATCGGATTATCATAGGAATCATTGAAAATAACTGTTAGGATTGTCGCCGAGAGCAGAAGTTTTATTATGTACGAAAACCAACCTCAGTAGCGGAAAAAAGGAACATTCGAGAACTGTTATACCTACAAGCCGTGTTGTGTGATTACAGTGATTACCTATATTCTCTTCGTATTCAAGCATTTCGTGAAGCGAACATTGTTATTTACTTAATATTAATTGAACATAACTTATTGTCATCATGGAAACCGTTGACCAGATATTAGATGTGCTAGAACACTTTTCCGATGTTATTGACAAGACAAGGTCAAACTATAAAAAGACACCAAAGTCTAGAATAACTAAAGGCTTTGTGGAAGCTAGATTACATTGTTTAGAAGAGTATTGGAGTTCATACAAAAATAACTATCAAAAATTATTAAATAGCACAAAGAAAGAACAACGGAAAAACATAGCATATTTTACGGAAGATTCATACAGTAACTTTGAAGAAACATATTTAGATTTGAAAACAGACATGACGGATACGCTTCAGTTATTAAGTACAGAGAAAATAGACGACTCTGCAAGAAATGCATCATCATATTCACCATCAAAAGACAGCTCGAACAGCACGGAGGTCAAACTTCCAAGGATAAACT
Organism: Asteroscopus sphinx; assembly: GCA_949699075.1. Lineage (NCBI taxonomy): Eukaryota > Metazoa > Arthropoda > Insecta > Lepidoptera > Noctuidae > Asteroscopus > Asteroscopus sphinx. The sequence goes on from OX453024.1 coordinate 18,309,613, forward strand.
TACCTACATTTACGGGGATTTATGAAGAATGGCAATCGTTTGAAGATACTTTTACAATTTTAATATCAAAGAATAAGGCATTGAGTGATGTGCAGAAATTATATTATTTGAAGTCATGTTTGAGTGGCGAAGCAAGAAATACAATTAAGCATATTCAAGTAACAAAACAGAATTATGAAATTGCTTGGGAAACTTTGAAAAATAGATACAGCCACAAGCGGCTTATAGTGAACGCAATAATGAAAAAGTTATTCACATTTAAAAAGGTAAACATACAATCACCAGGACAGTTAAAAGTTCTTGTGGATAGTACAAAAGAGTGTTTAAGTATCTTGGATTCTATGGGTATTTCTACATCTTCTTGGGACCCCATGATAATTTTTCTAACTGTGCAAAAATTGGATTCGGATACACACAAAGAATGGGAAACTCATGTGAGTCGAGAATACCAAACTGAACTACCAACTCTTAAGAATTTAATTACGTTTTTGGACAGTAGAATACATACACTTGAATTAACCTGTTCGCCTTCATCAAACACTCAAAGACCAAATAAGGAGCATTCATTTCACACGTCAACTGGAACAATCACTTGCAAGTTATGCAACGTCCAGCATATTCTTTGTCACTGTAAAGAATTTGTGAAACTAGACCCGGAGAAGAAAAGTGAGATTATTAAAAACAATCGATTATGCTACAACTGCTTATCATCAGGCCATTCTGTGTATAATTGTCGACAGAAGACTTCTTGTAGAATTTGTGGACGGCGTCACCATTCACTTCTGCATCGTAGTAAGAAGAGAGAAGATTCTCAGGACACAGAGAAGAATAATGACACACCTGGAATCTCCTCAATGTATACGCATAAAAACATACAAGAAAATCTTCCGAATGAGTCTATCATAGTGAACTTAGCATACAAGCAGAAAAGAGCGTTACTAGCCACAGCGTTGGTACCGGTCAAGGGTGAATGTGGCCGTGAGACCACATTAAGAGCATTAATCGATCCTGGGTCACAGGCTTCATTTATCAGTGAAAATGCAACTCAATTAATTCAACTGAAGAAGACTCCTATACAAGGTTCAATTACAGGAATAGGATCCACCACAACTCCACTTCGCTATGTGGTACAGTTGGAGATCTCATCGAGATATGATAAGCAATTCAGTCTCCCTCTGAAAGCATATGTTTTGAAATCACACATAACGTCAAAACTACCCAGTTCTACAATTCAACCAGAGCCAAATTGGACACACTTGGACGGTCTAAAATTGGCTGACCCACAATACTTCCTGTCAAACAAAGTAGATCTATTACTTGGCATTGATGTATACACTGAGATTGTGAAGAACAAGTTAGTAAAGGGACCACCAGGTTCACCTTCAGCACAAGAAACAAGTTTAGGCTGGATTTTATTTGGCAACATTTCTGAACACAATCATACCAGCAATGACTTATTAGTCATGCATCATCAGTTAGATATAAGCATGAACAATCCAGCTGACATAGGTTCTAGAGGCATATTTAAAGACAACTTAATAAACAATACATTATGGTGGGAAGGGCCAGAATGGCTTAAGGATGAAAACCATAAAATAGATTTTGAAGAAAATTATACATTACAAGAACTATTAAAAACAATTATTTACAGTTTAAGATTTTTTAAATACAAGAAGAAACCTGAAGCTATAGATAAAGCAATAACAACTATTGAATTAGAGGAAGCATTATTAAAATGTATAAAAATAAGTCAATGTGAAGAATTTACAAAAGTAATAGAAGGAGAGATAAATAAGGAGGAAAAGCAAGAAAGGAAAGTTGTTTATACCTAGATGAGAGAAATATTCTCAGGGTAGGCGGAAGATTAACGCAAATTTAAATACTACTAAACATCCAGGAGAAGATGGTCTTACTCAAGTTTACAGTAACGCAATGGCATTATTCAGAGATCACTTTCAAGGATTTGTGCTTTTCCAATTGATAAAGACTAACATTTACTTTCTTAGTTACCTATTAAGCATAGATTTATATTTAACTTAAAGCCCACATTTGAACAAGTAAGTTATTGTTTAGAGTCAAACTAATAGTTTAAATTCATTCATATACAGTCCACTCATTTGTTATTGCTTGACTTGACTACAATAATTTTAAATATTGTTTAATTTGTTTATTTAGTAAAGGACTAGGTCCTTTGGTAGGCGGCATGTTGACTTTATATTATCATATTATCTATGTATTTATCAAAACTTTTTTGTTCTGTTAGATGACAGATGTCATTATTGTAAAAATTCAAGAAAATGGTCTAATAAAATATTGAGAAAGCAAAGTGCTCAACAATCCTCGTATTTAATTCGTTAATCCTCAAATCTGGACATCCTACAGTTACTCCTCAAAGTTACAAACAAAACAACAGTTGTGCAATTTTTTTGCTCTAATTCCTCCTCGATTTTATTGGTACTAGTATCGAGGGTAGTTGACATTTTTTGATTCGTCTTTCGTGGGTCATATGGTGAAATATTTTTTGTTTTTATAATTGTACGTTCTGTTTGAGTATAAGTGTTCTTTGATTTCGGCTGTTTTTTCTTAGGGGTTGTTGATCGTTTACTAGCTACTGGACTCAGGGTGACTTGTTTATAGAGATCGTTTTTAGTCATCAGCTCTTCGTTTTTACGTGTAAGCAAGCTATTTTGTAGTAACAATGATTCAATTTCTTCATGCGCACTTATAAGCTGTAGTTCTAACATTTTTATTCTATCTTTTAATGGTTTATCTTCATCTACGTTATCGTTCGAGATATCGGGTAAGCTACTAGTGGTGCCCTCTAGAACATCGGTAAGTATCACACTTTCATTCATGCTGGAATCCAAGTTAGAATCTGACAGAGTACGGGTTCGGCCGCGGCGAAAAGTGATGTTATCAAAGAAATTCATTATATCAGCTTAAAATCCTTTTAATGGAGATCTAGCATTGTGCGTGTCTTTTCGGAGGTAGTAGCACATCCGCTCCACTCCGTGTAATTATACTATTTATTTTTTGTCAACTATCTATTATGTTTTGGGTTTAGTCGATTTTTCTTTAAGACACTGTTTGATTAGTCGATTTTGTTATAGCGAACTTTTTTCGATGGTAACACTGTAATCCATAGACAAACTTCAATATATATAATCTATGCTTCAAGACATGGAAAATTGCTTGTCATTCATACGTACAGATGTAAACAAAACATTTAAAGAAAAAAAAGGCGGGAAACCTTCGAATTAGGCGGGAGCGTTTTTCATATAACTTTTTGATAAAATTCATATTTTATTAGTAAAACGAGGCCAGTTGAGTAGATTTGTGTAAATATCATATATTTATTTTATATTTCATATAGTTTGTAGTGTATTGTGAATATTTAGGTAAGTTTTAAAAAAAATTTCGTTTCTGACCCATGGATAAGGAGCCGCCTGACCGGGGGGACCCAGTCCCCTCGGTAGGCGAAAATATCACCATTGTTTCCTCCGTATCCTTGGAAAATGAATCCAGCATGGATACGGATGGGTCCGTTACTCGAGAGAGGAAAAGGACGAGGGCTTCACGTAAAATGTGTAAACACTGTAACAAAAGACGGCGGCATGGTCAGGAAGGTAATAGTACAGCGAAAAGTAGTAAAGGGAGTCACTGTCATTGCGACAGTGATTCTCAAATAATTACAGAATCAATTGCCACCACCTCAAAAGAAATATGCCAGGAGGGTCCTTCACCTTTACAATCTGTAAATGGTTTACGGCCTGAACAAAACATTGATGATAATAGTTCAAATAATCCGCAAAAGGCGCCTCAGGTAACCAGGACATCGTACGAGCCCACAGATCTGGCACCTTATGTTGTGCATATCCAAAAAGAGGGGAATCCAGCTACCACACTTCACCCAGTTACGTTAGGACATTTTCTCAAGAAACGTTCATTCCAAAATATTATAAATGGGAGTTTAAAGCGTATAGGTAGGAACCGAGTTTCAATTTCTTTTTCCAAGTATGAGGATGCAAATTCTTTTGTGAATGATATTTGTCTTACTAAGGAGAACTTAAGGGCCTTCATTCCTTCTTTTAATGTTTGTAGGATGGGTATAGTTAAGGGTGTACCTACTGAATGGTCTCCTGAGGAGATCATTGAAAACATTTCTGTGCCCGTAGGGTGTGGTAAAATTTTAAAAGCGCGACGGTTGAACTATAAAGTTCAGGGGCCAACCCCTGTTTGGAAGCCTTCTCAGACAGTAGTAATAACTTTTGATGGGCAGGTGCTACCAAAGAGAATTTTTGTATGTTACAATTCTTTACCAGTAACTTTGTACACTTTTCCAACGATTCAATGCTTTTCATGTTGTCACTTTGGACACACAAAAGTGCAATGTAGGTCAACCCCTCGGTGTTACAAGTGCGGACAGGGTCATTCTGCCGACACTTGTGGTATAGAGGATGAGGTTGATGCTGCATGCTGCCTTTGCGGTGGCCTACATTATGCAATTGATAAAAAATGTCCCGAGTTTGAAAGACAGAAATCAATTAAACTTTATATGGCTCAAAATTGTGTCTCATATGCTGAGGCATCAAAGTTACACCCCCCAGTGTCGAAATCATATGCAGATATTTTATTGTCTGCCCCATCAGCTCATAATAAACCTTCTTCTTCTGTAGTTTCCCCTTTATCCTCATCTAGATCATATAAAAAAACAGTATTCATGAAACCTCGAACTCCTCCAAAAACATCAAAGGGTTATGATAAGGCAGCTCATCAAGCTCTGATTAAAAATGACGCTCCATCTCTTTCTAATGGGTGTGCATTACAAAATATAACAAACAATGAAAATCAAATTTTAGCTTTAATCATTACTTTAATTAATACACTTACACAAAATAATAATATTTCACCGTCCAACGTTGCCCCTTTGATTGAAAATTTATCTAACTTGTTCACCTATAATGGACCTACACCTGTCCAAGATTATACAGTGGAACAGTCGTAGCATTATTAATAAAAAAATGGAATTATCACATATTTTAAATAAATTCGAACCATGTGCGGTTGCTATTTGTGAGACATGGCTTAAGCCACTGTTCACATTTAGAATTCCTGGATATGTTTGTCTGAGAACAGACAGAAGCGATGGGTTTGGCGGAGTTGCCTTACTCATACAGAATTCTTTTCCTGTAAATAATTTTCCTCTTCCCCCTCTTAGCGACGATATATCGGCTGTCGCTGCTATTGTAAATAACATTTGTTTAGTCTGTATATATTTTTCTCGTCCTACTGTAAATATTTTATCGGAAGTTAGTAATTTGTTATCAATATTACCTAAGCCATTCCTAATTATGGGAGACTTTAACTCCCATCATCAGTCTTGGGGTAGCTCTATTTCTAACTTTTATGGAGAGAAACTTTTGGACATCCTGGATTCTCATAATCTGTGTATCTTAAACACCGGCCTTCCAACTCGCCTCACAAGTCCAGATGAGGGGTTGAGTGCTCCTGATCTTTCAATTTGCACACCTGATATTGCATCTATTTTATCTTGGTCTCGTTTATCTTCTGTCCATAGTAGTGATCATTATCCGCTAGTTATTTCATTTCCATATAAGAAATCTGTAACTAATATTCCAAAACCACATATAAAGTATAGATTAGATAATGCAGACTGGGATTCATATAGAAGTTCTGTAGAGCAAAAAATTCTTGAACTTGCTGATTCTTTTCCAGTACAGGATCCCCAATTATTATCTGAAAAATTTACAAGCATTTTAATAGAGGTCGCAGAGGTTACTTTCCCTGTTAAAAATGGAGCATTGGGCAAGATTCCTTCCCCTCCCTGGTGGGATGCTGAATGTACTCAGGCTGTTAAAAACAGAAAAGCAGCAGAGGAAAATTATTCTTGTGGTATGACTACAGAAAATTTCGAGGTATATCTAGAAGTAGCTCGTACTTCTCGTAAACTGCTTAGACGAAAGAAATTCGAAGGCTGGCAGAAATTTTGTGCCTCTATCTGTCCAGATGTTAACTGTTCTATTGTGTGGCGTAATATTAGGCGCTTCAGGTCTGCATTTAGTGAATCTTCAACTTCGAAATTGCCACCAGTCTTGGCTAATCAATTTATGGATAACTTAGCCCCTCCTTCAGCTCCAGAACAGAGTTCTTTTCTTCATGCTCCTCCTTTACCTATGTGTGACTCTGAGCTTAACTCCCTGTTTTCACTAGGCGAGTTGAAGGGTGTTCTTTCACATGTCAAAGATTCAGCTCCTGGTGAAGATGGTATACCCTATTCTTTTATAGCTAATCTTTCAGACTCTGCCTTATCTGTTTATTTAAATCTTATTAATACTGTGATGATATCTGGCAATATTCCTTCAAGCTGGAAATCTCAAACCATTATCCCCATATTGAAACCAAACAAGCCTTCTTGTAATGCCACCTCTTATCGTCCTATTGCACTTTCATCAGTTCTTGCCAAAATTACTGAGCATCTTGTTAAGATTCGTTTGGAGTGGTTCGTAGAAAGCAGAAACTTACTAGCTTCATCTCAGTTTGGGTTTAGGAAGGGTAAGAGCACACTAGATAGCCTTAGTGTATTCACTTCAAATATTCGTTTAGCTTTCTCTTGTAATAAATCTGTAATCGCAGCATTCCTTGATATTAGCTCAGCTTATGATAATGTTTTAGTATCAGTTCTGAAACAAAAACTTCAATCATTGAAAGTTCCATCAATGATGACAAATTTTATTATTAATATGCTCTCTGAAAGGTCTATTAATCTGTACCTTGATGATGAGTCCAAATTAACCAGATTAGTATGGAAAGGCCTTCCTCAAGGTTCTGTACTTAGTCCACTTCTTTATAATATTTACACCTATGATTTAGAATCTTCCCTTAATGAATCAGTACAAATTCTTCAATATGCAGATGATTTACTTTTTTATATTTCTGGAAATTCTGTTCAGGAAATGTGCACTTCTTTAACCTCCTCTTTGTGTTTGTTGAAATCTTGGCTAGGAATTAATGGTCTGGAACTTTCAGTTGATAAGAGCAGCATTGTATTGTTTACTAGAATGCGTAAACCTCCTTCAGTCAATGTCCAGTTCAACAACATCTCCATGCCTATTAAAAATCAAGTAAAATTTTTAGGTGTTATTTTGGATTCACATCTTACAGGACTTCCACACTGTGAGTACATAGCAGCTAAATGTGAGCGCAATATAAACATCATCAGATGTCTATCTGGTGTTTGGTGGGGTGCTCATCCTTTTTCATTAAAATTAATGTACAATACTCTAATTCGAAGTGTATTAGATTATGGGACCTTTTTGCTGGAGCCTGGCAGTGCTGCTGGGTTGAAAAAATTGGATGGTGTACAGTCTAAGGCATTGAGAGTAATTTCAGGTGCAATGAGATCTAGCCCTATCAACTGTCTACAAGTGGAATGCGGAGACCCTCCCCTACATTTGCGAAGACAGTTTCTAGCAGACCGATTCTTATTCCGATGCTTACAATTAGCTAACCACCCTTTAAAATCTATAGTTTCCCGGCTGTCCTATGAAGTTGTTTCTTCAGTTTATTGGAGAAATAAAGCTACCCCTTGCTTGGTAAAAAGTTTAACAAAATTTAATTCAGTTGAAGCTCCCTGTCATAATTCTCAACTTCTTCCAATATTTCACTGTAAATACAATGCTTTAATTTTATCCCCAAACATTCACTTTAACTTAAATATCTACAAAAATGACACATGTCAAAATCAAAACTTCAATTACATTATGGATAGGGACTGGGGGGGATACCATCATATTTTTTCGGATTCATCCAAGCTTGGGCACAATAGTTGTGTGGGGGTTGGTGTATACCACCCACGTTACAATGTGGTACAGAAGATTAAACTTCCTCCTGAAACATCAGTATTTACGGGGGAATGCTTTGGTTTATTTAAAGCAGTTGAATATATTTTAGTCATGGGGTTACAAAACGCAATTATTTTTACTGATGCAATGAGTGCCTTGCAAGCCTTAGCTAGATTTCCTTTTTATTCACAAAATCCATATATAGTTTTTGAAACTCGGTGTCTACTTTTACAGTGTTCTTTGAAGGGGTTTTCTGTGTATTTTGCTTGGATACCTTCTCATTGTGGTATTTTGGGTAATGTAAGAGCAGATCAATTGGCTAACGAGGCTGTGAGTTGTGGAGATGTATTCCCTTATAAAAACAGTTTTCAAGACCTGTCTGCGCTGCCCAGAATTCATTTACAGGAATCCTGGGGCGAGCTCTGGACAAAGCACTCGGAAAAGGGCCGATTTTACCGTTCAATTCAGCCTGATATCCCTACAAAACCATTGTTTTCTAAATTTAAATTCAGCAAAAAAATTACTTCTATCATTATACGTATGCGCTTGGGCCATGTGTGCACTCCGGCTCATCTGGCTAGACTTGGCATCGTGCAGAGCCCTATGTGTGCCTGTGGCGCTGATGTGGGTGATTTGAATCACCTAATTTTTGCTTGCTCCCTGTATGACCACACCTCTCTTATCCAAAGTCTTGTGTCCCTCCAAGTTCCTTTTCCTACCTCTATTTCTTGTATATTAGGTAATTGTAATATAGATATATACAAATCCATTGCCCATTTTATTGTAAATAACGATATTAAAATATAATTCTTGTGTACATCATAATACATTAATTCACCATTATTTAGTTTTATTCAGTATAAAATGATATTTTTTATTTATATATTTTCATGTATTTTTTTGTGTTTCCTATTATAACTGATCTCCTTTTCCTTTTCCAAATTCCGATCCAATTTGATTTTCGCGTTTCGTTTCCTGTTTTTTATAATTTGTCGGTGGCTAAAAGCACGAACAGTGCAAAGCCAGAAGAAAAAAAAAAAAAAAAAAAAAAACATTTAAAATTGCCTTTTCGCTTTATTATTGGTGTTTTAATGTACTCACTATATTCTTATCGGTGCTTTAGTGCTTTAATGCAGGTCTGTTGTCTATTTAACTTTTCTGTTTGAATTTATCAAATTTCCAATCCCAAACAGTCCGTTAATTCGGATTATGTGTTTTAAATTTAGCTTGATGTAGCTTCTCACAAAAGCCACCTTATTACAGAATCAGGTTTAATAATGTTTTGCTTAAGCCAGGCTTAAACATCTTTTTATGTGTCTTTAACCCGGTTCAAACAAGTGTCTAAAACTATCTTGAGCTTTTTTAATAAGGGGGAAGAGGTTTATGCATGGAAATTCAATATTATGTGGTAATAAACAGCTAAATGAATGAGTTGCAAATGATAAAACTTGTATTTGTGTTTATCATTTCAAAGAATTTGACTAATTTTGTGTTATAATTTTACAGGTTGAAAAAAACTACCAATCTTTGGCAGACAAAAACTGCATTCAAATGAAAAACGAAAATCAAACTCTCACATTACGACTTTATTGAGAAACTTATGCTTAAATTAGTATTTATTATGTACAAACGCACTTCATGGTCCATAACATTCAGCCGAAAAAGGTTAGGATTATCTTGTCGAAACTGTGGCTTCCTTTCGTGCGGCATCTTGCAATAACTGGGTGTCGACCTCGTCTGCCGGCAGCTGCACGTAGCGAACAACAGAACCACGAATAAAACAGTTTTTCACTGACAACATGTGAGGATATTTCTCAGGATCTATCACGCTGATGTCTGACAACTTTATATTCAGATACTGGTCAACAGAATGCAATGTGCCACATATACTAAGGTCATTCTTCAGTTCCACAACTACATCTTTTCCTACTAGCGATTTAAAGAAAGAATAGAATAACATTTTTGTTTATTTTGGTGAAAAATGGATTAAAACCGCCTCGGCTTAGCTTTAGCTTGCAAAATGACTGTTTGACTTGACACTTGACAGTGACAGATCGAGTGTGAGTGAGTAGTTTATCGCTGGGTTGCTTAGACCTTTTAGCCATGGTATTGGTATAATATTAACAGGTTAAAACGATAAACGAAAAGGTAGTGACTATAAATTTTTTTTTTTTCATAAGAAAGTTGACTATCACACGAAATGAGAAAACCTTTGAACAGAAAACGGATAATTTCTGATTCAGTTGCAGACTTTTTCTTGTTTGATTACCGACAACACTGAATTGATAGCAGACGCTTCGGGTTGGCGGGAAAATTCGTAAAGATCATGTTGTGGATTTTTTATTATTTTCCAAAATTTGTGTTCTTCGAGTGTTAATGTGTAATAATGGTGGATTATTAAATGTTAAGTGCTCGTTAACGTGTACAAGTGTGGATAAATGGTACTAAGTTGAAAAACATGACTTTCGTATATTATCTCATCATCCCCTCAGAAACCTAGTAAAGTTTCCATCACTTTACTAGGATACAAGTATAATATGTTCAATGATTACGACTGAAGGACATGTATGGACATGGTCATGAATAAATTAAAAAAAAAAAAAAAAAAAAGCAGACGCTTCGGGTTGGCGGGAAAATTCGTAAAGATCGTGTTGTGGATTTTTTATTCATCATCCTCCTGCCCTTATCCCAATTTATTTGGGGTCGGCGCAGCATTTTTTTTTCTTCCATTCATCTCTATCAGCCGTCATCTCCGTGTTCACTTTTTTTCTATTCATATCATCTTTCACACAATCCATCCATATTTTCCTCGGTCTCCCTCTTTTCTTATAGCCATCAACATTCATACTTAAAACTTTCCTCGTAACATGCTCCTCATTCATGTGGATCATCATGTGGATTTTTTATTATTTTCCAAAATTTGTGTTTCTTCGAGTGTTAATGTGTAATAATGGTGGATTATTAAATGTTAAGTGCTCGTTAACGTGTACAAGTGTGGATAAATGGTACAAAGTTGAAAAACATGACTTTCGTATTATCTCATCATTCCCTCAGAAACCTAGTAAAGTTTCCATCACTTTACTAGGATATAAGTATAAGTAGTAGTAGAGCTCCTTTGTGAAAGAGCTCGTCCGGGGAAGTACTACCACCATATCTAATTCTCCGCCAAATAGTGATGCTTGCATTGCTGTGTTTCGGTCTGAAGGGTACGGGTGCCGGTGAAATTACAATCACATGAGACTTTCCATCTTCATGTCTCAGTTTGGCGAACCGACTTGCGATGCCATTTAGGCAACAGCCTAGGTGGTATTGAAGTTGCTATGGGCAAAGGTAACCGCTTAACATCAGGTGGGCCTTTAGCTCGTTTCGCCATCCTATACTATAAAAAAATAAAAATAAAAAATATGTTCAATGATTACGACTGAAGGACATGTATATATAAAAAAAGCAGACGCTTCGCCCCACTTCTCCATACACTTCTTAGCAGTGTTGCCAAGCCGTACGAAAATTATGGGGGCGTACGATAATTTAGCCATTGGTACGATGTACGATAGCGAAGATCTAAATTACGTTAAACGTACGATAATTTTGAGCATTGGATAAAAAAAACATCAATGCGCATAATACGCTAGCAAAACGCACTTTTTGTAAGGAAAAACTTAACAACTGTAGACGCTTCGCACTTGCTACTGTGCTTTTGTCAATTTTTCAGCCTCAAATGGCCGATATGAAAAGAAAGCCTAAAACTCCTTTTAAAACACACTTAAAAAGCTCTGACGTTTTAAGAATGCCCCAAAAAAATATACATAAAAAAATAAATATACAATAGTCATCGAAATCCCGCAAAAAGTCAAACGACATTTCAAAAGTGGTCAAAATATATTTTTTTTTCCTTACAGTACAAGTTTTTCTAATATTACAAATTGTACGATAATTTTGTCGAAAAACGATAATTTCGACGCGAAGAACGTTTAAAGGATGGATCATTGAACCTGCACTCTATTCGCAAGCTTGCCACAGTCTCTGCCTTCGAAGTATTCAGAGATATACTGCCAGAATACATGATACGACACCAGGATTACTCTAATATCAAATGTACGTATTTTCAAGCAGTATTTAGTCCTTGCACCACCCTATCTCTTCTCATGGGTGTCATAAAAGGTGACTTACGGCCAAAATTAATATCCTATCTATCCACGATTTACCCTACTAGAGATAGAAATTTGACATAAGCTCCATACAAAAAAATGACAAATTTCTATCTCTAGTAGGGTAAATCGTGGATAGATTGGATATTAATTTTGGCCGTAAGAGATTCACCAGAGGATGGGCAGCAGCGTTCTCTGAGAACTTAACCAACCAACTGCGATCGCCAACCCGCCTGCCAAGCGTGGCCATTATGGCATATCCCCCTTTAATTGAGGGAGGCCTATGACCAGCAGTGGACGTCTTTCGGCTGAAACGATGATGATGATGATGAATTGTCGTATATTTTGTTATCTTTCATAAGTATATTCTTAGCAATGTCCTTTTCTCCTTTCCTTAGCGCTTGCCTACATTATAAACTGTGTTTGTCTGTCAGTCAGTCACTGAACTGTTTTATATAAAAATTTACAGTAATATTGATTTGTTCCCACAATTTTGTTTTACAGTAAAGAAAGACACATTGTCTTTGTATAAATATGAAAAAGAGTTATTAGTTTTACAAGAGGTACCTACAAAGACTGGAGAAAGCAGCTGGAGTATTGCGCCGTAAAAAGGGAGACACAAGGTGAATATAATATTGGCGCTGATTCTGTTGTTTACAAACAAAACTAATTTAGTCTCATTATGTCTCTTTATAACTAAAAACTTTTTTTTTAAAGTATATTATGGCGAAACGAGCTAAAGGCCCACCAGATGTTAAGCGGTTACCTTTGTCCATAACAACTGCAATTACCACCTAGGCTGTTGCCTAAATGGTACCGCAAGTCGGTTTGCCAAACTGAGACATGAAGATGAAAAGTCTCATGTGATTGTAATTTGAAAAGGATAGAATATATTGATTACTGTCAAATACTAATTCGGATGAGCACATAAGTGGACTTGACAGTTCTTAATATTTTCTGTCCTTTTTCAATAAAGTTAATAAGAAAGAGATATAGTGATAGACATAGTGTGATTGAAAATCGTTTAGTGTGGTATACTAGCCACACAATTATTGTCTGTCTAATTTTATTTTGGATATTACTATTTCAAGCACCTTTACTCCCAGAACGTCTAAATCGCAAAATGTCAAACAATCTCAAAACGTCCAAATCACAACACATGATGTTCTGCGTATAATGGCATTTTATTTTGGTACTACATATACAAGTTAACAATGATTGAATCTTCTTATTTCTTTTGGTTCTACAGCACATTAGTCTAATTTTTAACCGACGAAAAAAAGGAGGAGGTTCTCAATTCGACGCGTATATTTTTTTTTTTTTTTTTTTTTTTTTTTTTTATGTATGACCACGCATAACTTTTTACTGAGTGGTCCGATTTCGATGATTCTTTTTTTAATAGATAGGGTATATCTCGAAGTTGGTCCCATTTAAATTTCAAAATCAAAATCCACTCCTAAGGGTAGTAAAACAGGGGATGAGTGTTTGTTCACCCACTGAATTCTTACCTGTTAACTGATTCTGTTGAAACTTGACACACATAAATATAGTTCTAGACACGACGACATAATGGAGACCTGGAGTTAGATTATAACCACAAAAAAATTAAAAGTAAAACTTTTTAACAAAAAATCGAACCGACGAAAACAGAAACTGAAAAGCGAAAAATAACTAATTATGAGTCGGCGCCAAACAACCAGTCAACGAAGATCATTAAATTACTTTAAATAAATAATAAAAACAACGTCACATCAAATACAACGTGAAATTTTCAACGATAAACAATTACTTTCCAAAAATGCGTTATCCGCTCGGCCACTTGCAACTTGCACGCACTTTGCTTGTTAAAAGTTCGTTTGGCGCCGACTCATAATTAGTTATTTTTCGCTTTTCAGTTTCTGTTTTCGTCGGTTCGATTTTTTGTTAAAAAGTTTTATCTTTTATCTTTTTTAATTTTATAATGTGATGGTCTTATTTGTCCCATAGAAAGCTAGACGAGTCAACTATAAGCCTAGCACTGGTCTCACTCCGCTGCATGTGTGGACTGTTAGTAGCCCGGCCACACTTCAACTATGCGGTGAACATAGCACAGAGTGTCATCCCTCACCTGGACAGCAAGGACGAGAGGGCCCGGAGTGTGGTCACTGAGTACTGTACCAACGTGTTCGCTGATGATAAAAGGGGAGACATCACACTCACTGTAAGTATATATACAACATAGGACAGAGTGTCATCCTTCACCTGGACAGCAAGGACGAGAGGGCCCCGAGTGTGGTCACTGAGTACTGTACCAACGTGTTCGCTGGTGATAAAAGGGGAGACATAACACTCACTGAAAATATATATACAACATAGCACAGAGTGTCATCCCTCACCTAGACAGTAAGGGCGAGAGGGCCCGGAGTGCGGTCACTGAGTGCTGTACCAACGTGTTCGCTGATGATAAAAGGGGAGACATCACACTCACTGTAAGTACCAGGCCCCTCAGAAAGTATTGCGAAAAAAAGTTTTTATATATGGGAGACTGGCCAGTTATAATGTTTTGCGAAAATATGATTATTTATAAGTAAAAATAAGTAAGTTCCAATTTCAAAATTTCCCTCCACATTTTTTGCGAGTTAATTCAAAGTATTGTGTCTCACTGAAATATGGATCTGCGCCGGGAACATTTTAGAGCTATGATTTTATACGATTTCAAGTGTCGCCTGAAACCGGATGAATCGTACGATAGACTTCAAATGGCATTCATGGATGAAGGCCCTTCCAAGGCAACCGTGTATCGTTGGTATAACGAATTCAAGCGCGGTCGACCAACTTTGGGGGATGACGAAAGAAGCGGTCGCCCTTTGACGGCTGTTACCGAAGAAAACGTGCTAGCAGTGAAAAATTTAATCCAAGACAATAGGCGAATTACATATCAGGAGATTCAACACATATTGAAGATTGGATCGGGAAGCGTTCACGAGATTCTACACAGCCATCTTCGCGTGAGGAGGATAGTATCACGCTGGGTGCCGCACAACCTCACCGATGCTCAGAAGCAGGCCCGGGTGGAATGGTGCCGTGATATGCTTAACAAATTTGAAGCAGGCTCGTCTCGGCGTGTTTACGACATCGTTACAGGTGATGAGTCCTGGATTTATCAATACGACCCAGAAACCAAGCGCCAGTCGACTGTTTGGGTGTTTCAAAATGAGCCAACGCCTACCAAAGTGAAGCGATCTAGAAGCGGGGGTAAGATTTTGATCGCTAGCTTTTTTAATTTGACTGGCCACTTGGTATCAATTCCCTTACGGGATCAAAGAAGCATTAATGCCGAATGGTATACTACCAAATGTTTGCCAGAAGTTTTCTCTGTTATAAGCAACAAGCGACCAAGCACAGGGCTCCGCGGGCTACTGCTCCACCACGACAATGCACCTGCGCACACCGCACTCAAAACGAGGGACTTCCTGGACAGCACGCCAGTCAAACTCCTGGGTCACCCTCCTTACAGCCCTGATCTAGCACCGTGTGACTTCTTTTTATTCCCAAAAATAAAAAATCAGCTCAAAGGGATACAATTTTCGTCGCCGGAAGATGCGCTGGCTGCGTTCGAGCAGGCTGTAAACGAGGTGTCTGCGGCGGACTGGAAAAAGTGTTTTGAAAACTGGTTTAGGCGCATGAATCTTTGTATAGAGGCTGGTGGAAAGTACTTTGAAAAGATTTGATAAAAATATATGTACGTATAGAACAATTTTTTTTAGTTTCGCAAAACTTTCTGAGTGTCCCACGTATATATACAACATAGGCCAGAGTGTCATCCCTCACCTGTAGGCGTAGCATGACCAATTGTACCAGGCCCCTCAGAAAGTATTGCGAAAAAAAGTTTTTATATATGGGAGACTGGCCAGTTATAATGTTTTTCGAAAATATGATTATTTATAAGTAAAAATAAGTAAGTTCCAATTTCAAAATTTCCCTCCACATTTTTTGAGAGTTAATTCAAAGTATTGTGTCTCACTGAAATATGGATCTGCGCCGGGAACATTTTAGAGCTATGATTTTATACGATTTCAAGTGTCGCCTGAAACCGGATGAATCGTACGATAGACTTCAAATGGCATTCATGGATGAAGGCCCTTCCAAGGCAACCGTGTATCGTTGGTATAACGAATTCAAGCGCGGTCGACCAACTTTGGGGGATGACGAAAGAAGCGGTCGCCCTTTGACGGCTGTTACCGAAGAAAACGTGCTAGCAGTGAAAAATTTAATCCAAGACAATAGGCGAATTACATATCAGGAGATTCAACACATATTGAAGATTGGATCGGGAAGCGTTCACGAGATTCTACACAGCCATCTTCGCGTGAGGAGGATAGTATCACGCTGGGTGCCGCACAACCTCACCGATGCTCAGAAGCAGGCCCGGGTGGAATGGTGCCGTGATATGCTTAACAAATTTGAAGCAGGCTCGTCTCGGCGTGTTTACGACATCGTTACAGGTGATGAGTCCTGGATTTATCAATACGACCCAGAAACCAAGCGCCAGTCGACTGTTTGGGTGTTTCAAAATGAGCCAACGCCTACCAAAGTGAAGCGATCTAGAAGCGGGGGTAAGATTTTGATCGCTAGCTTTTTTAATTTGACTGGCCACTTGGTATCAAATCCCTTACGGGATCAAAGAAGCATTAATGCCGAATGGTATACTACCAAATGTTTGCCAGAAGTTTTCTCTGTTATAAGCAACAAGCGACCAAACACAGGGCTCCGCGGGCTACTGCTCCACCACGACAATGCACCTGCGCACACCGCACTCAAAACGAGGGACTTCCTGGACAGCACGCCAGTCAAACTCCTGGGTCACCCTCCTTACAGCCCTGATCTAGCACCGTGTGACTTCTTTTTATTCCCAAAAATAAAAAATCAGCTCAAAGGGATACAATTTTCGTCGCCGGAAGATGCGCTGGCTGCGTTTGAGCAGGCTGTAAACGAGGTGTCTGCGGCGGACTGGAAAAAGTGTTTTGAAAACTGGTTTAGGCGCATGAATCTTTGTATAGAGGCTGGTGGAAAGTACTTTGAAAAGATTTGATAAAAATATATGTACGTATAGAACAATTTTTTTTAGTTTCGCAAAACTTTCTGAGTGTCCCACGTATGTCTATTCTTCCAAGAGTAGACAAAGCTCTTTTTATACGTCAAGATATCTCTTCTTCTCGAGCATGAGGCGACCCGTCGACTCGAGTTTCTACGTAGACAAAGTGACAGATCTTTTTCCATAGCAACGAGAACGTAGCTAGTGCCGTACAAATATCATAACGTAGTGGTTATATTCTCTTTGGTACAAATTCTACCATATTATTACGTTTCGTTATCTAGAAAAAAGGTGAATCGAATAAGTTTTGAAACATTTTGTACGTAATTCAAAGCAACAACAATACGCATTTTGTAGTCATGAATGTCAAGGTCGAAGGATGCGTTTTACAAAGTAGTGATGCGACTCGAGTCCGATTTTATCACTCGTGTCATTCGAGTCATTTTACAATTTTACTCGAGTACTACTCGAGTGATCGAGCCATCGAGTCACTCAAGTGGTTCACGAGTCACTCGATCACTCGCCTCTAACGAGTCACCTGTCATAATAATCGAATTCATTATTTTTTCATTTTGTCAATAAGTTGAGGCTTAATAAAACGACAAGTTTGAAGTTTTATTTCAATACATCGCCAGTCTTACAAAATCAACATTTATATATCGAAATGAATATTATATGCTAATAAAAATGAGCAAATGTGGTCTATTCATAAAAGCAAATAACATTACGTTATTTGGTGAGTGATTGGCGAATGAATCGAGTCCGAGTGAACTCGAGTCGATATTTTTTTCACTCGAGTACGTTTTTTTTCGATGTCACTCGAGTAAAATTGGACTCGAGTCGCATCACTAATACAAAGTAAATTAATATTTTTTTGGTGTGCAAACAATAAAGTATACTCTATCTACTTTTTGTACCGAGAAAATAAACAGTTCCCGAGGGATGCGCGATAAGGCTTTCTGTGATAAGCCGAAGAAGCCGCGGGCATTCAGCTAATTTTCTTATACGTGGGACACTCAGAAAGTTTTGCGAAACTAAAAAAAATTGTTCTATACGTACATATATTTTTATCAAATCTTTTTAAAGTACTTTCCACCAGCCTCTATACAAAGATTCATGCGCCTAAACCAGTTTTCAAAACACTTTTTCCAGTCCGCCGCAGACACCTCGTTTACAGCCTGCTCGAACGCAGCCGCGCATCTTCCGGCGACGAAAATTGTATCCCTTTGAGCTGATTTTTTATTTTTGGGAATAAAAAGAAGTCACACGGTGCTAGATCAGGGCTGTAAGGAGGGTGACCCAGGAGTTTGACTGGCGTGCTGTCCAGGAAGTCCCTCGTTTTGAGTGCGGTGTGCGCAGGTGCATTGTCGTGGTGGAGCAGTAGCCCGCGGAGCCCTGTGCTTGGTCGCTTGTTGCTTATAACAGAGAAAACTTCTGGCAAACATTTGGTAGTATACCATTCGGCATTAATGCTTCTTTGATCCCGTAAGGGAATTGATACCAAGTGGCCAGTCAAATTAAAAAAGCTAGCGATCAAAATCTTACCCCCGCTTCTAGATCGCTTCACTTTGGTAGGCGTTGGCTCATTTTGAAACACCCAAACAGTCGACTGGCGCTTGGTTTCTGGGTCGTATTGATAAATCCAGGACTCATCACCTGTAACGATGTCGTAAACACGCCGAGACGAGCCTGCTTCAAATTTGTTAAGCATATCACGGCACCATTCCACCCGGGCCTGCTTCTGAGCATCGGTGAGGTTGTGCGGCACCCAGCGTGATACTATCCTCCTCACGCGAAGATGGCTGTGTAGAATCTCGTGAACGCTTCCCGATCCAATCTTCAATATGTGTTGAATCTCCTGATATGTAATTCGCCTATTGTCTTGGATTAAATTTTTCACTGCTAGCACGTTTTCTTCGGTAACAGCCGTCAAAGGGCGACCGCTTCTTTCGTCATCCCCCAAAGTTGGTCGACCGCGCTTGAATTCGTTATACCAACGATACACGGTTGCCTTGGAAGGGCCTTCATCCATGAATGCCATTTGAAGTCTATCGTACGATTCATCCGGTTTCAGGCGACACTTGAAATCGTATAAAATCATAGCTCTAAAATGTTCCCGGCGCAGATCCATATTTCAGTGAGACACAATACTTTGAATTAACTCGCAAAAAATGTGGAGGGAAATTTTGAAATTGGAACTTACTTATTTTTACTTATAAATAATCATATTTTCGAAAAACATTATAACTGGCCAGTCTCCCATATATAAAAACTTTTTTTCGCAATACTTTCTGAGGGGCCTGGTATGTAATCCTACTAATATTATAAATGCAAAAGTATGGAAGTTTGTTTGTTTGTCCTTCAATCATGTTCAAACGGATTTGGATGAAGATTAGCACGTAGACCATAGGGTGTGCATTAACATAAAGGATACCTTTTTATCCGGGAAGACACAGTTCCCGAAGGATGCACGATAGTCATTCGATACTTATTACGAATTACACGCGGGCAAAGGCTAGTTTGTGATAATAACTAAGGAGATAGCGACGATAGGAACCCGACATGTTATTATTGTTGTTCAAAAACTCCAATGAAACCAATTTAACAAGAATCTAGTCTTAAAAAAACTAAAGAATAATTTTGTCTAGGTCTCATGAGATGTAGACTAATTTCTTCTATTTGAAGAGAAACATGTCTACCCCTAACCGTCAAAAGTAGAGAAAATATGTTCGTCATGCTCGACGTTGTAGACATGTGTCGATCGAAGTATAGAAACATTTATTTTCTTCATTATTGACATCGGCATGCTACGGACGGAAGAAATCTTTCTACAATACGTCATTTTGTCTATTCTTCCTTCGACATAAGCTTTGTCTACAGCGGTCATGCTACGCCTGCTGGACAGCAAGGACGAGAGGGCCCGGAGTGCGGTCACTGAGTACTGTACCAACGTGTTCGCTGATGATAAAAGGGGAGACATCACACTCATTGTAAGTATATATACAACATAGCACAGAGTGTCATCCCTCACCTGGACAGCAAGGACGAGAGGGCCCGGAGTGCGGTCACTGAGTGCTGTACCAACGTGTTCGCTGATGATAAAAGGGGAGACATCACACTCATTGTAAGTATATATACAACATAGCACAGAGTGTCATCCCTCACCTGGACAGCAAGGACGAGAGGGCCCGGAGTGCGGTCACTGAGTGCTGTACCAACGTGTTCGCTGATGATAAAAGGGGAGACATCACACTCATTGTAAGTATATATACAACATAGCACAGAGTGTCATCCCTCACCTGGACAGCAAGGACGAGAGGGCCCGGAGTGCGGTCACTGAGTGCTGTACCAACGTGTTCGCTGATGATAAAAGGGGAGACATCACACTCATTGTAAGTATATATACAACATAGCACAGAGTGTCATCCCTCACCTGGACAGCAAGGACGAGAGGGCCCGGAGTGCGGTCACTGAGTGCTGTACCAACGTGTTCGCTGATGATAAAAGGGGAGACATCACACTCATTGTAAGTATATATACAACATAGCACAGAGTGTCATCCCTCACCTGGACAGCAAGGACGAGAGGGCCCGGAGTGCGGTCACTGAGTGCTGTACCAACGTGTTCGCTGATGATAAAAGGGGAGACATCACACTCATTGTAAGTATATATACAACATAGCACAGAGTGTCATCCCTCACCTGGACAGCAAGGACGAGAGGGCCCGGAGTGCGGTCACTGAGTGCTGTACCAACGTGTTCGCTGATGATAAAAGGGGAGACATCACACTCATTGTAAGTATATATACAACATAGCACAGAGTGTCATCCCTCACCTGGACAGCAAGGACGAGAGGGCCCGGAGTGCGGTCACTGAGTGCTGTACCAACGTGTTCGCTGATGATAAAAGGGGAGACATCACACTCATTGTAAGTATATATACAACATAGCACAGAGTGTCATCCCTCACCTGGACAGCAAGGACGAGAGGGCCCGGAGTGCGGTCACTGAGTGCTGTACCAACGTGTTCGCTGATGATAAAAGGGGAGACATCACACTCATTGTAAGTATATATACAACATAGCACAGAGTGTCATCCCTCACCTGGACAGCAAGGACGAGAGGGCCCGGAGTGCGGTCACTGAGTGCTGTACCAACGTGTTCGCTGATGATAAAAGGGGAGACATCACACTCATTGTAAGTATATATACAACATAGCACAGAGTGTCATCCCTCACCTGGACAGCAAGGACGAGAGGGCCCGGAGTGCGGTCACTGAGTGCTGTACCAACGTGTTCGCTGATGATAAAAGGGGAGACATAACACTCACTGTAAGTATATATACAACATAGCACAGAGTGTCATCCCTCACCTGAACAGCAAGGACGAGAGGGCCCGGAGTGCGGTCATTGAGTGCTGTACCAAAGTGTTCGCTGATGATAACAGGGGAGACATCACACTCACTGTAAGTATATAAAATCACTGTCAAGTATCTCGTGGCTAAATGACTTTTGTAGGATTTACTTATTATTTTCAAGATTATTTATTCTTCTTTAACCTCGCCTTTTCCTGTTACTCGGGGTCGGCTTTCCTAATCATGCGGTGCCATCTCTCCCGCTGGTAGACATCATCATCACCAAGGCCTAACTTCTTCATATCACTGTATATTATATGGATATTTGTCAACCAGGTGCTTTGAAGTCTTCTTCTCCCTCTCTTCTTTGTAGCCATGGAAGGGCAATTTTATGACGTGGTCTTCATGTTACGTGACCGTACCATCTCAACCTGGATCCTACGAGTTATTCATTTATTAAAATAAATAAAAAATCAGCCCATTACTGTCCCACTGCTGGGCACGGGCCTCTTCTCAGTATGAGAAGGTTAAGGCCTTAGTCCACCATGCTGGCCTAGTGCGGGTTGGTGGACTACACTCACGATGTTTTCCTTCACCGTTAAAGCAAGTGATAATCAAATTCTGATCCGCACATGAATCCGAAAAGTCAGAGGTGCGGGCCGGGATCGAACTCGCACCCTCCTGCATGGAAGCAAGCAACGTCGTTGTGGCGATGCTTAGGGGAGGCCTATGTCCAGCAGTGGCCGTCTTTCGGCTGAAAAGAATGAATGAATGAAAACATTTTTTTTTCCTCGCAGGTGGTACGCCTAATAAACCAGTTAGTAAAACGTCGTAACGATCGCCTCCACCCGGCCGCGCTGGACTGCCTGCTGACCCTCAAGATACGAGACATCGACATGGACGCCGAGGCCGAGATCAAGACAAAGAAGAAGCAGGACGAGAAGCACAAGAAGAGGATCGTTAACTTGTCTAAGAAGGAGAAGAAGGTGAAAAAAGTTACTATTATAATAAAAAATAAAACTAGTTTAACCGGATTACATCGCGTATATTATTTAAAGATACACATAGATTTACATTGCGAGTGATTACTGGGTGCATCGAAACGATTTTAATTAATAAAGATAAAGATAATTTATTTGTAAAACATGAGAAAAAAAAAACAAAAACTTATTATTACTTATTATTTTATTTGTAAAAATTGTACGGTAGTTTTTTTTTTTTGAAATATCTGTAAAGAAAGACGCTTGTCATCTTATTCTTCCTACGACCATGAACGCTGCAAAGCTTTTGATACGTGAAGAAAACCAATTTAAATAATATACGCGATGTAATCCGGTCAAACTTGTTTTATTATAATGTGTAGTGAACGCGAAAACCTAAGAAATTATCAAAAGTTACTATACTCAACGGTAACGTTAGTGGCAGTCGCGGGCAAACAACAAGTGCTAGGGTTGTGCAAATGCCATACCCATTATCAATAAATTGATTTAGGGTTACTGAATCCCGTAGCTAATCAATTGAAGCTCTTGATAATGCTAAAAATAACTGTTTAGTGAGTTGGTTTCTATTTAAGAAGTAATTTCAAGTTTTTGGGTAAAATGTGGTATAATTTCTGCTTCTCTTTTCCTTTTGAGATGCTGAACCCTAAAAACGTGTTATTTTATTTTATGAAACAGTTTTAGTCATTGGCTGGCTTACGGGGCAGTGGGGAAGGCTCATTTTTCATACAACGTGTTATTGAAATAACTCAAAACCTCTTAAGGGGTCATTGTAGTCATCAGTGTGAACAACTTTTTAACCGACGAAAAAAAGGAGGAGGTTCTCAATACGACGCGTATATTTTTTTATTTTTTTTTATGTATGACCACGCATAACTATTTACAGAGTGGTCCGGTTTTGATGATTTTTTTTTTAATGTATAGGGTATATCTCGAAGTTGGTCCCATTTAAATTTCAAAATCAAAATCCACCTCTAAGGGTAGTAAAACAGGGGATGAGTTTTTGTTCACCCACTGAATTCTTACCTGTTAACCGATTCTGTTGAAACTTGACACATATAAATATAGTTCTAGACACTACGACATAATGGAGACCTAGAGTTAGATTTTAACCACAAAAAAATTAAAAATTAAACTTTTTAACAAAAAATTGAACCGACGAAAAGTGAAATTGAAAAGCGAAAAATAACTATTTATGAGTCGGCGCCAAACAACCAATCAACGAAGATCATTAAATTACTTTAAATAAATAATAAAACCAACGTCACATCAAATACAACGTGAAATTTTCAACGATAAACAATAACTTTCCAAAAATGCGTTCTCCGCTCGGCCACTTGCAACTTGCACGCACTTTGCTTGTTAAAAGTTCGTTTGGCGCCGACTCATAAATAGTTATTTTTCGCTTTTCAGTTTCACTTTTCGTCGGTTCAATTTTTTGTTAAAAAGTTTTATACTATGGTATGGTCGACCGCAAGTCGGTGGTAACATTTTGACATTAGCATTATCTTTATTTCCCAAGCAGTAGGGGCGGTTTTCGAATTGAAGTGTTACCACTGTCATGCAGTCGACTGTACCAACCTTGAAATAGCAAAAAAAAAATAAGCTGTTCCCTACTATTTGTCGATTAATGTGAACACAAATGTAGGGAACATCGATTTCAGGGTTGGCCCCATAATAAAAGTTGTTCATACTGATGAGTACTATGACTCTGATGACAATGATGAATGGTTTTCAGTTATTTCAATAACCCGTTGTATATGGTCATAGAAAAACAATGTGTTGTTTCATTTATATTAGTTATTGTTCAAAGTTATTAGAAAGATTTTCTCTTCTATAAAATTTCATTTTCCAATTATGGACCCTTCTTCTTTTGAACTCTTTAAATTAAATTATCTGTAGTCTGACCACTGTTTGTTATGTGCAAAAACCCGCGAGCCAATTGCACTCATTGACCGTTTATTAATAAATAAATTATCAACTATTTCAGAGATCAAAAAAGCTAAAAGAAGTGGAGAAGGAGTTGCTGGAGACGCAAGCTCAAGAGAGCGAGATGGCGCGACGCAAACAGCTGACCGAGGTCACCAAGACCGTGTTCCACATCTACTTCCGGCTGCTGAAGACGGCGCCGCGGTCCAAGCTGTTGGCGGCCGCGCTCAATGGACTGGCTAAGTAAGTGTTAAATATCAGCTTAAGCGAAGATTCTCAGCGAGCATCCGATCACCTTCTGGGTTTGCCCCAGACAGCAGCAAGTTGGTTGGTTGTTTTTGTACATAGCTAGTACGACATACGGCAGATGTGACCAGCTCAGTTCCATTTAAGCTTGGCAGCTTTGTGGCCTTTTTAACACGCTTTTATTAGGTCGACCTGTATGTAACTATGTAATGGAATCTAAGGTAACTAATTTAACCATCTTCCAAGGGTCGTAGCGTAATGAAAATTGGCAGCTGTATGTAGTTCTGATGACAATACAATAATATTGTACTGTCGAACTGATCTGATGATGGAGCCGGAAGATATGAACTGGAACTTCATGATGGAAAATCGTATCATAGCTGTTTTGGATTTCTTAGAAAAGTCTTGTAATGAACTTTGACCACGATTAGGTTTTTTTTAAATTATTATAAAAGCGTGTTTTTCTAAACTATTAATTTAGTTCTTATGCGGAGAAACCCCATCGCATGTCACACCAATCGAACAAACGCCACGCCACGCGAATCGGCAAACGCAGCGTAGGGCGCCCCCCAGCCAGTTACGAGCTGAAGATGGCTGGCGGGGACTGGATGCGGAAGGTAGAAGATCAAGTGTTGTAGCGCAACTTGGAAGAGGCCTATGTCCAGAAGTGGACTGCGATAGGCTGAGTTGATGATGTCACACCACCGGGGAGGCGGTGTGAATATGTGCGGCTCGCAGCCACTAAAAACTCCGCCGTGTGCCTACTTTCGCCTTGGGTGGACCACGCCAACTGCTACGCATGATGTTCGCGACCTATCCAGCGCGGCACATATCACCCCCTTCCAACTTTAACCTAAACCCTCACCACAGCCCGCGGGCCGTGCAATGTGGACGATAGACTCCCCAATCTATCGCCCGTTGGCCTCTTAGGGCGACTCGTCTGTTAAGACGGATTCACACAATAAGCTCCCCCAGGCAAATCGTGCTTCAAGGTGGGGTGGATTTAGAGTAGATCCACCCCGCAGGTCACCATAAAGAAGCCTGCGCCTACCCATCCTCCTGCGGCGGATTAGATCAGCGAGGGAGTCTTCCTCCCTGACCCGCTCCGCCGCTTCCTTCTGCGAGATGATATCCTCGCCGAAGGACGCGCTGTGTGGCCTACATCAACTATTTGTGTTTCGGAATGCAGTATTCTAGGAGTTAAACTTACTGATCGCATAAGAAACTCTATTTTGTCTCTCTTCTTAAAAGGAAATGCGAGTAGAGAGACTTTTGAAAATTAGGTATTTTAAGAAACTTTTGCTGTCGCTTTCCGAGCGCTCGGCCTCAAATAGGTGCGATAAAGACAACTGCAGCTCCAACTGAATAGCCTTAGTAAAAATTTCATGATTCGAGGATTGGCTCTCGACTATTCGAACCTCCACCGAAACTGGACCAATTTAAAAGACATTTCATAAACTGAATAAGAAGAATAAGTACTATGGCGCTGTTTTTCTTTTTTCATTAATAGTTGTCAAAATACACTAGGCCCTGTGTAGACAGCGGTCTAAATAGGTAATTTTGAGATTTTTGAGGGTTTCTAGAAATAATTTATCAACTGAAAAAGGCAAGATTTAGGATCCTTGAAGTGAAACACGATGTGAACGATACGGAGATATTATACAAAGATAATATAATCACTACGTTTTAATTAACTCTATGGTTTTAATATTATTGAAGGATTGACGTTTTACACTTTTGACAGATGTTAGTTAGACACAGATAAATAATATTTTAAAGTTTCCAACACAACGAAAACGAATCATAGGGACATACAAAAAGTTGATATTTATTTTACTGTAAAGAATCATTGCTCTAAGATAATAAATCAGAAAGAAAGCAGTCGAGAGCGTTTGTATAGAGAAAAGACCACACGCATTTCGTCTCGAACATTTTGCTATCAAAATCGATCGGTCACCAAATATTGAACCGCCCCTTCCTCCCGCAGGTTCACGCACGTAATAAACCTGGAGTACTACTCGGACCTGGTCGCGATCCTGGCGCGCCTGCTCTCGGACGAGCTGCTCGGAGCGCGCGAGCGGCTGCTGTGCGCACCGTGCTGGCCGTGCTGGCGGGGCGGGGGCGCGCTCAACGTGGACCCCGCCAACTTCACGCGTATCTATACACGTGCATGTTGCAGGCGCATGCTGGTGAGTTTTCGTCTATACTTATCGATCAAAAATCAATCGAAAAAAAATATCGATTTTTTCAATTCAAAATATAATTATTTTTTTTTTGTTTTTTCGATCTTGGTTAAATGTAAGTGTACTATACACCTCTGCCTACCCCTTCGGGGAAATACAGGCGTGACGATATGTTATGTGTTGTTATCGATCAAATCGAGTACTCTAACGGCCATAATTAATATCCAATCTATCCACGATTTACCCTACTAAAGATAGAAATTTGACATATTTTGTATGGAGCTTATGTCAAATTCCTATCTTTAGTAGGGCAAATCGTGGATAGATTGGATATTAATTTTGGCCGTAAACCGACGAGCATGCATGACGAGGTTAATGAACGTAGATGAAGGGAAAGAGGTGTGTCAGGATCGTAGCAGGAGGAAATCCATAGTCTCTGCCTACCCCAATGGGAGACAGGCGTGATAATATGTATGTATGTAAAATACTTATCGTAATAATATTATAAATACGAAAGTATGTTTGTTTGTCCTTAAATCAAACTGAAACGGCTCCGCGGATTTGGATAAGATTTCAGAAACACCTTAACCCGGATTGTCGTGATATTGTATTATAGTGTGGCCAATGGCCACACTGCAGTTATAAAATGTTTAAAAACGTTATTGAACATTTTTAGTTAACATATTGTTACAAATTGTATAAGTATTATATCCATTGTCTTAGTACCCATAGCACAAGCTCTGCTTAGTTTGGGACTATATGGTGCTGTGTAAGAAAGTCCCAAAATATTTATTAAAATAAAAAATTAAAAAAAATTACGACTGTTATTGACGATTGAATAATTTCTTGTTGGCAACACTGACAGTAGTGTCACTCCAATGGCGCGCGTACCTAATAACCTACCTACGCTCGCTACGACTCGGACTGCGTATGCGAGCGGATGTCGTTCACCCCTAGCGCCAGCAAATATTTCATTTGAATTACATTGTGAACTTTAAAAAATTTGGTAAATAAATGGGGTTTTTTTTGCAATTCAGTTTTATTTAACTGCCCAAAGCTGGTTACGAAAGAAAAATTAAAAAAAAAAAAATTACGCATTTTTTTTTGTGGTTTCGTATCAGTAATCACTTACGGTACTGAAACGTGGTCGCTCACAGTGGGCCTGATAAGAAGGCTCAAAGGAGAGGGCTATGCTCGGAGAGTCCCTGGGTGATCGAATCAGAAATGAGGAGATTAGCAGGAGAACGAAAGTAACCGACATAGCCCGAAGAACTGCCAAACTTATGTGGCTGTGGGCGGGGCACATTGCTCGCAGAACGGATGGCCGATGGTGCAGTAAAGTTCTGGAGTGGCGACCGCGTACTGGAAGGCGCAGCGTGGGTAGGCCCCCCCACAAGGTGGACCGACGACCTGGTGAAGGTCGCGGGAATCCGCTGGATGTGGAAGGCGCAGGACCGGTAGTTGTGGCGATGCTTGGGGTAGGAGGCCTATGTCCAGCAGTGGACGTCTTTCGGCTGAAATGATGATGATGATCAGTAATTAGTTTTCGGAAGCGTTTCCCTGACACTCAGTATTAAACATAACATGTTTTCCAGGCAGAACCCACGCAGACGCTCTGATAATCGTGGAGTCGGTGTCGCAGATCTGCGCGCGGGCCCGACGGGTGTCCCCCGCCGTGCTGCAGGCCTTCGCCAAGCGTGTGGCCACGCTGGCACCGCAGCTGCCCCACAACGGGGCACTCGCCTGCTTGTCGCTGCTGCACCAGTTAGCTCAGGTACAGTTTGGCATAAGAGTATACAAAATGGGGGCGCCACTAGTCATACATTACAAAGGTTATGTATTCGACGCTTTTTTTTTTTGGGTAGTCCAGAGGCGGATCGTCCCCCAAGGCAAACTACGCACGTGCCTACGGGCGCGCTCTCGCGGAAGTTTTTAAACAAAATCAGTAAGCTAGTGGCAGTGGGTTCTAGCCACGTCTATCTGTCGAAAGACCGATGGCCGTTAGAGCAGACGGGTATGCGTGGAAGCCGTGAATCGACAAATGCAGTCCCCAGCAGGTGGACCGACGACAACCTAGAGCCTCAGCTGTCGGGGACTAGATGTGAAAGGCGGAGGACCAAGTAACTTGGGAGAGGTCTATGTCCAGCCAGTTTTAGGCCAAGTTGATTAAAGCTTGAATGAAACCAAAAAAAAAACGGACTCGCTGCGCTCGCACTTATATGTTAACGTATGTCTGCAATGACCAACTATTCTGTAACATTTGATATTACACAAATCCTACGTTAAACTTAAATAATATACTTAAATTGAGTTATGTTTACGTATTGAGTTAACTATATTGTTACACATAAATCTGTAAAAAGTTTTGAGCTCGCTTCGCTCGCGCTTATAAGTATTCAGCCGTCACTGCTTCGTTATTGCCTTCTAGTAAGTAACTATTTTGCTAAATTTTCGTATTAAACAAAGCCTAAAATCTCCCAAATAATACACCACAATTTGTGGTACAGTTTTGCATAAATGCTAAAAAAATTCGCCCTCTCTTCCCTCGCCCCTGGAAAGCCTGGCTTTATAGGTTTGCACTACAGAGCCAGAACATTATATAAAAATGTATTTTTCACTACGGGGATCTGAGAGCTAAACCCATCATCATTCATCATCATTTCAGCCGAAAGACGTCCACTGCTGGACATAGGCCTCCCCCAAGCATCGCCACGACGACAGGTCCTGCGCCTTCCGCACCCAGCGGATTCCCGCGACCTTCACCAGGTCGTCGGTCCACCTTGTGGGGGGCCTACCCACGCTGCGCCTTCCAGTACGCGATCGCCACTCCAAACCCAATTTTATAATAATAAGATGAATTGAAATTGCTTCGCATGCGTAAATGCGTTAAAAATAATAAAATAATTAAGATGAATTGAGTTCAATCTAAATCTATCTTTTACATTCAGCAAAGCAAAGCAGTCTCCATGCTCCTTAAAGCCGACAGCGAGGCAGGCGGGTCGGGGCGCTTCGATCCAACCCTGCCGTCGCCCGAGCACTGCAACGCGCACGCCGCGGCGCTGCACGAGCTGAGCGCGCTCACCCGACACTACCACCCCACTGTGCGGAGCGCGGCGGGAGCGGTGCTCAGGGGGAACATGCCGCAGGACTTGAATAAGATGTAAGTGAAATTATCGCAGCAAAATAGGCCTAGTTTATTGCTGGGCTAAGACTTACGGCAAAAAGTAGAAGTTTAAAATATAATGGTGACCGCCAAGACGATTAATTTTTTTCCAAAACCCCATAATTTATACGTTGTTCCTGTTTACTACTATTTTCATGGTGTACAATAAAGCATATTTTATCTATCTAATATACCTAGTATAATTCTGACGCATCTTGACCTAAACGCATGAAAAATTACTTTTATGATCGTAAATTCTCTCAATTTGATACAGTACATTTTAGATATTTTTAGTCTGCGTTGAGATTGGCCACCGTGACTGAAATTCGGCCGGGAGGACATTATCAATTGACATTCCGACTTTAATCTGTTTCAGGAGCTCAGCACAAATATTCAACACATACGACGGTTCAGAGATGGCTTTCAAGCCGGCCATCCCAGCTCCCACACGTAACGACACGCAGAACAAGAAGGTTGCGCACACGCATAACTGGGCGCAAAACTCGCTCAAGGAAATGTGCCAAGCGGTCGAGAATAGTGTACAAATGGTAATGAAGGATGAGGAAATAAAATGATTGTTTAGTAATTCATGTTGTTTTACTCATAATAATTAACTGATACAAAAATACGCTTCTTGAGCGTTTTCAATGGTTCCGAAAATGTATTACATAAGGAAACAATTAACTTGTGGATTCCACACTAGGACAAGCCTGTCTCGTGGAATCCTACGATACTATTCACAGTTTAACAAAGTGCATTCCCGGGGTCGGTACTGTATTTTATGATATCATTATGATCTGACCAAATAGCAAAACGTAATAATAAAAAAAGGATAATAAATAAAAATACTGAAGTTGTGCGAATGTGTCGAATTTGAATGTTTGGGTGCGTATGAAAGAGTGTACTGGGAGTGCGTGAAAGTGCTGATAGTGTGAGTGTGAAAGTGTTTAGTGAGAGTGTGAAAGTGTTAGGGGTGTGTGTGAAAGTGTTGAATTAGAGCTTGCTAAGTGAGTATAGATATGATAAGATTATGAAATTATCCTAATAAAAAAAAACTTCTGAAAGTTCAGTAATATTTTGGAACAATTATTTGAAAATTGCAATTTAATTTAGTAAACGCAATAGTTCATGGGGTTTCCTAAAGTTTGGAATGTATTCGTTTAGCGATATTTCTAGACCTTTACTTCTACAATTTTATCCAAAAATTCACCGCTTTATTTAGCAGTGTCTTAAGTACTACTATACAGTATGTTACAAAAACCCTGTTGTTCCTGTGAGCTACGTTATCAGAATATAGCTATATTCATACGTAAGGATGCAACTCATTTGGAAAACTCTTCAATAAAAATAATCAAATTAAATATTAAATCATTATCAAAAGTGATTATTACAATTAATAATGACTTAATATTTAATTTGATTATTTTTATTGAAGAGTTTATCGATTCTGATAACGTAGCTCACAGGAACAGTGTTTTTGTAACATGCTGTATACTACAACCACGAAATAAAGAAAACAAATGGAGGGGCCCTTATGATTACTTAGTACGGGAAAAGTGTCGCCACAATCACACATTGACAATTGAAATAGTACATTAAAATACAAAAAACAACTATGTGACTGGATCTACTTAAAATTCAAATGGGGCCTAGCAATTATACAATTTAAAAAAAAAATCTTAGTACAAGACGTTAAAATTTAAATTATTTTAATAAAATTTATAAAAAATTTACACATAGTGGTGATATAATACACCTCTAGAATCATTTTTCGTTCTGCTATCACATTTGCACCTTATAATTACACAATAAGGTATAATCTAGTATTTCACATAAGCATTCGAGACGTCATATAGCGTCGCAGCGGGAAACTAAGCGCGATTAAGTGCGGTAGCCATAAGACACTTCTCCTTGTTTTTTTATTCCGTGACCACAACTAGCGTATTTAATACGTAATAAAATAATCAAGCAAGCTTCCCGTTCCACTCGCGAATGTTCTTAACAATAAGTTTGACTCGTTTCTCTCGCGCGGCCTCCAACGTCTGCTTAGCTTCAGCGCGCTTACAATCGATGTACTCTTGTAGAGCTGTCAGTTTCGTGCGCCAACTGGAATAGAAGGGAAATATGTTACTGTCGAGTATAAAAGGATTGGGAATTACGTCACTATAGCATCAATAGTCAGGGGTCGGGAACTCGGGAGTAATAACAAAGGGTTGAGAAGGTACAAAAAGTAAAGCCGGCTTTTCACTACGGGATATAATACAACGTGAATCAGAAATGCGTGGTCATATTTGAAGAGCTCATTTAGGGTATAACATAGAACAACTTTTATATGGGACCAACCCTGAAATCGCGAAAAAAATATCAGCTGATCCTTACATTTTGTCGAGCAACATCGATGATTTAGTAGGGAACAGCTGATATTTTTTTCGCGATATCAGGGTTGGTCCCATAGTAAAAGTTGTTCTATGCTATGACCTAAATGAGCTCTTCAAATATGACCACGCATTTCTGATATACAAGGTCATTAATACAATGTCATGTATACATATACAAGGTGTTATTGAAATAACTCAAAACCTCTTAAGGGGTCATTGTCCTCATCAGTATGAACAACTTTTATTATAGGACCTACCCAGAAATTGCAAAAAAATAATCTGATATTCTTTACATTTATGTTCACATTAATCAACAAAACGTAAGGAACAGCTGTTTTTTTTCGCGATTTCAGGTTTGGTCCTATAGTAAAAGTTGTTCGTGCAATGACCCCTTAAAAGGTTTTGAGTTATTTCAATAACATGTTGTATATTATATCCTGAGATATTATTTAATATTGCTCACTGTACTTTCAAAGGGAACCCTTTATTTACACTTAGATGTAAAATACACCGTGAATTTTAGAAACGAAAAGGGGTCATTATACTCATCATTATGAACAACTTTTGCTATGGGACCAATTCTGAAATCGCGAAACAAATATCAGCTGATCCTTACATGTTGTATGTTCATATAAATCAATAAAATATAGGGAACAGCTGATTTTATTTTCGCGTTTTTGGGGTTGTTCCCATAGTAAAAGTTGTTCATAATGATGAGTACAATAACCCCTTTTCGTTTACGTTACATTCCAAACTAGAAAAAAAAAATCGAGCAACCGAGCGATATTTTCAACTTCATATTATGCCCTGAACGGGCACACCGTTTCATACATCCACGTCGCCCTGAGTTCGTATCTGAACATGTCAAATAGCTTGGGCTACACCTTGACAGACAACTAACATGGAGAAAGCACATCTTTACAAAACGTAAACAACTTGGACTGGAGCTTTGAAAATTTTACTGGATTATTGGGACGAAATCACAACTCCACTGGGAAAATAAAATCCATCTTTATAAAGCCATTATAAAACCTATATGGACATATGGGCATTCAGCTATGGGCTATGGGCTATGGGCACAGCATCACACTCTAATATAGAGATCATTCAGAGATTTCAAAACAAGCTTTTGCGTATCATAACCAATGCACCATGGCTTGTACCAAACGAAGCACTCCACCACGACCTAGTAATTCCGAAAATAAAAGAAGAAATAAAAAGTTATGCCAAATCCTATAAGGAAAGAATCAGTCGCCATCCGAATATCCTGGCAAACCATCTCATGAATGACTTGAAAGGTCTCCGAAGATTTAAACATAAAATACCACAAGTAATCTACTACAAAATTAACAAGATGCTACCTTCATTTTTGCCGATTCGCGGTCTCCACTCAAGGACTCGTCTGCTCCAACGGCCATCGGTCCTTCGACAGACATGGCCAGCCCACTGCCACTTCAGCTTACTGATCCTACAAGCTATGTCGGTCACTCCGGTTCTTCTCCGGATAATCTCGTTACGGATTTTATCCTTCAAAGAAACTCCAAGCATAGCTCGCTCCATAGCTCGCTGAGCGACTTTGAATTTGTGGACTAGCCCAACTGTCAGTGTCCACGTCTCGGCACCGTAAGTCATGACTGGCAGGACGCACTGGTTGAAGACCTTTGTCTTCAAACTTTGCGGTATAGGCGACGAGAAGACTCGGCGAAGTTTGCCAAATGCTGCCCAGCCCAGACGGATCCTTCTGTTGGCTTCTTTCTCGAAGTTGTGTCTACCAAGCTGAATTACCTGCCCTAGGTAGACGTATTCCGTTACAACTTCGAGTGCCGACAAGTGCGAATCGGCAAACGCAGCGTAGGGCGCCCCCCTGCCAGGTGGACCGACGACCTGAAGAACGTGGCTGGGGGGGACTGGATGCGGAAGGCAAAGGATCGAGCGTTGTGGCGCAACTTGGGAGAGGCCTATGTCCAGCAGTGGACTGCGATAGGCTGAGTTGATTGGATTTGATACCTTAATTTTTGGATGTGTCATAGGACACTGAATGTCCCAATAAATGTCCTTTTGTCCAACAAAAATAGTAATTCCATTTTGTAGAACAACTTTAAATAAAAAAAATTGTTATCACATGTGTATATCAGTCTTTAATAAATTGCCAAGAAATTTAAGGGAGCTCCCATTCAAATACTTCAGAATTAAGTTACGCAAATGATTGGTAAATAAATGTTTCTACACGATTCAAGAGTTTATGCAAAATAATGTGTCGTAAGTTTGTAGTGATAATGTACAATTTTCAGAATTAATGTAATGTTTTAATAATAATGTTTACCAGTAATAATAATGCAAAGTATTAATAACGAATAATAATTATAATGTATAATAATAAAATAATAATGTAAGTTTAATTATGAACTCTTTTATAATAATACTGTGTAATAATGGGCACAATAATAATAATTTACAATAATAATAAAATAGTTCAATTGGTTTCATCTACACTGGATTTTTGCATGCTTAATACAAGCAGAATATAGCACTGTTAAAATTAATATCCAATCTATCCAACATATTTTGTATGAAGCTTATGTCAAATTCCTATCTCTAGTAGGGCAAATCGTGGATAGATTGGATATTAATTTTGGTCGTAAACCACTAATTTTATATCTGGTACCACCTGTATTCTACGCAAATAAATGATTCTTTCTTTCTTTCTTTGATTGAGACAGATTGTAAGTAAAGAAGAGGCATCAAAAAAAATCTGATGTAGGTCGCCACTATTCGCCACTTGAAAACTTCAAATCAGTTTCGACCACTTATGTGAGCCGTCAAAACTGCCGCGTTAGTGATTAGCCAATAGCCGCCTTGGTAGGGCCAATCGGATTGCAGTACCCCACCTCAGCTGTTGACAGAATTTATTGTACGCATTATATCATCAACTCCGCCTATCGCAGTCCACTGCTGGACATAGGCCTCTCCCAAGTTGCGCCACAACACTCGGCCTCTGCCTTCCGCATCCAGTCCCCCCCAGCCACATTTTTCAGGTCGTCGGTCCACCTGGCAGGGGGGCGCCCTACGCTGCGTTTGCCGATTCGCGGTCTCCACTCAAGGACTCGTCTGCTCCAGCGACCATCGGTCCTTCGACAGACATGGCCAGCCCACTGCCACTTCACTCATTATATGCAAAATTAAAATTAGGCGTCTATTGGGATGTATGGTCGATTCCCAGGTATTTCGCCAGCCTCTCCAGTCTCCACCACATTGTTTCGTAAATCATTACAGCCGAAAGACGTCCACTACTGGACATAGGCCTCCCCCAATTAAGGGGGGGATATGCCATAATCGCCACGCTTGGCAGGCGGGTTGGCGATCGCAGTTGGTTGGTTAAATACTCAGAGAACGCTGCTGCCCATCCTCTGGTGAATCCCTTAGTCGCCTTTTACGACACCCATGAGAAGAGATAAGGGTGGTGCTATTCTTTAAGTCCGGCACCACACGGACCCGGTGGTTTCGTAAATGAACACAGCTAACTCACGCGTTGTCCTGCTGCTCCCAGAACTGCAGCTCGCTCTCCACCCTGTGGTACTCCTGCCGCTGGTGCTTCAGCTCCTCCATCCTGACATTCAGCTTCCTCAGCTCGGCCGCCACTGTGGATACTTCGGTAGCCTCCTTGCTGGTCTCCGAGTCCAGCATGTCTTGTTCACGCTGCACTGTTGTCTTCATCTCACAGATTTTGGCGCGAGTTTCATCCTGTCAAGTAACATTTAAATGTATACTTTTTTGTAAGCGGTTTACGAGACTGGTATCTGATTCGTTGATTATTAAAAAGGGTTTTTGTTTCCGATACAAGCGTGCTTTGTGTGAGGTGGGTAAAAAAACAGGCCAAGTGTGAGTCGGACTCACGCAGTAAGGGTTCCGTACCACCCTTCGACCTGATACCTCATAGAAACCGATTTAATTTACGAGAGTTTATCAAAAGAGATCAACGAACGTACGGGAAATGTGAATTTTTGCATCTCTTTCTTACGTAGGTACCACCAGTATGATAGCCTTATTTTTAGTATTTGTTGCTAAACTACATAGTATGCACTATAATCAGACCAAGTTTGACGCTGGTATGTATTACCGTTTCGAAGATAGAGCAGGAACAAAAACGTTGAAAAAAATGCATGTTTTGCGAGGTTTCTTGTATAGGGACGCCATTAAGTTTTAGACTTTGTTATTTTTAGTATTTGTCGTGATAGACACCATAATAACACATATTCTGTGAAAATTTCAACTGGTTATCTATCACCGTTACAAAGATACAGCCGTGTGACAGACAGACGGACGGACAGCGTAGCGAGAGTACTAGGGTCCCGTTAGCACCCTTTGGGTACGGAACCCTAAAAATTAAACACATAAAAATATACTTCAAATCTGTGTGCAATAAACTTATACATAGGGGCTGTTCATTTATTACGTAAGACGATTTTAACCACTTTCCGACCCCAATGTAACAGAAAAATAAGAAATGGTTGAAACCCCTCTCCTCCTCTTCAATTTTACGTAAGATCAATATTTAATAAGAAAAATATAAAAGTGCGTTGATTTAACGACCTCTGTGGTCTAGTGGTTCGAGTATCGGACTACTGATCACGAGGTCGTGGGTTCGATTCCCACAGGACACAAATATTTGTGTGTTGAACATAAATGTGGTCCGTGTGGTGCCGGACGTAAAGAATTGCAGCACCCTCTTTCTTGTCATGGGTTTCGTAAAAGGCGACTAAGGGATTCACCAGAGGATGGGCAGCAGCGTTCTCCGAGTATTTAAACAACCAACTGCGATCGCCAACCCGCCTGCCAAGCGTGGCGATTATGGCATATCCCCCCCATTGGGGGAGGCCTTTGTCCAACAGTGGATGTCTTTCGGCTGAAATGATGATGATGATGACTTTCGCAATTAAGAGCATGTCTATTTATTCTCCGTCTACGACTCTATGGGTATAACGCAAATCTCCGAGCGTGACGCTATAGTGCCCCCGAATCACACCTACCGCAAGCCCCCATAAAGAACTTGGTTCCAATCATGGTATAATAAGATGTTTCACCAGGTACTCTCTTCCCGTGACAGCTAGGTCACGTGATTGCCTCCGTACTACGTCATCGGCCGTGGAGCCAAAAGCGGGCTGTTAGCGTGACACTTGTCAGTTTGATGTGCTGCCACTTTGTGTAAATAAATTACCCGAGCAAAGTGTACTTGCTTTTAATAAGAATCATTTTTGAACTAGTTATTTTATATGTTTCCTTTAGTAACTAATTAGATGAATAACACGAGATAACAAATAGTTAGGCTAGTTAGAAATTTATTTTATATTCATAACGAACAAAAATCTCCGTAAATATATTGAAGATATCAATGGCAACACTGATCGTGACGTAGCTTGGAGGCATCGCGCTGTCATCGCGGGAAGAGAATACCTGGTGACACATCTTATTATACCATGGTTCCAATCACAGAAATAGATAGAATGGTTGTAATCATAAACTACGCCTTACATTTTGAGGTCATTATTAAAAATAAATAAATAATCAAATGTACTTTACAGCTTTTGTTTCTGCAGTTAGAAACGGCACAATAAGGCATTTTTGCGGGTTTTTGTTACAGTATTTATAGAAACAAGTCTAAGGCTGCCTCGTTGGTCTAGTGTTCGCAAGCGCGCTTGCTGAGCGTGGGGTCCTGGGATCGATTCCCGGGTCGGGCAACGTGTTATTGGGTTTTTTCATTAGGAAATTCTCAGTAGCAGCCGGAGTCTAGATATGTGCCCGATTAATGGCAATAAGCTCGCCCCTTATTACATGGGATTATAACATAACTGGCGAAATGTGGGTGTGCACACCTCTACCTACCCTTTCTTTTACCTATTCAAGTAGGTTTTATGTAAGAATAGGAACAAAAGTGGCCAAGGATTTTAACATTCAAATAAGATAGTTTGTTGCCCACAAATATGTTTGAATGTTTACCAAATTATGCAGAACATTTTTGACGTTTTTGTGGGCAACAAACTATCTTATTTCAATGTTAAAATCTTTGCCCACTTTTTTTCCTATTCACCCCTGCATTTCTATTCACCCCTTTTTACGGTATTTATTTATTTATTTAATTCTTTATGCACCACTGGGTACAAAGGCGGTCTTAACGCTACAACCTTAGGGTAATGCAGAGACAAAGAATAAGGTAGATGCACTAGTAAAGTAGTAAATAAAGGTTAGAACTACGGACTTAACATAACATAACGCCTGTATTTCCCCGAAGGGGTAGGCAGAAGTGTATAGTACACCCACGTTTCGCCAGTTATGTTATAAGTCCCATGTAATAGGGGGCGAGCCTATTGCCATTAACCGGGCACAAATCCAGACTCCGGGCTGCTACTGAGAATTTCCTAATGAAAAAACCCAATAACACTCGACCCGGGAATCGAACCCAGGACCCCATGCTCAGCAGTCGCGCTTGCGACCACTAGACCAACGAGACAGTCACTAACTACGGAACTATAATAAAAATAAATAAATACATACGTACAAATAATAAAATATACATATATAACTATAGATATAACATCAAGATAAATCAAAGGCGAACTGAATCTGCTAAATTGTTATCACGGAAATATTTCCTTAACTTAATTTTAAAGGCGTGCTGACTGTTAGTCATCTTGATTTCAGGAGGAAGCGCATATATTTTACAGAGTTAATAGCTTCTGATATTAAAAGCGACGTGTCTCGGTAGACTGCAATCTATGCTGCAATAGTAACAGCGGTACTTACTTCTCGTCAATAGCCAGCGAGGCGAGGTCGGGGAACTGCGCCGACAGGTGTATCAGCCCTTGTTTGTACTCCACACAGCTGTCTAGAGTCTTCTTCTGCCAGAGAGCCAGCTCTGTCTCCTTGCTTAACACCATCTATACCACACAATACAATTGGTAACTCATATTCTCAGACCAGGGGCAAGTAACAGTTATCATGGTACAGTAGTACACATTTTATATGGCCCACCGATGCCCAGGGCAGATAACACAATTTAAATACGCGGGAAATTAGTTAACCAATCAGAAAACAACGCTGTGCGCCAAAAGTCTCAGCCGCGCTGCCCCGCTAGAGTACGAAAGCGTGTGAGCGAAATAGAAAAACGTCACGGCAATCAATTTTAAAACCTTATGGGCATTGCATAAAGTTTAATTTTTATTTTTCGGGTGTTTTCATCGATCGTCTTTTCGTGTATGCGCGAACGAAGATTGACGACGCGCCTTATCTTTTGTGTCGTACTGTATAATAATATGTTCAATTCAATTCAATTTATTTGTTTCACCAGGTAGTCTCTCCCCATGACAGCTAGGTCACGTGATTGCCCCACAACTACGTCATTGTGGAGACAATAGCGGGCTGTTAGCGTGACATTTGTCAGTTTGATGTGCTGCCACTATGTGTAAATAAATGTGTCTTTTCCTACCTTGACATTGGCAAAATCATCGAATAACGATGGAGCCATAACTTCAAAAATTGAATTGAAAAACCCGAGCAAAATGCATTTTTTCACCGACTTGCTTCTTGCTTCTACAGCATGTTGATATCCGTGCCATATTTAAGGAGGTGACTATACCACTGATACTAAACACGAATCAATAAAAAAATCAATACCAATTTTTTATTATTTTTATGTACCTATTTGTAAACAAACAAATTCCCTCCGTGTGTCGCATGCGACACAAAAAAGATGCGTGCGAAACAATTTGCAGGTATTTGCACCCTTTGACAATGCCGCCGATGACTTATTTTCAGAGTCGTTCGGGATTTATTCTCAAACTGCGGCTTCACGTGCTCTCCGAGGCACGGGGGTGTAGCACCGCCAACTTCCTGACTCCAGGCTGTTACAGAGACAGAAAAATCCTGATCGCACTGCCTGATTCGCCTGAGCCAGGAATCGAACCCAGGATCTCACGATCTGCGGTTCATCATCATCATCATTTCAGCCGAAAGACGTCCACTGCTGGACATAGGCCTCCCCCAAGCATCGCCACAACGACCGGTCCTGTGCCTTCCGCATCCAGCGGATTCCCGCGACCTTCACCAGGTCGTCGGTCCACCTTGTGGGGGGCCTACCCACGCTGCGCCTTCTAGTACGCGGTCGCCACTCCAGAACTTTACTGCCCCATCGGCCATCCGTTCTGCGAGCAATGTGCCCCGCCCACTGCCACTTAAGTTTGGCAATTCTTCGGGCTATGTCGGTTACTTTCGTTCTCCTGCGAATCTCCTCATTTCTCATTCGATCACGCAGGGACACTCCGAGCATAGCCCTCTCCATTCTGCGGTTGAAGTAACAGTAATATGATATGTGGTTGGACCGGTCACAAAAGTTTTCAACTTTCTGTCGTAAGGTGGTATCTTGTGTATTTCCATTAATTGTGTCAGTATATAAACGTAAAAAGAGTTGCCATAGTATGTAGGAGCTGAGCTGTCCCGACAGACGGCACCGTTCACGAGCATGACGCGAGCACCAGCCATCGCTTAAGGGGCCGAAATCGCTAATTCAACAAACTAATGCGAATCGCGCTCAATAACTACTCACTCTATGGTACTGAAAGTAAAATACGTGTTACTCAAGGATAGGCGTGACAATATTATTAAGTCCAAAACATAAATGCACTTATTTGGCTCGATCATAAAAAAATCCAAACATACCTCGGAAAGTGTTTATTTTCAACCAGTTTCCTAAATATATCCAACATTTATTGGTATTTTTATGGATATGATGTTAAGTAGACGTTTAACTGTAACAGTATTACGTCTGAGATCCGGACACGTGCCATTAAACAAGTTTGCTTTTATGATGAGGAAAGCTAACTCTCCAAATTGTGATTTGTGTGGTGTAGTGGAACACGTGCATCACTTGTTGATGGAATGTGTCCGGTATCAGACATACAGAGAGTCTTTCATGAGGACTCTAAACATGAGCAGACTAACGGCCAGTTTCTTCATGAATAGCTAAAAGAATCAGTAAAAGCACTTACTTTTACTTGACCATTACCGATACCATAGCAAATACGTTTCTTCATTCAACTAACAGCTAAAGTTAAAGTCAAATGTGTTGCCATTACACAAACGACGTAGTTTCCCCAAAAAACTGTCGGGAGCTTTTTTTACACATGGCAGCACCGCGATTTTAGTGTCAAGTACATAAGTTGTCATCAAAAGTTCTCTCGTCTCTCACATGATTCTGCTGTTTATAAATTATTGTATAAAAGATTATAGTACTTATTGTTTATCATTTAACATGGAGGGTTTCGAAGTTTATCAAGAAAATATGGATATGAACATGGCGCCTAGGTATGTTGTCTTTATTTTATTATTAATTCTAGGTTACCGGTATTTTACAATGAAAATTACCACATGCAGGTATTCATTATTACAGAATATTAGTTTCTTGCAGAAACAAATACGTGAAAGATCCCTAAACTTAGCTCAATTTAGTTGCATAAAGCATTTTAAGTGTCTGAAGTAATACTTTCGACTAGAACTATAAAGTAGAGTGCCTGAAGTAACGTTTTCCACTATACCTAACTACCAAGATGTTTATAAGTACTAATGTTAATATTTTTTATTTTTTACAGTGACAGATCTTCTAACATCACTAACGCTGAAGTTGAAAAGTTGAAAAAGCTGATAAATAAATATGCCAAAACAATATTAAACAAAAAAACAAATGGCGCATTTACAAAGCAAAAAGAAGAAACTTGGGATATAATTGCTAAAGAATTCAATGCCTCAACTGACACTTATCGCAGTGTGAAACAATTAAAATGTAAATGGGAGTATATGAAAAAAAGTGCAAGAAAGGAGGCTGGAAAAGTTAACCGCATGCGTCGTCAGACTGGTGGAGGCCCACCACCACCTCCATTATCTACAACAAATGAATGGGTAGCTGGAATCCTGAAAGATTCTGCTACTGGGCTTGATTCTCAATTTGATGGAGACACATGCAGCATCATTGTCGAACCAACTCTAGCATCAGTTTATGCCACAATAAACATGATGGACGTTAGTGATAATATTGTTACTGATATTGAAGTTAAAGATGCCGTTCTACAAATTCCAGAACAACCATCTACCCCTGTAAGCTCTATGAATAATCCTGCGGCAAAGACTTTATTAACTGCCACTCCACATCACACAAGAAAGTCATTTTTGGAATTGGCCAAAAAGAAGAAGGAATTAGTAGAACTCAAAGCAAAGCATATTAAAGAAAATACTGATAGCGCATTAGTTCATCTAAAGGAAGAAAAATGTCGTTTGGAGATAGACTTATTAAAGAAATCATTCGAAAATGATGAAACACGGAAGCAACAATTACATGAATTGCAAGTTTTAAAAATTAAGTTAGAAATAGATATTTTACAGAAGAAAACATAATAAATTGTGAATTATTAAAGTTTTTATATTAATAAGTGTGTGTTTTTATTTGATGTTACAATTTGGAAAACTTACAGCTACAATCTTAAAAGTAGGTAATAATGGTATTTAATGGTGATATAATAATACTTTATTAATATAACTTTTATTTTAGATCAAAGTAGGTATCCATATTGTGTAACATAAAATGTTAGTACTGATCATCCTCTGCACAAACTTATGACATAGTGATCTTTGCACAAACTGTTTTAAAATCCGAAATTTG
Source organism: Asteroscopus sphinx (assembly GCA_949699075.1). Classification (NCBI taxonomy): domain Eukaryota; kingdom Metazoa; phylum Arthropoda; class Insecta; order Lepidoptera; family Noctuidae; genus Asteroscopus; species Asteroscopus sphinx. Next base: position 18,352,649 of record OX453024.1, read on the forward strand.
TTTTATCATTTTTAATTGTGGGTTTTATTATACAGCAGAAAAAAAAAATAGGTTAGGTTGACTTAGTTTATTCTGATTTATTGATCACCTCATCTTCAATCTGCAGCTAACCTGAAAATAAAACATTAGTCATTTTAAGTAATAGTCTGCTGTGAACCTACTTAATAATATATTTCTGCTGTTTGGATGGGATAATTTCATGAACTGCTGAATAAATTTTACTGGGACTCTAAAAAAGCTAAACAGTTACTGTAAAATATTTTTTGTCTTTGATAAGCCAATCAATACCTATGGGGACCATTATTTATACAAACATAATATAAAAAATAAATATCTTTGGGACATTTTTACACAGCACCATCTAGTCCCAAACTAAGCAGAGCTTGTGCTATGGGTACTAGACAATGGATATAATACTTATATACTTTTTTTTGTTGTAAATACATACTTATAATACATAAGAAACACCCAGACCAACACAAACACTTATGTTCATCACAAAAATATTTGTGTCCTGTGGGAATCGAACCCACAACCTCGTGATCAGCAGTCCGACCCTCAAACCACTAGATCACAGACTTCGTCAAAATAATAATAATGTAGTGCATTACTGTACTGACCTGTCAAAATAATTGTGAATTAAATTACTGATAATAGTTTGCCCATTGCTGTTGTCTATAGAGTTGGGAACATTACTATCATCGTTCCTATTTTCTATCTGGATTGGGAAATCTGGTTCAGGATCATTTCTACCTCTACATATGTTATGCAGCACTGCTGTGGCTATAACTACAGCTTCTATACGGTTTTGTTTTAATCTCAGCTTTGTACCAATACATGGGAAGCGTCGTTTCCATACCCCATATGAGCGCTCTACTGTATTCCTTGTTTTAATATGACTTTTATTATATAGTATTTCTCCAGGGGTTGTGGGATTTCTAAGAGGAGTCAACAAATATCTTTCTGCAGGATATCCAGAGTCTCCTAATAAAACATAGTCTTGGTACTGACCACATTCAAATAACTCTTTAACATTACTATTATTAAAAATTGTACTGTCATGTGATCCACCAGGCCAACGACAAACTATGTTTCTTATTTTTAATTTTGCATCACATATTGTCTGAACATTGTATGAAAATACACCTTTCCTATTCCTATACAACTCTGCCCTTTCGCCTCCTGAAACAGTTAAATTATAATAGGCCTCAAGTATTATTATTTAATTTAAAACTTATGGTAATTTTGTTTTGTATATGTACCTATTACCTACCAGGTGATAAAATTCCTATATGTGTACAGTCAATAGCTCCGATTACTTTTGGAAATCTGGCTATGTCATAAAATTGACAAGATATGCTTTCAAGTTCGTCATTTCTTGGCATTTGTATGAACATCCCTGCTAAAGAAGCTATACTTGATGATACTTTGAAGACACATTTGCATACTGTACTTTTATGTACACCAGCAATATCTCCAATAACTTGTTGCATTGATCCAGTTGCATAAAATCGTAAAGCCAGCAATAGTTGCTCTTTCACAGATAAAGCTTTGTTCCTGTAAATATAGGGAAGGAATTAAGACTTTTATACTTCCTGTTAGCAGGTAGGTACTTAGGTAGATAGTAGTGTAGATAAGATAGGTACGGCTACATCAGTGGCGTGCATTGCATATAGGCAATTAGGCAATACCCAGTGCCTTCCTCATTCAAACTCAACAGTGGTGTAAGTTATTATATTTTTTTCAAAGTACGATGATTTTTTATCCTTTATTAAACATATTAATGCTGAATAAATCTTCCTACATAAAAAAATCAATAACTTACATCAAAAATAAATTCAAGTGAAGTAGGCCACTGCACGCCACTGGGCTACATTGAGGTAGAGGTACCTACATAATTTCAGTAAGACCTACACTGTAGGTGAGGCACTGGTAATGAAAAAACGAGATGGTAGGTACAAAACTGAAGATATAGGTACTCACTTTAAAGTGGCTGGCGTCAGTTTATCTTGCAATATTAAACTAAGGTATGTAACTGTTTCTCTTGGCATTCTGTATCGGAACAAAAAATCAGCTTCATCCCATAAAAAGTGATCTTTGCGAATATTAAACCTTTTACGCCTATACGTCAAATACCGTATGATAAGTTCATCGTCTGAAGAACTTGAACTTTCACTGGACGAAGATCTTGTCAACATTTTAGTTATTAATAAAATAGGTACCTAAAATAAATTTAAAGCAATGAGGTAGGTAATTAATTATTGACTCGCGATAAACAAAGATAATACAATCACTGGCGTTAAACATAACCTATTAATTTGACATAATGACGTTTACTTTGGCTTTTACTGCAGCTTATTGAGCAGTAAAGGTTAGAGGTAAAAGTAACAGTAAAAGCAACAGCTAATATTGTGAAGAAACAAATTTAACCGCGACTTTTACTTTTCGACGTTACTTTAGCTGTTACTTTCGATGAAGAAACTGGCCGTAAGTGTAGGTATGTTTCATGAACTGCTATCAAAACCTACAACTGAAGCATCGAAATCCTTATTTATGTTTTTTAATCAACATTAAGCAGTAAGTTAGAATTAGATTGTTAATTCTTTATTTTTATTTTGCTATTGTTACATTAGGTTACGATGGAATTGGCATATACATAATGTATAAAAATTCCTTAAATAAAGAGAAAAAAAAAAAAAAAATTGGTATTTTGTATTTTGGTATGATATTTTACCTAAATATTGTTTTATCACTTTGAAATAATTTTACTGAGCCATTTTATCGAAAATACACATATTTTCTGAGTAATATTTTTTTTTCGCTTAAATACAGTTTCATTCGGAACGGCGTCAACTTCATGCTGCACTACTCCTTCCCGGCAAAACTCGTATTTTGCGTCGCGCTCACTCTCATTCCGCGGCTTTCTGGGCCTTAACTCAACCATATCGAAGGGAACTTAACAACCCGACACTAACGCCACCATCAGCATGACATGTAAGTGAGCATGACAGACTCGTACTCCTAGACAACAAATAGGCAGGAATATATAGGATTACTGTATTAATATTAATGGCCACATGTGGTTTATTTAACACATTACCTTGCCGATTTGTTCCGCAAGCGATTGCTTGGAGTCTTGAACCCGTGACGAGTAGTTCACTTCATCCAGCAATTTGGTGCGTTCTTCCACGCTCAGAGCCTGTGTCTCCAACTCTTGCTTTAGCTGCTGGTTTTCCGCACTGAACAAAAGAGGAATGATAAACTTAAGTAGAACTCAATGTGGTCAACAAGTTTAAGTACCTGGGTCACGTTGTCACCAGTGACTATAGAGATGATAGCGACATAGAACGGGAGTGCAGGGCGTTGGCAGTGAGGAGTAATATGCTCATCCGTAAGTTCGCTCGCTGTACAGCAGACGTCAAAGTGAGTTTATTTAAGGTGAATGCTACAGGGTAGCCCGCAGAAAAAAAAAAAATTGGAGTTTTTTTGCAAATTGTAGCTTTATTTCGCGTTGTATATCGGTCAAAATATGATTGGCGGAAATAATAACAATATATCTAAGGAATAATACTCATAAAAAATATTAACCTAGCTCTATAAGTTCTACAAGCTCGAAAACCGATAATTTGATCGTAAATTAATATTATAGAGCTAGGTTAATATTTTTCATGAGTATTATTCAGTAGATGTATTGTTATTATAGCCGCCAATCATATTTTGACCGATATACAATGCGAAATAAAGCTACAATTAGCAAAAAACGCCAAATATTTAGAATTTCGCGGGGTACCCTGTAGCATTCACCTTAAGGTGTTCTGTCAGTCCTACTCAAGCGGCCTGTGGGTATCATATACGAGCCGAGCCTACAACGTCCTGCGTGTACAATACAATTGTGTCAGGATGCTGTTGCGGCTGCCGTGGCGTTGCAATGCGTCGGGAATGTTTGCTGAAGCTCACACAGATGGCTTTCACGCCATCATGCGTAAGAAAGCGGCTTCCTTACTGCAGCGCATGCGTAACACTCGGAACAGCATCCTGAAAATGATTGTTGACAGACCGGAATGTCCCATCCAGAGACACTGGGTGGAGGTCGCTATAGGTTTTTTTTTTTTTTAATTTAAGTACTAATACCACTAATATACGTGGGACACTCAGAAAGTTTTGCGAAACTAAAAAAAATTGTTCTATACGTACATATATTTTTATCAAATCTTTTCAAAGTACTTTCCACCAGCCTCTATACAAAGATTCATGCGCCTAAACCAGTTTTCAAAACACTTTTTCCAGTCCGCCGCAGACACCTCGTTTACAGCCTGCTCGAACGCAGCCAGCGCATCTTCCGGCGACGAAAATTGTATCCCTTTGAGCTGATTTTTTATTTTTGGGAATAAAAAGAAGTCACACGGTGCTAGATCAGGGCTGTAAGGAGGGTGACCCAGGAGTTTGACTGGCGTGCTGTCCAGGAAGTCCCTCGTTTTGAGTGCGGTGTGCGCAGGTGCATTGTCGTGGTGGAGCAGTAGCCCGCGGAGCCCTGTGTTTGGTCGCTTGTTGCTTATAACAGAGAAAACTTCTGGCAAACATTTGGTAGTATACCATTCGGCATTAATGCTTCTTTGATCCCGTAAGGGAATTGATACCAAGTGGCCAGTCAAATTAAAAAAGCTAGCGATCAAAATCTTACCCCCGCTTCTAGATCGCTTCACTTTGGTAGGCGTTGGCTCATTTTGAAACACCCAAACAGTCGACTGGCGCTTGGTTTCTGGGTCGTATTGATAAATCCAGGACTCATCACCTGTAACGATGTCGTAAACACGCCGAGACGAGCCTGCTTCAAATTTGTTAAGCATATCACGGCACCATTCCACCCGGGCCTGCTTCTGAGCATCGGTGAGGTTGTGCGGCACCCAGCGTGATACTATCCTCCTCACGCGAAGATGGCTGTGTAGAATCTCGTGAACGCTTCCCGATCCAATCTTCAATATGTGTTGAATCTCCTGATATGTAATTCGCCTATTGTCTTGGATTAAATTTTTCACTGCTAGCACGTTTTCTTCGGTAACAGCCGTCAAAGGGCGACCGCTTCTTTCGTCATCCCCCAAAGTTGGTCGACCGCGCTTGAATTCGTTATACCAACGATACACGGTTGCCTTGGAAGGGCCTTCATCCATGAATGCCATTTGAAGTCTATCGTACGATTCATCCGGTTTCAGGCGACACTTGAAATCGTATAAAATCATAGCTCTAAAATGTTCCCGGCGCAGATCCATATTTCAGTGAGACACAATACTTTGAATTAACTCGCAAAAAATGTGGAGGGAAATTTTGAAATTGGAACTTACTTATTTTTACTTATAAATAATCATATTTTCGAAAAACATTATAACTGGCCAGTCTCCATATATAAAAACTTTTTTTCGCAATACTTTCTGAGGGGCCTGGTAGCATATAAGCACAATCTGTTACTAACTCATCACTAATAACTTATGGGCTGATGTCTGAAATAAAGACATTTTTTTTAAGTAATGACATTGGCCAAGCACACTTCCTCGCAAGTGTGTTGAAAACCGTCGTATGATGAAACGCGTGAGCGATCTTAGCTTACTTGTATCATAATGTATTATTAATCTAGCACACAATTTTTAATTATTAAAATCTTTCGATGCACGCAGTAGTAACAGTATCACAATGTTTTACAGAGTGGTGTCCCAAACAGGACTTAATTATTATAAAAATAACGTGTTTTTTTTTTTTCGTATCGTTACTCGCAGGTAGTACCAGAGTGCTCTTTCTGCTTAACCGGGCTAGTTGGCGGAGAGTCCGGTGAGGGACTCCATCCGCCGAAAAAAAATGTGAACATTACACGTTGTAGATATGCACTTACGTGGCTCTCTCGATCTCCACGTGTAATTGTTTGATATCGTGCACGTGCTGCACGCGGCGCCCGTTCAGCTCGTTCAGCTGCACGTGCAGAGCTCGGCGCGCGCTGCGCTCCGCTTTGATCGCCGCCAGCAACGTGTCCCTGCGCTCCACGCGACGAGCTTCTTCGGCGCGAGCGGCTACCTCCACTTCGTCTTCGAGCCAGGCCTCGTATTCTGAAATCATTTATTTGGGTCTAATATGCAGTAAGGTTCTGGCCATCGATCATACACGCCATGATGCCCACAGAATAAATAATACAAGTGGAAGTGCCTTTACGATTACTAATACGGGAAGTGTTGCCAAAATCACACATTTACAACTGAAATAGTATAATCACAGACATAGTAAAAAATATAGACAAATTGCTGCAAACAATAAAGTGAAGCAAAAAAAAAACTATGCTCCTTCGTGTACAATCAGCCCTCACGTACTCGAGACCAAGCGTATCAAGCGAAACGGACATTGTACAGAGAGATGTCAAGTTACATCTCTCTGACGGACATTGCCGTTTCGCAAGACAAGGACAGAAAATGCCACCTCCAAGAACTTAAAAAGCGTGTATCTCTTCCATTTTTTCATGGATGTTGTCGATTTTTTCTGCAATATTATCCTTTCTGTACTTTAAAAAAATAATATAAAAATTTTGGCAATTTTTAACAGCAGTCAACTACCGGATTATGTGATTTGTGTGTGACTATTTAAAATTTTGATTGAGCCTAACAATTATGTTTTGTTTAGTTCAATCTTGTTAAAAGTTGTTAAAACTAAATTTATGTTATTGAGATATTTCAAAATTGAACAACTAAGAATAGTAGTAAGTAGTATAAGTATTGCACAATAAGGTACAATCTAGTATTTTACGTAAGCGTTCGAGACATCTCCAGAGAAAACTGCGCTGCGATGCTCCGAGGCCGATCACCGAACATTGAAATATATACCTCATTTCGATTGGACATAGACCAGTAAGCATCTAGACGCCGGTTAGCTGGACACCCCCGGTCACAACGCATATGCTCTACCACTGCATATCATACGTCCCTCCGCCAATCGGAACGTCACTCAGTCAGCGAGCGGCACCAATCATAAGGAATCATACCACCGAACTTTTGAGCCGGCCAATCATAACGCGCCGTCCGCCCCCCTGACCCCACCAACGTTTTACGACTGCGTTCGAATACAAAACTTTGTCTATGCGGAGTCTTGTAGCTTACTGGTCTGTGCGATTGGATAACTATTAAATTCAATTGATAAATTTAAAATCCTCTGCCGTCCTGTCCGCCAGTCTGCGCACGCCATATCTCAGAAATGAGTTTTCTAACAGTTTTCTCCGTTTTTTAAATACCTTTTAGTCAACAACAACAACAACATTCTTGGTAACTGATTCTTTTGAGTATTTGCGGACCCTATTCAACAACAACGTACGTAATGCCACATTTACATTCAGCCGATGCTTCTGCCGCGCGTGCTGCCGACAATACGTCCCGAAATACTTCTGTGGCAGCATCGACGGCAGTGAGCGTTTCAGCTTCATTACTCACTTCGCATTCGACTACGGGCAATGGCGGACGCTGAAATAGCTCCGGCTTCGGTGCTCTGCCGCCCAACTTTAAATGATTATGTCCACGTTTTCAATACATTTTTGATACAAAAAAGAGAAACCGTTGCCGTAGAAGATAGTGGATGTACATCGTAATATATCGCTTTTAGTACCCGCATCATCATCCTCTTGCCCTGGGTCGGAGCAGTATGTATTTTTCTTCCATACATCTCTATCAGCTGTTATCTCTGTGTTCACTTTCTTTCTATTCATATCATCTTTCACACAATCCATCCATGTTTGCTTCGGTCTGCCTCTTTTCTTATATTCATCCACATTCATACTTAAAACTTTCCTCGTAACATGCTCCTCATTCCTCCTCATCACATGTCCATACCATGACAGTCTGTTGCTACTTAACTTCTCTGTCACTGGCGCTACTTTCAGACTCCCTCTTACATACTCATTCCTTATCCTATCCATTCTCGTTACACCACACATTCCTCTTAACATTCTCATCACAGCTGCATGCACTTGCCTTTCATTCATTCCTTTCGTAGCCCAACATTCCAATCCATACAGGACAGCAGGTCTTATCATGGCCTTATAGATTTTCCCCTTCAGTTTAAGGGGAATTCGGGGGTCACAGATAGTTCCCGTGACCTGCCGCCATTTCAACCATCCTGTGTTAATTCGGTGCTTGAGAGTCCGGTCAATTTCGCCATCGCTTTGCACAAGTGAGCCGAGGTACCGAAAGTCGGAGCAGACTGGCAAGGGCACGCCATCTAGCGCAATAGCAACAAAACCGGAGAGACCGCCGAAATCGCAGAACATGTATTCCGTTTTAGTTCTGCTGATTTTAAAGCCAACGTTCTTCATATTTTGTTGCCATTTTGCCAATCTACTCTGGACCTCAAGTTCATCTTCACCGACAAGGAAAATGGCGTCATCAAACAGCACCCGCATATTTGCTTATAAATCAAAACATTACACACGTGCTTCCACTTCGTGCGCTCGGCGGCTACCAGGGTCCTCAATCTTAAAACAAATAATTGGGTACAACAGCTTTTTACAACGCTGCAAAAAAACGTAGTACTTCAAATACTTGTAGATAATAGGTAAGATGGTGGTTTTTAATTTAGTAGCATTATATTTGTTATTGTTACGGACTAAAAGTAATAGATGGCGGATTTACCAAATTTAAGAAACGAGATACTGTAATAGTTTATTCAATATCGGATAGATGTCGCTACATGACCCCATATTTGATAATTGTTCCAAAGAGATTATGATAGCATTTTACGAGATAATTTTACTGATTTTTCACGAAATATTATAATAATAAATATGTGCACAACAATTCGCATGCCTACTAAAGGTGGATTTGTCGGACACCTAATGTGTAAAAACATGTATATTTTACATCTTCTGTACCATATCCTTGCGAATAAATATCTTTATCTTTTTCAGAGCCTTTTTTGTTGATTCTTGAACATTATTCTACTTTTACTGATTTTGACTGGTTGATTATACTGCTAAAATTCGCAAGTCAGAAACGAGTGTTAATAGCAGTACTATCTTGCGGTCCGATTTATAAACGCAGGGCGTAAGTTCGGTCCTCAAGAAATGTTTCTCTTTTTGCATTTTTTATTTTTAGTTCTGTTGATGTACTAACAGCAGTTCCAGCCTAAAAGCATCAGATGGCGCTAGTAAGCGGTTACAAGTTTTGTGGTGGAAGATTTGTCTCTATTTCAGTATATTATAATGTACTCTGTGGCGGCTACTGAGCAAGAGAGCAGCATGTAAACACTTACTCGCGCCCTTTCCTTTGATTATCGCACGAAATACCGCTAATTTGGGGAGCACCGGCAGAGCGAGTAGCAGCGGCAGGAGTAGAAGAAGTGATCTGTTTACATACACGCTACCCACTTTCATACCCAATTTCCTGCTCAAGTGGGCTGAATGTAAATGTGGCATTACAGCATACATGCTACTTACTTTTGACAACATGCTTCAACTCGACGATCTTCTCCTCGTCGTTACCGAAAAACACTTTCCAGTCTCGTATGTACTCCTCGACCAAGTCACCAAACTCACAGTCAGGATGTTGAAATCTATACAAAGTAATTGACTTATCTACATATTCCAGTTAATTAATAGAAGGACAACTGCGGGCGCGTGCGGGGCGCAGGCGAGGAAAATTAAATTGGCGGGGGGCGGTGAGTGGCCGTTCTGTACGATAGTACTATTAGATATTCTGTGCTGTAGTGGTAGTCTGGGCGGGGCACATTGCTTGCAGAACGGATGGCCGATGGGGCAGTAAAGTTCTGGAGTGGCGACCGCGTACTGGAAGGCGCAGCGTGGGTAGGCCCCCCACAAGGTGGACCGACGACCCGGTGAAGGTCGCGGGTATCTGCTGGATGCGGAAAGCGCAGGACCGGTCGTTGTGATGCTTGGGGAGGCTTATGTCCAGCAGTGGACGTCTTTCGGCTGAAATTATCATGATGATGATGACCCTACTCTAATAAACTTTCGGATTCTATGTCGTTCATCGAATTCACAGACGAATATTGTGAATTTTTACATCATAGACAATGTTCGGAGTGAATGTGTCAAAAAAAGAGAAATACTGTCAATGACATTTACAAACAAGTGTAGAGTTCGTTGCTTCGTATAAGCGATTGTGAAATTTACGTTACTTAGAGCAGGTTTCGACAGGAAAAATGTCACGATATATCGATTTTGCGAGTAGAGTACGCATTCATTCTAGTAGAGCTCCTTTGTGAAAGAGCTCGTCCGGGGAAGTACTACCACCGTGCCTACTTCTCCGCCAAATAGTGATGCTTGCATTGCTGTGTTTCGGTCTGAAGGGTACGGGTGCCGGTGAAATTACAATCACATGAGACTTTCCATCTTCATGTCTCAGTTTGGCGAACCGACTTGCGGTACCATTTAGGCAACAGCCTAGGTGGTATTGAAGTTGTTATGGGCAAAGGTAACCGCTTAACATCAGGTGGGCCTTTAGCTCGTTTCGCCATCCTATATTATAAAAAAATATTAAAAAAAAAAACAGAGGGAATGCGCCATCGTGTCTCGTCCATCTCTGAAGAAACGCCGATACAAATTCAAAGGTCTATATCACAGAAATAGTTAGAATGGTTGTAATCACAATTTTACTTGCGATTCATGCGTGGCAACTTTCCGAACAAACTCCACCTTACATTTTGAAGTCATTTTTTTTATTATTAATTTTAATCAAATGTACTTTACAGCTTTTGTTTTTGCAGTTAGAAACAGCACAATAAGGCATTTTTTCGGGTTTTTGTTATAGTATTTATAGAAACAAGTCATAAGCCGTGCTGAGAAAGGCTTTGAAATATCCTGTACTATGGTGCATGGTGCTGCCGCGCGCGCCCTGCCCACATGGCCATTCTATAAATAATAACATAACATAACATCACGCCTGTATTTCCCGGAAGGGGTAGGCAGAGGTGTAATAGTACACCCACATTTCGCCAGTTATGTTATAGTCCCATGTAATACGGGGCGAGCCTATTGCCATCAACCGGGCACAAATCCAAACTCCGGGCTGCTACTGAGAATTTCCTAATGAAAAAACTCAACAACACTTTGCCCGACCCGGGAATCGAACCCAGGACCCCACGCTCAGCAGTCGCGTTTGCAACCACTAGACCAACGACCAAAAAAAAAATATATAAAAATTATAAATAATAATAATAATAAATAAATTCTTTATTGACATAAAACTGGTACAAACATAGTATGACCCTGACTCGAGAGCTAGGCATTATACCTGTGTTTCAGGAGTCAGTGACTTCATCCTGCTAAGTTACAATTTGCAAGGTTTTAGGCAACAAGATATGGCCCATCTATCTATTTCTGTGGTCTATATCTTGACGTACCTGAGCCAGCACTTAAACAAGAAGTCCCGGCGCAGACAAGACAGTGCGTCCATGTCGATGTACAGCCAGTCGTTAGACACTGGCATTTCCTACAACACAAGGCGTTAATATGTTAACCTACAATTATTACAATCACATGAGACTTTCCATCTTCATGTCTCAGTTTGGCGAACCGACTTGCGATGCCATTTAGGCAACAGCCTAGGTGGTATTGAAGTTGCTATGGGCAAAGGTAACCGCTTAACATCAGGTGGGCCTTTAGCTCGTTTCGCAATCCTATACGATAAAAAAAAACAAAAAAAAAAAAAAAAAACATCATTTACAATGACCGATGACTTTTCTCTATACCTTATAGGCAGAGGACCGAGCGTTGTGGCGCAACTTGGGAGAGGCCTATGTCCAGCAGTGGACTGCGATAGGCTGAGTTGATTGATTGATATAGTTCCAGATTTGGCCCTCCAGTACTATTATCAGCATTAGTATCTTTCATAAAACATAAATATTAGTGACCGACCGAAGTTCCGGTTTCGGCCAATAAATCTAGGTTCGGCCGCGGTTTCGGTTTCGGCCAAAACCCAGCCGAAACTTCGGCCCCGCCGTATTTCGTGTATTCTCGATTCTCGGATCACGTTTGGCTTACGTCGGGCTCATATGGTGTCGGCGATTTGAGTAGTGTCTTTTTACTCACATAAAAGAATGGAGTATTTGTTTCTTGTTGCTTTTATTTCCGTTATGTATTGGCATTTGATAATGAAATTCCAACTATTGTATTACTTACTCAAATTGGTAATTAGTGAATGAGATAGATACCTATTATTCAAAAGTTAGATTAACTTAGTTCAAGTCTCTAAAAAAATATTATTAACACATTTTTTTGGAATAAATACCCTTTCACAATGCGCGAAGCAGATACAAAAGTTAAACAACCGCTGTGTACCATATATTGGTTTAGTATTTCTAAATAAGTTTCGGTTTCGGCTAAAACTGACACCGAAGCCGAAGATAAAGTTTCGGTTTCGGCTGAAAATCCTGTTTCGGTCGGACACTAATAAATATGGAACCTAAAAATATTCGGGCTGTTTCTAATGTACAGTCTAACAAAGCAATTAGTATCCAGGGTCGCCAGATATAGATGAAGATTTCTCAGGAAATTATTATAGAATGGTTTGATTAGGGTGTATCAATACAATTTAACTTTGTCTGTTATTAAAATGATATTTCACTCGAAAACATCCATAATCTTCTGAGAAAAAATCATTTATTTCTGGCGACGCCAGATACTAATTGCTTTGTTAGACTGTACTCGCACACCACTGGTTACCGCCTACCTTACAAAGATTGAACCTATAAGTTTAACTCGTCCGTGTGGTGCCGGACGTAAACAATTGCAGCACCCTCTTTCTTCTCATGGGTGTCGTAAAAGGCGACTAAGGGATTCACCAGAGGATGGGCGACAGCGTTCTCTGAGTATTTAAACAACCAACTGCGATCCCCAACCCGCCTGCCAAGCGTGGCGATTATGGCATATCCCCCGGATATGGACGTCTTTTGGCTGAAATTATGATGATGATGATAAGTTTAACCAAATATTTAAATGAATAAATGGAACTAAATACTCACGATATGGTTGACAAGATCCAGCAGGTACGCTATAAACACCAACGCATTCGGGAATGCGTGCAGAGTGTTGACCGTCTTCAGCCAGGACTTAGATAATGTGCCAGGGTACAGCAGGCGCTTTGATATGTGTGGCAGCTGGGGACACAATAAAGCTTTTTAAAATTCCTTTGAATAACGTGTATGGTAAAAAAAGACACAAATGAATTATACTGGGTGTCAGGGAAACGCTCCCGAAACTGAAAGGCTATTTATTATTATACTACCTAAACACAATCGAATACCAATAACCATTAGTATTCGATTTTTCGATTGGCTTTGGTTACACCGGAATTTCGGCGGTGGACACATCCGCAGGCTTACTACGCGGGCGGCCATTTGGTGGCGTTGCCCTACTGTGGAGAAGCAGCGTATTTCAGCAAGTGTCTGTGCTACGTTGTGATAGTGCTCGTATCTGCGCCATTAAAATAATAACTAGTGATCGGCCTGTGATAATAATGAGTGTATATATGCCGACGAATTCTACAGACAATTTGTCGGAGTTTACGGACTGCCTTAGTATGGTAAGCGCAATAATTGATGAATACGGCATTGAATCTGTATATATATTAGGAGATTTTAATGCTGCCCCGTCTGAGTTGTTTTTCAAGGAGCTTGTAAACTATTGTTCTGAGCAGCATTGGTTATGTGTTGATGTGGAAATACTAGGTATAGACTCGGATACATTTACTTTTATTAGTGATGTATACGGGTCTTGTAGCTGGTTGGACCATTGCTTAGTAACCCAGTCTGCAAGGCAATCTGTTATGAACGCGTATGTGGATTATGACACGGTATGGTCTGATCATTTCCCGCTTATTATTGAGTGTAATTTAAGCGTTCTAGCTCAGAAAGTCCATCATAATATTGTACTGAATAAGGATGTACTATGGAGTGTGCGAAATGAGGAACAGATTGCTTTGTATACTAATGAGTGCCATAAGAGATTAAGACTGATTGATTTTCCTGTTGAGTGTTTTGAGTGTGCCGACTTTTTCTGCCGTAACCCCGGTCACAAGCGTACTCTGGACAAACTGTACTCTGACATTGTGACTGCGCTTCGTGGCGCAGCATTGGCGAGTCGAGGCGGCACTAAAGTGGGGGTAGCTGGCTCGCGTGTAGTAGGATGGAACAAATATGTCAGCGGGGCTCACTGGGTGGTCAGAACGAAGTTTTTGGAATGGGTGTCGTGCGGTAAACCTAAGTGTGGGGTCGTATACCATGAAATGTGTCATAGCAGGAGGGTGTTCAAATCACGACTAAAATGGTGCCAAGATCACCAGGATCAATTGAAAATGGACACTCTTGCTGAAAAACATTTAAATGGGGATTTCCGTGGGTTTTGGCAGAATACCAAGAAGGTTAACTTGAGGCCTGGTCGCCCGGTGAGCGTCGATGGGGTAAGTGAGCCGAGGGACATAGCTAATATATTTAGATCTCACTTTTCTGTGCAGCCACAGTTGGCAAGGGCGGTTGCAGTGGTCAATGCTGAGGGTCCTGTGGGAGTTGTGGGGACCAGTTTCTCTGCCAACGATGTGGCCAAAATCACAAAATTTATGACGAAAGGCAAATCCCCTGGCCACGATGGCCTCAGTATTGAACACTTGCAACATGCTGGCCCACATATGTCAAGGGTTTTAGCTATGTTCTACTCGTTATGCGTGAGCCACTCCCACCTGCCGTACGATTTTATGAGAACAGTCGTAGTGCCTGTAGTGAAGAATAAAACTGGGGATTTAGCCGATAAAAGTAACTACAGGCCTATCTCTCTAGCGACAGTTATAGCGAAGTTGTTTGACGGTTTGCTTGGCGCACAGTTAAATAAGTTCGTGACATTGCACGATAATCAATTTGGATTTAGGCCAAAATTATCTACGGATAGTGCAATACTGTGTCTCAAGCATTCTGTCAGATACTATACGGATCGTAAAACTCCAGTTTACGCGTGTTTCCTCGACCTGTCTAGGGCCTTCGATCTGGTGTCGTATGACGTTTTGTGGCAAAAACTTGAGAGCATAAAAATGCCTCATGAACTTATTAACATCTTTAAGTATTGGTACGCACACCAGGTTAACAGTGTCAGATGGGCAGGTGCAGTGTCGGAGCCATACAGGCTAGAATGTGGGGTGAGACAGGGTGGGTTGACCTCACCCACGTTGTTCAACCTGTACATGAATGCACTTATCGTCGCGCTCAGCAGTCAACATGTCGGTTGCCACGTTGATGAAGTATGTGTAAACAACCTGAGCTACGCAGACGACATGGTACTGTTGAGCGCGTCGGTATGTGGATTACGCAAGTTGTTGCAAGTGTGTGAAGAGTACGCTGGTAGGCACGGCCTTGTATATAATTCCGTAAAGAGTCAATACATGGTCTTTCAGGTCGGCACCAAGTGCCCACAACATGTTCCACCTATTCGCTTGAATGGTGTTCCTTTGGAACGGGTGAACCAATTCAAGTACTTGGGGCACTGGGTAACAGCCGACCTTAGGGACCATGTAGACATCGAACGGGCGCGGAGGGCGCTGTCAAAGAGAGCTAATATGATAGCCCGTAGGTTTGCACGTTGTTCAAATCAAGTAAAGATTACGCTTTTTAAAGCCTTTTGCACCTCTCTATACACGTGCAGCTTATGGGTTTCCTACACACAAGCTGCTTACAGTGCCCTCCGTGTCCAGTATAATAACGCGTTCAGGGCGGTATTGGGGCTGCCCCGCTTCTGCAGTGCCTCGGGCATGTTTGCGGAAGCGCGCACCGACTGTTTCTACACCACCATGCGCAAGCGGTGCGCGTCCTTGGTGCGCAGGGTGCGGGCCAGCTCCAATACTGTCCTGGCGATGATTGCTGGGCGACTGGACTGCCCTTACATCAGGCACTGCTGTAACAGGCATGTTGCTGGGAGTGCCTGAATGTCAATGAAATGAATGTGATTGTGAATGTAATGTAATGTATGTAATGTATTATTGTAATTATAAATATGTGTTGTGTGTCTATATTTTATGTAATTTTATGTCATATGGGTGCATACCTGAAATAAATGCATTTTATTTTTATTTTATTTATTTATTATTAGCCTTAAACTCATTGTTTTAGTGATTTGGTATTTTGCAAACCCGCAAAGTAAAGCGTACAAACTCGGGATCAATGCCGCGCGTACCTAACCTACCTACGCTCGCTACGACACGGACTGCGTATGCGAGCGGATGTCGTTCACCCCTAGCGCCAGCTGATATTTTATTTGAATTAAATTGCGAACTTTAAAAAAATTTGTAAATAAATGGGGTTTTTTTGCAAATCAGTTTTATTTAACTGCCCAAAGCATGCAAATGCAAATGAAGAATGCAAAAAAAAAAAAAAATATAAACGCATTTCTTTTTGTGGTTTCGTATCAGTAATCACAGCACTATCACTCATCTTCGTTTTCGGAAGCGTTTCCCTGACACCCAGTATTTGACTATATTTTTTTTATTAGAAATCTTAAATTTTATCGAAAAAAAATTTGTAACAATTAAAAAACATGTTAAAAGCATATTGAGAACCTACTTTACCATGGAAAAGTTTAGAATGGAGGGCCTGTGTCTGACCATTTTTAGTCAATAATGTCTTATTACTCTAAGAAAAATATAGTCTTAAGTCTGTGAGTGAGTAACACTACATTTATAAATAGCCTCGTAAGGCCCAACAAACTACTTTAAGTACACAGGTCAGTTACTAGTTATTTAGGCTCAAACAAGCTAGTTAAATCATCAAATATCGGCCCAACGACCTAAAAAACCGGCCAAGTGTGAGTCGGACTCACGCAGTAAGGGTTCCGTACCACCCATCGACCTGATACCCCATAGAAACTGATTTAATTTTCGAGAGTTTATCAAAATACATCAACGATCGTACGCGAAATGTGAATTCATGCATTTCTTTCTTAGGTAGGTACCACCACATATGTCTATGTTTGCCCTATATTTTGTATTTGTTGCTAAACTACATAGTATGCACTATAATCAGACCAAGTTTGACGTTGGTATGTATTACCGTTTTGAAGATACAGCAGGAACAAAAACGATGAAAAAAATGCATTTTTTTCGAGGTTTCTTGTATGGGGACCCCCTTTGGTTTTAGACTTTTTTTTTGTTTTTAGTATTTGTCGTGATACCCCTCATAGTAACATATATTCTCTGAAAATTTCAACTGGTTATCTATTACCGTTACAAAGATACAGCCCTGTGACAGACAGACGGACGGACGGACGGACGGACAGCGTAGTGAGAGTAATAGGGCGTTAGCACCCTTTGGGTACGGAACCCTAAAAATAGACATCTAGCTTGTAAAGCCGATTTAGGTATATTTTTTTGCAAATTCAAGTCTGGACCGCAACTACTTGCACCTTTTTTTAGTACATTGGGTCGTCATTTAACGGCCAAAATTAATATCCAATCTATCCACGATTTGCCCTACTAGAGATAGGAATTTGACATAACATAGCTTGACATAGCACACCATAGCTTATGTCAAATTTCTATTTCTAATAGGGTAAATCGTGGATAGATTGGATATAAATTTTGGCCGTATATCGACCTAAATTTAGGTCGGGCCTTACGAGGATAGCGCACATAATCTTAATAAAGATTGAGCGCTATTTTATTTTAAAATTGTTGAAGGTGTGTGAAATAAATAGTTTGAATTTATTTTTTACAATATTCTACATTTAACAAAAATCATAAAACTTATAGAATACAGTGATAGCCTAGTAGTTGAACGCTTGCCTTCCATGCAGGAGGGTCCGGCCCGCACTTTTCGAATTCATGTGCGGATTTATATTTGATTATCACTTGCTTTAACAGTGAAGGAAAACATCGTGAGGAAACCTGCACACCTGAAAGTGCTCCAGTCCAGCTCCAGTAAAGTTCTCAATGGTGTGTGTAATCCGCCAACCCGCACTAGGCCAGCAGCGGGACAGTAATGGGCTGATTATGTTATGTTATAAAACTACCGACTCGGTTGGGCAGCGTTCGGGAAGCTACGCAATATCTTCTCGTCCAAAATACCGCAGTGTCTCAAGATGAAAGTCTTTGACCAGTGTGTTGCCAGTAATTACTTACGGCACTGAAACGTGGTCGCTCACAATGGGCCTGATAAGAAGGCTCAAAGTCACTCAAAGGTCAATGGAGAGGAATATGCTCGGAGTGTCCCTGCGTGATCGAATCAGAAATGAGGAAATTCGCAGCAGAACAAAAGTAACCGACATAGCCCTAATAATTGCCAAACTTAAGTGGCAGTGGGCGGGGCACATTGCTCGCAGAACGGATGGCCGATGGGGCAGTAAAGTTCTGGAGTGGCGACCGCGTACTGGAAGACGCAGCGTGGGTAGGCCCCCCACAAGGTGGACCGACGACCTGGTGAAGGTCGCGGGAATCTGCTGGATGCGGTAGGCGCAGGACCGGTCGTTGTGGCGATGCTTGGGGGAGGCCTATGTCCAGCAGTGGACGTCTTTCGTCTGAAAGGATGATGATGATGATAATGATAAAACTTATAACGAAACCAACCTTAGTGACGTAATTATCAGTGTTCAGCTTAAAATCCTTTGCTATTGTGGTGAGTAGGGCGCTGGTTATGTCCACGAAGCGCGCGATGGTGAGCGGGCGGATGAGCGCCATGTCCCCGCCCATGCCCCCCAAGCCGCGCGCCGACAGCGCCTCGCCCACCCGGGAGCACTCGTAGCGCTGCCAGCCTACCGTGGCGATCGGCCTGGACCAACACAACCGGTTAACCATGGTATAATAACACCAGGTAGTCTCTTCCCGTGACAGCTAGGTCACGTGATTGCCTCCGTTCTACGTCATCGGCCGTGGAGCCAATAGCGGGCTGTTAGCGTGACACTTGTCAGTTTGATGTGCTGCCACTTTGTGAAAATAAATTACCCGAGCAAAATGCATTTTTCATTTACTTTCTTCTATAAAGAATCACTTTTTAACTAGTAATTTAATATAGTTTCCTTTATTAACTAATTAGATGAATAACACGAGATAACAAATAGATAGGCTAGTTAGGAATTTATTTTATATTCATTATGAACAAAAATCTCCTTAAGGTTATTGAAGATATCAATCAATGGCAGCACTGATCGTGACGTAGCTTGGAGGCATCGCGCTGTCATTGCGGGAAGAGAATACCTGGTGAAACATCTTATTATACCATGCGGTTAACAGCATAAAGTATACCAGGCATTTTTTTTTAAACCGCCCAAGAGCATGTCGGGCCATGCTCAGTATTATAGGGTTCCTTAAGTAGGTCTAATTACAAACAAATCAAATTGAATATTAATAATTGCTATTTTAGTTTTTGCAAACAGCGCCACCTAGCGCTAAATTTAAGAAGTGTGTAACATCAATATAACACAAAGTTTCTTTTTGTGATTTTTTTAATAGAAAGTAACTAAAGGAGCATTATTTGCTATGATCATTTTTCTCTAAGGTCAATGACCTGTGAACTAGGACGTCTTAAGTATTTTTCAGTTTTCTCACTATAACTCAAAAATTTATAATCACATTATACTTGAAATAATTTTAAAAGAGAGTTTTTATAAAGGTCTATCAATGTGGAAGACTATAAGTTTCTACGTTGCATAGTTTAGAATGGCATGGGGGGGTCATATTGCAAGCCACTTTGGCGAACTGTATTTCGCAGATGGCATACCTGATAAAAAAGTTATGTATGAAACATTATCTTCATTTTAGTAGACCTATTCAATGATAACCCACACGAGGGGGCGCAGCGAAAAAAAATTTGTCATCCCCATTTCACATGTATGCCACCTCTAAAATACGTTATCAAGATTTTTTATTCTTTTAAAATTGACATCTATATCTAAACCATTTTTTAACAAAATTTCATTTACTTATGTTTATAACTGCACAAGTTATTAAGCTGTAAAGGATTAGGACAGACGGACAAACGGACGGACATGACGAAACTATAAGGGTTCCTTGTAGGACTACGGAACCCTAAAAAACCGGCCAAGTGCGAGTCCGACTCGCGCAATAAGGGTTCCGTACCACCCACCGACCTGATACCCCATAGAAACTGATTTAATTTACGAGAGTTCATCGAAAGACATCAACATTTTTTTCAACAAAAATGTTTTTGGGGTTTCTTGTTTCTTTAGTTTTAGATTTTTTTAATTTTTAGTATTTGTCGTGATGCACCTCATAGCAACACATATTCTGTGAAAATTTCAACCGGTTACCTATTACCGTTCAAAAGATACAGCCTTGTGACAGACAGACGGACGGACGGACGGGCGGACGGCCGGACGGACAGCGTAGCGAGAGTAATAGGGTACCCTTTGGCACCCTTCGGGTACGGAACCCTAAAAAGTATACTGGTATTTTGGTATTTAAGTATTTTGTACGGTTCTGGTACGTTAATACCACAGAAATAGATAGAATGGAAAAGTGGGCAGGGCGAGCGTGCCAACACTGCACCATAGTGCAGGGCATTTCAAAGCCTTTCTCAGTACGCCTTATGACTTATTTCTGTCAATACTGTAATAAAAACCCGCAAAAATGCCTAAAAAGCTGTTAAGTACATTTGATTGAAGATAATTTTTAAAAATTAATGACGTCAATATGTAAGGCGTAGTTTGTTCGAAAGATGCCACGCATAAATCGCAAGTAAAATTGTGATTACAACCATTCTATATCTATCTATTTCTGTGGTTAATACTCATACCATAAAATAGTCTTAAATTTAATATAAACAGGTGTTCTAATGAGTAGACTCACGAACACAAGCTCCATACAACAAAAATGCGTATGGCTGGCTGGTGCCATCCTTAATGTCCGGTACCACACGTATCATCCTACTAATATAAATATCATAAACGTGAAAATTTGTGAAGATGTATGGATGTTTGTAACTCTTTCACGCAAAAACCACTGTATGGATTTTAATGAAATTTGGCTTACAGATACAACATAACTCGGATTAACATATAGGCTACTTTCTATCCCGGGAAGATGAACAGCTCCCGGGGGATGCGCGATAAACGACAACCAGGCGGGCGCAGCAGCGGGCATAGGCTAGTGTGGATATAAGTCTAAAAATATTTAGAAAACCTCTCAGGCACTGCGATTTCACGCGGAAAAACTCCCTCAGGCACTGCACATGCGCCGTTCAATAGAATTTGAACCTCAACAGGTCAGAAGAGTATAAATTGACTTGGTTTTGCTAGGATGTATCCGTCCCAGTGGTGTTTAAACGTATTAACGATTTTCTGGGTGAAAACGTCCCAGTGGGGTCAAACAGGTAAAGGCGAACCTATAAAATTCAAAATCAAGGTATAATTTTTAGTGTACCATTCCATGACAAAAACGGAACACTTATTAGTAGGTACTCATCTCACCTCTGATCTTTGACAGTAACAAATGCCAAAGCTCTGTCAAGAGAAGTTTGCCAGTTACTACAGTTATCCTCTGATGGTGTCCTCTGTAAGCAAACAAAGACATTAGTCTGTGTATCTACTCATCAATATTAACACAGTGAGGTATTATTTATTATAATAATTTCATAGGTTTTCGCGATCACTACAATTATAATAAAACAAGCGCATATACGTGTTATTGAAATAACTGAAAACCTCTTAAGGGGTCATTGTACTCATCAGTATGAACAACTTTTACTATTGGACCAACACTGAAATCGCGAAAAAAAATCTGTTGGTCCCTACATTTTGTTGATTTATTAGTTTGTATGCAAAATAAACATGGGAGTTACAGGGCAGCAAGTGAACAAGGGTGAAGAGTTGAGGAGCCCTGTACCTCTGGGAGCACCCTTAGATCAGGGGCCCCATAGCAGTATCCCAACTACAGCCCTCAACATAAAATAAAACTTTGTATACATACCACAGGAGTTGTAGTTGGCCTGAAGGTGTATGGTCTGGTCTGAAGAGGTGTCATGGAGGACTGACCAAACCTCTCACCTTGCTGGGAGCGGGATATCTGTGGAAATATGTTACACTAACATTTTGTTCATACTATAATAATTAAATTACATTTGGGTAAGTTCCTTTGTCTCATACAATACCGCAGAATTCGCGATAAGTTTTTCTGTGATAAACCAAATCGTACACAGGAAAATCTAAAGGCAAAGTTTAGTTCAACATGATGTAACACATTGTTGTTCATTGTTTTTTGACTTCAAGGTGTAATGGAAACATGTTTTAATGAGAGCCCATACATTTCTATGGCAATACACAAACTGAGGCACAACTCTGGGGCCTTACTCCCGACTGGTTCAAGCTCTTAACCAAATCGAGCTCATGTCAATTCCTAGAGGAATGCAGTATGAATCAACACTAACTCAAATTCAAATTGAATTGATACAGAACTCGATAAAGTCAGGAGTAAGGCCCCAGGCCATAATTTCATTGCTGTAAATATAATTATATGTAGAATACTGCAGAAAAGCACAAACCTATGCTGAAAACTATCAAATCTTGCAAACACTATATCAATCGATCAAGTACTTTATTTCGGACAACTAAAAGATCCATAATTTGTTAGTAACAGACATGAACTTAAATACTATTGTTAGTAACATAATAAAGTGACATATATTATAATATTGTTTTTGCATAGATCACCGACAGCTAGGTGATCACTCTATGCACAAATTTTTTGATCATAGCAGAGCAGGTATCTGCAGCTATCGCCTTCAGGATATTGTTGGGACTGCCCCTGATTCTTCTCAATAGAGATGCCGTTTTTTTGCGGATGATAGCATTAAACCCATCGGTGTGAGTTACCGCGAACATAGCTGAGGCACTGCAGAAACGAGGCAGTCGCAACAACATCCTAAAACCATTATTGTATTGGATGCGCAGGACATCCAACGATCTTTTCGTGTTGTTGACCCAAAGATTACCGGTGTAGAAACTCTGACAGTACGCTTTAAACAGTGTAATTTTTACTTGGTCAGTACTATAACATTGGAATATTTCTTAACTGAATAAAATGATTAAATGTGTCAATTCCACCAAAGAACACTGTCCTTCAAGACACAGGTTCTTTTCCTAGTTTGAATGGCAGGGATCTCATATGAAATTGTGAATAATAGTCTTACCACAACTGTCAAAGTAACAATGTTCTGATGTCAATGTATCTTAGGCTAAGATTAATTACGTAAATAAACTTATTATTATTTATTATTTAAAACATTACTTACACCACTCAAAGGTAACTTGGATGCAGAAGTTTCCTTGCTGAGCCTGGCACCACCAAATGTTCCTCTGGCAGCCTCCGCACTTCTAGACCGGTGTCCAGCAGCGCTGGGCCGACGTGCCTCCGTGGACAGGCGGTCCGTGGATCCCGGCCGGCGGGGCTTGGGTAGTAAGGATACTTTGCCTTCTAACCTATAATATTGTTGGAATCAATGTAGTATGAGTATTTTATCATAATTGCATGCTAATATAGTAGTAATAAATAATAATAATATTTCAAACTCTTAACTATAAATAAATAAAATTAGTAGTATAATTCCAATTGATTAATGAAGGTAATAATAATAATTCATTTATTTAATTCTAATTTTCTAATTATAATAATGTGATATGGGTGTATGTGTATGACGTCAAACTTATGCCTTGCCTGAAATAAAGAAATTTTATTTTCATCATCATCATCTTTATTTCAGCCGAAAGACGTCCACTGCTGGACATAGGCCTCCCCCATGTATCGCTACAAAGACCGGTCCTGCGCCTTCCGCATCCAGCGGATTCCCGCGACCTTCACCAGGTCGTCGGTCCACCTTGTGGGGGGCCTACCCACGCTGCGCCTTCCAGTATGCGGTCGCCACTCCAGAACTTTACTGCCCCATCGGCAATCATTTCTGTGAGCAATGTGCCCCGCCCACTGCCACTTAAGTTTGGCAATTCTTCGGCTATGTCTGTCACTTTCGTTCTCCTGCGAATCTCCTCATTTCTGATTCAATCACGCAGGGACACTCCGAGCATAACCTTCTCCATTGACCTTTGAGTGACTTTGAGCCTTCTTATCAGGCCCATTGTGAGCGACCATGTTTCAGTGCCGTAAGTAATTACTGGCAACACACACTGGTCAAAGACATTCGTCTTGAGACACTGCGGTATTTTGGACGAGAAGATATTGCCATTGATATTTTTTGTTATGTCGAATTCCCATATAGTACCCATTCCCGTAAACATCGGAGAATCTACACTCGAAGTTGTTGACGATTATGTATACCTAGGACAAACTGTCCAGCTAGGCAAGTCCAACTTCGAGAAAGAGGTCAATCATCGAATCCGACTCGGTTGGGCAGCGTTCGGGAAGCTATGCAATTTTATTTTATTTATTTAAATAAATAAATAAAAAATAAATAAAGTCTTTATTGATCAAAAGCAGAGATTTATTTTATTTATAAAAGCATCATCAACAACAAAGCAAATTTATAGAAATAATTTTGTTTTTCATGAATAAGAATGTTTATTTGCTTGAAATAAGTTACATACTAGTATTTTATTAGAATTATTTGTTGAAATTTTTTTCTTGAACGTGGCACAATACTTAAAACAATTTAGATCCGGTGCTGAATATATGTATGTATTTGACCCCCCCTAACCCGAAGGCTGGATCCACCCTCCCACCTCATGTTAAGGGTTACCTTAGCCCAAAACAGTAACAGCCTTATTATAAAATCGGATTTAATAATAGGTAGTGTCGCCTTTTCTTAAGCCAGGCTAGGCTTAAACAAACACCTTTTTATGCACAGATTAGTGATATATGTTATGTATGGAGTTTGACTTTTAACCCGGTCACAGATACCCGGTTAAAACATGGGTCTAAACCTTGTCTAAGCTTTTGTAATAAGGGGGCACAGACCAATCCGTTAGTCTGACTAGGGGGGTATTAGTTGTATAATGCAAATCGCATTCGCCGAGACTAAGGACAGAAAGTCTCTTGTGATTGTTCGATTGGAATTAGTAAATTGAATGTTTTTTAAACCTTGCTTTATTAACAAAAGCTTGAAAGAGTATGAAACAATAAACATAAACTAAACATTAAAAATGCATACCTTGATTTCCGCAGCCCGCTGGACTGGCCCGGAATAAATCTATTCGGATTCATTGTTTGACAAGTATTTTGTTTAGGGAATAGGTAATAAGGTACAATTAGTTATCAACTTTAATCACAATAACAAAGCCACAACGTTTTTCGTTTGAATTAAAACTCAAATTCAAACCACAGATCAGATAATAGTAGCTAAAACAAACTGATTCAAAGATTCAAACTTGTCATGCACAGACTACTTAGAGATACTACGTATCACAGACCTACGTAGCATCTCTAGTTCGTCTGTGAGCCAGACAGAGTAATTATTTTATCTTTGACACAGAGAAAATAATCACTTGTAACCAGTGTTGCCAGAGCCCTCTTGTCAAAAGTTACCTGAGAGTCATCTAAGGCCCGTATTACAGAACGATACTCAACCGTTGATCTCTGTTTAAAACTAGTTTTGAGTTGAGCTTTGATTTTAGAACGTTCCTCAAGCAGAGATTTATTGATCACAATTCAGCTGAGTTTAGTTTTATGTTATACTGTCACCTGTTTCGGAATTTCAGCTGAGATTTGATCTGTAATTACTTTAGTGTTAAACTGTTATATTATCTTTGTCTAGTGTGGTCCAGATTACGCTTGAGTAGAGATTTCTATTCTATTTCAGGCCAAATTCGTGTGTTATGTTGTTGAATTAAAGTTTATAATTACCGTTCTGGAATAAGACCGATACTCAAGTAACGATTCTATCCTTAAGTAGTGATCAGGTGATTGGAGTTTAAACTGTACTTGAGGAAGCTTCTGTAATACGGGCCTTAGAAGCTTAGAACTGTCAAATTAGTTTACCTGTTACATTGTTACATTTCTAATTTCTTTGTATTTTTCTTTGTCCAATGTGACTTTGATCATAGAAATTGGATGCTTTTCATTCAAATGTTCCATGTAAAAAAACTGTCATCATCAAGTAAATCAGATTGGACGACCAAGAAATTCGACAAAGAAATTTGACCAGTGGCATATACGTAGTACACTTCTTAGTCTGTGACCGATACCACTCTAAATAGGTAATAGATCTGTGAACCCTAAACAAAACATAGTTCCTTAGTCAAAGCAAGGCCCTAAACTTGTAGAAAATCTAAATTTCGACTAATTTGACAGCACTAAAATCACAGAGCGTAACGACTACTTCAATGGTTACCATCCTTTTCTTGTAGGTATCTCATAGAGTTACGTCAGTTATACAAAGTCTTTGAGGTATCTACCATTAGTCAAAAAGAGCGATAGTAGTTTTTAATCTGTGGAGCGATAGTTAAAAAAATTTAGTCCGTGAACAAGAGAATCGACACCATTGGCTAATCACTAACGCGGCAGTTTTGACGGCTCACATAAGTGGTCGAAACTGATTTGATGTTTTGAAGTGGCGACCTACATTAGTGAAATTTCATAGATGTGTTGACACTGACAGACAAAGAGAATATAACCACTACGTTTACTGACAGACATCGGTCGCCTGTTATGAGGAGTTTATGGGTAAGTCGTTTTTCCGAGTCTAGTAGGTACGTGCATACTAACATACCTATGAAATCATCGATTAGGAACATAGATTTTAGGAAAAGCTAAATAGAGCTATTCTATATGAATACTATAGTCGGGGTGGGTCAGTGTAAATGATTAGGGCTTTATTAGATGGCATAAACTTTAATAAAAAAAGGTATAAGACACCAAAATTACAATAAAATGTCCACACACCTCAGAACTCTGTCTCCATAGACTAAAAAGTGTCCTACCATAGAAGCACGACCACAGACTCCTCTATTAATTGGGTCGTCGCGAGGCGCATACTCGGTGCGTTCGAATACTCGTTAGTGTGTTGGAGAATAACGCGTAGGCGCCTTGCCTCGACTCGTGCGATGGGGGAGCATCCTGTCGTTCCGTACATTCGCTATACACTCCCCCTCGGGTTCGTGAAGGCGTCCTCGCTCAGGAACCCGCTCAAGAACGTCAGAAACAGGCTGAATATGACGAGGCCGGCCTCTTTTACGCTTCGGCATAATCGGAAGAGGTGGCTCTTCGTCTCTATTGACAAAAGGCGTGAGTTGGGACGCGTGGAACCTGCCCAAGACCTCGTCGGGAGAATTAAGTTTTGAAACCAGGTAAGTAGTAGGGCTAGCTTTCTTAACGACCATATAAGGACCATCCCTCTTTGGTACAAACTTAGCTGATAATCCCTTAGCAGCGTTACTCAATACGTGCGACTTAACCAAAACTTGATCACCGACATCAAATTCTTCAGGTTTACGACCCTTGTCCGCGTAATCTTTACGTCTATCCTGTTCTTTCTCTACTTTATCCCTAATCGTAACTAAAGAATCTAAAAACTTCTTTAAGTAGGGCGTACTCTGGGGAACAAAATTATCCTTTTTCAGGACGGCTTTAATATCGTACTGAACGTCAAGAGGTGAACGGAGATTCCTTGCCAAAGTGAGAAAAGCTGGAGAAACGCCTGTTGTATGACACAACGCTGAGTTCATGGAGAAACGAACCGATGGTAAATGGTTTGGCCATGAAGAATGCTCAGTGTCAACCAACTGGGCCAGCTGCACCTTAAGGTCTCTGTTCTTCCGTTCAGCCGGGTTTGCCTCCGGATGATATAAAGGTAACAAGTCCTGTTGAATTCCCAAAATAAACATACATTGTTGCATGACGGAAGAGACAAATTGTATTCCATTGTCCGATACAATACGACGCGGCAAGCCATACCTGAGGAAGTATTCCTCAATTAGCGTACGAGCACAAACTTCTGAGGTGGCGTCAACAAGAGCAAAGAGCTCGACCCACCGAGTAGCTGTGTCTTCGACTAATAAAATGTATTTCTCCCCCTTCTCTCCAGGCGGGAGCGGGCCAAACAAGTCGATCGCCAAGACCTCTCCCCTTTTATTTAACACTGGGGTCTGTAAAAGGCCTGAAGGCTTCAAGTTTGAAGACTTGTACCGCTGGCAGGTTGCGCAAGACTTAATAAAGTCGGCGACAAACCGTCTCATTCCAGGGAAGAAAAACCGCTGTGAAAGCTTATGTAAGGTCCTGTCGATACCTTGATGCCCAGCAATAGGAGTGTCATGGCATTCGCTCAAGACGTCGAGTCGTAAACTCACTGGAAGCACAAGCTGTGGTTCCTCGACATCGACATCGGGGTTGTACCTATACAGGACTCCTTGCTGCATAAAGTAACCTCGCTCGGACCAACGTTTCTCTTCAATTGCATCATTATTTTCAAGACCACTGACTATCTTTTCCAGTTCTGGGTCATCAAACTGAGCACGTCGCAAATCAGTAGGACTTCTAGTGGGTAAGTCAACAACGACTGAACAAATACCACACTGACCTTTACTGTCTTCTTCGCAGGTAGGACGACTCAGAGTGTCAGCGACAACATTGGCTCTGCCTGGAGTGTATTCGTACTGAATGTTAAACTCCTGTAACTTCAGTGCCCACCGAACTAGTCTACCAGAAGGCGACTTCAAGCTCAACAACCATTTAAGAGGCTGATGGTCACTACCTACAATAATTTGCTGACCCTCAATATAACCTCTGAATTTTTCAACTGACCATACTACCGCAAGAGCTTCCCTCTCGGTAGTGCTATAATTACGCTCGGCTGGGTTTAAAAGGCGGCTCGCATATTCAATTGGCCGTTCGTCTTTTCCCTCTCCTTGTACGAGAACTGCACCGAGAGCGTAATTACTCGCATCTGTACGCAAGATAAACGGTTTACTATAATCAGCTTGTATAAGTATGGGCGCAGACGTTAAGCACTTTTTCAGCTCCTGAAACGCCTTATTTTGCTCAGAGCTCCATACCCAAGGCTGATTCTTCTTCAAAAGACGTGTTAAGGGTTCAGCAACTTCTGAAAAGTTCAAAATGAACTTTCTGAACCACGAACAGGTCTGAAGAAACGTTCTGAGGTGACGTAGCGAACTTGGAACCTTCATGTCCGCCACGGCGCGAACTTTGTCATGATCAGGCGAAATCCCATTCTGACTAATAACATGACCTAAGTATTTCACCTCTTCGCGCGCGAAAACACACTTTTCGCGATTGGCGCGAAGATTGAACATGCGCAACCTCTCAAAAACTGCACGTAAATCAGCGATATGCTGATCAAACCCTTCGGATATTACGAGTAAATCATCCTGATAGGCCAATAGGGTGACATTTTTAAGTGACGCTCCAGAGCGCAGCCTATCTATGAGCCGTTGGAACGTGGACGGAGCGTTTTTCAGTCCAAACGGCATCCTTTTAAAACGGTAACTACCAAAAGGTGTTAAAAAGGCCGTTTTGTCTCTGTCACACTCACGGACGGACACATTCCAAAATCCACTCCTCATATCCAAAGTACTCATGATGCAATTGCGCTTGGTAGACTGTACTAACTCGTCTATAAGCGGCATCGGGTACACATCGGTTTTCGTTATCGCGTTAAGTTTTCGGTAATCTACGCAAAAACGAACTTGACCGTTCTTTTTAGGCACTAACAACGCAGGAGAGCCCCATGCCGATTCGCACTCCTCGATAATATCATCGGCTAACATCTTTTCTATTTCCGACTGCATAATAGCTTTTTTAGCAGGGTTAAGCCGGTACGGAGGGACTGCAACAGGAGCGTGGTCACCGGTGTCAATAACGTGCTCTGCAAATGTAGTCGGTTCGCCCCTTAACTCAAATACGTCTTTATTATCAGAAAGGAATTGGGCAAGAACGGAGCGCTGCTCGTTGCTAAACCGTGACGCTTCCTCCTCCCTAAGTACACTACTAATAGGCACACTCTCAACGTGGTGTACATCTTTTTCAGGGAGAAGATCGAACTGCTCAAAGCTATCAGCAAAATGCCATTTAAAATTACAAAAATCAATACAAATATTAAAATTTATCAAAAAATCTATACCTAAAAGAGTTTCGTTACTATCCGCGTCTGGAAAAATTAAAAAACTTACGAGCCTGGTTCTACCTTCAAGAGTTACATTCACTTCGGTAGTAAGTACATTCAATAACCTACTGACACCATCTGCTAGTTTTACATTTTCCATACGAGAGGACATAGGATGATCTTTGGCCTTTAGGAGAGCGTATAACGTATGGCCAGCCACGCAGCTTTTGGCTGCCGAATCTACCATCGCGGTACCTTTTTCACCTAAAATACTAATCTTTAGCACGGGCCGTAGAAAAGATCGACTATCAGTACGATTACCGACAAAAGGTTGTGAACCTCTGGCAATTCCGCACAACTGCTGACAACCGGAAAAATGTTGACAACCACTTGCTATTTCGGAAAAATGTTGAGAGTCGCTGGTATTATTACAAAACGGTTTATAATCATTATCAGATCTGGAAATAAGCATAAAATCGCGAGAGCAAGATTTTGATCCATCGGAATTACCAGATAAAGATTGACAACCATTGAACGATACCGACCGTGACGTTTCACTAATCTGTGACGGTGACGCGAACTCCCCCTGGTCGCAAGTAGTACAAACACTTACATTAGTTTCAGTACAAACACACATTTTCGTTTCAGAACAGAAACAAACACAATTATGATCAACACAAAAAGAACTACTTACATCACACAAAGGATTATCTAAACTATTATTTGAGCTCACAGCATTAACATTGTTATTAATACAAGGCGGCTCTTGTAAACTAAAATAATCATTCTTGAAACTGATACAATGTAAACAATTACAATCATCACAAGTTTTATCATGTAAACATTTACTATAAGGAACACTATCAGAAAAAACAGGATCCATAGTCAAAACATTAACATCCAAATTAGGTACACTAGTGACAGAATCAGATATATTTATAGAATCAACAAAACAATCGTTATTAATACAATCCCTTGCGACATACGCAGGGTTACCTGGAACATCGTGAGAAGACATGCATTGCTCGATGCTCGAATGCGCGGAATCGCCCGCTACGCCGGCAAACATCACGCTACCTCGCAGCGGCGACGGCGTAGTAGGCTGAGTAGGCACTTGCGGCGGCGGCGGCGGTACGTTTATCGCGGAGCTAATGTCGCTATGCACGGCAAGCACGGGGCGCGTGCGACGCGAGTCAATGCGATCGGTGGGCACGCGAGATTCACAAGCCGAAGTTAGGGAATAGAACGTTGAACGTTCACTATTTTGTCCGTTATTGGTCTTACACTTAGGACACTTCGACTTAATGACATTCGCGGCACCACAACCGTAACACTTAATGTCTTTATTAACACTTTTAGAGTTATTGTCACTGTTGACTAATTTTTCGCAATTTTCTTTAGTGTGGCCGCTACGTTTGCAGTAAATACAGAATAACTTGTTTTCCCCTGCCTTTTTCGTCGTTGAGTCGCCCGTGCGACTACCGGCGGCGGCAGTGGAAGACCGAGAAGTAGAACTTGAAGCGGGGGCGGCGCGGGCGTTACGCGCAGGCCCGTCGGCGGCGCGTGACCCCTCTTCGCGACATGATGACGGTTTTTCTGCCGAATGACTGTGCCGTAGCTCATTTATTGAGTCCTCAACGGCTCGAGCCTTTTTTAGCAACTCGTCGAATGTCGAAACCGCAGTTCTATCAATACGTTTTCGGATGCGGCGATCCAGCAATCCGAACGTCATATCCAACTCGACACGTTCGCATAAATCTTCTTTAGGCAACTTGGCTAACAATGCTCGGACTTTGGCTATAAACAAGTCTGTTTTTTCGTTACCTTGTGCCAGGGAGAACAACTCCAAGTATATTCGAAAGGGCGGGCGACGCTCGCCATACGCACTCCGGAGTCCAGTAACTGCTTCATCCCATGACCTTGTAGTGCCTTTGACGCCTTGCCACCATGTACCCGCCGAAGAAGTGAGCAGCATCGACATACCTAAGAGAGCGTTCTCATCGCTTATATTTAGGCACGACTTGTAAACTTCGACAGCATCAATAAAGTTTTCCACGGATTCCTCAGGATTGCCGCTGAACTTTGATGTACACTTTGAAAAGTTGGCTGTGGACTTCATGATGGCGGTTGCGGCAGATGTACTTGCATCGACTGATGTTTGAGGTGTTGATGAGCGAACTTCACGTAAAAGTTGGTTGCAAAACTCTGCTTGCGACTGTTGAATTGTAGTTAACAATGATGTAAAGACGTCTTGTGTCATATTTATATTGTTGGATTGTCCAGATTCCTCAAGAATCGAGTCATTATTGGCTTGCGACTTGCGTTTTCGCGGCATTTTGCAAACGAGTACGTACCTGCTTTACGTAGGTACCGAGTACGGTTCGTGGTTCTACTAACCAGCAAAATCACAGCGAAACACAAAACCACTTGTCGGTCGTATCACCAAAACTTTTAGACTTGATCAAAATCACAACGAATGAAAAAGTTTGATCCACTAAACAAAGACTCCAACCCCTTGTTTTAAATCTAAAACACACGCTTGAGTGTCAAGATATACTAAAACACACGTTGGGTCGCCAAGATATAGTCGGGGTGGGTCAGTGTAAATGATTAGGGCTTTATTAGATGGCATAAACTTTAATAAAAAAAGGTATAAGACACCAAAATTACAATAAAATGTCCACACACCTCAGAACTCTGTCTCCATAGACTAAAAAGTGTCCTACCATAGAAGCACGACCACAGACTCCTCTATTAATTGGGTCGTCGCGAGGCGCATACTCGGTGCGTTCGAATACTCGTTAGTGTGTTGGAGAATAACGCGTAGGCGCCTTGCCTCGACTCGTGCGATGGGGGAGCATCCTGTCGTTCCGTACATTCGCTATAATACCTATTATTCACACACAGGGGTGCGTTCACTATTATCGTCCGACGACGGCGGACGACGCCCGGAGCGTTGTTTGGTCGTTCAGTTACTCGGAGTGATCGTCTGGGCGTTCACACCAAACCGTTCAGTATTGTGAGCGGGCGTCGTCGAGCGTACGCTACGGTCACCCCGTGAAATAGTAGGGTAAAATACGCTCTGCTGTCATGTTGACAGATAAAAGTATGAAATGACAGATAATTTGAGGTTTCGATTGTCATAATTGTCAGTGCATGGGTGCGTTCACTATTATCGTCCGACGACGGCGGACGACGCCCGGAGCGTTGTTTGGGCGTTCAGTTACTCGGAGTGATCGTCCTGGGGTACGTTCAGTATTATCGTCGGACGACGGCGGACGACGCCCGGAGCGTTCTTAGGTCGTTCAGTTACTCGGAGTGATCGTCCGGGCGTTCACACCAAACCGTTCAGTATTGTGAGCGGGCGTCGTCGGGCGATCGCACCGGTCACCCCGTGAAATAGTAGGGTAAAAGACGCCCTGCTGTCATGTTGACAGATAATAGTATGAAATGACAGATAATTTGAGGTTTCGATTGTCATAATTGTCAGTGCTTCATTGTTCTAGTGTCAGTTTCATGAGGTCGCCCGAAGTCGTTCAGTAACTCTGAGAAAATCGTCAATGATCGAGCGATATTCGCACCGGGCGACTTTCACACTGAGTGCGTAGTAAGTGAACGTAGCCCGGGCGTTCACACCAAACCGTTCAGTATTGTGAGCGGGCGTCGTCGAGCGTACGCACCGGTCACCCCGTGAAATAGTAGGGTAAAAGACGCTCTGCTGTCATGTTGACAGATAATAGTAAGAAATGACAGATAATTTGAGGTTTCGATTGTCATAATTGTCAGTGCTTCATTGTTCTAGTGTCAGTTTCATGAGGTCGCCCGAAGTCGTTCAGTATCTCTGAGAAAATCGTCAATGATCGAGCGATATTCGCACCGGGTGACTTTCACACTGAGTGCGTAATAAGTGAACGTAGCCCTTCACAACGATTTAAGAAGCTATTCGTAGGTTCTTCATTGTTCTAATGTCAGTTTCATGAGGTCGCCCGAAGTCGTTCAGTATCTCTGAGAAAATCGTCAATGATCGAGCGATATTCGCACCGGGTGACTTTCACACTGAGTGCGTAATAAGTGAACGTAGCGCTGGGAACACAGTGTTGACAGAGAGACAACACTATTAGATAGAATCAAAGAGATTAATTTAATCTTGATAATTTTGGGAAAATTTAAAATTGGGAAAGAAGTTGGAGAAGAAGAAAGAAGAAGAAGCACAAAGTTGGCAACACTGATTTCGTTCGTGATGCTTGACGTAGTGATGCGACTCGAGTCCTATTTTACCACTCGAGTCATTTTATAATTTTACTCGAGTACACTTGGCTGGGGGGGGACTGGATGCGGAGGGCAGAGGACCGAGCGTTGTGGTGCAACTTGGGAGAGGCCTATGTCCAGCAGTGGACTGCGATAGGCTGAGTTGAGTTGAGACATACGGCTACACATCAGGCTGTACATTTCCAGTTTATGCTGACCTCGCATTGCATAGGCTTTCCGTACAATGCGAGATCAGCTTATACTGGAAATATACAGCTTGATGTGTAGCCGTGCGTACTACTCGAGTGGTCGAGTCACTCGATCACTCGCCTCTATCAAGTCACTCGTGACAATCCTTGAATTAATTATTTTTTGTCAACTAAAAAATAAGTCTTACGAAATCAACTTTTATGTATCGAAGTTAATATTAATATGCTAATAAAAATGAATGAGCGTTCTTAAGAATAAAAACTCATCATTTCGCATGCCTCGATGAGTGACTCGCGAATGACTCGAGTCTCAGAGAACTCTAGTCGATATTTTTTTCACTTGAGTGCATTTTTTTTCAATATCACTCGAGTCGAGTAAAATTGGACTTGAGTCGTAGTGATTATTTTCTCTGTGTTGACTAGTGTTGAGTCGCATCACTAGCTTGACGCCGTTTTAGGCGTTTTACTAATTAAAATTAATTTAACTCATTCTATGTTCTTAACGTAAGCCTAAGCTAGCTACTATTATCTGATCTGTGCTTGCAGTGTAATTTAAAATAGTACGTAAGGATTAATGTGCAAAATCTATAAATTTCAATACATACGTACCTAACCTACAAATTACAGAAACCACAGAAACGTAAAAAATGACTACCACCGAAGAGAATGCCGAAATTGTAAGATCATTTTTCTTTTTTTTACTCGTATACCTATTTACCATAATTCTATCTGGTCTATTAGTTTTGCATCTATCTAAGAAATTAAATAACAAAGGAGTTACATTTGCCGGTGAAAATATTTACTTCGAAAGAATTTATCAATAAACAAGTATTTTGGTGTTTTCCATCTGCATAGAGAGCTGGATCTCGACTCGATCCCCAGTATTTGAGAACCTTGAAGGAGAACTCCATTGCCTGCTATTTCTAGGATTTGATTTGTGACCGTCACACTTCAGCAAATATTAAAATTATTATTTTATAACAGGACTGGGGTAATGAAAGGTTGAGCAGAGCTCAGCGTGCTGTCGAAGCCAACACTTACGATGTGGATTCCTGGTCCCTGCTCATCCGGGAAGTACAAACTAGACCCATCAATGAAGTACGAGTGATGTACGAGAAACTGATAACTGCATTCCCAACTACTGGTTGATATTGGAAAATTTACATTGAGCAGGAGGTAGGTTACTAATTAATGTATTACTACAACCTGCCAAAGTTAACTTGAGACTTCACTTGGATGATGTAAGCACACCACACTAACTGCAAAAAGAGTAGTGTTTGTTTCGTAATATATTCTATCTGTTTAATAATGTTGTGTGAATTGATAATAGAGCAGTGAGCTGGTCGGGAAGGGAGGGTGCATTCTGCTTGGGTCTCAAGTTAATTTTGGCAGATTATATATACTAAGGTAATTTCACATAAAGACCAAAATTTCATATTTAGACTGCGGTCTACAGAGGCCTAGTGTATAAATGTGATAACTATTAATGAAAAAGGAAAACATAGTGACACAGTAACAACATATTCTTCTTATTTAGTTAATGAAATTTCCTTTTAAATAGGTCCGGTTTTGGAGGAGATAATAGTCGAGAGCCAAACCTCGAATTATGACTTGTCCTTATCACACTTATTTGACGTAGAGCACCTGCAAAGCGACAGCTATAGTTTCTTTAAATATTGAATTTTCGACATAGCTTGTAGGATCAGTAAGCTGAAGTGGCAGTGGGCTGGCCATGTCTATCGAAGGACCGATGGCCGTTGGAGCAGACGAGTCCTTGAGTGGAGACCGCGTATCGGCAAACGCAGCGAAGGGCGCCCCCCTGCCAGGTGGACCGATGACCTAAAGAACGTGGCTGGGGAGGACTGGATGCGGAAGGCAGAGGACTGAGCGTTGTGGCGCAACTTGGGAGAGGCCTATGTCCAGCAGTGGACTGCGATAGGCTGAGTTGATTGAATTTGCAAAAGTCTCTCTGAAATATAATATAAATAAATTAAACATGTGTCCGATTTGTAGCTGAACTTCTAAGAGCTGTAAAAGTGCACCATTATTTTATTTTCTTGACAAAAATGTGTTTTCCATTCCAGATGAAGGCAAGGAATTTTGAAAAAGTGGAAAAGGTTAGTATTGTAACAGCGTAAGTTGGCCTTAAATAAGAATAAAATAAGCGATACCTGTGATATTAATAAAATATTATTTTGAAGAGCAATCTTCTGAATAAATATTTTAACTGTGATAAAATGAAATTAGTAATACAAGCGTAAATAATTTTAAATAATATGTTGATGTCCAAAAGTTTTTTTTTTCAATTGATTTGTGCAAGAATACTTGTTGTCACTATTTTAATTATTGCACATAGGTACTGTTGAGGACATAAAGGTATTATACTGACGTAATAGAGGCACTGTCACCTCATTATCACGTCACCGAAAGCAAAATGAGTATATGTGCGAAATTGACACGTGTAGGAGTGATTTTTAGTGATGTGACATGGACGTTTCCGCATTATCGATATAGTTCAACCGGCCTTACTTTTAAGGAGTGGTGGTATTTTAAAACTGCTAAGCTATTAAGTAACTATTGTTTTAAAATTACAGATATTTGAAACATAATTTTATTTGTTTTAAAAGATTGAGTTACGCAATTAAGGGCTATATTATAATTACATTATTAATGTCACGAAGGTAAGGAATACATAAGTAAAAAATGAAAAAATCAATTAATCATCATTTCAGCCGTAAGACGTCCACTGCTGGACACAGACCTTTTTTTTTTTTTTTCCGTGGGGAAATCCTCATGGACGCACTCCGCCCGGGGTAGGCGAAGCCAGTGTTGGACTCTTACCGACTAAAACCACCACGGTGTTCCTTCAACAACCTTAGCCGGGGGCGTGGGAACCCGTGAGTATTCACACAACCACCCCCGACAGGTCCCGGCCCGCCACAAGCAGGCGAGCCCCTTCTCACCGTGCGGCCTAACGTTGGCCGCACCCTTCTCAGTGGCGCACACGGAACACTGCACGCCACCTCACCTCATGGGCCTTTACCAGCTGCGCCAACTACGCCGGCTGTGCCAGCTACGCCAGCTGCTGGTCGGGCAGCAGACTACCCCGAGTCTGCTGCTCACAGGCCCTACCTCCCGTAATTTTTTATAGAGGTTTTCTTCCTCGCGGTCCAGGCGGTGAAGCCAAGACCCTCGGTCCCAAGAGGCGCGAGATCACTACTCAGCAGGCACTCCTGGGATTACGAGACCGACGGGGGCAGGGAAGGACAGTGCCCCCGCTGCCTGCCCAGTGGCAGGGTGAGTGCTCACCGGGCCCGCCACTGCTCCTCCGCAGTGCCCTCTGCTTTCTCAGAGGGACACGAGGAGCAACTTCCCATTGGCCCACATCGGGCCCCTCCCGTGCCAGAATATTCGCCACAGGAAATAAGGTCCCCCGGTCCAAAGGAGACTTATTGCCCGTGCCCAGGGTGCACCGGCCCAACAACTGCCGTTCCCTCTAGACGTGTCCAGAAGGACAAGCAGCTGTCAGACACACGTGGAGGTTTCCTGGCCAGCACCCCGCTGGACACAGGCCTCCCCCAAGCATATATTGGCCATATATGCCATAATCACCACGCTTGGCAGGCGGGTTGGCGATCGCAGTTGGTTGGTTGCACTCCACTTCACTCCACCTCCACTTCCACTCCACTTTCATTCATCCATCTATCCATCCATCCATCCATCCATCCATACTTACAAACTTTCACATTTATAATATTAGTAGGAAGTAGGATAGGATAGGATTTTTGGAACTAAAAATTTTGACTTTCTGTCTCCATAATAATTTGTCATCTTCGGTTGAACTAGTTTTTTATCTCTAACTCTTCTTGTATTATATTTATTTTTACTTTTACTTTATACTCGTCACTTCGTAGACTTACCACTTTGAATATTTACCATTATTAAATTAAATTAAAAATTCTTTATTTCGGGCATCTAGTAGACCCATAAACCAAATCAAACAATTTATAAATAAAATAAAATAAATTACATTAAATAATATACACACATAAAAAAAAAAAATAAGAAATAAAAACAATCATAAAACAATAATAACAATTAATATAATAATTTTAATATGATGGCAACTTTACCCTAGGTTCGCCCACTAATGATTATGGAGTCGCATCCAGTGGGCGAACATCGGGCTGTCCCACCTATCAGCCAGCGCGCCTAGGATGGTGTTGGAGCTGCCGCGCCAGCGGCCGAGCAGTGACGCGCACCTTTTACGAATGATCGCATGAAATCCGTCGACCTGCGCGTCTGCGAACATACCCGACGCGCTGCAGAAACGCGGCAGCCTCAACAACACCCTGAACG
The DNA here is from genome assembly GCA_949699075.1 of Asteroscopus sphinx. NCBI lineage: Eukaryota > Metazoa > Arthropoda > Insecta > Lepidoptera > Noctuidae > Asteroscopus > Asteroscopus sphinx. The sequence goes on from OX453024.1 coordinate 18,391,489, forward strand.
CGTTATTAAACTGGACGCGCAAATCGCTGTATGACCGCTGGGTGTAGTGCACCCACAGGCTGCACGTGTAAAAGGACTGGCAGTAAGCCTTAAACAACGTCACCTTAACCGGTGCTGTACATCGTGCAAACCTGCGGGCTAACATATTGCAGCGGACAGACAGCGACCTGCGCTCCCTTTCAATGTCTGTGTTGTCTTTTAGGTCCGCGTCGACCCAGTGTCCCAGATACTTGAACTGTGACACTACAGTCAGAGCAGTGCCACAGAGAGTGACTTCCGGCAAAGTATATGTTTTAGAGCGCGCCTTAAATATCATAATTTCACTCTTTTTAACGTTATATCTGAGACCATGGGCCGCCGCATAAGACTCACAAATAGACAACAGCCGTTTTAAAGCCTTAACTGATGGGCTCAGCAGCACCATATCATCCGCGTAGCTAATATTGTTGACGCACACACCATCGATATGACATCCTATGCCCGTGCTACTGAGCTCATCAATAAGCTTATTCATATACAGGTTGAATAACTTGGGGGAGGACAGTCCCCCCTGCCTCACCCCACACTCCAACCGGTACTCCTCGGACAGCGCTTCCCCCCACCTTACGCGGTTTTCCTGATGGCTATACCAATATTTAAATAGTGCTCTTACTTCATGTGGTAAGGTGGTCTCATGTTTTAATTTCTCCCAAAGGACGTTATAAGACACTAGGTCAAACGCCTTTGAGAGATCCAGGAAACACGCGTAAACTGGGGTTTTTCTGGTAGTGTAGTACTTGACAGTCTGCTTGAGGCACAGGATAGCACTTTCAGTTGATAAGCCACGCCTGAAGCCAAACTGGGCATCGTTTAATGTGAGGTGCTTACCAAGTTGCCGATCCAGCAGACTGTCTAGCACCTTTGCTATAACATTGGCAAGGGAGATCGGCCTATAGTTGGCCGTGTCAGAGGAGTCTCCTGTTTTATTCTTTATAATAGGTACTACTACCGTATACATAAGGTCTTTAGGTAAATATGAGTGGCTGAGACAAAGCGTGAAAAACATAGCAAGTACCCTAGGCAGATGTACGCCCGCGTACCGCAAGTGCTCAATGCTGAGGCTATCCTGCCCCGGAGATTTGCCTCTGACCATGCCCTTAATGATAGCAGCAACTTCATGGCCAGTAAAAAGTACAGTTCGCTCCTGGGACTCTGCAGCCATGAGCCCTTGCGGCGTCGGTGACGCGTTATGCAACAAAGAGTTGACCCTAAAATGACTTTGAAAGACAGTAGCCACCTCGCTCGGTTCACTATAGCCCCCGACACTCACTGGACGGCTCGACCCCTGGTTCAACTGTTGAGTCCTTTTCCAAAACTTAGAGAAATCCTTGTTTGCGTGGTGTTGCGCAATGATGTCCATTTTTATTTGTTGCGCGTTATTCTGACACCATTTTAATTTAGATTTAAATATCCGCCTGGATTCGCACATGTCATCTAAAATCCTACCTGAAGTTGGTTTACCAAGCGACACCCAAGTCTGGAAACAAAGTCGAGCCGTGCAGTGAGCGCCCCTTACATGCTTGTTCCAGCCAGTTACATATTTCCCCTTTCTTACATTTTTTTCTTTATAACTAAGCACCGCAGCCTCAGTGAGGACAGAGGTTATAGTATTGTACATTGTATCCAGTATCAATGTATGACCCACATCTGTACACATACCATTAGAACAATCATGAAAATGCATGTTAAAATCAATATCCCTAAGTTTAGAATGACACAGCTCATGGTACTTGTTTCTTTGGGTCTGATCACGATCACCCCACTTCACTTTATTAATCGAAGGGCCCTGTATTACAATTTTAGACTTGATAGATTTAATATTGCACTCAAGTAAAATAGGAAAGTGATCAGACCAGTATGTGTCATGCAATATAGACGCATTTACTACTGACAACCTAGCAGCACTGGTGACCACCAGGTGGTCGAGCCACCGCCGGCACCCATGCACCTCACTAATGAAAGTAAATGAGTCCACCGGCAGCAGTTCTGCATCACGGCAGTGCCACGATTGTTCACTACAAAAACTTAAAAGTTCAGTAAAAAATTGCTCACCAGGATGGGCGTTAAAGTCCCCTAGCATGTATACATATTCCACGTCATAGCTTTCGGTAATAGCACATATCTCACTAAGGCACTCAGTAAATTCCACAAGGTTATCATTTGTGTCAGTTGGCATATAAATAGAAAATATAAGTAGCGACCGGTCATGTAGCACAATATTTATAGCCGTGAGGCGAACACTACTGCACTTTACTACATTTACTGAAGGAAAGCAGGCCTTTCTCCACATCAGTGCAACTCCGCCATAGGGCCTCCCGCGCAGCACGCCAACAGAAGTATCGACGGCAGACACTCCAGTGAACGCAAAGCTGTCGTCAATGCTCCCCAGGAAATGCAAGTCATGGGGGAGCAACCAAGTTTCCTGGAGGGCAATCACATCCGCCTGCCCGCATAACTTTCTAACACAATCAGCTGATCTGACCACATTCTTACAGTTAAAAGTTACCATTTTGATCGTGTTATCCATTGGTAGATTGAATATTCGGCCCGCAATCAGAGTGTTTACCTCCGTCTGTTATTCTTGATCTTGACCCAAAGTTTATGAAGCGTCGAAACGACACACCAGTGGGCCGAAAGTCATCCTGCATAAACACATCCAGCTGCTGTTTAGGTACAAAAATCTTAAAGGCGTTGTAAGATTTTTCTTTCCTCATATGCATTTTCTCCACTATTACCTTATCATTTGTCTTACTCTCAATGTATTTATAAATGTCACACTCGGACACTTCCTTCGCTACATCATAGACATAAATAGGCACTTTAATATCCGCGGCTTTAAAACTCGAGTCTGGTCCCAAGGTAGCTTTACCCTTCTTGGCATTAAATCTATTTCTTAACCTTTTTCTTTGCACTGTAATCCATTCCTCAGAAGGAGCCTGTTTTTTCCACTCGCCTTGTCGCACGATATTCGCTAAGTTAGTTTCATTCGTCAGTAGGGCATTGTTTACATTCGAGGCGGCCGAGTGTCGCGGCAGTGACGGCGTATTCGCTCGGGACCGCGGCTGAGAGCACTGAGTCATGCCGTCAGCTGAGAGGCCGGTCGATGCGCACTGTTTGTTTACCTCCGCATTCGCAGTTAAAATTGGTTTCTTGGCATTTTCAGCCCGCAATTTGGTTTTCTGCATTGTACTCACGTCAACGGTTTGAGTATTTTGTTGTTGTAAGTCCCGGTAGGCCAGCACAGGTGATGATGTAGGCACACACGAATGACTTTCTGTAACTTCGCTGGTAGAACCGGAAGAATACACATGCTGCAATCCCATGGGGCCGCTGTCATAATTAAAACTTTCCAATGCACAGGCTCCCCGTTTTTTATTGACATTACAATCGTAGTTATTCACTAGAGAAGCTGATTTTAGTGCATGAAGCTCGGATTTCAACATACCTAATTGGGCTACAGATGCATAATCATTCTCTTTAAATTCCCTAACGTCATGTTGTAGTTTCACAATATCTTTTAACAATCTCGTGACGTCCACATGATCAAAAAGTACGGGGGGTAGTTTTTGCAAGTCACGGGCTACGAACACAGGAATTTCCTCGGGATTTGTTTCCTTCAAAAGACAAATAATGTCATCAATGTCACGTAATTTCTTCCCATTCCGCTTCCTATTAATCTTCCGCTTTCCATTCGAAATTGAGTCAAACAACAGACTTTTTGCAGACACTATGTCGGATTCAGAAAAAGCACTGACACATATACGACCTAGGCTTTCTTCATCCATTACATCGATCTTGTTGTTTACAAAAGCAAGCACTTCGTTGATCACTATATTGCAAGAAGAACATTTTACCACATTAGAGGCCATTTTGCCTATAACACACGATCGGTACGAAGTAAAAGTTGTTCATACTGATGAGTACAATGACCCCTTAAGACCCTTAAGAGGTATTCAGTTATTTCAGTAAAACATTGTACCTATGTATCACGTTAAAGTTTTAAGAAAGCTTTTTTATCGTAGACCTGTGTAATTAATTGATATGTGCCACCAAAAAGTAACAAATAAAACTAAAACTCGACTTCGTAGAATGTAATGTGTGTATTAAAGTAAAGATCTTTATAAGAAACAAACACCGACCCGAACAAATTCCGTAGGTATGGATCGTTGGTGATTTCACTAAAAGATACAGTTATCCTTAAAATATCTACTGCAAACCCTGTAGTTTTTTCGAGGCTTTCAGTTTTTTTTTTTTTTTTTTTTATTGTATAGGATGGCGAAACGATCTAAAAGCCCACCATATGTTAAGCGGTTACCTTTGCCAATAACAACTGCAATACCATCTAGGCTGTTACCTAAATGGTACCGCAAGTCGGTTCGCCAAACTGTGACATGAAAATGGAAAGTCTCATGTGATTGTAATTACACCGGCACCACACAGCAATGCAAGCATCACTATTTGGCGGAGAATAGTAGATACGGTGCTTATTCGTTTCAACATTTGTGCCCATCCATTTTTCTTTAATAACAGCATTTACAGGAAATCAGGAAATCAGAAAGAAGCCAACAGAAGGATCCGTCTGGGCCGGGCAGCATTTGGCAAACTTCGCCGAGTCTTCTCGTCGCCTATACCGCAAAGTTTGAAGACAAAAGTCTTCAACCAGTGCGTCCTGCCTGTCATGACTTACGGTGCCGAGACGTGGACACTGACAGTTGGGCTAGTCCACAAGTTTAAAGTCACTTAGCGAGCTATGGAGCGAGCTATGCTTGGAGTTTCTTTGAAGGATAAAATCCGAAACGAGATTATCCGGAGAAGAACCGGAGTGACCGACATAGCTTGTAGAATCAGTAAGCTGAAGTGGCAGTGGGCTGGCCATGTCTGTCGAAGGACCGATGGCTGCTGGAGCAGACGAGTCCTTGAGTGGAGACCGCGAATCGGCAAACGCAGCGTAGGGCGCCCCCCTGCCAGGTGGACCGACGACCTAAAGAACGTGGCTGGGGGGGACTGGATGCGGAAGGCAGAGGACCGAGCGTTGTGGCGCAACTTGGGAGAGGCCTATGTCCAGCAGTGGACTCCGATAGGCTGAGTTGATTGACAGGAAATCTGGAAGTTATGAAGTTAGCCGGTCAATATTTTACAGCATTTTTAGCCCGGCCGCACATTGTCATAAAATAGCACCGTATTTACATTTTAATATGTCAAAAGCAGACATACAATCCGGAAAATTCTGTCAGTCTGCGGGGCTGGTACTAAAATTAACTGTATAAATGTAAAATAAGCATTATGAAAGTAGTATTGTCCTGCAGATACTTACCTGTGAAACGTCTCTTTGCCATAGACGTACAACATACTATTATAACATCGTAAAAGTACAACCATGGTATAGGTTCCGGCGCGTCAGATTTTTTCTGTGATCAATGAATGAATCATTATGATTTCCTTCCAATGTGCGGCCGGACTAAATCAACCTTTCAATACTTTCAACCGACTTCAAAAAAAGGAGGAGGTTCTCAATTCGATTGTATTTTTTTTAAAGCAGTAACGGACACTAACTTGTGAAATGTATGGTGCTAGGTAGTACAAAAAATATATAATTGAAACTATCGACATATCGATATATTTTGAGCAATCCATATGCGAAACGGTTTCATTTTCACGTACACAATGTTTTTTTATCTAACACATAATTATTTAAAATAACATATTATGTAGAAAATAGGGTATTTACTGCATGTTATTAATGTATTACTAAATAATTTTAAGAATAACTTCTATGAAAATAAGCATTATGAAAGTAGTATTGTCCTGCAGATACTTACCTGTGAAACATCTCTTTCTTTAGGTTAATAATGTAAATTACACAGCAGTATAACACAGAATACTACACGAATACGATTATTGATATTGATTGGATAAAATACAGAACGATTGTGAAATAAATCATAAAATAATACGAGATTATATTTTGATGGGACGCTATGGGAGATTACAATTGTCAAAATCGGTTCTACTGACATTTTATTATGTCTCTTTCTAGCATAAAGGTTTTTTCGTAAAGATCGGTATCTCAGTCGCACACTGTAGTGGACTATTACGTCAGTATAGAAATGTCTTTGGTTGAGGACAACCCAAGGATCATGAAAGTAAACAAACGATCTGTTGAAAGGCACTTGCCATATGTATTAAATTGAAAGTACACTCGTTCCTACGTAGCTCTGTTCTAGGCGACTAATACGTTATTCTTTCTTCAGGCTTCAGGGTTCAGGACGTCAGGATCAGTTCTTCATAGGTTGAGGTCTTGATCTGAAGCGTAGAACGAGTGACGATCGAATGAAATATTGCCCACACAAAATGCCGCTTATTCACCCGCTTAAGTAGTATTCAGCGGGGCACAAGTGGCGCGTAGTGCGCCCTGCGGCTGCTCTGTTCTTCCAACATTTTTGCAAGTCATAGCTAGTTGTAGTTATGTATGGCTTATGACCTGTGATTGGTTCATGGTTTATGACTCATCAAACTGTGATTGGCTGATGATCTGTACCTAGCTATAGTGTGATTATAGCTAGATTTCATGCCCTTGTTACTTTGTACATAACGTTTCAGCTGTGTTAGCACAAGTTTTCAGTTACATTAATTAAGTTCAGGCTTGCGTCCGCAACAGTCTCCCCCCGGCGTAGCCTCGCGAGCGAGAGGCTCCTGGCCTTCTGGTCGAGGACGATAAGCCTTCTTACTGGCCTTCTAAAAATGCCACCCCGAGTTCGCACATCCGCACTCCGCACAACACCGTCCGTACCTACTATCGCGCGCACAACAAGGCCCCGCGGCCACACATTCCGCGGTAATACGCCGTCAGCGATTATGACGACATCGCCTTCTTTAATTTGTTCAGCGTGATTAGATCTGACGTCACCGCGCGGTGTCAGTGTCGGTAGATACTCTTTCATCCATCTTGCCCAGAATCGATCTGCCAGCGCTTGGGCCGCTCGCCAAGCGCGTTTATCAGCTACGTCACAAGTTCCAGTGACCGGTAGCCCTGCTGATGACCCCAACAGGAAATGATTCGGCGTTAACGCTTCCGCGTCTTCCGGGTTCACAGATACGTGAGTAAGCGGTCGCGAGTTCAATATGTTCTCTATTTCAGCCATGACCGTTATTAATGTTTCCTCCTTTGGCATTCGTTCTTTCAATATTACAGCGAGGGCTGTTTTCACGCTACGTATGAGCCGCTCCCAGGCTCCCCCCTGGTTTGGTGCACCAGGGTCGATGAATCGCCAATCGGTTTCCTTATTAAGGGCGTAATCCTTAAGTTCAGTCGCCCATTCTTTGTAAGCGTTTTTTAGTTCGACGTCAGCTCCACGGAAGTTCGTACCGTTGTCTGACATTATTGTGCGTGGCCATCCACGGCGCGCGGCCATTCTTCTAAGGGCCATGATCGCACTGTCAGTACTGAGACTCGGTAACAGTTCTATATGCACGGCCCTAGTTACCAAACAGGTAAATAACATGCCCCAGCGTTTTTCTCTGCGTCTTCCTATAGTGATCGTCATGGGACCGAAACAATCAACACCGCTGCGAGTAAAAGGGCGAGCGTATGCATCAAGCCTTTCGCAGGGTAAGTTTCCTTTCACCGGTATAGGTGGCGCTTTACGTCGCATGCGACACACGATGCATTCGTTCAGCACAGCGCGCACACTCGTTCGTAATCGTAATATCCAAAATCGCTGACGCAGGTTATTGACTACGTGCTCTCGGCCTGCATGCCCATTCTTCTCGTGTTCACGTTTTATAAGTAGGCGCGCAAGTGGATGCCTGCCGTCTAAGATCGGTGGCCTCTTTCTGTACTCTGGTACATTCGCTGCGTTGATTCGCCCGTTCAGTCGAATAATTTTATTTTCATACACCGGGTCTAGCTTGCTGAGCCGGCTCGATCTCTCAACGCTTTTTCCTGACGTCAATCTCTTAATTTCTTCAGAGAAACTGTCACGTTGCGAATCTCGTATAAGCATTAGTTCGGCTTCTTCGAGATGACGCACGTCCATCGTTGTCGCGCGTTTACGACATTTTTCGATAAAGAGCAACACGCTTGCCATAGCGCGCAATGCTCGATCATATGAGGAGAATCGTTTCAGGTCCATAACGTTCTCCTCGCCTCTAACATGGGCTACTGTTTCTTCCTCGCCCTGGTTCTCTTCGCTCGGCCACTGTTCTTCCGGTTCGCGTAAGAAGGCCGGTCCGATGAACCATCGATCGAATTTATTGAGGCTCGTTCTGCCATATCTAGTTGCGTCATCAGCTACGTTCTGAGCGGTCGGCACCCAGCGCCATCGTTCAGCGGGGGTAAGTTCGGCTATCTCGCTCAGCCGATGCGCAACATATGGCGTATATCTCGCAGAGTTGAATGCAAGCTTATTGGTCTCTGGCGACCACATCATACCCAGCGTCTTGCCATAGGTATGGGTGTGCATTCGCACCTAGTTCTTTCGGGGCGTTAGCCTTATCCTGTTCTAGGATATGAGCGAGTAAGTGTGGACGATTCGAATTCCATCCGGCGAGTTCAAAGCCGGCTCGCTCATGAATGCGCTGCACCTCTTTGATCGTGAGGGCAGCGCTTTCTTCAGTTTCAAAACTGTCGACCCAATCATCCATGTAATGGTTCATTGTTATTGCATAGAGGGCGCGCGGGTGTGCGTCTTGACATTCCTCAGCGTTTCTGTTTCTAACGCTGTGAGCTAGGAAGGGTGAACTCCGAGCGCCAAATATCATAGAATTCGTCACGTATTTCTGAGGCGGGCTTTTTCGGTCATCACCACGCCACAAAAATCGTTGCGCTGCTTTGTCTTCTGGTCGTATTTTGACTCGCAAGAACATCTCGCGTATGTCTGCCGCTATAGCAATTGGCTTCTCTCTGAATCGGAACAATATTCCGTAAAGCGTGTTCAACATATCGGGCCCGGCGAGCAGTTCGTCGTTCAGACAGCGCCCGCCTGTACTCGCGGCTGCGTCGAAGACAAGGCGCACCTTTCCTGGTTTGTTCGGATTGGTCACAGCGAAATGTGGGAGGAGCCAATCAATTGCGCTGTCGTCCGTGTCCTCGACTCGAGTTGCATAACCTTTCGCCAACAAGTTGTCAACTTGTGACGTGTATGCTCTGCGAAATTCCGTGTTTCGATCCATTTTACGTTCCATCGAGCGCAATCTGCTTAGGGCCATATTATAACTAGGCGGCAGGCGAGTATCGTCTGTACGCCATGGCAGGCCGACTTCGTAACGTCCGTCGACCAATCGCGCTGTTCTATTGAATATTTCTTTAGCGCGCTCGTCTTCCTTCACAGGTTTATTTTTGGATGATATTCCTAGCGCATCGATCTTAAAATGTTCTGTGATTAGTTCATGTAGTTCATCATCATGATCAAATCGTTCTCTATGCTGAGGCGCACGTATGTGCAGTACTGTAGCGCCATCTATCGGGTCTTCCTTCGCCACTATCGTTCGTGGCACCGTACCGTGCACTACCCATCCTAGCATAGTTAGTGATGCGGCCGGCTCGTTCCATTCTCCGGTCAGGAGTTTTCGCGATACTATTAATGCCAATGGTCTGCACCTTATTAGTATGCGCGGTATTGCTTGTCCATAGCAGACCTCGTTCCGTGGTAGCTGTTTCAAGTGTTCATAGTTCAAACACTCAGCTGCGATCGCTTGACTGGTAATGTTGAGACTCTTGACAGTTCGCGCCTGTATTGGATGGAAGCTAGTTCGTGCTCCCCGTATCTCCAATGACACGCTCTGACTCTCGGGTTCTTGCCGCGTTGCAGTTAATCCATGCAAACGCAGCGCGCATTTCGTTCTTTGCGCGTTCACTGCTCTAGCGATTTCCTCATCGATCAAGGTTATCGTAGATCCCTCATCGAGTAGGGCGTGAGTTTCAACTTCCAGTCCATCGGGCCCTCTTATCGTGATAGGGCATATTTTTAATAACACCGCGCCAGCTGACATTACGGTGTTAGCCGAGGCGGTGATCTCTTGTTCGTTCTGTTCGCCTCCTGGCGCGGCTTGCGGTGCGCTGTGTAGCAACACATGATGAGGATGGCGACACTCATCTATACCGCATTTCTTTGCGGTACAACTGGCACGGCGGTGACGGCTATTCAAGCAACGAAAACATACGCGTGCTTCTTTTGCCCATTCCCACCTCTGTGGTAATGTCATCGCTTCCAGTTTCCTACATTTCACCGTATCATGTTTGGCCCAGCAACATAGACACATCTTTACGTTTTTATTTTCGGTTGCAGTGTACGCAGCACCGCCTCGCTTCTTGCCTTCCTGGCGTTTAGACGAACTACTGGTCTTAGCTGCTGGCGCATTACGTGCTGGCTCCTTTGTTGAGCTTCCTGCAGCGGAGTACGCGAATCGTACGGCACGGTCAGCCTCTTTCATGAGGAAACGAGACAGCGTAACAATCTCAGGTTCGCTGCGACTTCCATACTCTTCTGCGTAGTCGCACCATCTCGCTCTAATATGCGGACTTAATTTTTCTGTAACTTGCCGGGCCAACATAGGATTCTGTAGGTACCCCTTCTCATCTATACAAGTGAGTACACTGACTATATTCTGAAGCCGTATCGCAAACGCGTTCAGTTCGCTGGCTGTAGTTCCGGGTCGCGGTAACTTTCTTAAGTCGTCCAGCGTTTTATCAATAATGATCTCAGGGCGGCCGTAATACTGTTCAAGTGTCTGCATTATAATTGCGGGATCGGCAGCTGTGCACAATAAAGATGCTACTGTGTCCACGTGCTTCACCTCGTACACATGTTCGGAGACGTGCCAGGTTCTCAGCTTTTGTATAGCTATACATTTTGGTCGAATCTCGCATCGCTGCTTGGAATAGTAGCCATTCGTTCGGCGCGCCGTTGAAGACAGGCAGTTCTTGCGCTTGTCTAGGCGGCGAGCGTTTCAAGGCCATTCGTTCTAAGACCTCGGCTAATCTATCTATTCCTCGTTCTCGGGACCGTGCTGGCGTAGGTGATCTGTCTCGTCTCGGATTGGGCGTAGGTGATCGGTTGCGCCGCGGAGTGTCGATCGTGACTCCTCTTTGTTCTTGCGGCGGTGGCGCATATCTATAAAAAGAGTGGTGTGATCGTTGCCCTTCGTTCTCGCGCTGGTAACACAATGTGGCTCCGTTGTCGTCATGTTCGAGACGTCGTCGTTCGTTCTGCGGTGCGCGCTCGGTACGTTCCCCCTGTGGTTCGCACAGGGCCGAGACGCGGACCGCTGATGACATGTCTTCATATGACGTCATGTGGGGTCGTTCTTCCCTTTTGGGTTGTGTGTTATTTAGCCAATCAGCGATTCGGTTGTCCACTTCTATTGTTTCACGGGCGATGACGCTCTCGCGGTCAGTCTCCTCCCGTATAGTGGCGACGTCCGAAGCTAGCCTTTTCTTGATAAGTGCTGCTTCTAATTGCAGCTCTTTTCTCTGGATCTCGGCTAGACGTTCCTGGGCTTCGAATTCAGCTAATCTTATTCGGGCAACAGCGCTGGCAGTCGATCTCTGAGAGCGCACGGACGGCGCCCTCGATCTCCTCTCTTCTCTAGTATCAGGCGCAGCGGCGGCGGTGGCGGCGGCGGCGGCGCGTGACCTTATTGCGGCTATGCTGGGGTCTATTTGTGCGGGTAACGCGGGCACGCGGGGGTTCGGTTCGGCATGCGCGCGCGACGTGGTAGCGGTTTGTGCGGACGCGGACGCGGATGCTTGTGCGGACGGGGACGCGGGGGGGTCTTCGTACACTCTTGCTGTCCTCTCCTCAGCTGCTTGGCTTCTTGTAGTCGGCATCTTCGGCATTTGACGCCCCTAACAGCCCTATCAATCCTTTTGGAGGGCCCGGGTTTAACCAGGATATGCTCCGCCAGGGATGGATACGTGCAGGATTGGACAGGTGGGATCTACCCAGCAGAGGATCGTGCGCACTGTGGGGTGCTCAGGGCCGGTGGGAATACCCGGACCCGTCAGCAGTGCCTACAGTCCGGCCCCCACACCACGCACGACCTTACCGGCGTAGTGTACTGGTTCGGTTCGCGCCTTGAAAAAGGCGCTCTTGATGAACCGGTGGTATCGCACAATACCACACCGCCTTGTTCGGCGTTAACTCTGGCCTCCACCGTTTGACACCGTTAGGTGGCAGAGACACAGAGCCGCGGTCCACCCGCTAAGAAATAGTGACACGTTTTAGACGATCTTTACGTTCGAAGACCACCAGCTGATGCTCGCAGACACGGTCTTTCCTATTGAGCTCCCGGCGCGAACGTTGACTTGATCTTCACGTTCTTGAGCTCCCGGCACCGTGTTCGTTCTTGGTCTTGGATCTTGAATCTTGCTATTGAATCTTCAATCTTGCTATTGAATCTTCGATCTTGCTATTGAATCTTCAATCTTGCTATTGAATCTTCGATCTTGCTATTGAATCTTCGATCTTGCTATTGATTCTTCGATCCGGCTTCTGAAGGACCAGAAAACTTGGTCTTCGTCAGCAAAACACAACAAATGATCTCGTTCGAAGACCACTTGCCATATGTATTAAATTGAAAGTACACTCGTTCCTACGTAGCTCTGTTCTAGGCGACTAATACGTTATTCTTTCTTCAGGCTTCAGGGTTCAGGACGTCAGGATCAGTTCTTCATAGGTTGAGGTCTTGATCTGAAGCGTAGAACGAGTGACGATCGAATGAAATATTGCCTACACAAAATGCCGCTTATTCACCCGCTTAAGTAGTATTCAGCGGGGCACAAGTGGCGCGTAGTGCGCCCTGCGGCTGCTCTGTTCTTCCAACATTTTTACAAGTTTTTTTTTTTTTTTTTTTTTTTTTTTTTTTCGAATGGGCTCTCGCAGGTGGGACCGAAGTCCCATTTCTGCTTAACCGGACTTAGTTGGCGGAGAGTCCCATGTGGGACTCCATTCGCCGAAGGTTTTTTCCCTACATACTTACAAACTAGATGCGCGCGGCATCAATACCGCGCTTAATCGGGCGGGCGCCCCCCAAGGGGGGGGCTCGAACCTCGCTAGGGCATTGCAGGGGGACCCCGCAGTTCCTATGTCCCCCTAGCAGCCGTTGCTGCATCGAATTGGTTACCTCGAAAGTAGCGGACTTTCGGTCCCTATCGGGTGACGTGCTAAACGCCGTGAAGCGGCAAGCCTCGCCGGCGTGGCTAAGACCTACCTAGAAAACCTAACCAGTGGCTACGCAATAGCCTGCTCCTAGGAACTACTCTAGAGCATAGGGCCGGTCTCGCGTGACGAGATTATCTCCGGTTGCTTACACCGTGAGGGCGTCCCCAGGGGGGAGCTCGGACCTCGACTCAGGGTGCAGCAGGGGGACCCCGCCACTGATCCCCCCAGCAGCCGGTGCTGCGTCGGCATGTGTTTCTGTTTCTCGAGAGTCGGACTCTCGGATTCTGTGTGTGTGTCGCGTCGGTCCTCGCCGGCGGGGACGATATTTTGGACGACGGCGTCGGAGTGTGCTAGTACTTTTATCTGACTCCTGGAGGAGTGTGATATCGTCATCGGGCTCAATGAGTGTGTGTCTGGGACGTCGGGTTTTGCTGATAGCGGATGGCTGGTAGACGGTGGCCGCCACGACCAAGGGGTTGGGGTGCTTGGGAGCGGAATCGAAATAGCGTTTTGAGGCACGCTTGAAAAACTGCTTGATGGTCGGCAGTTTGAAGTCTAGGTGGAGGTCGACGTTGCGCACGTACCAGGGGGCGTCTACAGCCCTACGCATGAAACGGTTTTGGATGGTTTGGAGCATGTGAATTCTCACCGGCTTAACGTGTGCGAACACAACGCTAGCATAGGCGAGTATGGGGCGGATACAGGTGGTGAATATCCTTACTTTGAGATGAGTGGGCAGCTTACTGTGCGCATTGAGAAGGGGGTGGAGACGTGCGAGGACGAGGGCGGCACGGTTTTTCACCCTGCGGATATGCGGACGGAAAGTCAGTCTACGGTCAAGGATCACTCCGAGATATTTGGCTTCTCGTTGCCATGGGATCTGTTTTCCGAACATTGAGACTGGTACGCTCAGTTCTTTACGGTACTGTGACAGGGGTCTCTTATCGAAGAGGACCGCTGCACTTTTTTCGGGATTTACTTCGATTCTCCATTTCCGGAACCATTCACCTAGGGTGTTGGCCGCGGATTGGAGGGTACGAGAAATAGCGACATGGGTCATGCCGGAGTAATAGATTGCCGTGTCGTCGGCGAAAAGGGCCATACGGGCTGCACCGCATTTTGGAATATCGCTGGTGTACAGCGTGAACAGTAGGGGGGAGAGCACGGAGCCTTGAGGCACACCGGCGTGAATGGGATGGGGGGAGGAGAGGGCCCCTTCTATGCGATAGCAAAAGGTACGATTCGACAAGTAGTCTCGGATGATGAGCACGAGACGATGTGGCACATTCATAGTGTACAGCTTATATAATAAGCCGTTGTGCCACACTTTATCGAAAGCCTTTGCTACGTCGAAAAAGAGAGTGCCGGTCATTTGACCGCGTACGAAGCCTGCACTGATGTGTTCTACAATGCGGTGCAGTTGATTAACGCAGCAGTGCTTTGTACGAAAGCCAAACTGCTCGTCGGGAAGGAGTTTATTTGAGTCGGCGAAATCTTTGAGTCGCTTATAAATAAGCTTCTCGTAGATTTTACCGAAGACATTGAGGAGACTAATCGGCCGGTAACTACTCGGCTCGGCTTTTGGTTTGCCCGGTTTGGAAATACCGATTACCGTAGCCTGTTTCCAAGCCTGGGGAAAGATGTTGTTTTTAAATGCCGCATTGAAGATGACGGTCATTAGAGCGATTAGGGTGGCAGGGAAACGTTTCAGCACCTTATTGGTGATGCCGTCTGCGCCGGGGGCTTTTTTGGGCTTAAGATCCTTGACTATAGAGAGAACTTCGTCAGGGGTGATCGGTGGGAGCGGGTCATCAGGGTCATCTATTGGGGGGGGGGGGAGGGCTGACCTACGCTCTACTTCTGAATTAACCTTATCAAGGTGGGTTTGGCTTACGGGAAGCGTACTGAGAGTGCATTGAGACTCCAAACTGTCGGCTAAGCATTCGGCTTTTTCGTCGTCGTCAAAGGCCGGCCTTTGATTGGGTCGATTTAGGGGGGGCATAGTTGCCGTGGTCTCGCATTTAAGTCTGCGTTGAAGGGCCCAGAAGGCTACATGAGACGGTTGGATTGCGCTGACTTCCTTGTCCCAATGCTCCTCCCGTACCTGAGCTACACGTCTCTTTACAGAATTCTGTAAGGAGCGCATATGGGCACGATTGGCTTCATTGGGAAAAGCGTCATAGGCACGGATGGCCGCGTTCCTCTCGGTCCTCAACTCATTTACATCGTCCGGCAGTTTCAGACGCTGGTCATCCAGCATCGGAACCTGCCGTGAGCATTCGCCCACTACGGACTGCACATGGTTGGTGAGCGAGGTGATCGCGGCCACCGTGTCCGCGACTGTCTCAATGGAGTCAGGGATTGAATCTAATTGGGGGGATGAGGTAGATTTGAGGCGGTCCTCTAATCTCCTCCAATCGGTTATCGTTTTTGTTATGGGTGGAATACCGGGATCCGAGGGACCACCTCGGGGACCCAGTTGAATGATCACAGGGCGATGATCTGAGTCTAATTCTTGGATTACCTCGATAGAGCGAATACCGAGGTTTACGCGCTTTAAGAGGGCTATATCTAGGATGTCGGGCCGGTGCCCTACTGTGTCAGGATAGTGAGTGGGACGCATCGGGGCGATGACGTCGAAGGAAAGTTTGTCGCTAAGTGCTCCTAATTGAGTGCCAGCGGCGTTATTGGAGACACAGCTCCATGAACGGTGTTTGGCGTTTAAGTCGCCTGCAATAATTACAGAGTTACTAAGATCGAGTAGGGATTTGAGGTCGTCCTCGAGCAGACTCGCGGGTTTGTTTGCGGATCTATAGGCCGAGACTATGGTGATGGGCTGGTGCCCTGTCATGCCTAGGCGACAGATTGAAGCCTCCAGGCATGCTAGCTCTGGGGGATCAATGGGGATGCAATACAATGAATTTCGGTAATAGATGAGCGTTCCGCCTAGTGCGGTGTGTGCTCTGTCGTTTCTTATCAGCCTATAGTTGGCTATATTGGGATTACGACTATGGGGTTTGAGGAAAGACTCTTGAATGAGTAAAATATCGATTTGGTGCTCACGCAAGAAGACGGCTACGTCGTCGCGTTGACCACTAATGCCTCGGGCATTAAAAAAGCCTAAAATTAGGGAACGGGGTTTGAATCTTTTGGGTGGGGCCGTATTATACATTATAATTGGAATTAAGTATTCTATAAATGTCTTGGTACTTGGTAAGTACCTGAAGGCGCTGCTCATGGATGCCTTGGGTAAAGGCCCAAAGTCTAGAGTAGGCGTCAATGCGGGACTCCCCTGATTGGGGTTCGAGGTATTCTCTCGGCAGAAGGCCGGGGGAGTTTACCGGAGGGGGGGTTCTCATGGGGGGGGGGGCTTTGGCTGCTGGTGCAGTTTTGGGCCTGAGAGAAGGTGCGGGGATGGGTATGTTCATCAGCGCAGGGGGCTCTGAGGCCGGGGGCGCGAGACGAGAGGGCGGAAGAGGTGGGAATTGGGGCTTTTGGTTTCCCTTAAACCAGGGGTTGGGCCCGAGTGGGCCGCGGAAGTTAGGGGAGGGCCCGAGTGGGCCTCTAGGGTTTGGTGGTTGGTACTGGTAGGGGGCTGCGTAGGAGGGGGCTTCCCTCGCAACGCGGTCGGAGGCGCGTTTCGCCGATTTGGCGTTGCGCATTTTGGGGGCTTTGGGGCATCCGCGATAATTCGCTGGGTGCCCGGCTTGGCCACAAAGGACACAGCTAGGGGGCTCAGTGCACTGGTCCCTCTCCTTGGGACGCTCGCACTCGGTAGTCCCGTGATCGCCTAGGCACTTAACGCACCTGGGCTTTGCGTAGCAGTTACGCTGGGAGTGACCATACAGCTGGCAACGGTGACATTGTCCAGGCTGGTTTGATTTGTGGGGGCGTTCGACCGTGATGCCTGACAATTTGCATACGGTCTTAATGTTATAGATATTTTTGGCGTTTTCGCCAGGGTGGCATATGACGAGGACCATGTTGTAGGGTTCGCCGTGCTTACCACGGTACATACGGTGAGTAATTGCAACCGGGATCCCTTGACGGTCGAGGTCGGCGTGCACTTCCGTGCAGCTGACTTCGGTCGGAACCCCTCGGATCACAACTCTAAGGAGTCGGTCCTCTGGGAGTGCGTAGGTGTGAAAAGACACACCACG
Source organism: Asteroscopus sphinx (assembly GCA_949699075.1). NCBI lineage: Eukaryota > Metazoa > Arthropoda > Insecta > Lepidoptera > Noctuidae > Asteroscopus > Asteroscopus sphinx. Next base: position 18,408,848 of record OX453024.1, read on the forward strand.
CTCGCGCAACAACCTGGTAAGGTTGCGGTAATCAGTGGGGGTGGGGACAACTACTTTAATGCCCTGCTGTGTGGGGCGGGCACTAGTAAAATTGATCTTATTTTGGTTGCACCAGTCGGAGATCCTGGTCCAATAAGTCTTATCCTGGATGAATAAGGGAGGCGGAATGGGTACCTTCTTCTGGGAAGATGAGGTATGTTCGTGATCATGAGGGGAGAAGGGCCTGTTATCCTGCGAGGAGGAGTAAGAGGCGGGACGGGGGGTAGGGGCCGGGGCAGAGTTTGCCTCGGAGAGTTTAAGAGTTTTTGAGGCGAGAGCCTCGGCCTTGTTGGTTTTGCGGCTGCGTTTTTTGCCTTTACCCACTACTGTGGTAAAGGCATCGGCCGCGTCCGAGTTGACCTCACTGTCCGAGGACATCTCTTGGTCTGACGGGATAGGGGAGCGATCAGGGTATTGAGTGGGGGCTGGGGTGGGGAGAGGTGAGGGGGTGCGGTCCTTATGGTCCAGGCTGGCTGAACGCCTAGGCGGACCACGTGGAGACCTCGGCCTCTCCTCATCGCTGTCGGAACGGGCGGGGCGCCTATTCCTCCTTAGGGGTGGGGGGGTGTCGGGCGACTCTGGAGAGTCGGGGACGTCCGATTGATTGGCGGCAAAAGCGCTGCCAAACAAGTCGCCATGATTGGCGATAAAGACTGGGTCCTTGAAGAGGACGTTCTTTAAAATGCTGAGGAACTCGGCATCAGACACCATCTTAGAGACGGTGACTAAGCCAAGCGCCTAGCAACAATGAGAGGGGAGAAAAATTAGTGGCGTACTACCATGGGGGTTTGCTCCTCGGGTGGGTTTTCCCGGGAGTGTGTTCAAACTCTCCCCGTCGGGTATAGACGGGGAGGTTGTGTGCCTACTGGTGAGCCCTAAGCTTGCACTCCTGATTGCCAGTCTTAATGTGCAACCAGGTCCCTAAGTCTCTAGTGTGCAATGGGTGTAAACCCCTAGAGAGTGCTAGATAGGACGAAACGGGGTTAAAGCTAGGGAAGACTAGGAGATCCCCCAAGGCCTTCTGGCCCTAGCTTCTTCCAATTTTGCTTTGCCCTTAAGGAGCGCAGCTGGCGTGTCGGGTCAACGCCCCTCAGTTCGTTAGCACCGTTAGGTATCCACTGAGGACCACAGTAAATAAGTGGGTTTTTCCTGAAGGGACACTACGTTTTTGACGAAACTCTGTCTAAAGAGACAAAAGCGCGCCCGCTGTCTTGAAAAAGACAGCGAATGTGCTTATCGGGCTGCAGTCGGCGGGGCGACTGCGGAGGGCGCTACGGTGAGCCGTAGCGAAAAATATTCGAGCACTTAATTCGTCACGAGAGGACGGAGCGGAGCAGCACGACCTCTCGGGGCGAGTGTCAGAGCGAGAATGATTTTTTTACAAGTCATAGCTAGTTGTAGTTATGTATGGCTTATGACCTGTGATTGGTTCATGGTTTATGACTCATCAAACTGTGATTGGCTGATGATCTGTACCTAGCTATAGTGTGATTATAGCTAGATTTCATGCCCTTGTTACTTTGTACATAACGTTTCAGCTGTGTTAGCACAAGTTTTCAGTTACATTAATTAAGTTCAGGCTTGCGTCCGCAACAGGTACATTTCCTTTTCTCTACATAAAATTATTAAAAAATTAGACACACAGGCACTGATTTTGTTGTGTTCCAACCTCAACAAGGGTTTTTGCTAATTATCTTGGTGCGTAAAAGAATCTGGGCCATGTTGTATTACTGAATTATCAAAGGCTGATATTCAAAATTTTATTGTCTTATGGACATAGTATATGCAAAGGCATAGTATATGTATTTAAGCTAGTTAATACTGAAATAAAACGGAAAGTAATGAAGTGTTATCTTTTTTTTCGGCTAGGGCTAATGTGTTCAGACATATTGGAGGCGAGTTTTTGATGCAAATGTACAGTAATTGACCATAATTTCAAGGTTTTTTGAGGCAAAATCGAATGGAAACCACATCCACATTTAATTAATTTGTTTTATAGAAAAATTTCAAGTAGTAAAGTAAACATTTGCAAAGAAAGCTCACTTTTGAAATGTAATAAACCCTATTATATGAAATCCTTGTATGTATGTATTTGTGTGTATAAAAGACTTTGTACTTCCTCCTTTTGCCACTGATTGAGCATTATTATCACGCTCTGTACCTTTGTGGGTTCAGTAGCATTCCTAGCCAGAACTTGTGTTAGCAAGTTGTCTGTTGAAAACATGAGTTTTCAAAAAGTAATTCAAAGGCGCAATTTTTAACGCATTTACACCTGCGAAGCGAAATCTAAAGATAGGAAAAAAATTCTCACGAGCAGGATTCGAACCTGCGACTCCTGGCTCAGTACGTCAGTGCTTTAGCCACTAAGCTACCGTGAACACTGCTCGTGCTATCTTAATTAACTTCGACTTACGTCTTTCGGTGACGTCAGCAGCATCCCATTAAAAAACGGACTGTGTTCCAGTGTTCCTCAAACACACGTTATGTTTTAGAAATTTGACATATTTTGTATGGAGCTTATGTCCTTTCTCTAGTAGGACAAATCGTGGATAGATTGGATGGATATTAAGGGATCGAGTCAACCACGTCCGTAGGAGAGTACCCCTTTTCCGAATCCCTACACGTGATCCCTGGGTGATGCAAATTAGGTGACATACTAGTGGTAGGCTACGGCCGACGGCTTGCGACCACCCACCGGGCAAAGACGTGCCGCCAAGCGACCTAGTAGTGTTCCGGTACGATGCCCGGTGTAGCCACTTGAGAGGATGCGTCGAAATATTTCACTGCCATCCTCTCACCTTTGCTGGGCAAGCGTGAACCATCGTCGACCGCACCATCGCTTAAAATCAGGTGAAGGCTACTTCCAGTGACCGCCAGGTCAAACGCAAGCCCGTTAAGTATAAAAAAAATATTTGGCCGTAAGATTGACGCTCTCAATTGCGGCTTGCCGACACTGGGCGGAATAATAGGTACTCCTTTGCTATTTAGTATTCCTTTTTCCGGCTTCAATCACTAGTTCAACGCGCTCCGTCTATATTATTCTTTTGGTCTGAGGCTTAGGTTACATTTCGCGGAAAACTACCCATATTGTGGTTTTAAAAAAGTACATAAAAAAAGTTGGAACTTTCATGCCAGGATAGGACCGTAGCTAGGGGCTTTGGGTCCCTTGTTAGGGCCCCCTGTGTTGGAGGAAGCCCTGGCTCCCCCGGACCTAGATACGGCCCTGGTATACAAAGTGTAATTAAAATAAATGAAAACTTCTTAAGGGGTCATTGTACTCATAATTATAAACAACTTTACAATCGCGAAAAAAATCTGCTGTTTGCATAACTCGACAAAATGTAGGCAACAGCTGTTTTTTTCGTGATTTCCGAATTGGTCCCATAGTAAAAGTTGTTCATACTGATGAGTGTAATGACCCCTTAAGAGGTTTTCAGTTATTTCAATACCACGTTGTAGATGGCAGAAAAGCTTTTATTTGTCCTCTACCTTTAAATTTTTATAAAAATACAAATACAAAAATACAAAATACAAAAGGTTTATTTCATCAACACAATATAGGTAACATTAGTTGGTGATTGGAGCCTCCTTTTAAGCAAATAATGCCTGTATTAGGAGACTCCGCTCTTCAATAGATAGCTTAAATAACTTATTAAAATATAATTTTAATTTATTTATTTATTTATCTTTATACATATTAATTATTATGATATTGTATATGTGTGGGGGTGTGTTCAAGTGAGGAATGCATGTGTGTGTGGTGGATGGAGTGTGTGTGGTGGATGGGGTGTGTGAGAGTGTATGTTGAGGGTTTTTAGTGAGTTATGTCATATATTGTAGGAGTGCCTCAGTTTCTGCATAAGTGGTTTCATCCATTCTGCTAGCATTTTTTTACATTCATGTAGTTTATTAGTGTATATATATATATGTGTTTGTTTACCCTATTATATAAATGAGCTGAGCGTGTATTATATTGTATAGCGGCGAATTTAGTTTTAGTTTGCGGGATTTGTGCAATCATGTCTTTCCGTCTTTTTGATATTATGGTTGCATCATAAGGAAGTGTCTTGTGTTTTTTTAGGACCGTATATGTTATGTACAACTTTCTTACAGAAAGCAGACCACTTATCTGATAGAGACTTTCAGTACGGTATCTTATCTTTTTGAAATACATTATTTTTATTAGGGCTCGCTGCCCTCGTTCTATATTTATAAATTTTGTTTTTGCTGCCCCGCCCCATATGGGGATACAGTAAACTAGGACAGATTGCGCCAGGGCAATATAAATTTCATTTAAGAGATTTCTATTGGGGCCTACTTTATTATTTATATTTGTTGGAAGGACATGCCTTAATGTTTTGAATATCCAGCCTAACTTCCTAACTCTTTTAGTGACATGTTCAAGATGTCCGTACCATGACAGTTTTTGGTCAATAACGACCCCTAAATATTTTGTTGAGATACTTTACTAATTATAGGACACCTACAGTTATTATTATTTGAATCGCATGAGTGTAGTTTAATACTAAAGTCATCTTTTGGTTGTGACCGATTAGAGATGCTGAAACATATGTAATTAGTTTTCGTAGTGTTTAGTGTGAGTAGGTTGTCGTTGAGCCAGTGAGCAATTTGGACCATACCCGTCTCAGCCTTGTGTTTAACATCGGGCCAGTCGTTCCCGGAGAAGACAACAGCTGTATCATCGGCGTAGGAAAATATTTTTGCGCTATTGACGTTTAAGTTGCAGAGATCGTTAATATACGTTAGAAATAATGTAGGACCTAAAACGCTTCCTTGCGGTACGCCGAATGATACGGTCGCATCATTACTCGTATATGGTCCTATCTTAACCCTTTGTTTTCTATTAGATAAATAATCTTTGAAAAAATTGAGAGGGGTTCCTCTTATTCCGGCTTTTTCCAGCTTGGTCACAAGGGTTGGAACCATGGAGAACAGAAAGAAGCGGAGGTGTTGCAAGGCAAAATCTCTATATAAAGAAGCGTCGCCTGAATGCGGGTGACAGGGGGACGAGGTTCAGCAATGGCTCCACCTCACTATGGAAAATCCGCCCATTATTAGTAAATCCATCTAGCGGTGAAATGAATTATCACAGCGTAACAGCATTAACAATTTTCCATTTTAGTTTGTCTACTCGCCACTGTGGCGTACAAAGCACATTATTTTATTCCAGAACATTCTATGTGCGTTAGTGTGGTGAGAACACATTAAAATTTATAATACTGTAGGCATCGACTATACATACCATTTTAAACCATATTTAAACAATTTATTTTGCCACACATAAAATGTACATATTACATGAAAAGGTAACAGGACAAATTCAGAGAAAACAACATGTGTACTACATAATATGTGTAGCAAGGGATCCAGCTCAGTACTTCCTGTGCATGTAGGTATACACAGCACTGATTTTCAGCTGGTCCCTACCATCTGTATAACTTAAAAGCACAGAATATCTAATAGTACTAACGTACAGAACGGCCACTCACCGCCCCCCGCCAATTTAAGTTCCTCACCCGCGCCCCGCACGTGCCCGCAGTTTGGCGGCACATTGGACTGCAATATTCAATGGATGTCAATCGCCAGTCGAGTGCGTTACGTAATATATTTGTTGGTGTTTGTAGTTGTATTTTAATTGAAAATGGTAGTGTACTGTGCTTTACACGGATGTGTGTCTATATCTAGACAAGGAAACAGAAGATTTTTTCGATTTCCAAAGGATGAAATAAGGTAAGCCACAATAAAACCTTTATAGGTAGAACTACAGAACAGCGAGCATTTAATTTTACAATTAAACGATTTTTTTGTACTTTGTCAGTTATGACAAAAAGGAAAAAATAATTTGCTTGTAATGCTTGAAAGCAGATTCCTTTGAGTACCTATTTATTGTATTTTATTAAAGGTAGGTATCTACTTAACGCGAGAGTTTAATGTTACTTATGATTAGAGAGGAATCAATTATTATGACGTGTAATGCTTGCAAAACAAAACTTAATCCGAGATTCCGTATATTCAATGTCATACGGTTCAATAACCGCCAATTTAAATCGTTTAGGCGTAAATTTTTCAGTGTGTGTAATATATAATTTCTTTAATAATTTATTAGGTTTTCGCGATCACTACACATTACAATAAAATAAATTTTAATGGATTACATCGTCAGATACAACCGATGCAATTTACGCGATGTAATCCGAAATGAAACTATCAATTTACTGCAGCTAATTAAAAATACTAAATTATTTTCTTCGCCACCCGTACAAAGTCACTGCGTTCGTGCGCAAGAATAACTTTCGCTACACATGCTAACGCCATCTCTGAGAACTACTGAGAAGCGCAGTCGGCATTTCGAGCGGCAAGCAACCCTATTCATTCACGTGTGTGCGTGTTTGTATAAGACGTAAGCTTGCGTAAGTAGGCGGTGCTAGCATTCATATTGTATTGAGTGGCCGGGGTGTGTTAAAAGTGAAATTAACGCGCACAATAAAAAAAATCAAGTAAATGAAAGTAGACATTTGACATCAAATAACACAATATTATTAATTTTGGAATTTTACTGTTGTTAGACATTAAAATTTATTTTAACTAAATTATGTTTATAATACAACATCGTATATTTGTACTTATTGGAGGAAAAAATATAGGAGATGGCTTAGCGGGCGTACCCCTCTCAGGCCGTCTGGCCAATGTTTAAGGAGTACAGCTCCGAAAGGTTTATAAAAATAAGTTGAACGTCATCTTGACTCAAATTATAGAATCGTTAGTGCAAACAGAGCTCCCGAAAATGCCAAATTGTGCGCTATTTACTTGCAAATAAGTCCAAAACTTTAAATTTGAAAGAAATCTAAGATTTTCAAAACAACAAATTTAGCGCACTAGTCTCGCTAAGGAGTGCGGATCTACTTTTATGACGTATCGGTATTCCCCATGAGACTACTCCTTTATATATTCAATAATGAACTAATCTAGTGAGGAGTCCATTTCCGACTTTACGTCGTAAGCCTAGTACGGAGAAAGTAAATAAATGTTAATCTGATATCGATAGTCGATAAATCATTTGAATAAAAATTTATTCGAGTATACATTTTAGTTAGTATTTTAAATTGACGACAAAATAATCCTAATAGTTATTATACCAATTTCGAAAGCGAATTTGTCAGTCCGTTTAATTCTTTTTCTTCTCGTTAAAACTATTGAACCGATTTTAATGTGATTTGAAAAACGTCATGATATAACAATGTAGGAGATAGTATAATATTGTTTTAGCAATAAACACTTGCTCCTTGTGTCCAAGCACTTGCACATTGAGTGACTTATCAATGCCACAGACAACGCACAAGACGTGGCAAATTTCTGAGCCAGCAGCGTGTGATTACTGTGCCACTATCAGTAAATTTATTGTACCGTCGACACGAAGAAGAAAAGCAATAAACATAACCAGCCCATTACTGTCCCACTGCTGGGCACGGGCCTCTTCTCAGTACGAGAAGGCAAAGGCCTTAGTCCACCACGTTAAGTATAAGTTTTAGCAATAATAATTGATTTTGTTTTTTTGTTGTGGTAATAAATCATTTTTCTTTCTTACTTTTAATACTTTTTTTTTTGTATATTTTGAATGTTATTGATGTGAAAATCATTATTTTTCGAATATTTGTCATTGATATTCGCGGATGCGAATATGAATACGAATATACAGTTTTCAAATCTGGTGCCATTCATGTATGACTAAAAGTTGACAGCAGATAGCAGCTACACCACGCAAGTTTATTTCGGGAATTGCTGAGCTAATCCGAACTAAGCTGATGGCTGATAGCGATAGATCGAAAACAAGTTTAGTGAATTTTGAGGTTAGAGTGTAAAATAAGTGATTTGTTACGAGAAAATCAAGGTAAAGTAAAGACTTATAAAAGACATAATTGCACGACTAACTTCCCCTCAAAATGTTGTTTTCTTTCTGATATTTTTATTTTACAGGTATTTTGTGTGTCGCATACCTACACAATAAATTTATCTAAATTATCAGTCCGCTACGTTTCACAAAAAAAAAAACACGTTAAGGCATGGTAGAGTGAATGTATTTAATTAGAAAATAAACGTTTTTAACTTTTTATTTATTAATATTGTTAATTAATAGTCCTATTTTACAGCTGTAGAATTTCCGAATAGACAATGTAAATCATACATCTATTAAGAATTTTATCGATATTGATTTTCTCGATTCTTTTTTTTTTTTTCCTTTTTTTCACTACGAGATTTTCGTGTATGTTTACAATGCTATTACGCAATTTTGACAATGTGTGAGTGAATTTTTATTCTGTGTGTACGTTTACGTATGTGTGCGACTGTATTGACAAAAAATATGTTTGCTTTATTGTGATTTTGTGCATGTGTGTAACCCTCTCCTTCCCCTAAAAGTGGCAAACGAATATGTTCGATATTTCTTAACTATGGCTACTCCCTTCAATAATTACTCTGAGATACACCCCGTAGACACCTCATAACAGGCGACCTGTGTCTGTCAACACATCAGTCTAATAGGACTGATGTAGGTCGCCACTATTCGACACTTGAAAACTTTAAATCAGTTTCGACCACTTATGTGACTGATTAGACAATAGCCGCCTTGGTAGGGCCAATAGGATTGCAGTACTTCGCTTCCCCGTACTTCAGCTAGTAGTAGTAAACAGAATTTATTGTACGCATTGTATTCCACATTAGACGTCTATTGGTCTGTATGGTTGATGAATGTAGGTAACTTAAGTAGTATTTTGGGATCGTTTTTTTTTTCAACATAGTGTGAGTGTCTACAGTATGGAACAAAAACCCCGTTGTTCCTGTGAGGTACGAAACAATTAAATCAAATATTAAATGTGATATTAAAGTTACATAATCACTTTCAATTCACAATTAATAATGATTTAATATTTAATTTGATTATTTTTATTGATATAATCACTGAGTGAGTAAGCTTTGAGTGATATAAATAAAAATAATAATAAAATCATTTATTTTCAGATTTGCATCCATTTTGTATTTATAATCACTTTCAATTTACAATTAATAATGATTAATATTTTAATTTCGATTTCAATTTTGATTTAGATTTTTGTAATAATATTGATTCTGATAACGTACCTCACAGGAACAACAGGGTTTTTGGTACATATTGTATAAGCTTAAACCAAATTAACAGTCGAAACTTCACAGACGTGATGGGTATCGATATTTTATAATAATAAAACAATACAAATAATAATTTTTTAGACTTGTAATTTCAAGTGAACTAATCAAGGGTCATGGGATGCGTGACCTTGTAGGCTCACATAGTATCTTCAAGAAATGCATTCAATAAACAACCGATGGGCTAGCAACTCTGCGTCGACGCTCGAGGCTTTGTGGTTTGGCGTCGACTAGCGCATCGATACCAATAAAACACCTCTTGGCATACCTCTCTATCGACTCGAGAGCTGCAAGCTGATATTTGGTCGAACCATTTGGTCTGTTACCGGCACGGATACATCATGGAAAGTTGGAGTCAGTTTGAATTGACTCCGTTTAGCAGGAAAAAGGCACGCCTGGGGTTTAACAGCATTTAACTTGACCAAGTTAGCATCACCTCATTCAGAGACAGCTTTCAGGGACAGGTTAGTAAGTTATAAAGTAAACCTAGTGTTGTAGTTGTTAGTAACCAGGCTCAATAAAATAAAAAATAAATCGGCTGACATGAATATATTATTATTATACCTACTCGTTCAAAAACTGGTACTTTTTATTTTTACGATCATGGCAACATTTAAATCGCCTTACGTAGTACAATTTTCTGACGTCACCCACCCGAAATGGCGGCAAAGCAAGTCTCAAGACGTTTTGTATCACGTGATCAACAGTTTAAAAAAACGACAATCGAGAAAATAAATTTTTTAGAATACATTTAAATAAATAAAAAACTTAGTGAATGTTAATCTTCAACATAAAATCTACGTTGTGTGCAATTTTCATAATATTTGACAATGCCAGTCAAACATTCAACAATATTATTCAATCTTTCATCATCATACATTAAACATGCAATAATTAGTACATTAGATAGAAATAGATGTGGTCTTGCTGGTATGATGCACACATTTTTTATGATCAGTTATTACTAGGGATGTGACTTAGCTGTAAAAAAAAGATTAATTAATCATCGATTATTTTAAGTTTCATCAAAATCGATTACACAAAAATAGATTTATTTGAAAATATTAAAATAAATAAAAATATCAAGAACAGATTAAATCAATTTTACAACAGTTATTATTACTTCAGAGCCAAAGCTGAAGCTTTCGTTTATTTTCTTATTTTTTTAAGACATATTGCTTGGTAAGGAATTAAGAAACAAGAAGCTTCGGCAACCTATTTGGTTTGGTGCTAGACATCTGTGCACAAAAAAAAAGGATCCGAACACAAATTTATTTACGAAAAAACAAAATAAAATGAACGAATCAACGAATGCGGACAAGAACTTAAATTATACTGAAGATTGGAACAAAATGAATGAACTCAAAAAACTCAAATTAATGAGTCAGTATCAATAAAACTTTTGACTTGACCTTTACGAAGACATAGTAGAAAAAAATCGAAAACACACGACGCTTAAAGTAAAAAATCGATTTCTAAATAATCGATTTTTCTAGAAATAATAATTGACCCAAAAAAATCGATTGAAAATTAAAAATTATCTATTTTTTTAATAATCGATTATTTTTTCACATCCCTAGTTATTACTTCTACTCCCCGACAGATGGCACTTCTTATTTTATATTCCTCTTATTTCATGTAACTATGTAATTTTATCTATGAAATAACTAACATTTTAGAAAGTAAAATGAACTAGAACAATTTATTTATTTTATATAATAGTTTTTTTTTCATAATATGCAGAATATGCTTTGATAATGTTAAAAACATGTTATCGGTGAAAAGTGGTTAGAATGCATCTTTTCGACGACAGATGTCTCTAGCAATAATTTGGCGATGAAACGAGAACATTTATGTTTTAAAATTGAAAATATAAATATATGGGACTTGTACATGAAATGTAAGCCATCAATATGTTTTAGTATTGATTCTGAGAAATTTTTACATGCAACAACAGCGCATTTCATTGTTAAAACAACAAAAATACTCAAAATCTATTAAAATCGAACAGAACCGAACTCAGTGAAGATTGATTTGAAATTAAGCTTTGCGGCTCCGCCCACTGTGACGTCATGACCAAATTGAAGGCGCATGACCAAATTGCCTTGCAGCACCTCCGCTCCTTTCTTTTCTTCGTGGTTGGAACAGAAAATGTGAAAATGTGTTTCAATTTCAACATTCTTGGCTTTCATGCCAGGTTCAGGTAAGTTTTTGTTAACAATGCAAGTAAGTATGTGTCTTTTAACTCTTCTCTATCAACTCAGCGTTTCTGAGTCCACTGCTGGACATTTGGAGGACCTTCCAAAAGGGGGGACAGTGCTAGTTATAAAGTAAATGGACTGGTGGTTCATAGCTTGCCTTCGATGAATTAGTTTCTCTTTCCCAAATATTGGTGTCGATTCTCTTGTTCACAGACCAAACTTATTTTAAACTATCGCTCTCTTTTACTAATAGTAGATACAAGAAAGGGATGTCAACAATTTAAGTGCTGCCAAACTAGTCTGAATTAAAATTTCCATACAAGTTTAGTCGTGATTTAATAACAATAAATAATAAATATTTTGGGACATTTTACACAGCACCATCTAGTCTCAAACTAAGCAGAGCTTGTAGTATGGGTACAAGACAATGGATATAAATAATACTTAAATACTTTTTTTTGTAAATACAAACAAAAAACAAACAAACAACAAAACAAGTAAACAAGTTACCGCACTATTGCCAATGTAGTAATAAAACTGAAAGAAAAATGTAATTTTTACCCAAGGGTAGGAGACCTGGTGTCCTGAAATACAGGCTTACGCATAGTTTAGGCACCAGTCTCCCGCAGTATACTGTAAATTGTATTGTGGTGAGATATAAATCTCATCTTAATACTAATAATACAATAAATGTTATTTTAAGTGAAATATTGTGGCGAGAAATAAACAAAAAAGTTTAGTTAAAAACAGCCTTTATACATCTTAAATAAAGCTTATTTTAAACATACTGAAGAAGATTTTTCCCGAAACCCGGGGGAAAAAAAAAAGTCGTAAGGAAGTCTCCACTTTCTGTCTCTGTTCTCCGAAGTTTAGGCAAATATAGTCAGCCTATTCCGATCACTGCTTATTATACATAAGAAATACCCAGACCAACACAAACACTTATGTTCATCACATAAATATTTGTGTCCTGTCGGAATCGAACCCACGACCTCGTGATCAGCAGTCCGACACTCGAACCACTAGACCACAGACGTCTAGATTTCTGAACGTGCCCACTAAAAATACGAAGAAATGTAACACGTAAACTAATTTGATAGCACTAAACTAAAATTGTTGCCATCCCTTTCTTGTATCTAATATTAGTAAAAGAGAATGTTAGTTTAAAATAAGTTTGAACAAGAGAACCAGCACCATTGTATCCCAAAATCCTATTTATAAAGGTAATCTTTGCAGGTTGCATTGACCAAGGGGCATCGAAGTGACACTGCCTCAAACAAAATTAACTTCTCGAGACAGTGGTGCCGATTCTCTTGTACACCCACCTAAACCTAACTATAACTAAAATTTACAAATTTTAGTTTAGAAAATCATAAAACTTATTCTGTGTTTATCTTTTTCTTATTTTAGAAAACTTGTTGATAGCTCTAATAATTGAGTTTGACGCATCTAAGTTGAATTGGCGGTGTTACCAGTACATCTTGAAAAAAATATTAAAGAGTGAATGGAATGACCGAAAGTTCACATAAACAGAAGGAAATTAATAATTATATTTGGAATTATCAGTTTATCATTAAAATTAAGAAGAAAAAATCATGTCACGAAATAAAGTACATTTTTGTTTTATATTTTCAATAAAATATATAAATTGGAATAATGTGATCAGATTAAAGAGCTAGGTTATTATTTTCTACGGCCCGTATTACAGAACGATACTCAAGCGTTGATCACTGTTTAAAACTTGTTTTGAGTTGAGCTTTGATTTTAGAACGTTCCTCAAGCAGAGATTTATTGATCACAGTTCAGCTGAGTTTAGCTTTATTTTATACTGGTGTCGATTCTCTTGTTCACGAACTAAACTTATTTTAAACTATCGCTCTCTTTTACAAATAGTAGATACAAGAAAGGGATGGCAATCATTTTAGAGCTGTCAAATTAGACGGAATTAAAATTTCCATACAAGTTTAGTCGTGATCTCGGAACGTGCCCACTAAAATACAAAGAAATGTAACACGTAAACTAATTTGACAGTTCTAAAATGGTTGCTATCCCTTTCTTGTATCTACTTTTAGTAAAAGAGAGCGATAGTTTAAAATAAGTTTAGTTCGTGAACAAGAGAATCGACACCATTGTCACCTGTTTCGGTATTTGAGCAGATATTTGATCTGTAATCAATCACTCTGGTGTGGTCCAGACTACGCTTGAGTAGAGATTTCTATTTTAATTCAGGTCAAATTCGTATGTTATGTTGTTGAATTAAAGTTTTTAATAATTACCGTTCTGGAATAAGACCGATACTCATGTAACGATTCTATCCTTAAGTAGTGATCAGGTGATTGGAGTTTAAACTGTACTTGAGGAACCTTCTGTAATACGGGCCTAAGAGTACCTATCAAAGGAGATATACTGTTATTATTGCATCTTAAACAACGAGAAACAGAGCTATTTGCAAACAACGCAAGGACCTTTGAATTCCATGGGCAATCACAATAATAAACCATTTCTTTAATTTAAAAGCTGGAATTTCCCTTTTTCAAGACGTGGTTAAAAAGTTCTAGCACCCAGGCCACGAAATTTCTCAAAAAAGTTCAATAAATTAGAATATAAGCTAAAAAGTACCACAACACGTAGTCACAGAGTACATTATACGTGGGACACTCAGAAAGTTTTGCGAAACTAAAAAAAAATGTTCTATACGTACATATATTTTTATCAAATCTTTTCAAAGTACTTTCCACCAGCCTCTATACAAAGATTCATGCGCCTAAACCAGTTTTCAAAACACTTTTTCCAGTCCGCCGCAGACACCTCGTTTACAGCCTGCTCGAACGCAGCCAGCGCATCTTCCGGCGACGAAAATTGTATCCCTTTGAGCTGATTTTTTATTTTTGGGAATAAAAAGAAGTCACACGGTGCTAGATCAGGGCTGTAAGGAGGGTGACCCAGGAGTTTGACTGGCGTGCTGTCCAGGAAGTCCCTCGTTTTGAGTGCGGTGTGCGCAGGTGCATTGTCGTGGTGGAGCAGTAGCCCGCGGAGCCCTGTGTTTGGTCGCTTGTTGCTTATAACAGAGAAAACTTCTGGCAAACATTTGGTAGTATACCATTCGGCATTAATGCTTCTTTGATCCCGTAAGGGAATTGATACCAAGTGGCCAGTCAAATTAAAAAAGCTAGCGATCAAAATCTTACCCCCGCTTCTAGATCGCTTCACTTTGGTAGGCGTTGGCTCATTTTGAAACACCCAAACAGTCGACTGGCGCTTGGTTTCTGGGTCGTATTGATAAATCCAGGACTCATCACCTGTAACGATGTCGTAAACACGCCGAGACGAGCCTGCTTCAAATTTGTTAAGCATATCACGGCACCATTCCACCCGGGCCTGCTTCTGAGCATCGGTGAGGTTGTGCGGCACCCAGCGTGATACTATCCTCCTCACGCGAAGATGGCTGTGTAGAATCTCGTGAACGCTTCCCGATCCAATCTTCAATATGTGTTGAATCTCCTGATATGTAATTCGCCTATTGTCTTGGATTAAATTTTTCACTGCTAGCACGTTTTCTTCGGTAACAGCCGTCAAAGGGCGACCGCTTCTTTCGTCATCCCCCAAAGTTGGTCGACCGCGCTTGAATTCGTTATACCAACGATACACGGTTGCCTTGGAAGGGCCTTCATCCATGAATGCCATTTGAAGTCTATCGTACGATTCATCCGGTTTCAGGCGACACTTGAAATCGTATAAAATCATAGCTCTAAAATGTTCCCGGCGCAGATCCATATTTCAGTGAGACACAATACTTTGAATTAACTCGCAAAAAATGTGGAGGGAAATTTTGAAATTGGAACTTACTTATTTTTACTTATAAATAATCATATTTTCGAAAAACATTATAACTGGCCAGTCTCCCATATATAAAAACTTTTTTTCGCAATACTTTCTGAGGGGCCTGGTATAGCTCACGTAGTGTTCTCTTAGTAGTTTGTGAGTACCACGCAGGATTACAAACTTGGAGACTTTCTCCCCAAAAGAGGGAAAATTTGTGAATTCAGGCTTTTTAGGGACACATATTAGCATAAAATGATATTATTGATATAATATAGAATATAATATAATATATAATATAGATAGAATTGAATGTCAAACATAGATTTTTTTTTCCCATTGTATGGATTTATGTACTTCTTATCCTTTATTATATAGGTACCTCTTCTTATCGAAATTATAAATTTCATTGTATATTTCTGTGAACAATTTACCTTTCTGCTGAATCTACAACAGCTGCAACCACATAGTAGGCATCCATTATTTATTTTAAACAACCTAAAAACTATAAAAATGGATATAATAAGCTTTGCAATTTTAGTTGTTGATAACTAATTATAGTCGACATGTATTTTGATGCCTTCTAAAAATAGTCAGATTTAGGTTGACATTTCTAATATTAGGTGAAAAACGTCAATTACAGAATAGCAAAATGTCAATTTTTACTAAGTTGAATAACTAAACTAATTTTGGTCCTGTCAAACCAAAAATTAGTTTTAAAGTGAATTTCAGAATAGAAAACGTCGTTTGACAGGACTAAACTAAATTTAAGTGATTTTTAGTCTAGTTTAGAGAAATTTGTGACAAGAGAATCGGCACCAGTACCTTTTTTTATCTTGTATCGATATCGACCTCCCTAGACTGTAGCCTTCTTCTATCGTGTCGACAAGAGTTACATAACGATAATAGCTCATGCCGTGGGAAAAAGATTAGCCAGTCAGTCAGCAGGTTGGTAGCGGGGTTAACAGCCCAGGGTGCGCCAAACGATAAATTAAATATCGTCTCTCATGGAGGCTCTTTTAATGCACCCTTGTAGCCTGATTTAGGAGGATTCCATAAGTCATTGGCGACCGATTCGGTTTGTTATTTCTTTTTTGTTAAGTGAATCGTAGACGAAACGAGATAACAAACCGAATAGGTCGACAGCTACTTATCGAAAATGTCCTGAATTAGGGAGCTGGTTAGGTTATGCTTTTAACCAATATGGCTACCAAACTTGGTGGCGGATCCAGTCTTTACACAAAGGGTGGTCAGGGCCCAATAATTTTTTTTAGTTTCGCTCGAGTCATGGGGTTCAGGGGGCGGTCAGATTCCACGTAGATCCATGCATGCAGATTTGGGGGGGGGAGTCGCAACGTTCAGACTAAAGGACATTGCTAAAGTTCCATTAGCGCCCAGCTCATAGAAGTTACAAATAAAAGATGATGTTCACCATATTAATTCGATGAGGGCAATGTGTTGCAATCTATTTTAATAAACGGACAGTACTCCATAGATGTTTAATTCATTAAAATATTAACTAATTTGTTGAGGTTATGTTTTGCTTACAAACAAAACTTATGTCAAATAAGTGGTTACCTAGCAACTGAACAGTTTTACTCTTCTAGCCCGTAGATGTCAAGGTGCCAAAAAAAGATTGGCTAACATTAACAGTGGTGCCAACATATTTTTTCACAAAACGATAGAGTACTTCTAAGGGATTGGTCAAAAATATGAAGTCAAATGGACTATCATACCCACTCACATTATTGTGTTGATTTAAAATAAAAAATCTTTACTGTAATACGATGACTGTAAGTAATGGAAAAACACGTACGTATTGTCGTATATTTTTTATCTTTGTAACAAACTGAGGCTATTCCTGGCGATGTCCTTCAATAAACATGATTATTTTGGGACCTAATCTTCCAAACTGGTTTCCAGCAGTTAGCGATCTGCCATTGGTGGCTGTAGTAACATCTCCTTAATTCTTTGTTCGGTCTTGAAGAACTCCATGTCCAGCAGTGTACGGGATTATAAAGGATTGTGAATGACATGATAATTATTTTGCTCCGGGCAGTTGTTCCAGCGGTGCCTGATGAAGATCCTCAATATAGAGTTGTGGAGGCTGTACCTCAACTACGTGAAGGAAACCAAGTGTATGCTGCCGACTTACAAGTACGTACCTATTCCTCTTGTCGTGTTAATAGTTCATTAAATACTGATTGAGGTCCATCGATCATACAGCCCACAGACGCCTCATAACAGTCGACCGATGTATATCAACACATCTGACTAATAGATCTGTGGCCTGATTCACAAACAAACGCTATTCATAGTTCTTTAATTTTACATCGAGTGCTTTGCGACAACAAATGACTCTCGGAATAGTTTCCGTAAATTTCGCGTTGCGTTTGCGAATCCGTTCGGTTCTCAAATCGTTTTGTTTCGTAATAAAACAAGTTTAACCGGAATACATCGCGTATTATTATTAAAATAGGTTTTCCTGACGTTTCGCTGTTGTCAAATCTAATGTCAGCTCCTGTGATTGGCCGGCAAAACTGTTAACAACCAATCACGTCGCTTGACCTGAGATTTGACAGCAGATTAGTAAATTTTTGCGTTGATCAGCCTTTCGGAAACTGGGGGTTAGCCGTAAATACTTCCGCGTTAGTGACTATTCAATATTTATATTTATTTTTTATTTGACTTTGTTAGTGGCTATCTAATGTCGATTCTCTTGCTCACGAACTAAACTTATTTTAAACTATCGCTCTCTTTTGCTAATAGTAGACAAAAAAAACCGGCCGAGAGCATGTCGGCCCATGCTCAGTATTATAAGAAGGTTCCTTAAGTAGGTCGAATTACAAACGAATCAAATCGAATATTAATCATTGCTATTTTAGTTTTTGCTAACAGCGCCACCTAGCACTATATTTAAGAAGTGTGTCATATCAATATAACACAAAGTTTCTTTTTGTGATTTTTTAATTAGAAATTAACTAAAGGAGCATTATTTGCTAAGATCATTTTTCTCTATGGTCAATGACCTATGAACTAGAAATGTCTTAAGTATTTTTCAGTTTTCTCACTATAACTCGAAAATTTATAATCACATTATACCCGAAATAATTTTAAAAGAGATTTTTTATAAAGATCTATTAATGTGGAAGATTATAAGTTTATACGTTGCATAGTTTAGAAATGGCAGGGGGGGACACATTGCAAGCCACTTTGGCGGGCTATATTTCGCTGATGGTATACCTGATAAAAAAAGTTCTGTATGAAACATTACATTCATTTTAGTAGACCTATTCAATGATACACCACACGAGGGGGAGCAGTGAAAAAAAAATTTCATCCCCATTTAATATGTATGGGCGCCACCCCTAAAATACGTAATCAAGATTTTTTTATTCTTTTAAAATTGAGATCTATATCTAGACCATTTTTCAACAAAATTTCATTTACTTATGATTATAACTGTAGAAGTTATTAAGCTGTAAAGGATTAGGACAGACGGACGGATATGACGAAACTATAAGGGTTCCTTGCAGGGTTGTTGCTGATCCAGAATTGTATCACATCAGCGGATGCTGATGCTGATGCTGATTTTTGACATTGACATCAGCGGATGCTGATGCTGATTTTTTCGAATTAGAAATGTGTACCGATCCTTATGAATTTATATAAAAATGTATTTGAATTTATTTGTTATATTTTTTTATAAAAATCCGATATTGGTTAAAGGCTAAAAATAGTGCCTTTTTTAAACCTTTACGGTGATTAATCAAATTTTAAAATTAAGGGCAAAATAATATAACAAACGAAACTGTCATGTTTTCATAGAGTCCTAGGAAAAAAATCGCGACCCTACATTTTTCTTTACGAATTATTAACTAAAATCTGGTAAATTATTAAAAACATAACATGAACATTGAAAATCTACACGAAACAAACTCGTAAAGGAACCTGCAAAAAGCGCGAGCGAAGCGAGCGAAATTTTTTTTTAGGATTACCGAAAACGTTACTCCATTTTAGGCGCATTTTAAAAGGAGTTTTAAGGCTTTTCTTTTATATAAAAGCATTTGAGCTTTCTTTCACTATGCTTAAACAAACTAGAGATAAATATACAATGTTTTTGCATATATAGAAAGAAACATTTTGTAAGTGAAATTATTTAAACTGGACCTACTTTATTCCGTGTGGTGTCGGACGTAAAGAATTGCACCACCTTATATCTTCTCATGGGTGTCGTAAAAGGTGACTAAGGGATTCACCAGAGGATGGGCAGTAGCGTTCTCTGAGTATTTAACAAACCAACTGCGATCGCCAACCCGCCTGCCAAGCGTGGCGATTATGGCATATTTCCCCAAACTGCTTGCAGAAGCCTATGTCCAGCAGTGGACGACTTTCGGCTGACATGATGATGATGAATGATGGACCTACTTTTAGCGCACAAAAGAGCAGCTCTAACGCAAATGCCAATATTTCTTTGATTAAAAAAATGTAGAGTTCCCCTTATTATCTTAATACTTCTGTTATGACTTGCATTCGTCAATGAAGAGCTTGATTATTTTTATCCAGCAAAGGCAATCCAGCATAAATTATTTTCATCCTTGGCTTTTTATTAGCTGACTATAATAGCTCCACATTGCCCTTTTTGTTAGAACGCCTCTTTCAATTGTAGGTACTGTCTGCTGTTGACATTTGTCGTAATAGACAAGTTTGTTTTGGTTTTGCTAAAAATCACCGAAGTGCAATCATCTGTGCTATGATTGGTCAAAACCATAAACTTATTATACTAGCCTCAGATTAATAACTATACTAGCGATCAAAACTCACAAGCGCAACAAAAACATGTGCGGTAAGCCCCTCCCACTTCGGTCACTTTACAACATGAACATCAGCATAAATATCAGCATCATTTAATGCGGATGCTGATGCTGATGCTGATGTTGAAAATGATGCTGATGATCAGCGGATGCTGATGCTGATGCTGATATTCGCAACAACCCTGGTTCCTTGTAGGACTACGGAACCCTAAAAAAACAACCATGTAAATCGGCCCAGAAATCTCGGAGTAATCGGTGTACATACAAGAAAAATAAACCCGCCGAATACATAACCTCCTCCTTTTTTGAAGTCGGTTAAAAATACGAAAAAGATAAAAAAAAAAATTTTCACTGCCACATCCTGAATAGATACAGCTAAAAATGTTTTTAAAAGAAGCCTATTTGGGGTATTTGGCTGTTGTCAGCGTCTTAAAGTAGATCATCGGATCTTACGAGGATAGGATCAACCCTGAAATCGCGAAAAAAAATAGCTGATCCCTACATTTTTACGGTTTATGTGAACACAATGAACTTCTTGGACAAACTTAAGCATCTATTAACTCGAAAATATTTTTCAGAGAAAAAATGGCGCAAGCTTACGACTTCGCTCTGGACAAAATTGGTCTAGACATCCACGCGTACCCGATTTGGAACGATTACATCACGTTTTTGAAGAGTGTGGAAGCTGTTGGGTCTTATGCTGAAAACCAGAAGATCTCCGCTGTTAGGAAGGTAAGAAAGAAAACCAATATACATGTTGCCGTCTCTGTCTTGCAGTTCTAGTTTGACAGTTGTGCGACAGTGATACTGCATAACTAAAACACGTACACACGGCTACACATCAAGCTGTACATTTCCAGTAAAAGCTGACCTCGTATTGTATAGGTTTTCCTTACAACGCGAGGTCAGCCTTTACTGGTTTTGTACAGCTTGATGTGTAGCCGTGTGTACCAAGTAGCGTATGTTTTTTTTGATATTTTTTTCTCTTTATTTATTTTTTAGGGACTTCCATTCATTTAATGATTATGCCAGTCCCATCGTATCATTAACTTATTACAACCTTAACTTGTTAAGACTATTTAGCATAAATTAAAACACTAACTCAGCCGCAACACCTGTAGAGTTAGCCAATATACTTTGGAAGACACCTACATCTAATTTAATTTTAATCTTTTACATAAATGGTGCCTTTCCAAAGCATTGCGAATCCTTTAGCATGTGTTGGATATCTTCGGGTTTATTACACACATTATAATCAGGCGAAAGAGTTTTCTTCATCAAAAAGGCAAATTTGTTCAACGGCATGTGTCCTGATCTTAATCTGAAAACTTACCCAATCTGACATCAGCAAACCAGGGTACGCGAGAGGGCTCACATATAGTATGTTATGTAGCGTATGTTTATCTCGGTTTTGGAAGGCTATCAATTTGGTCTGAAGGCCAATTCTCGTAATCAAAAACGTTGAAAACATAGTTCCAAACTAACCTCAATGCTTTAAATCTCAATCTGCTGACAGTAGAGGTTCCTGTTTGCCGTTTATTTGTGACACTTAGGTCATTAATGTCACCAATAAACGGCAATCAGAAATATCTACTGTCTTGACTTGGTCTTGCCGGGACGAATTCGTTCCAGCGGTGCTTAAGAGTCGTCAGTATAGTAAATTTAAACGATTGGCTGGGTGAAGTTTCACGCATCAGTGCCTAAAGTTGATATTTGTTTTAGTGGCTGTAGAAACATATGTTTTCTATTATTATTATTTTCAAATTGGATTAGGTTTTTTATTTTTTTACGAAACTGTAGATGTAACAATTTCATCTTTCAGGTGTATCAGAGAGCTGTCATAACTCCTATCATAGGAATAGAGACACTATGGAAGGACTACATAACCTTCGAACAAAGCATCAACACTATTATAGGTAAGGGTTTTCACACTTCCTGCCAACCTACCATACATTTTTTTAAATGCTGGTTATAGTTTTTATACCCTCACTTCAAAAACTCAGTTCAAGATATAGCCTTTTTAGTGTTCCAAATCAAAAAGGTGAAAAAGAAACCCTTATATGGGACTTTAACATAACTGGCGAAATGAGGGTTACTATCCACTTCTGCCTACCCCTTCGGGGATACAGGCGTGATTTTACCTATGTTATGTATATGTACTACTTGTCTGCTGTGAGAATGCCGCGGTCGACCGTTAAAAGGTGACATAATAAGGCACTTTACAGCGTTGCTTTTGGTCAGTATTGGTACTAGCCGGGCCTGGCTTGAGGTGTGGTACGAGGGAGCGGGGAGGGACCCGCGAGGGACAGCGGCATTCCCGTAGCAGACAGGTAGTATGTGTATAAAAAATGTTTCACTAACTGTTTTCATAACTGTTGTTAAAAAACCGGAACACATAACCAAGTTTGTTACTTGGTTGTGGTCCGGTTTTTAAGGTTCCGTAGTCCTACAAGGAACCCTTATAATTTCGTCATGTCCGTCCGTCTGGCCGTCTGTCCGTCTGTCCTAATCCTTTATAGCTTAATAACTTCTATAGTTATAAACAAAAGTAAATGAATTTTTGTAAAAATTTTGTTGAAAAATGGTCTAAATATAGATCTCAATTTTAGAAGAATAAAAAAAATCGTGATTACTTATTTTAGGGGTGGCGCCCATACATGTGAAATGGGGGTGAATTTTTTTATTTCGCTGCACCCCCTAGTGTGGGGTATCATTGAATAGGTCTACTAAAATGAAGGTAATGTTTCATACATAACTTTTTTATCAGGTGTACCATCTGCGAAATACAGCCCGCCAAAGTGGCTTGCAATGTGTCCCCCCCCCTGCCATTTCTAAACTATGCAACGTAGAAACTTATAGTCTTCAACATTGATAGACCTTTATAAACACTCTCTTTTAAAATTATTTTGAGTATAATGTGATTATAAATTTTTGAGTTATAGGAGAAAACTGAAAAATACTTAAGACGTCCTAGTTCATAGCTCATTGACCTTAGAGAAAAATGATCATAGCAAATAATGCTCCTTTAGCTACTTTCTATTTTAAAAAATCACAAAAAGTAACTTTGTGTTATGTTGACATGACACACTTCTTAAATTTGGCGCTGTACAGCGCCATCTAGCGGCTACTAACAACACTCTCTGAGTTGCCAATGCTGCCGTCTATTGCAAAAACAAAAATAGCCATGATTAATATTCGATTTGATTTGTTTGTAACACCTACTTAAGGTACCACATGGTATAATAAGATGTTTCACCAGGTATTCTCTTCCCGCGATGACAGCGCGATGCCTCCAAGCTACGTCATGATCAGTGTTGCCGTTGATTATCTTCAATAAATACTGGGTGTAAGGAAAACGCTTCCGAAAACGAAGATAGGTGCTGGTGAAAACTGATACGAAAGCACGAAAAAAAATACGATTCTTTTTTTAGATTTTTTCATATATATTTTTTTGCATTTTTCATACATAACCAGCTTTCGGCAGTTAAATAAAGCTCATACATAATGAAAAATGCAAAAAAAAATGAAAAAATCTAAAAAAAAGAATCGCATTTTTTTCGTGCTTTCGTATCAGTAATCACCAGCACTTATCACCTATCTTCGTTTTCGGAAGCGTTTCCCTGACACCCTGTATAAGGAGATTTATGTTCATAAATTAATTTCTAACTAACCTAACTATTTGTTATCTTGTGTTATTCATCTAATTAGTTATTAAAATAAACTATATAAATTTACTAGTTCAAAAGTGATTCATTATAGAAGCAAGTAAATGAAAAAATGCATTTTGCTCGGGTAATTTATTTTCACAAAGTGGCAGCACATCAAACTGACAAGTGTCACGATAACAGCCCGCTATTGGCTCCACGGCCGATGACGTAGTACGGAGGCAATCACGTGACCTAGCTGTCATGGGAAGAGACTACCTGGTGAAACATCTTATTATACCATGAGGTACCCAGTGGCGTGCATTGCATATAGGCAACTAGGCAATACCCAGTGCCTTCCTCATTCAAATTCAATAGTGGTGTAAGTTATTATATTTTTTTCAAAGTACGATGATTATTTATCTTTTAATAGACCTATTAATATTAAATTAATCTTCCTACATACAAAAATCAATATCTTACACTACAATTAAATTCAAATGAAATAGGCCAATGCACGCCACTGGAGGTACCCTATAATACTGAGCATGGCCCGACATGCTCTTGGCCGGTTTTTAACAGTTATGACTTTAACCAAGGAAATCCCAATCACTAACTTTTTATACGTCCAAGGAAGGTAAAGAAGTCTAGCTAACCCTTAGTTATATCGGCAAATAATTTCCGTTAACAGCCGAACGCATGGCAATGGAGCGTTCCCGCGAGTACATGAACGCGCGGCGAGTGGCCAAGGAGCTGGAGACTGTCACCAGAGGATTGAACCGAAACATGCCGGCAACGCCCCCCACCGCTGATCGCGAGGAGATGAAACAGGTAAAAGATTTACCCAAAATTCCCAATTATTTTGACGTTTTTGAAAAATTCCTGACCTTACCTGCATCTGTGTTTGCGCACATACTTGTGCACTATAATAATATGTCCCGTGCAGATGGCTAGTCTCCGTCGAGATTGGCCGGGAGGACATTCATTTTTAATAACTATATTGTTAAAATCAAACCTTTCGCAGGTGGACCTATGGAAGAAATACATAACCTGGGAACGTTCAAACCCCCTCCGTTCCGAAGACACAGCCCTCGTAGCCCGCCGAGTAATGTTCGCCATAGAACAATGCCTTCTCTGCCTCGCCCACCACCCCGACGTGTGGCACCAAGCGGCCCAGTTCCTGGACCACTCCGCGAAGCTGCTGCAGGAGAAAGGAGTAAGTAGACCACACATCCAGTTCCAAGCCGCACTATAGCTAGCTTAACCTTGTTACACATAGAACAGTGACGTGTGGCACCAAGCTGTGCAGTTCCTGGACAACTCCGCGAAGCTGCTGCAGGAAAAAGGAATAAGTAGACCACCCATCCAGTTCCAAGCCGCACTAGAGCTAGCTTAACCTTGTTACATATACAACAGTCACGTGTGGCACCAAGCCGCCCAGTTCCAGGATCACTCCGCGAAGCTACTGCAAGAGAAAGGAGTGAGTAGTCCACCCATCCAGTTCCAAGCCGCGCTATAGCTTGCTTACCTTTTTTACACATATAACAGTGACGTGTGGCACCAAGCCGCGTAGTTCTTGGACCACTCCGTGAAGCTGCTGCAGGAAAAAGGAATAAGTAGGGCACCCATCCAGTTCCAAGCCGCACTAGAGCTAGCTTAACCCTGTCACATATACAACAGTGACGTGTGACACCAAGCCTCGCATTTCCTGGGCCACTCCGTGAAGCTGCTACAGGAAAAAGGAGTGAGTAGACCACCCATCCAGTTCCAAGCCGCGCTAGAGCTAGCTTAATCTTGTTACACATATAACAGTGATGTGTGACAACAAGCTGCGCAGTTGCTGGATCACTCCGCGAAAATGCTGCAGGAAAAACTAGTGAGTAGACCACCCATCCAGTTCCAAGCCGCTTGAGCCAGCTTAACCTTGTTACACATAAAACAGTGACGCGTAGTTCCTGGACCATTCCGCGAAGCTGCCAACAACCTGCCGCTGACAACCTAAAAACTAAGTTAGTACAACACACAATTACAATCATTTCTTTATTTAAAACATATTTTCACACTCTGGCGAATAAAAAAGGCGGACGGAATCTCGCTAAGAAAAGATTGAAGCACTTATTTTTTTCTTAAAACCACTATAAATCCAACAGCATTTCAAATTTTTAACACACCAGAAGAAAATTACTACCGTCACACGAGATTTGTTGCGTAATCGCGGCTTTTTGTCTTACTACTGCCAGCCCATACTTTTAAGCGAGCTTTTATGCTTCACTCATTGTTTACCGACATTCCGTCCGCCTTTTTAGGGTTCCGTAGTCCTACAAGGAACCCTTATAGTTTCGTCATGTCCGTCCGTCTGTCCGTCTGTCCTAATCCTTTACAGCTTAATAACTTCTCCAGTTATAAATATAGTAAATGAAATTTTGTAAAAAAATAGTCTAGTTATAGATCTCAATTTTAAAAGGATAAAAAAATCGTGATTACGTATTTTCGGGGTGGTGCCCATACATGTGAAATGGGGGTGAACATTTTTTTTTCGCTGCTCCCCCTCGTGTGGGGTATTATTGAATAGGTCTACCAAAATGAAGGTAATGTTTCATACATAACTTTTTTATCAGGTGTACCATCTGCGAAATACAGCCCGCCAAAGTGGCTTGCAATGTGTCCCCCCCTCCTGCCATTTCTAAGCTATGCAACGTAGAAACTTATAATCTTCCACATTGATAGACCTTTATAAAAACTCTCTTTTAAAATTATTTCGAATAAACTGTGATTATAAATTTTTGAGTTATAGTGAGAAAACTGCAAAATACTTAAGACGTCCTAGTTCATAGGTCATTGACCTTAGAGAAAAATTATCATTGCAGATAATGCTCCTTTAGTTACTACCTATTTAAAAAAATCACAAAAAGTAACTTTATGTTATATTGATATGACACATTTCTTAGATTAATTCATTGATTTGATTCATTTTTTAGATTCAGCGCTAGGTGGCGCTGGTTGCAAAAAATCAAATAGCATTGATTAATATTCGATTTGATTCGTTTGTAATTAGGAACCCTATAATACTGAGCATGGCCCGACATGCTCTTGGCCGGTTTTTTTTATTCGTCCATGATTTCATTTTTTTCCCATTATTTTTTTGTGCTTTTGACATTCGATGATTAGACCAAGTTGTCAGACTTTCTGGCTTCTGACTGCTACTGATGTAGATTATATCTCCCTGGCCAGGACTCAAACGCCGCCCGTCTGTTCTCCGACGAGGCTGCAGCGGTATACGAGAGAGCTACAAGCGGACCATTAAAACAATCCACATTGTTGCATTTTGCACATGCCGATTATGAAGAGAGCAGACTGCATTATAATAAGGTAACTTCTAAGGACTACTGGTAAGGTAACTTTGTTAAATGAACTCAGTGTGTGCGTGTTATATTTATTTGAAGTATTATTATTGGAAGTTTGTGAAGTTTCTTCTTTAAGCCATGGTTTATAAATAAACTAAGGATTGTATTTGAGAACTAAACTTTAAAAAATAAACATTTGATGACAGCATTCTTGTGTTTTTTTTTTACAATTATCTATAAATCCATGAATAGAACGAAGTGCTACGCGGCTGCTGTAGCTCCATAATTATCGATATTAATATTGGTAGATTGGACGGCACTATTATCGATATGTAGGAATAACGTACAAGCCCAGCCCTAGATGGTAGTTTCTACAGTCGTAGGTAGTTTTATTATTATTATATTGGTGCCCGTAGCTGTCATCGAACATCATTCATAGGTTGGCTAAAGTGTGTACACAAACCTTGAAAAAACCAATGTATGAGAGTTCCGACTCTTAGGCCCGTATTCCAGAAGGATACTCAAGCGTTGATCTCTGTTTAAAACTAGTTTTAAGTTGAGCTTTGATTTTAGAATGTCCCTCAAGCAGAGATTTGTTGATCACAGTTCAGCTGAGTTTAGTTTCGTTTTATATTGTCACCTGTTTCGGTATTTGGGCAGATATTTGATCTGTAATCACTCAAGCGTGGTCCAGACTACGCTTGAGTAGAGATTTCTATTATATTTCAGGTCAAATTCGTGTGTTTTGTTGTTGAATTAAAGTTTATAATTACCGTTCTGGAATAAGACCGATACTCAAGTAACGATTCTATACTTAAGTAGTGATCAGGTGATTGGAGTTTAAACTGTACTTGAGGAAGCTACTGTAATACGGGCCTTAGGCCCGTATTCCAGAAGGATACTCAAGCGTTGATCTCTGTTTAAAACTAGTTTTAAGTTGAGCTTTGATTTTAGAACGTCCCTCAAGCAGAGATTTGTTGATCACAGTTCAGCTGAGTTTAGTTTCGTTTTATATTGTCACCTGTTTCGGTATTTGGGCAGATATTTGATCTGTAATCACTCAAGCGTGGTCCAGACTACGCTTGAGTAGAGATTTCTATTATATTTCAGGTCAAATTCGTGTGTTTTGTTGTTGAATTAAAGTTTATAATTACCGTTCTGGAATAAGACCGATACTCAAGTAACGATTCTATACTTAAATAGTGATCAGGTGATTGGAGTTTAAACTGTACTTGAGTATCCTTCTGGAATACGGGCCTTAGGTTATATACTCTTTGGATGCGTCAAACTCAATTATTAGAGCTGTCAACAAGTTTTCTAAAATAAGAAAAAGATAAACACAGAATAAGTTTTATGATTTTCTAAACTAAAATTTGTAAATTTTAGTTATAGTTTGGTTTAGGTGGGTGTACAAGAGAATCGGCACCAGTAGCCACTTGTTAGCTTTTATTTTGCATTCATGTTTACAGAGAGGATAAATATTACAAGATTAATTGATCAAATTGTACAAGTGACACCCAATGATATGAAAAATGGCGTTGAGCGAGAGCTGTTCTGCAGTTGTAGATTTCGCATACTCTATATGCTCGAAGCGTCCTCACGGTACTCGCCTTAAGTTTTAGAGTAGAGTGTTTCCGAAGAATGGTTTGGAGTACAAAGAGTTGTCGCACCATGAGGACCTGGCAATCTGTGTGTAGGTTATGAGTAGAGTAACGAAATGGCCTGAAAGTCATAACCTTCAGCACAGCTCTCTGTGCTCGCTCTAGTTGTAGGAAATGTGTCTTAGGCGCCCCTCCCCATACTGTGATGCAGTATGTTATTACTGACTGGCCCAGAGCGTAATAAACTGTGTTCAGGGTGTGACGGTCCGCAGAGTGTCTCAATTAAAAAAATATATATATAAGTTTGCGAACCCGTGAGGTAAGATTTTGCAAATGGGGTCTCCAGCTTAGTGAACTGTCTATTTGAACCCCAAGGTATTTAGTAGAAGAAACTCTAGTTAATTGCGGACAGGAACATGAAGACACAGGTGAGCTAGAAGAGCAAATATGTGCTTTAAGTACTAAGGAGTCTGGGGAAGGTAATGTTAACGATTGCAGGGAGAATGGAAGGTAGACAGTTTTGTTGAGGTTTATTGTGAGAAGGTTATCGGTGAGCCAACTCATAACCTAATATAATAGGCCTAAATGGCCACATACACTACACGTAGCTGACAAACACTAGCTGTCTTTTTTTGTTCATATTGGTTTACATACACCATCTCTTTCACACGACACGGCAATGTTGTGAAATGTAAGTGATGTAAAACATTGTGTATGTGTGCGACCGCTGCGAACGGAACATGTTTTTCGTTTGATTTGTTAGGGTATATCATATCTGTACTTATGTAAAATCATTGAGCGCAACACTCAATCTAGACAAGTAAATAACCAAAGGCATAACATTAACATTGATAGTACTAGGCTAGCACAATGGCAATATTTTTTTCTGTTGCCTTTAAGTTGACTACTCCACTAAATGGCCGAAAACCGGCGAAACGACCCTACTTATTAGCTACTTAATAATAAAACAACACTAATTACACTATATTTTTTATTTAATATAACAAAATAAATACATACAGAACTTAAGACAATGCTACTTTACCGACTAACTATATAAGTACTACAATACATATGCCAATGTTTACAAGTTAAGAAACATACCTTATTATACAATATTCAGATATTTCATCTTAGAGTGAACACCTTTACAGCCATCAACAGTCACATTGAAGTTTTTCAACACATCATGAAATTCTTCATCACCTAGTTCCCTGTCCCCCAACTCTTGCTTGATACATTCCTTCAAATGTGATTCTGATAGAGACTTAAATTCAACAAATTTTTTCAATGCTTTTACCTCAGCAAAGTTTGCCAACAGTCTGTTACAAAATGATTCATCACATTTTTTTATGAAGTCCTGGGTTGATTCATTACAATTGTAAATTAATATCACAGTTTGGTCCCATACTTAAAGTTGTTCAAATTGATGAGTACAATCATCCTTTAAAGGGTTATTAATTAATTAAAAATAACCCTGTATAATTTTATACTTATGAAACCATTTGTAACTAGCCTCTGAGGCATATTATAGCACAGATGGGTTGAAAGTCAATAGCACTCAATGTGTTGTTTTGTTACAAATAGTCACATGGATTGTTAAATTTTAAGTAACTACACCTTTAATGTAAAATAATTTATTATTATATACACACCGGCACAATTAGCGGAACACAAAAAAAGCAGGATTTTAAAATCTTTTACTTGAGGAACTGGCCAGTTATGATATTTTTTTAATTTATTGTCAAATTTGAAAATAGAAAATTAGATGACATACTCTTTTTTCATTCATTTGTTTTATTTTCCCGAACAATACGTTTTGTCAACTTGTTCGAGTAATAACTACGTAATTGTAATTTTTTTGAAAAATTGCACTTAATGGTTTTTTATAAATTTGTTATTCTATAGGCAATTTTGTTTATTAAAAGCTCTTTATTATGCCTGACTTAACATCACTGGAAATCATTAGGGCTGATGAAATGAGAAGAAATGGCCATACCTACAGATCGATTGCCTCAAGGCTTCGTCGACCAGTATCAACGATTCATCGCAGCATCCAGCGGTACAGATCGTCTAATTCTCTTGTGAGGAGGAGGGGTCAAGGTAGAAAAAGATGTACATCGAGGCGAGATGACAGTTTTTTACAACTTGGAGTTCGTAGGAATACGCGATTAACGGCTGTACAAGCTCGAAATGAACTGGAAGACGTTCGAGGAGTACGAGTAAGTGAGCGTACAGTTCGCAGGAGATTTGAAGAAGTTGGTTTAGGGTCGTATATACCTGCCAAAGGCCCAAAACTTGAGAGACGTCACTGCGTAAACCGATTAAGCTATGCGCGAGAACATCGTCATTGGGATTTGAACGAATGGCAGCAGGTTCTCTTTACTGATGAGTGCAGAGTTCTTTTAAAACAGATCGATGGGAGACAGCGAATATGGAGACGCAAAGGAGAACGCCACATACAGTCTAATTTTGAACACACAGTGGCTTATGGTGGCGGCTCGATTATGGTTTGGGGAGGGATATGTTTGGGAGCTCGCACGGAGTTAGTGATAGTCACAGGAGGGACCATGACAGCAGATCGATACATCAGAGACATTTTAGAAGAACATGTTGTACCATTTGCCCCATTTATTTGTGACGACTTTATTCTAATGCAAGATAATGCTCGTGCTCATAGTGCACAATCGGTACAGGCATATCTGAGCCACGTAGGTATACCGGTGATGCAGTGGCCAGCAAATTCCCCCGATATGAATCCGATAGAGCATGTCTGGGACTTGCTAAAAAGAAGGGTTAAATCCAGAATGCCACCCCCCAACAATCTGAATGAACTTGGAAACGCATTACTTGAGGAGTGGGAGCGGTTGCCTCAAGAAATCATCGATAACATAATCTGTAGCATGCCCAGAAAAATGGAAACCGTAATCAGAGCAAGAGGGGGAAACACTCGTTATTAATTTTGCTTTAATTTTATGGTTAAATCATTTAATGCTTACTTTTTTTATTTTTTGTGATGGTTCATAATCATCTAAAAAATTCACTTATTTCAAATTTCTTTATTTTTCAATAAAAAATAACGAAGACTTTTCAAAGTCGTTGTTAAAAGATGTTAATCAATTTGTTATTTTGTGTCTAATTACATTTTCGTCAAATATATGCGTTATTATCTCATAGTCTCTCTGTTCCGCTAATTGTGCCGGTGTGTATATAAGTATTGTAAATTTATATAATATAAAGCAGCCAATGGAAAGTTAAATGACGTTTTAAAAGCCAGTGAGATAAATGCATGCAAACAGGTAAATGTGCATTATTAACAATTTGCAGAGAGCAGATTATATTTCAGAAAAATTAAAGTATTAAATTTAAGCTGATAGTAGCTGTTAATATGTACCTATCCCTTTAATTCAGTGTTTAGTTGGACCACTGTCCAGGGAAGACTTGAACATATATTATACATAAATAAATACTTAAAATATTCCTGTCCTCAAGAGATTGGTGAATTCTGGAAGATATTATCTTGATGGATTTGTGTATCTCATACTATTTTACATACTGTTTTCATATTAGTATTTGATTAAATTCTGACAAAAATGTAACATTGCAATAGTAAATTGTATTTTATTGAAAGTCATGTAACATATTAATCTATTCAATAAAATATTATATATTTTAATACCATCTGCTGCATAATGTTGGTGTTTGATTTGGAGCTCTATAGATATTAATACTTTACAAATGTTAATAAATACCCAAATGGTTTTATTGGGAAAAGGGATCAAACTTACAGCGGAAGTTTAAAATAGGTAATACAAAGGTAAACAAAATGATTCCACAGTACGTTAGCTTTTAGGCTACTGTATAACATATAAAAAATTATAACATATAAAAAATTATAACTTATAAAAACAATTAAAATTATATATTGAGTGATGTTTACAGACTGAGCTTAAAAAACGTGTTATGCCTACTTGTATACCTACACCGTTCCAATGACGGATTAGCACAACAGATGTTCCTATATCTATCTATGCCTTCTGGGGTCCAATGATTTGCGAGACCATTATCCTCTGGCGTACAAGAGTGGGTTGTAGAAGGGACTAGTTAGGAGCAATGGAAATGTATTGCCGTCCACTTGTTGTGGCGTTTGTGCCATATGCGAGTCTGTTGCGACTGGTGCGAAGCTTGTAGACCTTCAGCGTCCACACTTTGTGTTATGCACACGTACGCGATTACAGCTACATTGTCACCAAGAAGATGTATTCTAGGATTTAAGATCGCCTTATTGGTTTTTACATGAGTGGGCGTATTATCAATAAATAATTTATGAAAATCGACGCCTTCTACTAGGATTCCTAGCGTATCAGGATCAAACACTGTCAAGTTCGGATCACATAATTTGGAATAAGTATCATAGTCACCGTTGTTAATTGCGTCTATGATCACTTCGGTTACTTTAATTACTTCTGCTCGAAGCAAAGAAGCGTTACTGTCGCCACAAGCTTTTCCAGACGAATCAGCCTTCGTTAAAGCTTCCTCATCATGCTCTTTGGAAGTTACAGTACATGCTCTATCTACTCCCTGCTTATTCTTGTCAAGATCATCATCTTCCAAAGTCGTGCTGCTGTCCGTAGACTCTTTTACTTGGGATCCATCTCCTTTCTTGTTTACCATAAATGTTCCTGGGAACTTGCCTGTAGCAAGCATAGTTGCCCAGATGGCACCTTTCAGTTTGTGCCTTGCATTTAATTTCTTCAAACAATCTAAAGTCTCTTGCCTGTGCATAACAGAAGCCACACGTTCACGGTGGCAAATCCATGGGTGCTTAAGAGCTTCAGAAGCCGTTATTCTCTTGCTTGGATTTACAGTTAACATCTGATTTATGAGGCTTTTTGCTTCAGGTGTCACCGTATCCCATTCAGGAGATGGATAATCATAAGCACCCACTTTAATTTTTTCATACAGTTCATGCAGTTCTTCATCCCAAAATGGAGGATACCCAGTAAGCAAAATATATAAGATCACACCGCACGCCCAGATATCTACTGGCTTACCATACGGTTCATTTTTAAGTAATTCAGGTGATAAGAAGCCAGGAGTACCAGCTAAACCAAACCGCGCTTGTTGGTCACCTTGTATTTCAATGGCTTGTCCAAAATCGGATAGTTTTACAGCAGCTCCTTTGGCTTTACTGGCTAGTAAAAGGTTTCCAGGTTTTAAGTCTCTATGCACAACTCCATTATGATGGCAATAATGTAAGGATTTAAGAATTTGTTGTATACAATGAGATGCATCAGCTTCAGAGTAGAATTCTCTGGCTACAATATCTTCAAACAATTCACCACCCGTTACCAAGTCGAAAACTAGATAGTGAAAATGCTCTTCTTGAATAGAATCATGTAGTCTTACGATATTAGGATGCTTAAGTTTTCGGCAAATTCGTGCTTCACTTTCCAACTTCTGGAAGTCTCTAGCTGATAGTTTTTTAGTATTCACTATTTTGGCTGCAAATTGGTAACCAGTTGATTTTTGCACAGCTCGTCGCACTATTGAAAAGGCTCCTTTTGCCAATTCTTCTTTCAGAACATAATTATCAGAAAATCGCATACTGGCACTATCACTGTTGGGATTGGCCATTTTTAACACAGAATACTTACTTCACCAGGCTACAGTAGTTAACTTACTGCGTAAACTTTGAGCACGAATCTTCAATATTAAGTATGTAACTGAAACAATAAAAAACGATACGTGAGTGTTTGTATGGAAAATAACTAGTTTTTTCGTTTATGACATGATTTCGTAGTTTATGTCTGAATGCTTATAAAGATGTGAAATATTGATATTATAGATTATTATATCAAAGATCAATACATTGCTTTATAGATACTAAGTGATTAAAACTGAATTCGTATAATCGTAAGTAGAAACATTCGGGATATGACTTCAGTGGTCAACTGAATTGAGAGTTTTTCTTGGACATTTAACACAAATGTAAATAATATGGTAGTAAAAGTACTTATGGCATAAAAGTACCAACATAACCAACCAACCAACTAACCAACCAACCAACTACCAACCAGGCCCCTGACACTGCCCTACGATTGGTCGGTCGCGTAAAGAAAACGTCACTCCCAGTGGTTTGGATCCAGTAAGCCTCAAGACGCCACATAAACAAAGTTTTGCATGAGAACACAGTCGTAAAATGTTGGCGGGGACCGGGGGGCGGACGACGCGTTATGATTGGTCGGCTCAAATGTTCGGTGATGTGATTGGTGCCGCAGCTGACGGAGTGACGTCCCAATTGGTGGCTGGGCGTAAGATATGCAGTGCTACTGCATATGCTTTGTGATCGGGGGTATCCGGCTAATAGGCGTCTGAGGCTTACTGGTCTGTCATGCGTAGCATCTCTACTTGGTCTGTGGGTCTGTCTGTGCTTAGTAATGGCTACATGAATATGTTTTCCGTTACAAATTTACAATATCATGAAAAATTACGTAAATAATAAAAATGTAATTGAAAACATACTAGCCTTTTGATAATTTTAGTTTTATTGTTATTAATATTCTTGTTTTAGTTTAATTAAAATGACAACAGGCCAATAATAATTATAGTAAAATTATTTATAATTTTTTATATAAAATATCCATTTATATATTATAGACAACAAAGCAAGCTCTTTGGTGTCTGCCATCTGGGGTTTCCAGATTTGGAGCTTTTTTCGCAATTTTGGGGAAAAATATTATCTTTGGGGAAACGAATACCTTTGTGTATTCTTGGAAAAGAACGTGACCAAGTCAAGTCAAAAGTTGATTATTCAATGAGTTAAATTCAATTATGTAGTTCTTTCCGAATATCGTACATTAAGAGAGCCCTAAAAAAAATAGCCACCCTTCAATAGGAGTGCAGTTTTCTAAAAAATGGAAGCTTTTGTTTAATTCGAGTTAAGTACGAAAATGGTCAGTACCTACTGTAAGTCCGAGGAAGCTTATAACAAAATTATGTGGGTACAAAATGAATAAATGTGGTTTTACTGGCTATGTTGTATTTTATTACAATTTTAATAGACAGAAAGTTAAAAATTCAAATTGTTTCATGACATTTCGAGAAAAGTACTAGAAAAAGTATCTTTATAAGGTTTATTTTTTGTCTCTTCCGGGGGAATTTTGAAAACCCCATGTGGAAACTCTGCGGCCATCTCGTTTAATTTTTAAACTTGTTTTTTCATGTGTGAATTATTAAATTCAATTTTGGACTCTGTAAAGTTTGAAGAGATTTGAAAAATAATCAGAGAGTAATGTAAAAATCACGCAAATCCTGGTTGAACCCGATGTTATTGAAGAAGGCAAGTGGTTTCTCCGGTAACCACAGAATGAGACGCTTCGTGAGACCTGATATTAGTTTTGTTTCTCGTTTGCTTTTGAGTAAGCAGACTACACTCCAGGATATTTTCGTTTCCCGTATGCAAGGAGTATAATAATATATGTGAGAACCACTTCGAGAAGAATTTGTGTGGGCCAGTTGCATTAAAAGTGAGATGCTTCTGACTAAGTTAACAGCGCTGTGGGCTGCAATATTGTTTATACTGAATATGTATAGTCTTATTATTAGTTTTTATATTGTACCTGTTTGCTGTTCCATCTGAATAAATAAGTTCACTGAAGAAATTCATTTAACAACAATATGGTATGCTCATTTTCTGACACTGGTAGATTGCATAAGATTGATCATTTATGTACATCTTATACACATCTTCAATTAAATGCTTGAGACACCTCTACTGGCTCTTGCTATTGACTGTCTAAATAGTGTTAGTTTGCTTTATCCTTTCTAAGCAACTTCTCTACACGAATCAGTTGTATCTGTATGTATTTCTTATCATGGATGTTGATGTACAACACAGTATAAAAGAAATACATACTACGCACTAAGCCCAACATTATTGCATTATGCAGTATATAACTTCTCTCAACAGATACAAGCGGCAGCTAAAATCCTTATAATATAACGACCACTATTTATTTATTTTACAGATAACCATACATATTATGTCAATATTACAAAGGACATTTTAAATATTGGCAAAGTGAATACTGGAATAATATTGGAGTCTGCTATGATTTAGGCAACAAAATGAGAGAAAAGCAGGGGGGTTTTACAATGTCCCAAACTCACAGAAGATTGTACCAATGAGCAAAAATTAAAAGAAGAAGGATTAAAATTGTTGTTGAGTGCTTAGAAAGAGTGTTTTAGAAGTTTATAGCCTGTGTAGGGTTAATATTTTTAACTAGATAAGATGTGAATATGATTCTTCTTCTTCGTGATGATTCTTTTAATAATAAAATTAGAGTTTATGTTACCTACTATTGGATGTTACCAAAAAAGTTATGTTCCTGTATCTATCAATTATTATAATGTAATTTAAAATAATTTAGAAGTCTGGTATTCAAAAGCTTAAAAAATTTCTCATTCACTTAATATTGTGGCTACGTGCCATCTAAAGATGAGTATAAACTAGAGCATTTTCTCGAGCATTTCCATGTAATGTAGAAGAGTTCGAAACTAGATTTCCATGTATTATATTGTTCCTGTGAATGCTCAACGCTTTATTTGATGAAATGCTCACAGCGAGCGAGCTTTTACCGGTAACATTTCTCTCTATTTTGTGTTTACTCTTTTGTTGAAATTATTACACAAATTCGCTCATTGGTTTGTAAAGTTAAGATGTAACAAAGCTTTGAGCATAGGGGTCATGTTCGGTTTGTGAAACAATGGTGAACGATGATGTTCTGTTACAAGTTGTACTTGTAACTTACAAGTATTCACCAATGATAGTTCTCTGGTTAAACTGCTGTTTCGCTAAAATTCTATTTCAGTTTTTTGAGTAATTGGCTGTTTAATCAAAGAACTAACAGTGATGAACACCATTTTTAGGCTTGCATTCATCAATTGAGAATTCTCTGGTGAACAACTGTTTCCTTAAAATTCTAGCAAATTTTTGACTAATTATCTATTTAATCAGAAAATTAGCATTGATGGACACCACCTTTAAAACTGTTCATCCTGTGCATTCATTTTAATGGAACTAGTTACTATTCTATTCTAATTAATGTGGCCTGATGATGGTGAATTTGTAAGTGGGAGATTATAAATTGGATTTTGTTATGTGGATATTTAATTATTGTCATGTATGGTAATTATGATAGGAAATAAAAAGTTTTGCCTTAATTAATTTTTTTATTTTATTTTTCTAATTTAAAAGTTTGAAATCTATACTAATATCGATATTATTTCGATAAACGTTACATCACTAGTTCATCGATATTTAAAAACATCTTGAGTTCGACACTAGTTTTATGTTAGCTGACCTGTCAAAGGGTCGATTTCAAACGAAGCGTAAAAAGTGTTTTCATGAAATAATTTCTACAATTTTGCTGAAATTTACATAGTCCTCATTTGATGTGATACTTATGTTATGCCTTTATATGGTACAGTTACAAATATTACATTTCATATTTAAGATAATCAAAAAAAACTGTCAATTTTTTCATTCGTGGCACCTGGTTTTTTATTGCTTTTTCAACAAAAAGTGAATTTAAAAAAATATGATCTGGTGAAATTGTACTTTAACTTCATTCGGTTACACATTAATAACCATAAAGTCTAGTGACACCTATAGGTACTAACTACCACAAAGCAGAACATGATTTCTCTGCGATTCATTATACGATAATTTTTTTCAATCATTAGTGTAGATCAACAAAAAAATTTATTAAAAACAACCTGTGAATTTCTGCCCATGCCTTACTCCTGCACTATGCAGAGGAGCCCCAAGGGCACCTGAACATACGGTGAAAGCAGACGCCCGCTTTGTTATTCCGGTGAGAAATCTATATATGTTTGGGTTTCAATGCTCAAGACAAAAATACAATCATTCGTGTTTATAGAAGTATAAAAACGAGTTTTTTAACAATAAATTCACTATAATGCGCGTATGGTAGTACCTAAAAACACGGATATTTTGTTTCCTTCAAATGGCGTCTAGGATGTTCTATGATGTTTTAAATCAGATTTTTCGCAAAAAATTTGATTTGTTTCACTTCATTCGTGTCGTTTTTAGCATAACAATAATGAAATTGATTTTACACAAATGACGTGGTCTTTAAAATGACTGATAAGAATTAAAAAAAAAAAAAAACGAATTTAAAAAAGGTTAAAAGGGTGTAATGGAAGGGTACCATATGGCACTTGCGGCTTGACCTTCAGATTATCAGTCCAGTATGAGTATTAAATGACGTCTAACTACACAACTTTTGTTTTACAACTTTACACAAAAGTACGTTAAAAACGTGCCATACATAGCGCCTAGCGCAATAAAGTATCCTCATGTAGATCACCTTGAAAATCACTCAAACCATCTTTTTAATTGTATAAACAGATTGCAGATACAACAACAAAAAAATTGATAGACAAAAGTATATATTTTATTATTTTTAACGCATTTATGCATGCGAAGCGAAATCTAACGATTTACGGGCCTTGAGCGTGGAGACCGAATCCAGAAATTCCGTAACGAAAATAACCTAACACCCACAGCACTGCGGTGATACTTTTTAGTTTTGCCATCTATCGATGAATAGCAGAACTTTTAATGACTTTTTGAAATATCACGCTTATCTCTTTAATTCTGCAAATCGCCTCTAGGTGGC
Organism: Asteroscopus sphinx; assembly: GCA_949699075.1. Lineage (NCBI taxonomy): Eukaryota > Metazoa > Arthropoda > Insecta > Lepidoptera > Noctuidae > Asteroscopus > Asteroscopus sphinx. The sequence continues at coordinate 18,448,217 of OX453024.1, forward strand.
ATTGGTTGTATCGGCGTTACTGCGCATGCGTAATCCCCCTCTTCGCCCCGCAATCTGGTGACTCATGCCTGCTTAGAGTTTCGGCGTTAGGGCACCTCCTCTTTGTATTTACATAAAAAATGCTATGCAATAGCTTTACCGCGGCAATCTCCGAGTGCCACACGTCTTTTTTTTTAATTCAATTTGTATCCAATACGTTTTTATGACAATAATTAACTGCAACTGCCGATACAACCAATGCCACCTAGAGGCGATTTGCAGAACTAAAGAGACAAGCGTGGTATTTCAAAAAGTCATTAAAAGTTCTGCTATTCATCGATAGATGGCAAAACTAAAAAGTATCACCGCTGTGCCGGTCGGAGTGGGGGGTGTTAGGTTATTTTCGTTACGGAATTTCTGGATTCGGTCTCCACGCTCAAGGCCCGCGATAGAAGCTATGCAATAGCTTAAGCGCAGTAACGCCGATACAACCTATGCCACCTAGAGGCGATTTGCAGAACTAAAGAGACAAGCGTGATATTTCAAAAAGTGATTAAAAGTTCTGTTATTCATCGATAGATGGCAAAACTAAAAAGTATCACCGCTGTGCCGGTCGGAGTGGGGGTGTTAGGTTATTTTCGTTACGGAATTTCTGGATTCGGTCTCCACGCTCAAGGCCCGCGATAGAAGCTATGCAATAGCTTAAAAACGTTTCCAAGTTTCCTTGTTTTTATTTCTCGATTAGATACATTAGAGGGTCGTTCCTCGTGGTCCCACTACTTTGTCCCACTGGTGGGACCACTAGGAAATGTTGTTCCTCGTGGTCCCACTCAGCAGTGGGGCCACAAGGAATACTCTTTGCCGTTCCTCGTAGTCCCACTACGTTGCCCCACTGGTGGGACCACGAGGAAATGTAATTCCTCGTGGTCCCACTCAGCAGTGGGTCCATGAGGAATACTCTTTGCCGTTCCTTGTGGACCCACTGATGAAATTACTTACCAAAATAGGCTAAATAAAAATACAAATGAAATCTAATATTTTGTATTTAGTGAGTAAAAAGACACTGTATTAAAACTGTTAGTGAATTAACCATGAAATAAATGTTGGTAAGAACTTATCGCATTCTATCTAAAAAATTACCAACATTTATTTGATGGTTAATTAATTGTATTTGTGAGAATAAAATAAACTCATCTTTTTGGAGTTCAAATTTTGGCCGGCCGATTGGTTCTACTGCGGTTGTGTTCATATCATTTTCAATTTCCGTGAGCACCTTTAATAACGTTACGTAGTTTTTATTTATTTTTTTGTTTATATTAGCGTTCTTGCTTTCAGCGACGTTATTTGTTCTATGGCGCTCATTATAGACACACCATTCTGTTATAAATCCTTTTTTCATATAATTTTTTTTCACATAAACCAGGAATTCGTTCAAGTTTTTGTTTGGAAACCGTTGGTATTGTGATTCTACGTAGTTCCAGCCTTCTTCTATTAAATCGACTGGCACAAGCGGAAGAACTGCGCAGAGCCCGACAATGCGTCGATGTAATTTCTTTTTTATTCCATTTTTTTTAGCTCTTCTCCAGATGCTTTGTGTATAACGATAAAAACACCTTTTAATGATAACATCCGCACATATTTTTTTTAATGCGTTTGTCATTGCATATTCAAAATCTGCATGAATTTTGCGTGGATTAAACATTGGGATACAGGTTTTTATTATGTCAAATACGGTAATATATGAATTCTCCTTTTTGTTGCTCATCAGAACATAAAATAATGGTACTATGTATGTAGTATTTATAGTGCTCCCTAAATCACCATGAATTATCAGCATTTGATAAAATGGGCGCGGCGTACTTTTAAAAGTACCATCTAGAAAGTATTCATCTATGTTATTTACTAGGTTTTTTGCATCTGGTCTACAGAACACAATTATTCGCGTATCTTCTTGTGTGTAGTCCGCTAAAAGTAAAGATGAAAACTTTGCAGGAACATCAACTTCGCATAATTGTGTAAACACCGATTTTTTTACTTGAAGAGCTCCTTTTCTTTTATTATATAAAAGAGTTTTAGAGCTACTAAAAGAAGGAACCTCGGAAATTAAATTTAGGCCTTTGTTGCGTAATGGAGCGGTAGCCTTTTTGTATAGCATTGTTATTGGTTCTTCTGAAGTTTGAACCTTTAGTTTTACATCGTAGAGCGCCAAAGCAATTTCATTTTTAGCTATATCTGACAAACACTTCTGGTTTTCCGGTGTTCGATGCTGTGTTAATTTCAAAATAATATGCTTGTTCTGAAAGAAAAACATTATGTGATTTCCCTAGGCACCTGACACACCAGACGTAGACTTGAAATAAAATAATACTCACCTGGGGACCCTGGGAAATAGTAATTGACCCACTGCATTTCCGTGCTTTTTTGTTACAACAGCTCCAAATTGAAGATTTGTTGGCATACGTTCTATGCTTATAGTACTGGAACCCATCGTGTAGTAGAACTTTACCTCGTTTTCTATCAATTATTTTCAAATCTTTGTCGTCAATATCCATTTTATCGCGAGGCGTAACACACACACCAGACACACACACACACACAAATGACATTAAATAATTTTACATTATTATCTTCTGATCTTGAACATGAGACATTTATCATAAAATTGCAATGGCCAGTACATGATATGTATATCAAAGAGTATCTACTATACATATTAACGCAATATACTACTTACTAGTCATATGTATAAAAAAACAGAACATTGAACATCAGATAATCAGATTTTCTTGCACTTGCTTGCCTTGCAGTGGAACCGATTAGTCGTACATTTTAACTCCAACATTAACATTTTATTTTATTCTAACAAAATGCAATTAACTAACCTTTAACTCAGTTGTATTTTTATTTAGCCTATTTTGGTAAGTAATTTCATCAGTGGGTCCACAAGGAACGGCAAAGAGTATTCCTCATGGACCCACTGCTGAGTGGGACCACGAGGAATTACATTTCCTCGTGGTCCCACCAGTGGGGCAACGTAGTGGGACCACGAGGAACGACCCACATTAGAATCACCATCGCCCGCTTCATTCAATACCTTGTTATGTATTTTCCAATAAAATGTTTTACAAAATCATGGTTATGAATGTTGTCCAGCTAGCAAATCATTAGTGTCCTACACATTTCATTGGCGATTAAAGAATTTCATTTGTGTAAAAACTAATTCATTCGTGTTTCTCTTTTTTTAGTTTTCTTATATTTTTAACAAGATGCGCCCTGTATTTTTACATCGCACGTGTATAACTTCATTATAGCAAACGTTAAATACCATCAGATAACAATAAAACGGCAGTTTACAAAAATCGTCAAAAATGTGTCATTTTAATTCGAAACATGAAATCGACCCCAAAGCCGTTGGGAGAAAAAAAATGTATGAAACATATTTTCCCTTCTCAGTGTCTTATCTGTACTAGTATATCATTAATCTGTGCTACCAACTAACTATTGTATGAATTTGTAGATTCGATAGCTAGATTTGCATGCATCGTATTTAAACGACGACCTATGTGTAATTTTAAGAATAATGTAAGCTTCTCACATATGTGAACTGAATGTTCTTTTTGAGAATAAAGATTCTTTAAACCTAACCTAACATAAATATTATCAAAATGTGTCCCCACTATGCATCAAAAAATTAAATCGATTTCGACATTATTTTCGAAATAATAGTTTTTAAACTAACAATGTAGTTAAGGATCCTGTGTAGGGGCTAGCTGATGCACGAAAATACATCGAGATGAATCTTCTGGACCTATTCACGACCCGCTGATGCACTGAATTTAATACGAAATGGTTTTTTTTTTGTTTATGTGTAACATGTATTTATTTTTGAACTTTCGCGTTGCATTTATAACTCGCTAAAATAATATGAAACTAGAATTAACGCGCACTTACCTATTTAAAGCCTGAAGCTGCGACGTATCAACCTTGTTAGATTGGCTCACGAGCATACTGATACAGTGGTGTCAACCCACCCAAAAAAAAAATTGAAGTGGATGAATGTTCATCCACCCTCAATTTTTTGATAATTCGTTGTAAGGCCGGTACACACTACACTCATTGTATTTTTTTTTTTTTTTTTTTAATTATTATGGCCTGGTTGCTAAGACCTTTAAGCCAAGTCATTTATTTGTTATATTATATGTGAGTAGTTTTATGGCCTGGTTGCTTAGACCCTCCAGCCAAGTCTTTAGTTTACTCACCCTAGTAAAGTGATGGAAACTTTACCAGGTTTTTGAGCGGATGATGAGAAAATACGAATGTCACGTTTTTCAACTTTGTACCATTTACCCACACTTGTACACGTTAACGAGCACTTAACATTTAATAATCCACCATTATTACACTTTAACACTCGAAGAAACACAAATTTAGGAAAATAATATAAAATTCACAACACGATCTTTCCGAATTTTCCCGCCAACTCTCATTGTATTTATGGGCGCGCTAGTGTTGCCATAAATTTTGTTTACACTTTTTTGACAGAATATATTAATCTTTATTACTGGTCAGTATTGAATGTTTCTTCCTGGCGTTGGTTGAACATTGCGCCCTCTAGTGTAATTTGAGAGTAATATAGCTTTCCATAGCTTATAACATTAAAATATTAATTTATACTCGGACTCGGACCAATTAATGTCTATGCTATATCGAATATCGATGCTTACAGCGCAATCTATTGCCATTTTGAGGTAACTAGCTTATACAATGAATTATGAAGTATTTTGAAATAAATATCCTTTTTTTTTAGAATTTGCTATGTAGTTTGCTGTTGTATTTGTTGTACTTTGCAAAGATCATCAAAGTTGTATTTGTTGTACTTTGCAAAGATCATCAAAGATCAAAGAAAATACCTTTTTGTTTAGCAAAGTTTAATATTTGATGATCCGTATTAATTAAATTAATGTTGTAAATAATGTTAATATTATGATAATTATAATTCGAATATTCTAATTAGATTAATGAAATGATTAATTTAAATGTTGTTAATTTAATTTTGTGGTTCTGATACTTCCGCTTTATATTTTTTCATATTTTAATATCTGGCATGATTTGTTGGTTTATATAATGTTTAGAGATTATCTAAATTAATATTAGTTTTATCACGACGACTGGTTAATTATTTTAGTGTTCATTTATAAATTAAAATGTATTTAGTGACTCCGTTGGGTCTATTTGATTGTAGTAACATAAAGATGGAGACACTGTGCTTTGCGCGGGCTGTCATTCTTGTTGTAAAACTTCTTCTACTGGTCAGTTCATGTAATAATCGGAAAATACATAATTTTTAGAAAAGAGAAATTTATTTCGTGATCAATCCTGATGAAACCTTGAGCTACGCGCGGACATATTCGTATATTTCACCGACTGCAATACAATACAAATCCTCTTTATTGCACAAGATAAAAATAATTTATAAACTACTTAGGTATCAGTGTACAATTGGCGGTCTTAGGTATAGCTCCACACAGTGGCGTACATTGCATATAGGCAATTAGGCAGTACCCACCCAATGCCTTCCTCCTTCAAATTGAATACTGGTTGTAAGTTACTATTTTTTTTTTAAAGTACGATGATTATTTATCTTTTAATCAAGAACATTATATATGTATGTATTACATACATTCCTGGACAAAGTACTACATATTTTTATCAATACAAAATTATACCTTAAATCCATGGTTTAAGGTTTATTTTCATGTAATAGTGATGTAAGCAGAAATCCGAAAGAAAGGGAGAGCCGAGAAGCGACTTGTGTGTCCTTGTCTAAAAAATTGCTAACGTAAATTAAAAATTTCTATAGTACTTTTTAAATCAAAATTATATTTTTGTAAAATTCGTTATTATCGCACTTCTATAACACGATAATGTGAAATTCGTAATAGTGATGTAAGCCATTAATAAAAGTAGAACGTACTATTTTATTGTATTCTTATTGCATTTATAAAATAATATTGGTGTAAATTTTAACCTTTAAATGTTAACACTGATTTGTCATAAACATATATCATTAATCTGTGGACAACAATATTATGGCGGTTTATTGTAATTTTTTATGTTTTTGATTTTTCAGTATACTTTATTATAAAATGGTGAATTTTTGTTGCATACGTGGTTGTAAAACATAATCATATCCTGACTGTGGCTTATCTTTTCACAGGTAAAGTGTTTTCATATGGTTTTCATATTTACAAAGCACTGACACACTAGGGTGACCATGTGCTGTATGCACGAATGTATTTGGTTTGTTTATTGGATCCAAAAGATGACTATGAAAGACAGATCGGGAAAAAATAATTCCCAGGAATCCCACAAAGTCGTCTATCATCATTAGCGTGTATTTTGAAAAAAAAAAAACTCATTCGTTCAAATAAAAGAAAAAGTAGATTACTCCTATTTACGTTGAATTACCATGATAGAATTCTGAATACGCCCATGGTTGTAGCACATCCTAAGGAACTCTAAACGCAAACCACAAACAGAGCGGGTACGAGTCGGGCCCGCGTTGGGTGAAGCATGATGAATACAACATCTACTTCGACATCGAAGATGGCGAACGTGACTATTTAAATAAAATTAATACAGATATCGTTCTCGAGGTTCTCGGGAGTCCTTATTACGAATATTTTGAGATCCAAGATGGCGGACGTGACTTTTTAAATAAAATCAATATGGGTATCGTTTTCGAGGTTTCCCGGGGTGCTGATTATGAATATAACATCTATTTTGAGATCCAAGATGGCGGACGTGACTTTTTAAATAAAATCAATATCGGTATCGTTTTCGAGATTTCCCGGGGTGCTGATTATGAATATAACATCTATTTTAAGATCCAAGATGGTGGACATGATTTTTAAAATTAAAATATGAACAACTTTTACTATGGGACCAACCCCGAAATTGCAAAAAAAATACAACTATTCCTTACATTTTGTCGATTAATGTGAACACAAATGCAGAGAACAGCTGATTACTGATGAGTACAATGACCCCTTAAGAGGTTTTGAGTTATTTCAATAACATCATAATCATGCATAAGATCTTTGCACACGTAGAATTAGCAAAGTTGGCAATGGTGTCGATTCTCTTGTTCATGAACTAAACTTATTTTAAACTATCGCTCTCTTTTACTGATAGGAGATAACAGAAAGGGATGGCAACAATTTAAGCGCTGTCAAATTAGTCGGAATTTAAATTCCCATATAAGTTTAGTCGTGATTTTGGAACGTGCCCACTAAAATACAATGAAATGTAACACGTAAACTAATTTGACAGTTCTAAAATTGTTGCCATCTCTTTCTTGTATCTACTATTAATAAAAGAGAGCGATAGTTGAGTTGTTGAAGTAGCGTGAACAAGAGAATTGACACCAATGACCCATGAAAGTAAATTTAATAAAAAATCGACTTTGCCTACCGTAAACCAGCAGGCCGTGTTGACAATGTCCATACCTCTTCCTACTAATTTTATAAATGCGAAAGTATGGATGTTAGTTTGTTCTTCCATAACACTGAAACGGCTGAACGGATTTGATATACTGATTCTACTCGGGGTAAGAAAAATATATAAATAAAGTCAAAGCATATAATCTACTTCATTATGAGTACAATGACCCCTCTTAGTTTTCGAAACGATAACATTAAGTTTGAGAAAATCCACGAATAAATATTATTTGGACACCCTAGTAGAAAGAAATGCAATAGTTTTATGGACCTCTCGCTCGGCTTGTTTTAAGTCACATAGTGCGTTATCCTACTATATAGATTCATGCTTTTAATAGACTTATTAATGCTAAATTAATCATCATATATAAAAAAAAAACTATAACTTACACGACAATTAAACTCAAATGAAGTAGGCCAATGCCACTGGCTCCACAGCAATCTCTTCCAGACAACCATTGGATGGACTGGAATTTCATGGAAGAAACACAGGATAGTTACCGGTATAGTTGTAAAATAACGGTAAACTTCCGTTATTAACCAAAAATTTCCGTTAGCTACCAATAAACAGCCGGTTAGCTACGGTTATTTATCCGCCTGTGACGTGAAAAGGGTGGTTATGTTGAACAGTTTTTCAAGCATGAATTATTTTTAATGCGTTCGTTTACGAATATTGTAGCTACTCAAATATAAATGTTAATCAAATGTAAATTTTACTATTTTTTCTTATTATTTTAATAATTAATACTTATTCAATAAATAAATATCTGAAATAAATAGATAAGATTTGATTTAATTAATTAATTAATAATGTGTAGTGATCGCGAAAACCTAAGAAATTAATAATTAATTAAAAATATTATTGTTTTTTTTTAAATTGAATTGAATTGAATTGAATAATCGAAAACAGTTGATCATACGAAAAACTAAACTAGAAAGAGAGTATGTAGAAAAATTATTTATTATTATTAAATAATTCCCGCGACCTTCACCAGGTCGTCGGTCCACCTTGTGAGGGGGCCTACCCACGCTGCGCCTTCCAGTACGCGGTCGCCACTCCAGAACTTTACTGCCCCATCGGCCATCCGTTCTGCCAGCAATGTGCCCCGCCCACTGCCCATTGTGAGCGACCACGTTTCAGTACCGTAAGTAATTACTGGCAACACACACTGGTCAAAGACTTTCGTCTTGAGACACTGCGGTATTTTGGACGAGAAGATATTGCGTAGCTTCCCGAACGCTGCCCAACCGAGTCGGATTCGACGATTGACCTCTTTCTCGAAGTTGGACTTACCTAGCTGGACAGTTTGTCCTAGGTATACATAATCGTCAACAACTTCGAGACCTGGTGAAGGTCGCGGGAATCCGCTGGATGCGGAAGGCACAGGACCGGTCGTTGTGGCGATGTTTGGGGGAGGCCTATGTCCAGCAGTGGACGTCTTTCGGCTGAAATGATGATGATGATGATTAAATAATTAATATTTAATTATTGTTTTATTTTTAATTTGGTTGATTTTATTTGATTTCATTTGATATTTGATAAATAGATAAGAGATATAATTAGATTGTGTATGTTTGGGAGCGAGCAGTGAAGTGTGAAGTCTTGTCATGTGTGATGATGATGAAGACGATGATGATGACGATGACGATGATGATGATGATGATTATGATAATCAAGATGATGACGATGATGACGATGGTGATGACGATGATGATGGTGACGATGAAGATGACGACTTTGATGACGATGGTGATGACGATGATGATGATGATGATGATGAAAGCAGCTACTTTCAATGCTCCATACCAGAACGGCCGCTCCTCGAAGCGATAGGAACTTTACTACCACTAGCAGCTTTAGAATTTTTGGGTAAAAACTAACACGTATACAATTATGTAATTATCAACATGTCATATAAATGACAAGGACTATAAAGCTCTTATCGCGAATATCCTATTATTGTCACACTTCGAATCAGTAATTTTTTCGAACTTAACCACAAAATATTAAATAAGTACCAAAAAGTGCGAATTACTGGTACCCATTTTAAACAATTAGTTATCATATATATATATATATAGTTATATGTTATAGCATAAGGGTAAAAACACGATTGGAAAAAAAAATCTCGACGGAAAAATAACATGAAAATTCATTGTTTTGCACACGTTTTGTCCAGGATCTCAGACACCCTACGGTATTTCAATATAATTTTTATTTTTATATGTAGGTAATAACTATTTCTTCAATTGTGTAAGTAAATTTTTTGATTGATTGAGTAGTTTTTGTGTAATAAACAAGTAAATGATTCGGTGCTTACGACCTTTTAAAATACTCGCACGATCACATTCGCTGTCCCTTTTTAGCGCGCGGAATTCGTTGGACGCTGTTTCTTTCAATACGGTTGCGCTGTGGTGAAGGGAAGGGAAGACACGAAATCTATCTCGTAACGCTGCTATGGTGGACTCAGTATTTTACGTGTCGTGCAGTCCAGTGAATAAAATAACAAAACCATGTTTGGTGAAATATACGGATACAGAGTGTGTGTACCGGCTTTACAACGAATTATGGAAAATCGAGGGTACATTACATCGAGGCATCGATGGGAACATTATTCCACTTCCGTATCAGAGTGATATCGCCCGCATCAATTTCAATGTTTTTATTTCAAATAAACCTAATTACAGGCACTTTTGAAAGGTCAGGCTCTAGTTGCACCGTTGCACGGGGTCTGGTGCATCTGGGGTGCGTTCAGTATCATCGCCCGACGTCGGCGGACGACGCCCGGAGCGTACTTTCGTCGTTCAGTAACTCGGCTGGGTGTTCAAATCAAACCGTTCAGGGCGGACGACGCTCGCAGCATTCGTTGGGCGTTCGTTTGTATGATCGCTCTAACTGAACTGAACAACCAAATTACGCTTCGAGCGTCCTCCGACGACATAAGTGAACGCGGCCCAGGTATTGTGAGCGGACGTCGCGTCGTCGAGCGATCGCAGCGGTCACCCCGTGAAATAGTAGGGTAAAATCTTTGTGGACTTGACATAAACGAAAAAAAACCGTGTCGATTTTTGAAATGTCCGAGACATATTATGGCCGCCTAGTAATCTTGTTCTTTACAAAAATATAATTGTAGTACTTATCGATAGAGTTGTTTCAGAAAAATTGTGATGATTCCTGGGTTAAAATGGGTAATAAACGTTTTAATTCGTAGATTTTGTGGTTTTATTAACCACAACAACTCGAGACAAAAAATGGCGGATTTTCAAATAATCGCCACGCTCAGTAATTCATTTAAGAAATGTCACGGAAAACTGACGTATGAAAGTAGTGTCGTATCTTTCCTTCACATGTGGTTGTACGTATGTTAAAGAGAGAAGACTATAAATATCTTATCTGTAAAATTGCCTAGACAATAATGTCGCTTCCATAGATTCCATTTTCAAAGGGTAAAATACGCACTGCTGTCATGCTGACAGATAATAATACGAAATGACAGATAATTAGAGGTTTCGATTGTCATAATTTTGTCAGTGCTTCATTGTTTTAATTAATTAATAGTAGTTTAAGAAACTGTTGCATAGTAGGGGGCGTAGGCGAGGTTTTTAATAGTATCACACGAGTGTTTTAATACCTAATTATGTCAGTTTCATACACTATTTTATCTAAACTCATCCAATTTTAAATAAAATACAAAAGTCAAAATCTTGGTAACATTGTCGTTGTTTTTCTTGATTTCTTCTCTGGTAAAAGATTGTTCGTCATTTACGTTGCTGCATCCAGAAATTCAGGCGGGGTCATATTCTCCTCAGTTCAGTATCACTGCAGTAGTCAGATATTTTTGCCCAGAATAAAACTTTCGACTTACAAAACCATAATAATAACGTAAACAATAACAATAAATTTACAAGTAACGATGACCAAATCCAGTAGGCCATGGCGCGCGGCCGCGCACCGAGTATAATGTTCTGTGCCGCACACGCACGCGCGCTGGCGCGCTCCTACACAGATAATAAAATATAGTCTGGCGAAAACATTATAATCGGAACTAATTTTCTATCATGGGCTACGTTCACTTACTACGCACTCGGTGTGAAAGTCACCCGGTGCGAATATCGCTCGATTATTGCCGATTTTCTCAGAGTTACTGAACGACTTCGGGCGACTTTATGAAACTGACACTAGAACAATGAAGCACTGACAATTATGACAATCGAAACCTCAAATTATCTGTCATTTCATACTATTATCTGTCAATATGACAGCAGAGCGTCTTTTATCCTTCTATTTCACGGGGTGACCGGTGCGATCGCTCGACGATGCCCGCTCACAATACTGAACGGTTTGGTGTGAACGCCCGGACGATCACTCCGAGTAACTGAACGACCAAACAACGCTCCGGGCGTCGTCCGCCGTCGTCCGACGATAATACTGAACGTACCCCTTGTCAAGATTCCGTCAATCTCTGTTTTATCATACAAAAAATATGCCTGTAAACACTTAAATATTATTAAAAGCAATATGATAATCAAAAGTTCTGCCAAAACGCGATTTTAAACGATAAAAATTTTCAATGTATGACAAGTGGCGCCACCCTGAATTTTGTGTACTCATTGGTGCCAAACTGTACGACTGCTAAAAAAAAGGTTTGAAAACTCCTTGTTGGGTCGAAGTGTGCGGTTATGGAAAAAAAATTAAATTACCGCATTGTTTTGTTCAGCAAACTGTATCGTAATGAAACTTTTTAAATTCATTACAGGTGCATGTGCGTAAAGTATGTCATTATGACATTACTTTCGAGTTCATAATTCGAATTTTACGATACGAGTGTAGATAAATATACTTTTCAACACACTTGCTCGTAAAGTGGCTCTTATTGCATCGCTTTTAGGTTCATAATGTGGCTTATAACGCACGCGTGCTTTTTTCATTATATATTATTGCACTAGTGCTTTTTACTTTACAGTTTATTTTTAAATCGCAGCCATAGACCAAGTAAAAACTCATCGCAGCAAAGAGTTTTTATGCCTGAACTAAATTAAACATTTTTGGGAATAAATCAACTCTATTAATTAAGATATGCTATATAAACATTTCATTTCATCAAATTATTAATTTTTGTCAACAAATTAATATTAATTTGTGTTATAAATAAAAAAATCTATTTATAATATTTTTATATTAGGCTGTATGGTGGTTTCCTTCGACCACCTGCGCGCGCATAGTTGTATGTCACCGCGCGGTCCGCGCGCCATTTTGATCATTTTTCACAAATTTAATATTTGTCTAAAATGTGTAATTTATGTTTTTTTCCTTGCAAGTGTGTTGAAAAACGTCGTATGACACGCGTGAACATTGACAATTATACTCTCGGCTCCATTACGCCCTCGCCTTCGGCTCGGGCTGCAATCCAGCCTCGAGTATAATAGTCAACTTAGCTCACTTGTATCATAATGTAGTACTATTAATGTACACAAATATACACATTATTATTACAGTAGGAAAGCTTATGTACAAGGCGAGCTTAACTCAAAAATGAGTATTTATTTTATTATTTTTAACGCATTTACGCATGCGAAAAATCTATACTATAATAAAACTGTAAAGGTCGAAAAGTCTGTACATTGAGTTTTTTTCGCGAAAACCGGCTAGGGGGACTAGAAATAAGCTATAGAACACGAATCAATCGTTTAAAAAAATTATGTCTGTCTGTCTGTCTGTCTGTCTGTTTGTTACCTCATCACGTGAAAACGGCTGAACGGTTCGTAATGAAACTTAGCATTTGTATTGGTATTAGTCTAACTTAAAATATAGGGTATGTTTTATCTGAATAGATCCAGCGGTTGAGTAGATCCAGCGATACAGCTTGACCCCTCTATTGTATTAAGTTGCATACAAAGTAGAGGTCATGATTGTTGGTTGTATGCAGGTTGCAGGTTCCTAAAAATACAACTGGATTCTATTAGTATTATAGAAAACTAGCTTTTACCCGCGGCCCCGCTCGCGTTATATTCTGTTAACCCACGTGTCGGATCCTGTTAATAATTAGCTGTTTTCCTGTAACTATTACAAAACTGTAAATGTCTGTTTGTTTGTTTATTCGAGCATCACGCAAAAACTACGGGACCGATTTTGTTTTTTTTTTTGTGTTTAGACTTGAAAACTGGTATGCACTTCATGAAAAAATAATATCCTGTAGGATAAATTTAATTATGGCCATCAGAAGTACAGTCCAGTTCAGTTTACATTAGTTCAATTCAGTTCAGTCCAGTTCAGTTCAGTCCAATTCAGTTCTGTCAAGTTCAGTCCAGTTCAGTTCAGTCCAGTTCAGTCAAGATAAGTCAAGTAACTGCTGCTGCTGCTGTAGGTAACTGCTTAACATCAGGTGGGCCTTTAGCTCGTTTCGCCATCCTATACTATAAAAAAAAAGTTCAGTCTAGTCCAGTCAAGTCCAGTCAAGTTCAGTCAAGTCCCGTCAAGTCCAGTTTAGTTCAGTTCAATCAAGTTCAATCAAGTTCAGTCAAGTTAAGTCAAGTTTAGTCAAGTTAAGTTCAGTACAGTACCACACCCTGGCCACTCAATACATTAAGAATGCTAGCACCGCCTACATACGCAAGCTTACGTCTTATACAAACACGCACACACGTGAATGAATAGGGTTGCTTGCCGCTCGAAATGCCGACTGCGTTCCAAACGCTTCTCAGTAGTTCTCAGAGATGGCGTTGACATTTGGGCCCTACGTCCCGGACCCGAGCTGAGGCACTTGATAGCACGAGCGGTTGGTAATGATACCTATCGAATTATCGATGTATTGTATGATGAATATTGTATGAGCAGTTTGCCCGTACACTGAAGTGTTCAGTATGTTGTCTATGAAAACGGGATGTTTACAGGAATAAAATCACTGATTCGTGTCCGTCTTCAAAGAGAGTATTTATTGTACTAAATAGGTATTAAAATATATTACAAACATTGTGCGTGGAAGGCACGGTTAGGTGCACATTCAGCGAATGTTAAATAACGCTTGTTAAGCTAAAAAGTTAAACAATACAATTCATGTGGTGATGCTCGTACATCCTGCCAAGGACCAAAAAAGAACAAAAATAAAGTATTAAGCAATAGTCAACGAACAAAGTATCTAGTAAAAAGTTAATATAACAAAATGTAAAATGTATAAGATAATGTTCGCCGCTGACTGAAATTAGAGATGTTCTGTTGTCCCTCTTGCTGACGCTGTGGGGTGCTCTTAGTAGGTGCTCAGTGATTTCTTGCAGATTGTAGCGAGATTGAATAAGATGGTTATCGCCGCGCATCATGAATCCTGTTGCTAAGGTTATTGTTCCTGTGTTACGTAGTGTCTGTGACGTAATTCCAGCTGGACAGAAAATGCGCATAGTGCATTCCTCGCAACACGTAAACAACCAATCGTCCTTGCTGTGTAGTTTATTCCATTCATTGATGCAACTTGATATCTCAGTGCGGCAACTGGATGATCTACGGTTGTTTATAATATGTTTGTTTCGCATTTATCTTGCATGCATGATGAATGATATTAAAAAATATTGCTGGACCAAAAATATTGTAAAGCCTCATAGAGACCTTTGAGTTTACTCGTTTTCGGTATGATTTTCGGTTACAATGGGCAGTCGGGACAATTTAGTTATTGGCCTCTTCACAATGTTGGACTTAGTCTTCAATGTAACGACTCGTACCAAATTGTCGGATCCAGGATGTGTCTCGACAACTCGTCCTAATAACCATCTGGCAGGGGGGACTTGATCTTCCTTTATGAGGACAATATCCCCCACCGCGATGTTTTGTGTTGGAGTTTGCCATTTTCCTCGCAACTGTAACGTTTGAAGGTAGTCTTTGGACCATTTCTTCCAAAAATCCTTGTACATGTTTTCTGTCAGACGCCATCGTACAGTTAAGCTGGAGTTATCAACTTCTGAAGTCAGTGGAGGCGCAAGTACAGGA
The DNA here is from genome assembly GCA_949699075.1 of Asteroscopus sphinx. Classification (NCBI taxonomy): domain Eukaryota; kingdom Metazoa; phylum Arthropoda; class Insecta; order Lepidoptera; family Noctuidae; genus Asteroscopus; species Asteroscopus sphinx. The sequence goes on from OX453024.1 coordinate 18,463,670, forward strand.
CCGCCGACTAAAAAATGTCCTGGTGTTAAATAATCTATGTCGTCAGTGTCATTCGTTAAAGCGACAAGTGGCCTTGAGTTGAGGCAGGCTTCAATTTGTACTAGTAACGTGGTAAATTCTTCGTACGTGAGCTTCTGTTCGCCAAGAACGCGTTTCAGATGGTGTTTCATGCTCTTGACTGCAGCTTCCCATAAACCTCCAGCTGTTGGCCAAGATGGGGCATTAAAATGCCATTCAATGCCACACTCGGAAATGTTGCTAATAAGGTCGTCGTTTACTAACAGCTGCAGTGCCTTCTGGCGTTCTTTTGCTAGTGCTCTTGCTGCTCCGACAAAATTCGTTCCGTTGTCGCTGTAGACATGTTTTGGTGTTCCTCGCCTTGCGCAGAGCCGCTTCAATGCTGCCAAAAATGTAACGGCGCTAAGATCTGACACTAGTTCAAGATGAACGGCTTTAGTGCACAGACAAATGAAGATGGCAATGTATGCCTTCACTGTTTTGATGCCTCGGCCTTTGTTGGCCTTTATTTCAACGTGCCCAGTAAAATCCACACCTGCGTGTGTGAATGGTCGAGACGGTGTAACTCGAGGCGTCGGTAAGTCGGCCATCAGCTGTCTGCTGCGTTGCGTTTTGTAGCGATGGCAAATGACACATTTAATTAATTGTTTCTTGATTGTTTTCATGCCACCAAGTATCCAATATTTGTTTCTAAGATGCCCTAAAGTGAGTCTGGCACCGCCGTGAAGAGTATTCTTGTGGGCTTGATCAATCAAGAGTTCTGTCAGCTTGTGGTTGTTTGGTAAAATAGTTGGATGTTTTTGAGAGTTGTTTAAATTGGCCCGTTCAAGCCTTCCACCCACTCGCAAAATGCCTTGCGCGTCCAGTTTTGGACTCAAGTTCAAGAGTTTGCTGGTGGCCCGTACCTTGTTGTATTTATGTAAATAATTTATGTCATCGCCAAAGCTATTGTTTTGTACGGTTTTTACGATTAAGTTTTGAGCCAGTTCTATGTCTTTTGTAATTAAATGTGATATTCGCTCGGCTTTTGTTGCGTCACGCGAATTATTTATAAATCGTAGTATCCAACTTATGATTCGGGTTGCATAAGTCATTGAACTGTATTTATGCAGAAGTTGCTCGATAAGTGGCGCGTTAGTTGTTTGCGTTGCACAAATTTGATCCCATTTCCTTTGCTCCTCATTGGTCGTGAAAATATCTTGTTTTGGTACGTAATTTGTTTGAAGCCAGGAAGGGGCATTCCACCACAGTGTGTGACCCATGAACTCGGATGGAGAAAGTCTTCTGCTCGCGCAGTCTGCGGGATTTTCTTCAGACTTGACATGTCTCCAGAAGTTGGATGGAATGATCTGTGTAATTTGTGTAACTCTGTTAGCTACAAAGCTCTTCCAGCGACTCACATCACCCTGTAGCCACCCAAGCACTACCATCGAATCTGTCCAGCAGTGTATGGTGACCATTTGTGCGTTTATTGATTCCTTGACCTTTTTGATTAGTCGGGCGAGCAGGACCGCACCGCATAACTCTAATCGAGGCAAAGAGATAGGCTTTTTCAGTGGGGCTAATTTGGTTTTCGCTGCTACTAGCCTGATTGAGTGCTGACCTTCTTTATCAGCGGACTTGCAGTATACGACGCATCCGTAGGCTTTCTCAGATGCATCACAAAAGCCATGAAGCTCGAATGATTGTTGTGTGCTGCCGATCCAGCGTGGTATAGTTACGTTGTGAATGTGGATCATCTGGTGGCGGAATTGTTCCCATTCTTGTTGTATGTTTGTCGAGAGAAGATCATCCCAGCTCGTTGATGCTGTCCAAGCTTGTTGAAAAATAAGCTTGGCCTTTAGTGTTACTGGTGATAGCCAACCAAGTGGGTCATACAATTTGGATATATCCGAGAGTAGCGTGCGCTTTGTGTTGACGTCACGCTTGTTGCTAAGCGGTATTTGTTTATATGAAAAGTGATCAGTGCGCGGATTCCACGTAATGCCTAGTGTTTTATTTGTTTCTGCGTCTTTGAAATCAAACATTTTTTGACTTATAAATTCGTCAGGCAAGTTTTCAAGTAGGCATGTAGTGTTGCTGGCCCACTTACGTAGGTTGAATCCACCGCCCTTCAGCATGGTTATAAGTTCACTTTGCGCTTTCTGTGCTGTTATGATATCGTTGCATCCACCTAGTAAGTCATCCACGTATAATTGGTTGGAGATCATAGCCGCTGCCAAAGGATATCGCTCGCCGTCATCCTTAATCAACTGCTTTATAGTTCGCATTGCCAAAAATGGGGCGGATTTGGTGCCATATGTTACTGTAGTTAGTTGAAACTCTTGCAGTGGCTCTGTGACAGAATCCCGCCAAACTATTTTTTGCAAATGTTGATCTGTTTCCTGAATACGTATCTGTCGATAGAATTTCTCGATATCAGCTGTGTACACGTATTCGAATGCCCTCCATCGTAGGATCATCGCTTGTAAGTCTTGTTGTAGGTTAGGTCCACATTCCATTAGTTGATTTAGACTGCGCCCTGTGCTGGTGGTTGCAGAAGCGTTGAAAACTACTCGTAGTTTTGTTGTAGTTTAAATATGATATATTAACGAAGCTTGGTAATAAAATTAAATCTGCAAGCATTACAATTTATAATAATTTATATTTCTCTTATCATAAGTACGTAATTTTACAGTAAACAATCTCTCACTATAGTTGTAAAATTAAACTCTCGCGGTAAGTAGATACCTACCTTTAATAAAATACAATAAATAGGTACCCAAAGGAATCTGCTTTCAAGCAGCTTTTATTTTACTAACAAAATATGGATACCTAATTTGATCCAAAATAAAGATTATATTATTATTATTACAAGCAAATTATTTTTTCCTTTTTTTCATAACTGGCAAAGTACAAAAAAATCGTTTAATTGTAAAATTAAATGCTCGCTGTTCTGTAGTTCTACCTATAAAGGTTTTATTGTGGCTTACCTTATTTCATCCTTCGGAAATCGATAAAATCTTCTGTTTCCTTGTCTAGATGTAGACACACATCCGTATAAAGCACAATACACTACCATTTTCAATTAAAATATAACTACAAACACCAAAAAATATATTGCGTAACGCACTCGACTGGCGATTGATATCCATTGAATATTGCAGCCCAACTTGCCGCTAAACTGAGGGCACGTGCAGGGCGCGGGTGAGGAACTTAAATTGGCGGGGGGCGGTGAGTGGCCATTCTGTACGTAGTACTATTAGATATTCTGTGACAGTACCACGGGTAGTAATCTTAGAACAAAAATTTTCAACGTTATGTCTATGCTTCTAGATGGGTTCAATAATAGATTTTGACAGTTACTTCGTCCCCCTCGGCCTTCCCCTTCTGGTCTGTATATATTATATTGTTGTTATATACATACCTATGTGTAGTATAATCTCAATTATTGAAGTAATTCTCTTTGTAACTCTTTGTAAAATGGGCAGTCTAAACTATGTACCTATCCCATTTAAAAGTTAAAATATACTATTCAGTTTTCTACAAAGTTTAATATAACTAAATAAAAACGTACATTACGAATTACGGTTGCGAAATGTTTGTTAACGTCTGCCCAACAAACAAACCTACTACTAGCCCACTCTACTAGCTAACTCTTGAGTATAATGTTCTGTGTACTAGCCACTAGCACATCAAGCCACTGTTATATGATCACATCAGGTAAGCAAATAATAATATATTTCATTTCAATGTTAAAGTGTAATATTTGACAATGAACTTTTCAATCTGCATGCAGTACACACTACAGAAAACGATTATTTCAGGCTTCTGGGGGCCAAACGAAGCTTAATGAATTGATACACAGGGAAACAAGCCCTTCCCACCAGATGGTTCAAATAAAACTAGGAGTTGGGAGATTAATACAATACCGCTTGAACATTATTTGTTTCTTTTTGCAAACATAAGTATACTACATGCTACCGCAAGTTGGAAATCATAAAATATCACACATAATGCAATACTATAGGGGACACTTCTAAGTACTCCTTGCCTATCTGGCCCTTGTGCCCCTCCCAGAAACAAATCCTGGATCTGCCCTTGGCCACAGCAATAGGATTCCATTTGGACCCTTCGGGTGTGGAATCTTAATAATATTAATGCTGTTGTAAAACTAATTTTTATTATTTCAGATACTGAGATGCCACCGCCTACATACAGTTTTGTTGGAAATCATTTGTTAAATGAGGTAAGCAACAGCTTTTTTCATTTTCTTTAATGGCATTTATATTTAAAAACAAAATAATATGAATAATAATATTATAAGTTGGCCTCAGCAAAGTATGCTGTGTGTGAATGTCACAATCAACTGAGAAATGTTTGAGCATGACGGTAGGCAGGGTAAAGTTCTAAAGACATTTCTATTAAAAAATGGTTCATCATTATCAGCCCGTTACTGTTCCACTTCTGGGCACGGGCCTCTTCTCAGAAGGATTCAGACCTGAGTCCACCACGCTGGCCTACTGCGGGTTGGTGGACTAAACACCATCAAGAACTGTATGAAGCACTCTCAAGTGGGTAGGTTTCCTCACGATGTTTTCGTTCTCCGTTAAAGTAAAAAGTGACAATCAAATTCTGATTCGCACTTGAATTCGAAAAGCCAGAGATGTGGGCCGGGTACGAACTCAGATCCCCCTGCAAGGATGGCAAGCATTCAACCACTAGGCTATACTTTAAATTACTAGGTTATAATGTTCATTCCGGGACCCATCTGAAAACCAGTGCTGTAACATTTCGGTGTTGTAGCATATGCTGAGATGGGGGCCTTTTTAGTCTTTTACAGGCATATTATTTTTAATTTTATTGTTGATGTGTTATTTTTTCTCTCGCCTGTAATAAGATTAAAATAATTATTTTATTTCTTTCTTTCATTTTGTTTGATTTATGTAAATGCAATGATAACATTGTAGATATTAATGTAAAACCAAGTAGTTAAAAGCCTTAATTTTCCTTGCAGGTAATGTACAATCAAATAACAGTCCCTTCAACACTGAAGACGATGACTCCTGTGGCTAGGAAGATCCTGTGGATGCAAATCAAACAAGAAAATGTAGAATTTTATTCTGATTAGAAATAACTGAAAAAAAACAATGTTTGTAGGAGAAAATAATAAACAGATTTATGTAAAAGTAATGGTTTTTATTTCACTTTCACTATAAAAAATAAAATATTAGTAATGCACGTATAGGTACCTACCTACGCATGAATAAGAAGCAAAAGCCTTATATCCAAGGCCGAAATTTAAAAACCTTTTGCTTGGTTGGAATTTGAAAAAAATGTATTATCTGTGCTTGTCATTTTCTATTATTGAGGTTACTCTTTGGTTCCCTATTGACCAAATTTTTTGTTCGGAGATTGTCGTTTGATGCGTAGCATCTCTACTTGGTCTGTGGACAGTACGTACAATCCTTTCGAGGGATTAACCTTCGGGGGATCTTATTGCCTGTGGCGAATATTCTGGCACGGCAGGGGCCTGTAGGCCAATTCACGTAACATAAGTAGTGCAGTTGCAGTTAAGTTTCGATCAAAACAACGCTTTTCGTATTCTCTTAACTTCAGCGATCGCTGTCAGACGCGCTCGCGTCAGGTTCGCGTCACGCGAGCGCAATAACGACATTCTACTGCTGCGCGTCTTTAGTGCGTGATTCCGAACGCAACATTATCGGTATTCACTTAGGCCCGTATTACAGTAGCTTCCTCAAGTACAGTTTAAACTCCAATCACCTGATCACTACTTAAGTATTGAATCGTTACTTGAGTATCGGTCTTATTCCAGAACGGTAATTATAAACTTTAATTCAACAACATAACACATGACAAATTCATGTGTTATGTTGTTGAATTAAAGTTTATAATTGAAATATAATAGAAATCTCTACTCAAGCGTAGTCTGGACCTCACTAGAGTGATTACAGATCAAATCTCAGCTTAAATACCGAAACAGGTGACAGTATCAAACAAAACTAAACTCAGCTGAACTGTGATCAACAAATCTCTGCTTGAGGGACGTTCTAAAATCAAAGCTCAACTTTAAACTAGTTTTAAACAGAGATCAATGCTTGAGTATCGTTCTGTAATACTGGCCTTAGTCATTTGACGTTTCAAATGACAGCTTTACAATTTTAGTTCGAGTCACAGAGTACATTTGGTTCGAGTTACGTGCAGTTTTGGTTACGCTCAACATACGTTCCTCAATATTTACTTTTGTTTGCGCATAAGTTATATTTTTGAAGTTATATTGTGAATTTAAGAGTTTAAAGTGATTTAAAATAATATTGTGAGTAAAAGTTTAATCACGTAGACATGTTTGTTAACTACAAGTAGTTATTAATTAAATCTAATATGTTTTTTTTTGTGAACATGAGTTTTCGTCTCGGTTTGAGGATTTTATCTCTAGCAGATGAAATAGACGAACGAGAACGTCGACAAGTTCAAAGAAGACGTAAGAATACAGTACATAATCCATTCTGTATATCTGATCGGGAGTTTATCAAAACATACCGATTGGACAAAGACTTGACTCGGCAATTAATAAGTAGACTAGCAACTATTATTCCAAAGGAAAGAAGGAATGATGGATTAAGTGTGCAGGCAAAGGTTAGCTTAAAACTGTTTATATTGGTACACAAATAATACAAAACACATATGTTACTTGACTCTACTTTCAGGTTCTCATAACACTGGCTTTTTATGCTAGCGGATCATATCAAACTCTGGTGGGCCAAAGCAGGTGCCATGGGGTTTCACAGCCTACTGTCTCAAGGGCTATCCGACAAGTCACCAAATGCCTTAACATAAGAAACATATTTAAAGATTATGTAAAGTTTCCCATGACAGAGGAAGCCCGTGACAATATTAAAAGATGGTAATTTTTTTTAATATAGGTAATTACTGTAAGAGATATTGTTTGTATTATTTATATAATCTATAAGCGAAATGTGTTTATTTTTTCAGTTTCTATAGAAAGTTCAAGTTGCCGGGGGTAATAGGCTGCATTGATGGCACCCATGTTGCCGTTATAAGACCCAGCCAGCATGAGGAACGTTATTTTAATAGAAAAGGATATCATTCTCTCAATGTGATGGTTGTATGTATCTATTTATAATCAATCTTGATCTACTATTAAAAAACAATACAAGTAATTATGTGTTATTGTGATAAAGTAATCTACATTTTTTAATTATATATTATTTCCAGATATGTGATGCGGATCTGAACATATTATCTATTGACCCCAGTAAGCCTGGGGCAACCCATGATTCTGCAGTATGGCGTGATCACCCATTACAGCCCTATCTTAACCAAAAATATGATGAAGAGGAAATATTTTTGTTGGGTGAATGTCCTATTAAAATAAGTACATTTATTTAAGTTAATACAAAATTATTAATAATTATTTATATAACATCCTTCCAGGTGACAGCGGTTATCCATTACGGAAAACAATGATGACCCCAGTGTTGAACTCGGTACCAGGATCCCCAGAAGAGCATTATTATAAGCTGCAGGTCTCAGCACGTAATACAGTTGAGAGATGCATTGGTGTTTTGAAGGCTCGATTCAGGTATGTGTTTGGTTAATATACTTTCTATTGAGAATTAAGTTATTAACTACTACTACCACCATCTACTGACTAGTTGATATTAATATTTATTTAATTTTTTAACTAAAGTTTCTCTTTATAATACTCCTTTTACTATCTTTATATCAAGGAGTCCAACCAAGTGAATATAGGGTGTCCCATTGTTATGCTTCATGGAGGGAAAGTACTACAAATATTTAAAATAGTGCAAGTTTTACATAAAAATAAAACTTGTATTATTTAGCAGAGACGATGCACAGCATCTGTGAGAGAGCGTTGTATACTTCCCGTTGTTGACAGCCAATCACGGCTCGTCTGACGTCATAATCTCAACCAATCAGCGCAGAGTTACGGTAGTCACGTGGTCCCAGGTGCTCGGTCGCTAATGGCGAACGGTTTTACTTCATAGAAGTCTCTCACCAGGAGACCTTGAATGGATGCTGTGCATCGTCTCTGCTAAATAATACAAGTTTTATTTTTATGTAAAACTTGCACTATTATTAGGCATGTGACGATGCACAGCATCTGTGAGAGACGTGTTTATAACTCCTGGTGACCACAACGACGCTATGTGAGAATATGATAATATTTAGAAACTGAAAACAATAAAACCATAAGGTAACATTGATTAAGTCAATAATCTACAAATCAGGTAAACCCTAAAAATAATACTTCATAATTTATAACAGAATTATTGTATTTTTTAGTATAGATCTATCGCGTGATGATTACATAGTATTTTGGCTAACAAAACCCACAATGATCAAATTATGATAAATACAGTCTCATTTTTGTTATACTGGTTCAAGATTCAAGAGACTGGTCTTGGACTTGGTGTTTCAGCCAAACTTATTATCTGTTTACAATCATATCATCGTTTCTGATTGTGTATATTTGGCAAATATACACAATCAGAATCAATCAATCAATTGGTCTGCACCAATTACCACGATAAATAATTTCTTAAATGGGAAAATTATCGTACCAATTCAAAGAAGCTACAGCCGAGCACACACTTCCAGAGGACGCAGAAATACCTGCATCTTTCAATAAAATTTTACCCAATTACCTATAACAATCAGTGTTTACATGGGGCCTCAAATTGATACAAATAGGGAATCGTTAAACTCGGCTGTACGTCTCTGCCTATCCAACTCTAAAACTTTTCTTTACCATCTTACTGGATATAACATATTCTCGTCCGCATGACAAGAAAGTTTCCAACCCGATTGCCTGTATGTAGCCGTATCTGTTTTGGACCCAAACACTTTATACAAGATTGAAGTGATCCCCATGATATATGTAGCAACTTGGGAAAACCCTTAGAAGGGTAAGATCATAGACACGTCGTCCAGACGCTAGCAATAAAAAACGAGCTAATCTATGCGACGCTTTGAATAAGCTAATATTACTATTTTAGGGATTAGTCTGCGTCCAGGCAATCAGCTGATCTGGATCTCAACTATGGGGCTTCTCTGCTCTAGGATATTGGAGAGAGATCGCTTTGAGAATATGTTGTACTAAGAAATGAGAAAACATACATGGGACTTATAACTGGCGAAATGTGGGTGGTAAGTACCTCTGCCTACCCCTTCGGGGAATACCGGCGTGATGTTATGTTATGTTAAGAAATGAGAATTCAAGTTTTCTCTTCCCATTGTTCGTCCGAAAGTTAGAACTATCGATTTATGTTATAGTACTAGAGGACCCGGCCGGCATACTTCGTCCTACCCGGAAAAGCAGCGCCACATATAATTAAAATTGTCCCTGCCGTTTAGGGGAAGATCAGTGACAAACCGATAGCAGCGCCACCTACCAAGTCCAATTGTGTTTTCATACTACTCAGAAACCCATTGAAATATACACACGAAATTTCATTCATATCGGTCCAGCCGTTTAGGAGGAGTTACGTGACAAACACACGTACAGAAGAATCATATTTTAAGAAGCTAGTAGGATAAGCCAATCTCTCCTCAATGAATAGATATGCTAAAAAAGTTTACAAACTACTGCTATTTGGAATATTGAAGTCAAAGTTGTTATTTAGACACCATTTGACCCACTGAGACCATGTAGGCCTATCAGTTCACATTAGAGCCACTATTAGACAGACGCTTTGAGCTGAATTCAGATGGTGAAGTACCCGAGGTATTTAGCTTTGAGGTTGGAACACCCACGCAGGCTGGAATTGCCATTGACGACTGAAGACGTTGCAAAATTGGGCTGATGAGGCCAAACAATCTTTGGTAACATATTTCTCCACAACCCTGGCGTCCTTGGTGGCAAAGAGGTCTATCTGAGGAACTTCAAACCTGCGAAAACCATTCCTGAGAGCTGGTTGTAGCAGATACCACTCTGACACCTGTTTCCCGCGGGAGAGTCTGTTTGCGATGTCACTGGACCTCCCTGGGAGATATTCTGCCGTAAAAGACTTCAGAATTTAGCAAGTCATGTAGAGTAGGGACGATCGTGTTCCGCTTTCTTATCGAATGTATGATATCGATTGTACGAATGCAGGCTCCGATGGCGAACGCAGGTGAGATCGGGATGTTTGACTGCTGCTATTATAGCAATTATCTCCTTTCGGTTGCAATGCCATTGCCGCTGGTCTGATCGCCATCTTCCTAAAATTGAGAGGTCGTCCAACTGTGCCCCACCCGTAATCCGCCAGCATCCGTGGTCATAAAATGGCGCATCAATTTCGGGTGCAAGCTCCTTCGAGCTACAGGTCTTCCTAAAGTTGTGAGCCACCATTTTAGATCTCTTTTGAGAAGATCGGGAGTAGCATTAGTTGAATAAGTGATGATTTGGAGGTAAATGGTAGACGCATTCCCGTGATCATTCCGAGAAGGGCCTCCGGAGCCCACAGCGTCTGCCACTGTTTCCGATACGCTCGGAGACAGCCTCCGTAAAATTGGTGTATAACTTGAATAAAATAACTGTCTTGCGGCCACCACTTGAAGATCTCTTTGGTATTCCAGATGAATCCGAGGAATTCTATCTCTTGAGAAGTTTGGGTGAGACTTGTAGTTTTGTAGTTTACTGTCCATCCTAATGTCTCGAGTATATTGATAACTAACTTCACCTGAATCTAAAGTAGACTTCTCGATTGGAAGGCTATCAGAAATTCGTCTGAGTAGACTAAGACCTTTGGGCCGTAGGTGCTGTGCCACCCATTTGGTCAAGGCTGAGAAATTTTTGAGGTATATGGAAGTGCAGTTTTGAACTGGCACGGCGCAGGACCCTTGCGATAGATAAGTGATGATTTGGAGGTAAATGGTAGACGCATTCCCGTGATCATTCCGAGAAGGGCCTTCGGAGCCCACAGCGTCTGCCACTGTCTCCGATACGCTCGGAGACAGCCTCCATAAAACTGGTATGGCTGCAAGTAATTATTCATATCGCCTTTTATTTGGCTGACCCTGTTGGGCTTTTTGCTTTTATTTGACTGTTTGAAAGCGTTCACGTTGCTTTTGGCCTTTCTGAAGTTCGAATCTTGCCTTTTTTGAAGAGAGGGTACATTACTTGGCGGTAGTTCGCGGTAATTTTGTTTATTCGGCTTAGTTGGTACTTTGGGGGTAGTTTTATTTGATCTTTCTCAGAGCCGAACCAAGGGTGAATCCATATATCAATGCCGCCCCTATTTTGATTGTAAGCACGTAGTTGATTTTTATTGAATAAACTGTTAGTAGAACTCGGAGAGATCTTACGCAGACCCTCGCGATGGTTCTTATTAACACGAAAGTGTGCGATAGCCCAGGATACGCTCCCGACAATTTTCAATGTATTCAGCTCGTTTTCCGCAAACTAGCTACATAATACTCCATTGTACTTACATAATCTATCTGTAAACTACGGTTTTTGTTTGGTGTATGTACAATAAAAAATATAATAAATAAATAATTTCCCCACTGAATTTATGAAATTTTGATGACGGTAAATTCTTATTAACAATTTCGTCCAAGATACGCTCCGGACGATTTTTAATGTATTTAGCTCGTTTTCCGCAAACTAGCTACACAATTTCCTCACTGATTTTATGATCTTTTTATGACGGTAAAAAGGATTCGGTATGTCAAAAATGCTAGAGGCATTAGCATTAGAAGCTGTCCAGTCAATGAACTTTTGTAGACTTTGACTAGGTAATTTGCGTTACATAAGGCTGCTATCAACCTTTCTGAATTTTCCCCATGATCTTTACCCTTGGTGAATTTCCAAATTCATCGTTCATCTCGAGCTCGATAAAAACCCGGCACAGAATTATGAAATTTCAAGGTATCCGTAAAACGGACATACCTACCACGACGAACCACCGCACCTTGTAGCACTTCAAGCCGCTTAACGTAGCGCGATACGTTAGGATCTTTATGGGACGAATTAACGACGCTTAAATTCAAACGCGGATTTAACTCATACTTACAGTTCAAGGCGGCCGTCGGACGATTCGAACAAAAACCTCAAGGTATCGAGGAACTAATGCTAGTAGGTACTGGTTCAGACACTGGTATCACTTTTGGCGGCAAAGCATTTTGTAATGCCAGTAAATTGTTATTCGGAATCGAATTGAACGCACACACGTTTTTCAAAAACAAAATAACGAATAAAGTTACAAAATGTTAGTTAGCACAGTTACTTGGTTAACAAGATTTAAAATGTCTGAAGACTCACCGCATTTTCGTCATCTTACCTCCTTGGCGCTGGCCGCTTACGGCCCGATGTCGACATCGAGTCGTTACCAGTCGTTACCTACCTTCACTTCTTTTCAGAATCGTAAATATTCAGAATTGCACTATTAAAATGATTTTAAATCATAATTAATAACTACTCGTTATGTTAGATAAGTAAATGCTCTATGAATCCTTTAAAGAATACTGGATAATTTGAAATTTTTAAATTTTAGATGTTACTTAGTCGGGAAATAACGACGCTATGAAGTAAAACCGTTCGCCATTAGCGACCGAGCACCTGGGACCACGTGACTACCGTAACTCTGCGCTGATTGGTTGAGATTATGACGTCAGACGAGCCGTGATTGGCTGTCAACAACGGGAAGTATACAACGCTCTCTCACAGATGCTGTGCATCGTCACATGCCTAATAATAGGAAATTTTACTTAAAGAAGACTTAATTTAATTTTTTTAACCAAGTAATACTGCATTCAAGGATTTTTCAAAAATGTTTTCCCTAAGCTGGGTATTGAACCTACAAGAATGCCAAAAAATAACATCTGAATTTTTAAACCAATTATCGATAGTCGTTAATAAGGATTAACTCACTACAACAAATATTGTGTCCTAAATTGAAGGAAGACCACTATAAATACATAGCTAGTATAAGTACATTTCAATAAAATGATACCAATGGTAGCAAATTTTACTTCAAACATCCTTTATTCATTTGTTGTTGGTCAGATTTTATACTAGTTATTTTAACCCTATCAAGATCTATCAACAAACGCCATAAAATACAGAATGGTACTTCGTCGCGATGGTGTTAGTTCGATTCCCGGCTCAAGCAAGAGATTTATTAATAATCTATGAATGCAATTTTCTCTGTTTCCTTTGAGTAAAATTTAGTATTATTTCCAATGTTTAGTACTTTCCCTCCATGAAGCATTGCGATAGGATGTATTATGGCCCATGTTTATAAAGTTAAAAAAGTACATTCAGGTTATAGTATTTTTTTAAATTGTATAGTTATTTATTGTATTTTGTAAATGTTTTGTTTCAGGTGTTTATTAGCTGCACGTGTGCTTCACTATGACCCTGTTTTTGCAGGCCAAATAGTGAACGACTGTGCTGTGTTACACAATGTGGCTAACAAAGCACGGTTACCAGTGCCACAACTGCCACATCAAGAGCGTGAGCAAGAAGAGAGGATGCGAGTACGGCGTAGAGCAGCTGAGGAGGATGTGCGTGCAGAGAGCCTGCATATAATTGCGCAAGGCAATAGGCGAGTAAACAGAGACTTGTTGGAGGGTCGGGCTGTCCAGCAGGCTCTTATTAATCGTCTGTGGCAACATAGAGAATAAAGAGACAGAATAGAATTAGAATATTTACTTGTTATTAAAACAATAATAATAGTATGTAACTATAATTATATGTGCACTCATCTTCTGTCTTCATTAATATTCTTCTGAAGCAATCCTCGGTGTTTCCTAAAAAGAAAACATTGTAGTATACTTTATATTGCTTAAGAGTCCTTTGAGATAACTATGTCTTGATATTCTATATTTTTATTACACTTGTCTTTACAATTTGTCATTTGTGATTTTTATTAAACTTCTATATTTTAGACATTGTGATTTACTGTTTTTTTTTGTCATTTAAATTTTTTTCTATACACCTTTTTGAAATGGATCGCTTTAAAGGTGAACATAATGTAGCTATTAATGGCATAGAGTATCGGATTGTTGGGTTCCCTCCTATTATGGTCGAGCGAAAACTTAAAAATCATTATTAATCTTTAATTAGTTTACTTCAGTGAATTTGTCTCAGTCATTAAGCTACATTATTCTCACACAATTCTTTCCAATTAATCATGTAACAAATCATTGTACTATTATTATTTGAAAAGAGTATATCCATAGAGTTTCTTGCCGGCTCTTCTCCATAGGATCAAATTTTTGGAACCGAGCAACTAGATTCATAATTAACGTTTTGAAAGTGTCTGTAAATGCTTATTCGAAATAAAAACTTTTGACTTTGACTTTGATATTATAAATAAAATATACAAACTATGGTATATTCAAATATGTGTGATTGCATATACAATGTGTTATTGAAATAAAATATTCGGTGTTCCCTACATTTTGTCAATTTATGTGAACACAAATGTAGGGAACAGCTGTTTTTTTTTTCGAGATTTCTGGGTTGGTCCCATAGTAAAAGTTGTTCATACTGATGAGTACAATGACCCCTTAAGAGGTTTTCAGTTATTTTAATAACACATTGTGGATACATTTTGTTCATACAAACATTTTTGTTTATTAATGTTTCATTAATTTTTTCAAGTGCTTCTGCTATGCGACACTGTGCTTCAGCTGATTTAATTGCTGCATCAGCCATTTTGTTGGTAGCATCAGGCATTTTATTATATGCTGTCGCCATCAGCCTCTCGACCTCTATTCTAGAGTTCTCTATAGTGACCAGCAGATCACGAGATGTTTGTAACTCAGAGGATGGAGGAGGAGCTGCAAAAGATTGTAATTTCAATGATAATTATTCATGATGTACAGTCGACTGCATGACAGTGGTAACACTTCAGTTCGAAAATCGCCCTTACTGCTTACGAAATAAGGATGTACTTGTTTCTGTCCTCTACATTCAACATCTCTCTATCGCTCTAAGGTTTGCTGTTAGAAAACTCAGTTCTGAGTTAAGCTCGCCGATGTACATAAACTTTCCTACTGTAATATAAATGTATATCTGTGTGTACAATAAAGAATAAGAATAAGAATGTTGCTAATGTCAAAGTGTTACCACCCGACGTGCGGTCGACCGTACCTGTAAAAAACTGATAATAGGCTAATATGATATGATTATGTATTGTTAATTTTAATAATAATACTATGAAAACATATACTTACAATGTCTATATAAACGACGGCGACGTGGATTTCGCTGTCTGGGTGCTGTAGCCTCTTGCTCACTGAAAAGAAATAAAAATATTATATTATGGTTTTCAGACTGTTATTTATTTCACAAATATGACAAGTTAATATTTACCTTTCAGTAATAATAATATTGTTTTGTGTAGATGTAGCACCAGCTCCATCTACAATATCTTCATATCTGAAATAATAAGATTAATTAATATAAACTCATTACATCATAACTTTAGGATTTGCATAAAAAAACTAAAAACACTTTTTATCAAAATAGATGTCTGAAATTGAATGTTGTGTAATGCTTCTTGTCATTTTTTATATAGAACCTTATTCTTGGTTTATACTAAACCTCTTAAGGGATCATTATACTCATCATCATGAACAACTTTTACTTTGGGACCATTCTTAAAATCGCGAAAAAAAAATCAGCTCAACCCTACATTTGTGTTCACATAAATTGATGATATATAGGGAATAACAGTTTTTTTTTTTGCGGTTTTTCCAATAGTAAAAGTTGTTCATAATTATGAGTACAATGACCCCTTAAGAGGTTGTATATTATAGCATAGCGAAATAAGCCCACCTGATGTTAAGCGGTTACCTTTGCCCATGACAACTTCAATACCACCTAGGCTGTTGCCTAAATGGAACCGCAAGTCAGTTGACCAAACTGAGACATGAAGATGGAAAGTCTCATTTTCACCGGCACCTGTACCCTTCACACCGGAACAGCAATGCAAGCATCACTGTTTGGCGGCAGAAATAGGTACGGTGGTAGTCCTTCCTTGGACAAGCTCCTTCACAAAGAGCTCTACTATTATTAATTGTGGATCATTCTTGTTGGCAAAAGTCCTGTCTAGTGGTAGCTAATATTTATTATACAGCTAGAATGACTGGTATTTTATCTTAACTATTATAAAATTGTAAACGTCTGTTTGTTTGTTTGTTCCAGCATCACGCTAAAACTACTGGACCGATTTTGATGATTTTTTTTTTGTTTGAAAGCTGATGATCTGACTTAAAAACTGGTATGGGTTTTGAGAAAGAAAGAAAGAAAGAAAAAAAGAAAAAAAATAATTCGTGGGTTGCGTACTCACCCGACAGATCGAAGCTTCTATGCATTTGCACGAGAGGATAGTAATGTACGATGGAGTGGAGTGGAGTGGACAGGGGATGGGACTGGGGACGGGACAGGGGGACGGGTCTGGGGACGGGACTGGGGACGGGACAGGGGACGGGACAGGGGACGGGACATGGGATGGGAAATGGGACGGGACATGGGACAGGACAGTGGGACGGCACATGGGACGAGACATAGGACTGGACATAGGATGGGACATGGGACATGGGACGGGACGATAGTGATATAGTGAGACAGTGGGACAGGACATGGGACATGGGACGATAGTGATATAGTGAGACAGTGGGTCAGTGGGAAAGTGGGCAAGAGGGGCAGTGGGGCAGTGGGCAGTGGGATAGTAGGGCAGTGGGGCAGTGGGACAGTCGAACAGTAGGCCAGTGGGGCAATGGGGCAGTGGGACATTGGGGCAGTGGGACAGTGGGACAATGGGGCATTGGGGTAGCGGGACAGTGGGACAGTGGGACAGTGGGACAGCGGGACAGGTGGACAGTGGGACAGTGGGACTGTGGGACAGTGCGACAGTGGGACAATGGGACTGTGGGACAGTAGGACAGTGGGACAGTGGACTGGACTGGACTGGACTGGACTTGACTGGACTGGACTGGACTGACGTGGGTTAGCAGAATTTAACGCGAGCGGAGCCGCGGGTAAAAGCTAGTTTAAAATAAAAACTTACATATTATTACTATTTGGTGCAGTTGAAATAATCTGTTCTCTATCACTACAAGGCAATGGAGAAAAAGTCGGAATTGGAGAAATTGTGTGGAGTGCAGGCAACGGAGAAATTGAGTAGAGTGCAGGCTAGCAAAGCAAAAAGAAAAACACCACTGTTAGTTACTATGATGGCCACCAACTACACTTGGGGTCATGTTGTGGTAGGTACTTTGGTGCTTTTATTAGTATTAGGTACCCCATAAGTGTATTCAAAAGTAAAAAGAAATGAAAAGTTTTGAAACAAATATTTGCCATGCAGGAGATTAAAAACACAATCTGATTTAAAGAAAGTTATTTTATAACTTACCGACAAGGGATTTATTTGCACCTCATTTTGGGGTGTGCCACTTCTCCCCACAACCTCTATGTCTGCACCAAGCAGAGCCGCGATTCTCTCCTCTAAGGGGCTTAAACTTGATATGTGTATGCCTGGCCTTCCACCTGTACCGCGTTGATTCTGTCGAATCTGCCTGATTCGGCTTAGTAGGCGGCACTTGAAGTCAGTATACCACTAAAAATATTATAAAACTAGTTATTTACACACGTAAAATGTACCGCTACATATACAATATTGATCTAACAGACCTTGTTCCATTGTTTCGGTGTCCTCTGATCACCGTCTGCCTCGGCATTCAATATACTCGGCACTCAGCCCAAAGGCGTGATGAGAGGGCACGAGCCTCTTTAGATTTAAGTCTGCCACGGGCAAGGTCCCTGTGACCCTCTAAGTATTCCACCAGAAGTTCG
The DNA here is from genome assembly GCA_949699075.1 of Asteroscopus sphinx. Classification (NCBI taxonomy): domain Eukaryota; kingdom Metazoa; phylum Arthropoda; class Insecta; order Lepidoptera; family Noctuidae; genus Asteroscopus; species Asteroscopus sphinx. Next base: position 18,481,521 of record OX453024.1, read on the forward strand.
ATCTGTCGCACTGAAACGCATTTTCGTGAAGTCATTGCTGAAATATACAAGGAATCAATTTAAACTGCTACTTCTTCGTAAACTTCACTTCACTACTACTGCTACTTCACTGTACATCCATAAATATCATTTTAATTCAATATTATACATACCTTATCAAAGTATTAATAAAGTTTTGTATAAACTTGCACTATTTTATTTGTATTTACTTCAACTTTGGCGCCCTCTTATTTTGACAGTTATAGTCGGGGTAGGTGGTTTATTTTTATATTTTGTTTTATGCGGCAATGCTAGGCCATCATTCAGCCAAATTTTAGCAAAATATATCTTTTATTGTATATCAAAACATATTTATTGGTTTTTATGGTAAGAAAAAGCATTAAATCAGTATTGAGAATGTTATTGTAATATTTTATAACGTTATATTTATTGAAACGTAATCGATTCTATTCGATTTTTCAGTGAGTACTTTTTTTTCTCTCTTATGGCAATATTGGAGGTAAGTTTGGTTTTTGTGTAGTTGACGCGCAGCCACAGAGTACATTGTAATATACTGAAATAGAGACCAATCTTCAACCACAAAACAGGTAACCGCTTACTAGCGCCATCTGATACTTTCAGTGTGAAACTATCACCTAATCTAAAAATAAAGAATGCAAAAAGAGGAACGCTTCGTGAGGATCGAACGCACGTCCTGCTTTTATAAATCAGACCACAGGATCGTACTGCTTCGAATACTAATTACTTACCTGCGAATTTTAGCACTATAATCAACCAGTCAAAATCAATAAAAGTAGAATACTTTATTATTTGAAAAACAACTAAAATGGCTCTGAAATAGATACTTATAATAATACTTACAAACTACTACTACTTACTTATATACTGTAATATTTGGTGAAAAATCAGTACAATTATCTCGTAAAATGAAATCTTAATCTCTTTGGAGCAATTATCCAATATGGGGTCATGTAGCAACATCTATCGAATATTGAATAAACTATTACAATATCTCGTTTCCTAAATTTTAAAACCTGCCATCTATTACTTTTAGTCCGTAACAGTTACAAATATAATGCTACTAAATTAAAAACCACCATCTTACCTGTTATCTACAAGCATTCGAATTACTACGTTTTTTTTGTAGCGTTGTAAAAGCTGTTGTACCCGATTATTTGTTCTAAGATTGAGCACCCTGCGCGCAGCTTACGCGCAGTTCAAAAATTACAAGAATACCATTTAGAACTAAAACTTGAACTTAACTGCAGCGTCACTGCAACTTGATCGGCGCGTCATGAAGTTACGTGAATTAGGCTGCAGGTGTCTCGTAGGACACCGGTGCGCGAAGCGTTTGCTTGATCATCAGTTGCAATCACTAAAATTGTATTTTGCAGCATATCTAACAATGGATTTCTTTTTAGGCTTAATTTATTTTTCATTGAATGCTAGAAACGTGGTGGGCGCAATTCTAGGAGGGCAAAATTGTGTATTTATGTGTTGGTAGCGGCAAACCGGCGACACGCGTTCCAGTATTAAAAGACATAGATGACATTTCTATTACCTTATTAATAAGATTTCTATGGTCACTACCTACCTACTTGATTACAAACTTGTGCCTACTAAATTTACTATTTTATTATTAAATAAAATAATGTAAAATTATGTATTATTAATAATTTAACAATAATTTTTTATATATGCAGCGTCCCGCAACTGCTGCACGTCAAGTCCAACAAATAATTCACTGTAAGTACATCAGGAGCGATGGTCGTTGGAGTAGACGAGTCCTTGAGTGGTTTGATTGATTGATTGACCGCGAACTGGTAAACGCAGCGTTGGGCGCTACCCAGTCACTGGACCGATGACCTGGAGAAGGTAGCTGGAGGACCCTGGATGTGGAAGGTGGAGGACCGAGTGTTGTGGCACAATTTGGAACAGGCCTATGTCCATAGTTATGGGAGGCAATTGTCACACCGATGATGCTGCTATGCGATTCAAGTTAAAACATTTGAACACTCGACTACATAGTTCAGACTTCCGAGTTCCGAGTTTCGGGTTCCTTAGACTGTTGCATGTAGACATCAGAACTATCATCATCGCTATAGAGACGTAACCATATCTGCTTTGTTTGAAATCAATTCCGACAATTTTCGACTAGACATAAAGCGCTGTTATTGGCTCGCGCCATGCCACTTGCGGGTGTGGCATTGCGCGAGCCAATAGCAACGCGCCTTAGCTTGCTCCTATTGGCAAGTGCGCTCGTGGCCTGTAATTTATCTGTGTGAATAAATAGAACAGTTTCTGAACCGTAATTCATCTCTATAGAGTTAAATGCTTGATGATTACAGTAAACGCGAACTCGGAACTCCGAAAAGCTAGAAAGAGGTCGGCGTCACGATTACCCAATACCGTAGTTATTATGTGTAGGCAAATTAGGAAACACTTAAATTTTTTACCTTCGAAGTAGAACTCCTTGAAGTCAATTTTCTTGTCATATGCGTACCTCAATTTTGAAATCCGCACTTATGGTGCTTGTAAAGTGCATGTAACTGGAGCATGTAACTACATGCGTAGATGCGCGGGCTACCATTAGATTGTTTAAAAGCAAAAATTTGTTTGTTTTATTCTTAATTTCCAGACGCTCTAATTTTCTTTCTTTGGAAATATCGTCAGTGTATGCAGACGATGCACCGGCTGGCATGCGTGACGTCACGGCATGCGGCACGTCAAGTGTTGCGTGACAACGCGCAGCCGCCACACTGATACTCATTAGTTACACTTACTGCTCGCTTTTGCAACAAAAGTGCACAGACCAGATGAAAATAGGTTTAGATAATTTTACTAGGTAGAGCAGTTTGGCTTGGAGCCGACTCGTCTAGAGCTTAATTTCACTTTAGAAAAAAAAATATCTTAATGCTGACTTTACCATAATCAGAAAAGAGATTTCTCTCAAAATAGAAAATATGCAGTAAAACTTTCGTTTAAAGTTTAACCGTGGAATAAATGTTAGTTGAACCTTTGTACATTGTTAGGCGAGAGAATTTGACACGAGTATTATGTTTGTCGTACTAAGGAACTAGATAAATTCATCAAAAATAGAGGAAAGTCTAGGAGAAATAAAGGAGAAAATGTATGCTAAATGCACGCGCTTCTGAATCCGTCTGAATTAAAAAATCCTCACAAAAATCTCACACGAGCCCCCCTCACGAGGCATCAGGCACGAGGCTTATATCCAGCGGTGGACGTCTTTTGGCTGAAATGATGATGATGAAATTTCAAACATAAAATCAAAGGGGTCAAAGGCGTCGTTTTTTCAATAACGACATAGAAAATTGAAAACTGAAAATTAGATTCCTCTGTTATTTAAAATCCGTTTGATGTTACTGATTTTCACGTTTATATAATTGCCAGGAAAATCGTATCATCTAATAAGAGAGTCAATAACGAAAACAAGTACGAAGCCGAACCAGATTACGCCAGAGTATGTATATTTGATATCACCAACATAAATTCTCACGTCGCGCTGACTGAGCGCCGTTTGCGACTGACACGGTAAATATAATAAGGGAACGGTTTGTCGTTTGACGTTGTTCGGTCTTATTATATACTAGCTTTTACCCGCGGATCCGCTCGCGTTAAATTCTGCTAACCCACGTCAGTCCAGTCCAGTCCAGTCCATTCCAGTCCAGTCCACTGTCCCACTGTCCCGCTGTCCCGCTGCCCCGCTGCCCCACTGCCCCGCTACCCCACTGCCCCGCTGCCCCACTGCCCCGCTGCCCCACTACTCCGCTGCCCCGCTACCCCACTGCCCCACTACCCCATTGCCCCACTGCCCCGCTGCCCCGCTGCCCCGCCTCCACTCTGCCCCTCTGCCCAGCTGCCCTGCAGCCCCGCTACCCCACTGCCCCACTATCCCCTGCCCCACAGCCTGCCCCGCTGCCCCACACTGCCCCGATACCCCCACTGCCCCACTGCCCCGCTGCCCCACTATCCCACTGCCACACAGCCTGCCCCGCTGCCGCACTGCCCCGCTTCCCCACTGCCCCGCTGCCCCGCAGCCCGACTGTCCCGCTGCCCCACTGCCCCGCTGCCCCTCTGCCCCTCTGCACCGCTGCCCCACTGCCCCGCTGCCCCGGTAACCCAGTGCCCCGCTGCCCTACTGCCCAGATGCCCCGCTGCCCCACTGCCCCGCTACCCCACTGCCCCGCTGCCCCACTATCCCAATGCCCCGCTGCCCCGCTACCCCACTGCCCCACTGCCCCGCTGCCCAACTATCCTACTGCCCCACAGCCTGCCACGCTTCCCCACTGCCCCGCTGCCCCGCTGTCCCACTGCCCCGCTGCCCCACTGCCCTGCTGCCCCACTATACCACTGCCCCGCTGCCCCGGTAACCCACTGCCCCGCTTCCCCACAGCCCCGCTGTCCCGCTATCAACTGCCCCAATGCCCTGCTGCCCCACTATCTCACTGCCCCACTGCCTACCCCGCTGCCCCACTCCCCTACTGCCCCGCTACCCCATTGCCCCGCTGCCCAGCTGCCCCGTTGCCCGCTGCCCCGTTACACCACTGCCCCACTACCCCGCTGCCCCACTATCCCACTGCCCCGCTGCCCCGGTACCCCACTGCCCCGCTGGCACGCTGCCCCGCTTCCCCGCCCCGCTGCTCCGCTGCCCCACTCCCGCTGCCTCGCTGCCCCACATCCCCACTGCCCCACTGCCCCAATGCACCGCTACCCCGATACCCCACTGCCCCACTGGCCCACTGTCCCGCTGCCCCGCTGTCCCACTGCCCCACTGCCCCACTTCCCCACTGTCCCACCGTCCCAACGTCCCACTGCCACTGTCCCACTATCCCACTGTGCCACTGTCCCACTATATCACTATCGTCCCGTCCCATGTCCCATGTCCTGTCCCATGTCCCATCCTATGTCCAGTCCCATGTGCCGTCCCACTGTACTGTCCCATGTCCCGTCTCATGTCCCGTCCCATGTTCCGTCCCCTGTCCCGTCCACTGTCCCGTCCCCAGTCCCGTCCCCTGTCCCGTCCCCAGTCCCATCCCCAGTCCCATCCGCTGACCACTCCACTCCACTCCGCTCCATCGTACATAGAAGCTTCGATCTGTCGGGTGAGTACGCAACCCACGAATTAATTTTTTTCTTTTTTTCTTTCTTTCTTTCTTTCTCAAAACCCATACCAGTTTTTAAGTCAGATCATCAGCTTTCAAACAACAAAAAAAATCATCTAAATCGGTCCAGTAGTTTTAGCGTGATGCTGGAACAAACAAACAAATAAACAAACAGACGTTTACAATTTTATAATAGTTAAGATTATAAGATTATACGATGAAGATCGAGGATTAAATTAACGTTAATTTTTTTTCAAAGTTCGATTACAACAACAACAACAACAACAACAGTTGGCTCAACGAGTTGCTTTTTAAGAAATCCAAAAATGCATTTCTTCTTTTCTCCAAAATATAGCTCACATTTTCATTGATAACTTTAGATAGATAGATAGATAGAATATTGTTTATTGTACACCAATAACATTATTAAACTTAGGACTAACATGTAAAATAAGGGTACATAAGACCGCCATCTTATCGCTAATAGCGATATCTTCCAGACAACCTTTGGATGGACAAGGAAGACGTGAAAAATAGATGGGGGCAGTATGTGGTGCACTTTCATAAAGTTTACTAATATTTAATATAATAAATAAATAAATATTTACCTAGGTACCATAGGAAATATTACATTTACTTATTTATTTATTTATTTGTTATTGGTAACTTCACAGCTTACAATATTTTATTAAATACATTAGTCTAGAATTTATTTTGTATAAATATATAAAATAAATTCTAATATATATCCATAAATATATACCAGATATATACAATACTAGCGGACCCGGCAGACGTCGTCCTGCCCGGAAAAGCAGCGCCACATATAATTAAAATCGTCCCTGCCATTTAGGAGAAGATCAGTGACATACAGACAGAAGGGCCACCTACCGGATCCAATTGTGTTTTCACACCATCCAGGAAACCATTGAAATATTCACAAAAAAATTCATCCAAATCGGTTCAGCTGTTTAGGAGGAGTTAGGCGACAATCAGATGTACAGAAGAAATAAATATTCGCGGCTTCACTCGCGTTAAATTCTGCTAACCCACGTGACGGATCCTGTCAATTCAGTCCAGTCCAGTCCAGTTCCATCCATCCATCCATCCTTTTATTCGGACCGTCCAGTCCAGTCCAGTCCAGTCACTATCCCACTATCCCACTATCTCACCCCATGTCCAGTCCCGTCCCATGTCCCGTCCCGTCCCATGTTAAATGTCCCATCCCGTCCCATGTCCAATGTCCCGTCTCATGTACCATGTCCCGTCCCGGCCCATGTCCCTTCTCAAGTCCCGTCTCGTCCCATGTCCCGTCCCCCATGTCACATGTCCCGTCCCCCATGTCACATGTCCCGTCCCGTCCCGTCCCATATCCCGTCCCCCATGTCACATGTCTGTCCCGTCCGTCCCATGTCCCGTCCCATGTTATCAATTGTTCAGCAAATCAAATTTGGTGACACAACGACTGCAGCGCCACCTACCGGGTCCATTTGTTAATTCAAACCCTGCAGGGACCCGGACTCGAACGTACCTACACAAAAAATATCATTAAAATCTATCATCTATCTCAACCCAGTCGAAAGGTATCGACATCTGTTAGAATCATTTGGAGTTAACAGATAATTGTGACTGTCAAATAATAACAGACAAATAATTAGCAATAAATTAAAATTGCGACTATAATTTGAGATTTAAACTATCCTATCTCTCAAGTTGGATCGAACTCCACATGGTGTGCGAATTTTATTATAATCGGTTAAGTGGTTTAGGAGTCCATTGAGGACAAACATTGTGACACGAGATTTATATATATTAAGATAAGATAAGATATACAAATGTAACAACAAATAATATTCTTTAATAAATAACGAAATAAAATACGTGTAGGTATTTTTTTTATTTTTTTTATTTATTTATTTTACTTTAATTAAAACGGCTGGATGCCAATTACAAAAATTAAAGACAAAAATTTAATTAATTAACATAACATTAAAGAAAAATTCAATAATTATATAAAATATTAATAATACATACTTTCATACACTCATCTCGCAGTACTCCAGACATACTGACAAAATCGTCTTCCATTCGTCGGCAAACACATCACAGTCAGACTTGGCGTCCAAGAGGGCGTTACGTAAGAGGTATATACCAGTGTAGCAACATATCACTAAAATAACAGTTTATACAGAGAGATAATGTTCCTTTACAAGTTTTTACTCTATTCCTAATAGTTAAGGATTTGCACATCCACTCCTATTTCAACTCATTCTGTATATACCGATATAACTCAGTTCAGACGGAATGTGTATTGTTTAGGTACGCTAATACAATATTTCGTTTGTTAAGTATATTATTTAATAGGTACTTAATTTTTTTCATTTGCCTAATTTCGTTTGGTGACAAAAAACTTCCTCCGATGAGAGGCCTAAACAACACCATTGATAATGAATGATTGGTCATATAATAATTCTAGACTGCATAATATTATTATTAGGGATGGGCTGAATATTGTTTCATATTCAGTACACTGCATATTCGGCAGGCAGGATTACCAAACATTGGTATTGGGCTGATTATTTGGCAGAAATGCTGAACATTAATTTATTTTGCCTACCTAAAGAGATACATGCAGTTTTAACGATTTTTCACAGAAAACCAAATGCAGTAGTAATCAGTTATGTGGGATGGGAATTTGAGGAGTGTTTTAAGGAGTGACATGCAGGGTATTAGTATAGTATAACAAGCTGGTTTCCGCAACTCCATGTCCAAGCGTGTATTTTGCGAATAGGTACCCTGCAGGCAGTGTGTTCAGGAAGGTACTGGGTACTGCCTAATTGCCTATATGCAATGCACGCCACTGCCTGCAGGTTGTTTTAGTGGAAAGAATGTAAGAAAAGCGTTCCCGTAGGTAGGAAGGAGATTTAATGTTGTGAAGGATGTTGTAGAGGATACATAATATTCTGAACGAATTTAATAATTTCAAGGACCTGTCATTATAACTTATTATGAAACCTTGTGCAACCTTCTATTTCATTACTTTTCTAATAAATTAAACTAGCAATGTAATTAAATTTTAAATAATTATTGTTTGCAACTTGGGAGAGGCCTATGTCCAGCAGTGGACTGCGATAGGCTGAGTTGATTGATTGATATGGACACAGCGAGACAAACCCTGAAATCGCGAAAAAAAAAACAGTTGTTCCCTATGTGTCCACATAAATCAAAAAAATGTAGCAGCTGTTCATACTGATGAGTACAATGACCCCTTAAGAGGTTTTCAGTTATTTCAATAATACGTTGTATATTTAAAGAATGTGTCTGACTCTGAACCCCATTTGAGAAAAATAACGGTATTTCTCTATCGGTATATCTATTTCGATATAAATTCAAATGAACTTTATTTGTTTAAAATGTGGTACATAGAATGGTACGCACGGCTACATATCAAGCTATGCATATCCAGTATAAGCTGACCTCTTATTATACAGAAAGCATCTACAATGCGAGTTCAGCTTATACTGGTTTTGTATAGCTTGAGGTGTTAATAGCCATCAATTATTATTCACCATAATAATGGGATAAAAATAATATATTATTAATAGTAATATTAATAATTGTTTTATATTGACAACTATAATTTGTTTATGTATTGAAATTGTTTACACTAGACGTCATAGAAAATGATCAACATGCACCCCTCTCCCCGCCATAACGTGCTCCGTGCATGTGGCACAGCAACTTGCTGAGCGATCGCTGTTTTATGTGGATGTGACGTATATCTTACCACCACAGAAATAGGTAGATAGAATGGTTGTAATCACAAATTTTCTTGCGATTCATGCGTGGCAACTTTCGGACAAACCACGCCTTCCATGTTGACGTCATTCATTTTTAAAAATTAACTTTAATCAAATTTACTTTACAGCTTTTATTTCTGCGGTTATAAACAGCGCAATAAGGCATTTTTGCGGGTTTTTGTTACAGTATTTACATAAACAAGTCAAGGCGTACTGAGAAAGGTTTTGAAATGCCCTGCACTATGTTGCAGAGTGTTGGCACGCTCACCCCGCCCACTTTTCCATTCTATCTATTAATTTCTGTGCTTACCACATTTCTTAATTCCTTGTTCCCGTTTTTATATTTGTTATTGTTTATATTTTTGGTGATTTTTGAGTCACTCAGGACACTAACCTTTTTTTCTTTCTCTCTCAGTGGTTGCTTTCCTTAGTAGCTGTTTTCTAATTCTTAAATTCTCTGGCGTTTATCTAATCAGCCAAAACAGTAACTTAAACCAAATAACTGTTTTACAATGTATAATGTATATTTAAGACGCTGACAGCAGCCAAACACCCCAAATAGGCTTCTTTTAAAAACATTTTTAGCTGTATCTATTCAATTTGTGGCAGTGAAAAAAATGTACGTTAATCTTAATAGTATTTTCTAAAACTGTATTGTGCCCAAAACACGTTTTCTTGAAGTTTTCTCGATAGAAAAGAATTGTAAACTAACCTCTTAAAACATGCTTTAAAGCAAACAATCTCTATTATTTACCAAATATTGTAAATGAAATTAAGAAAACATTTAAGAAAGACAATTATCTAAAACACTATTGTTTCGGTTTTTCAAATAAGCTTTTAGTTTTTTACCAAATAAATATATTGTTAATTTTCATTCAAGTTGAGCGACGCACCCGACGTCCCTCCGCTCGTTGCCTCTCTTTCTTTTCTGTACAAAACGACAGTGACCGCAGAGGTCTGATTTTTTAGGTGTTGTCAGCGTCTTAAACAAAACATTCTGATCATATGACTGTTTAGTTATGTGCCTGGGTGCATAGGTCCACGTTATCTATAGTTATTATCAAATAGTTAAAGTACTATTACAACATTATTAATAATCTCGAAAACCCTGCTGATGATGGATCTTCTACCACAGACTTCTTCTTCTACCAGACTACCAGTAGCAGATGAACTTTTAAAGAACGTTCATAACGCAGCGCAGCGGAATACCAAGCATTCCGATTTGAATGGTACAGTCGACTGCATGACAGTGGCAACTCTTGAATTAGAAAACCGCCCTTACTGCTTACGAAATAAAGGCGCTGTCAGTGCCAAACTGATACCATTAACGTGCGGTCGACCGTACTACTAAGCAACGAAATATACTAATAGTAGGTTTTTCTTCTATTTGTGGAAGAAAATAGTAGAAATTTTAAATTTTATGTAGTCGCACGTGATGCGGTCATCACGCTTCTTTGACGTATATTTTTATTTTATTTTCAAATAATTCAGTATTATTCACGTATTAATTAAGTGTAAAGTATTATAATTGTGTTTATATTAATAGTTTCGTTTTATAATATAAGGAGAGGACAACTTTTTGAACAGGAAGTGATAATAGTGCGTGTTTCTTTTACGTCAGGAACGCGTATAAACTGTTTAAATGCAGAGAAGTTACAGGCAAATGATATTATTCTTTTCATAGATAGTAAGTATCCTTGGGACAGTGCATGGATTTTTTATTTGATTTGCAAAGAATAAAGATAAATTATTAAAAAATATGATTGAGTTTTTATTCAAGATTAATTATTACAATTAGGTGCAAAACATTTTGAAATGTCGATCATACGTAATGTTATAGTTTATTTTGTTTTCTTAAAAAAGTAAAGTCAGTCAGTTTGTTGTATTAAGTGTATCTAAAATGCAACTGTTTCTTTATTACTTGTGCTATTTTGTGAATAAAATACTTTAATAAAATTAAACTTGTTTCCAACAAAATCTAAAAAAACAAATTACCTATAGATCTGTAGCTGGGCAACTACAGACTCACAAGACAATAAAACTTCGTTACCTACTTTGGTTGACATGGTATTATTATATTGTTGTAGGTTTTTGAAGCGCACCGCGCCGAAATATATTCAATCAAATACGCGATTTGAATTTGACATATTCTATATTTTATGCAGATGCACCTCCCTGAAAGTAATCCTGGCGGCACCCATGCTTAGGTACATACTTTTCTTTTTGTAAATACATACTCATAATACATAAATAAACACCCAGACCAACACAAATACTTATGTCCATCACACAAATTTTTGTGTCCTGTGGGAATCGAACTCACGACCTCGTGATTAGCAGTCCGAGACTCGAACCACAGACGTCATCAAATGAATGTCTTTTAATAATTTGAATGCAAAACTTCAGTTATAATTATACATTAAATTAACAACTTTACATATAGGTAATAAAATTGTTTCACCTAATTAGGTGTGCGGAACCTGTGTGTGTTTGTGTGTGTATTTTCTCAAGGGTTGATAAAAAAATCAACATTAAAGAGACCTACTTACCAAGATTGCTTATTAAATAAGACAAGCATAGGAAATGTAATATGCAATATAAGGGGTTTAAAAGAGGATTCTCGATGCAGTTTCGATGTTTGCGCGCGCGTCGGTACAAGGAAGCTTTTTTGTTTCGAAAGAAATAATAAGAAATCAATAAATTAAGATAAGTCTAGTACAGCGGTACTCTAAGTGTGTTCCGCGGAACCCTAGGGTTCCGCGATACCGATGTAGGGGTTCCGCAAGAATTTAGAAAAAAAAAACAAAACACCTCTCTCTGGTCACTGGTCGAACGTTTTGAATCCGCCCGCCGCGCGTATACTTGTGAGCGCGCAGTCCCTTTGATAAAAGCCGCCTCTGAATTAGACGCTATAGTTGTGAACAAGCGACTTTCGGCTCTATCTTCAAAAGCATAAAGTCGAGATTGTTTACAACGCATTTTTTTGTATTTATATTTTTATTTCCGCTTTTTGTTTATCAAAGGCGCCGACTCGAGTATTTTTGAGAATGTTCGAGTTCGAGTCTAGGACTAAGTATAAAAGCGCTATTATATAAAAAAAGTCGCGCCTCGTCAGTCAGTTGACGATTAGCGTTCGGAGCGATAAGTTCGTACCTACCTACTTACAAGCTGGCTAGCCTGCTGCCTTCTTGTAAGTTCTACTGCCCGCTGTATTCTGATTGTATCAGTTTTGTACATTTCTTCTTTGGACTAAACTTTGTCTCATAAACGCAGTAACGATTGTGCATTATTTTGACCCTACCATCCTGACGTGTAACATTATTAATAAAGAAGAATGGAACGTTGGCTTAAAGGTGTTAAACGTGTTGCAACGACATCTTCTAATGACGCTGAATGTTCAAAAGCAGTACGCGCGGAGAATACAGCAATTACCGATCCAGACGATGATGCCACGACGTCAAGCTCCACGGTTTCAAAGACGAAAAAAAGGAAGTATGATGAATCATACGTGGGACACTCAGAAAGTTTTGCGAAACTAAAAAAAATTGTTCTATACGTACATATATTTTTATCAAATCTTTTCAAAGTACTTTCCACCAGCCTCTATACAAAGATTCATGCGCCTAAACCAGTTTTCAAAACACTTTTTCCAGTCCGCCGCAGACACCTCGTTTACAGCCTGCTCGAACGCAGCCAGCGCATCTTCCGGCGACGAAAATTGTATCCCTTTGAGCTGATTTTTTATTTTTGGGAATAAAAAGAAGTCACACGGTGCTAGATCAGGGCTGTAAGGAGGGTGACCCAGGAGTTTGACTGGCGTGCTGTCCAGGAAGTCCCTCGTTTTGAGTGCGGTGTGCGCAGGTGCATTGTCGTGGTGGAGCAGTAGCCCGCGGAGCCCTGTGTTTGGTCGCTTGTTGCTTATAACAGAGAAAACTTCTGGCAAACATTTGGTAGTATACCATTCGGCATTAATGCTTCTTTGATCCCGTAAAGGAATTGATACCAAGTGGCCAGTCAAATTAAAAAAGCTAGCGATCAAAATCTTACCCCCGCTTCTAGATCGCTTCACTTTGGTAGGCGTTGGCTCATTTTGAAACACCCAAACAGTCGACTGGCGCTTGGTTTCTGGGTCGTATTGATAAATCCAGGACTCATCACCTGTAACGATGTCGTAAACACGCCGAGACGAGCCTGCTTCAAATTTGTTAAGCATATCACGGCACCATTCCACCCGGGCCTGCTTCTGAGCATCGGTGAGGTTGTGCGGCACCCAGCGTGATACAATCCTCCTCACGCGAAGATGGCTGTGTAGAATCTCGTGAACGCTTCCCGATCCAATCTTCAATATGTGTTGAATCTCCTGATATGTAATTCGCCTATTGTCTTGGATTAAATTTTTCACTGCTAGCACGTTTTCTTCGGTAACAGCCGTCAAAGGGCGACCGCTTCTTTCGTCATCCCCCAAAGTTGGTCGACCGCGCTTGAATTCGTTATACCAACGATACACGGTTGCCTTGGAAGGGCCTTCATCCATGAATGCCATTTGAAGTCTATCGTACGATTCATCCGGTTTCAGGCGACACTTGAAATCGTATAAAATCATAGCTCTAAAATGTTCCCGGCGCAGATCCATATTTCAGTGAGACACAATACTTTGAATTAACTCGCAAAAAATGTGGAGGGAAATTTTGAAATTGGAACATACTTATTTTTACTTATAAATAATCATATTTTCGAAAAACATTATAACTGGCCAGTCTCCCATATATAAAAACTTTTTTTCGCAATACTTTCTGAGGGGCCTGGTATATCAGTTTCGGATTTGTTGATTCCAACGGCTCACCTCTCTGCATGTTATGTAGTAAACTGCTTCCTAATAGTTCCATGGCACCTGCCAAATTACGCAGACATTTAGAAACTGTACACCCCGAGTCTAAAGACAAGAATAAATAATTTTTTGTTCGTAAAAAAGAACAGTTATTGGAAAGTCAAAAAAATATGATGCATGTAACACAAACTATCAATGAAAAGGCCACGGAGGCATCATATTTAGTTAGCTATCGCATTGCACAAGCAGGTGAAGCGCACACTATCGCTGAGAATTTAATAAAGCCATGTGTGTTAGACATAACAAAATGTATGCTCGATGAAAAATCTGCAAAGCATCTTTCTACTGTACCGCTATCAAACGATACTGTTTCACGGCGAATCCATGATCTGGCAAGCTACGTCAAACAAGAACTAGTTGCACGTCTACAAAAAACACGATTCGCTTTGCAAATGGATGAGTCAACTGATGTCACTGGTCTGGCTATCTTGCTGGTTATTGTGAGATATCCATATGAACGTTCTTTTGAAGAAGACATGCTTATGTGTTCACCGCTGCCCACAAACACTACCGGGGAAGAAATTTTTAATAAAATAAACATATTTTTTAAAGAAAATAATCTTAGTTGGAACGATTGCATTGACATTTGTACAGATGGGGCCAAGACGATGACAGGTAAAACAGCAGGAGCAGTATCACGAATAAAAAGTAAAGCGCCTAATTGTAGTTCCAGCCATTGTATTCTGCATAGACAAGCACTTGCGATGAAGCAAATGCCGTCAAATCTAAAATTAGTTATGGATGAAGCGGTAAAAATAATAAATTTTATCAAATCACGACCACTACAATCCCGATTGTTCTCATTATTGTGTGAATATTATGGCAGCAAACATAAAACACTGCTGCTCCATACAGAAGTGCGATGGCTGTCTCGGGGTAAAACTTTAACAAGGCTATTTGAACTTAGAGCCGAGTTACAAATGTTTCTTTCAGCAGATACAGTTTCTTTTAATTTGAAAGACCGTTTGTATGATAAAACTTGGTTGTTCCGATTGTCTTTTATGGCGGATATCTTTCAAAAACTGAACGAATTGAATTTATCATTGCAAGGTAAACAGACAACAGTGTTCCAGGCCTATAACAAAATAACTGCCTTCAAAAGAAAATTAGATTTTTGGATTATTTGCGTTGGTAAGAGAGAAATAGAAAGCTTTACGTCACTCAGTGAGTTTGTTAGCGATAACGACTCGGAAATGTTTCAAGATGATGTGTTTGAAGAATTGGTCCAATATCTCACTTCGATGCGCGCATCTTTTGTAAAGTATTTTCCCGAAGAACATAATACAAAAATGAAGCTGAATTCATGGATTCATAATCCTTTTTTACCCAACTTGCAAAAGCCCGAAAGTATGTCAAACGAGATATATGAATCTCTTTTAGAAATGTCATCAGACACAAGTATGGAGTCACTGTTCAAAACGACGCCTCTCAACGATTTTTGGTGCAGAATCCGTGATGAATATCCAATGCTTGGCAGAATGGCTCTGAATATTCTTCTCCCGTTCCCAACAACATATTTGTGCGAAACAGGATTCTCAACCTATGCAGCCACGAAAACAAAATATCGCAATAGACTGGACGCCGAACCTGATATGAGACTTCAAATGTCTTCTATCAAACCTGATATCAACCAATTGATGAAAAATAAAAAACAGTTTCATACCTCCCATTAGTTAAGATTTTTTCATTTTTAATATCTTCTATTATTGTACTTGGCATGTGGTTAAAGTAAGTAATAATTAGTAACTGTTACATTGTACTTTTATTATGCTTATATAATAAAGAATACACTTTTAAAAACTATTGTTTTATTGTAGGGTTCCGTCAAGTATTTTGCTTGTCAAAAGGGTTCCGTGACCAAAAAAGTTTGAGAACCGCTGGTCTAGTATAATAGCATTTGAAACACAGAAAAGTGAATTTATAAAAGTATCGATATTTAGAATCGATTCTTATTATTTGTTGAAATAGTCTGATATCTGGCAACATTTACGTTTGGTTTGAATGGAGGATATACTAACGATTCAGTTTAATACATATTAATTGTTTTTTAATGCTAGGGTGAAAGAGATGTTGATAAAGAACAAATAAACATGAAAAAATAAGACAATTTTTGAATAACATATAGTTTTGACATGGTGCCAAAAATGGGCAATGTCCTTTAATAACTTAAGTTATGTTCCGGAGAATTGGTTAAATTACACGCTAATGCTCGCGGTGAGAAACACCTTTATATTGTAAACGAAATACCAATAATATTAATAACTGTTAACTGTGACAATAAACCATTTTTCTTTCTTTCTTTCAAATATCTTATCTCTAACCATCAGACAGGCTTACTTACCTTGTCCAAAAGGCGTCAAAGTCAACACTAAATTATAAAGACAGTCCTTAGTCGCGGCGAGGGACAGCCGGACACATTTATTCGTTGTTACAGCGAGAAGCGCTCGGCAAGTAGCGCCACGGATTTCGTATGTCTCGCTCGCCTCTTCACCGGACCAAGAAGCACACCTGTCAACACATAGATCATAATATTTATTATTCGACACTTATTGCAGGTCACTGTGCTTACTCAACTGGCTTTGTTGTTTTTTACAGACCACTTGCGAAGAAACGCCGAAACAAAACAACGATCAGTTTTACTTTTTACACCTAGTATATTATTTTAGTATTCATGTTGTTGCGGTTTATGGTAATATTTTGGTTTTAAGTTGGTGCTTCCCGATTAAGCGTTAACATGAGAAATATAAAATATTTTGTCTTCTTTCTCAAGCCTCTTTTTAGGGTTCCGTACCCGAAGGGTGCCAAACGGGAGCCTATTACTCTCGCTACGCTATCCGTCCGTCCGCCCGTCCGTCCGTCCGTCCGTCCGTCCGTCTGTCTGTCACAGGGCTGTATCTTTTGAACGGTAATAGATAACCGGTTCAAATTTTCTCAGAAATTGTGTTGCTATGAGGTGTATCATGACAAATACTAAAAACAAAAAAAAGTCTAAAACCAAAGGGGGTCCCCATACAAGAAACCTCAAAAAACATGCCAAATTGCCAATGGCAACGTTTAACGCAACGTACGTTGTTGCCGTGTTGTTTTGCCGTGTTGTTTTGCCAATGTGCCTAGAACTTATACAATATGAATTTATGTAGAAATTAATGTAACACTTAAAAGATGTGTGAAGATACCTGTGATGTTTGATTCAAACATTGCTATATTTGTTTGTAATTGTTGTTGGATAAAATTTTGTACCCGTATTCGAACTGCCCCGTAAATCAGATACACAACTACCTCCGGTGATTTAACTATTACCTTCAGTACTATTAGTCATGTTGCATTTTTTCCCTTTAGTACGCGAGGTGCTTAGTCAATTCGGACGCGTAGTACAGTAGTACGGGAAAGTTTTCTAGTTAAATTTCATTAGTTACTAATACTATGACTACTATCACGACAAATACTAAAAATAAAAATTGTCTAAAACCCATGGGGGTCCCCATACTCCCCATACAAGAAACCTCGAGAAACATGGATTTTTTTCAACGTTTTTGTTCCTGCTCTATCTTCAAAACTGTAATACATACCAGCGTCAAACTTGGTCTGATTATAGTGCATACTATGCATTTTAGCAACAAATACTAAAAACAGGGCAAATATAGACATATGTGGTGGTATTATTTTTTATTTTATTTTTACCTACGTAAGAAAGAGATGCAAAAATTCACATATCGTGTACGATCTTTGATGTCTTTTGATAAACTCTCGTAAATTAAATCAGTTTCTATGGGGTATCAGGTCGATGGGTGGTACGGAACCTACTGCGTGAGTCCGACTCACACTTGACCGTTTTTTTTACATACTTTAATTGTTGCATTTAATTTTTTTACACGTGTTAACTGTCTATATATGTATGCGTAAAAATACAATAGATTTAACATGCTATAAAAGTTAAAATAAGTTTCGGTTTCCGCCGAAACCGGGACCAAGACCGAAGGTTCGGTTACGGTTTCGGCTGAAAATCCTGTTTCGGTCGGACACTACAATTATTTTATAATTTTTAACGCATTTACACATGCGAAACGAAATCTTACGATTGAAATTGTGGAGAGAAAAAATCGCTCACGAGCAGGATTCGAACCTGCGTCTCCTGGCTCAGTGCGCCAGTGCTTTAGCCACTAAGCTACCGTGAACACTGCTAATATATTATATACTCATAATAATTAATTTTACAATAATAAATTATTATCTGTAAAATTAGATTGATAATTGCTTACCTTATGACAATCCTTGCACAGTATGGTAGCCTTGTAATCTGCGTATTCCGGCGGCATCGGTGTAGCCGCCACCTCGGAGTCCAGGTAACTCCACAACTGTGCAACAAAACACAAACAAAATACATATTTTATTATTATGTTGAATTTCAATCAATCATCTTATTATTTCAGCGTTTCTTGCAAAGGTTATTAGAGGCCTGATTCGACATTTCAAAGAACTAATTAATCAACTACCTGAACATCGCACGACTGGTTATAAAAGCGGCTTTAAATCATCAAAAATGGCTAATGAGACACAATAGATCTTTTGTGTCGAGGCCGCCGGCTGCTTTGCGCCTGTTGATAGGTTATTCAACTTTAAGTGAGTGCAATGTAGGTAGTTAGCCCTTATTATATTTTGTCACGGGCTCACGAGATATTTATCAGGAGATTTTCTTGTTTTTCTGTACAAAGAAAAGAATGTAATGAAAACATAATAAACTGAATAAGAATAATATGTACTGTTTCGCTATGTTTTTCCTTTTTCAATAATAGTAAAACACACATGAACACATAATATGGAAACAAACTTTATTAAACTTTATTATCTTCCTATTTGCATATATTTTATATGCCTAAGTTAAATAATAAAGGATAAATATTTGAAAAATCTCTAAAAATGCATGATTTTCAAAAAATAAAAGTATCGAACAAAAATCAACTAATTATGTAAATGTCTAGTCAAACGATGGACAAAGGTTCAAAAAAATATGTATCTAAATTTGACATTCATCAAGCATGTGTTCGACTCAGCATATGTTTTCAAAAAGTCACCGAAAAACCTTTATAGTTTATGGGGTTAAGATAAAGTTAGAGATTTTTTTTTAAATTTTTTCACGGTTTTAAAAAACATCTTGTATATAGTTTTAAGTGTAAAAAATAAATTAGTTCAATATTGTATAGGCTTAGAAAACACCTAGTATATAGATTATGCGGCAACTAATTTGACATTTCAAAAATTCTTGCTATTTCTTGTTTTCACCATTAGAAAAAAATACGAATAGTTTAAATTAAGTTTAGTTGGTGAACAAGAGGAATCAACACCATTATTATACTTAACTGACCTCCTTTGGTGACACGCCTTGCACGATGGCATCGTCTTCCGAGTCGGAATCCGTGTCCATGGCGTGTTCTTGATGGAAAGCGGAACAGGCAACATCAACCTGTTGACAAAAATATGTCTATGAAGGATTCTCATAGTCATTTCAGCCGAAAGACGTCCACTACTGGACATAGGCCTCCCCCAATTATGCCATAATCGCCACGCTTGGCAGGCGGGTTGGCGATAGCAGTTGGTTGGTTAAATACTCAGAGAAATTAATTTTAAATATTCCTTATTTTTTGTTAGGCTGTTGGATTTATTTTGAGCCTTGTAAATTTTAAAGAAAAAATTAAGAAGAAACATTTATTTCACAACTAACAGAAACACGTTGTTAAAACTAAATAAAAGATCATACATATTATAGTCACACAAAATCGACTTTAGAAAAGTAATAGGAAGAAGGAAGAAAACGGAGAGAGGAATGTTGCTATATGAAAAAGCTCTGAAAGTAAGTTGAGCATTAATTTACGCTCAATTTGCAAAGCACTGTAATTGCGACGCAAAGTTTAATGTTTGACCACTGAGGTATAATACCTACCTCAGTGTGTTTGACACATTTTATATTTGAGATAGTATGACGGAAATGTGTCAAAGACACTGAGGTAGGTATTATACCTCAGTGGTCAAACATTAAACTTTGCGTTGCAATTACAGTGTTTTGCAAATTGAGCGTAAATTAATGGTAATAAAATATCTGTTTATTTGTTCATGTGAACAAGAGAATCAACACCATTTTCTTTTGTTTTTAAAACTAAAATTATTTTACACTATTGCTCAATTTTACTAATAGTTGATACTACTTGATACAAGAAAGGAAGTCTTAGACAAGTTTAGTCGTGAACTCGGAACGTGCCCACTAAAAATACAAAAAAGTGAAACACTTAAACTAATTTGACAGTTCTAAAATTCTTGCTATCTCTTTCTTATTAGAAAAAGATAATGAATAGTTAGTTGGTGACCAAGAGAATCAACACTACATCGTCGATTTTGGAGGCATGTAGCGTGAAAGCGTTAGCATCTTTATTTCGCGGGGGGTTTTCGAACTGACGTGTTACCATTACCACTGTCAAGCAGGCGACTGTACTATTAGATATTCTGTGGTGAAAGGTAACCGCGTGCAAAACCTGCCTAAAATTTAAAACTTTGCTCGATTAGCTGAAATAATGTTGGTGTACTCGCCGTACCAGAAGATCAAAAGTAAAAGAAAATACAATACAAATTCTCTTTATTGCACAACATACAAAACATGATAATTACAAACTGTATAACATGATAATTATTCACAATACGAGCATCGTATTGAGCACAGTACGTAAAAAGCCAAAGTACTGAATAAGGTGCACCTAATTATCTTTTACAATTTAACTTAATAAACATTTATTAATTAAGCATTTGATACTTGTAGAACCGATATTTTACGATCGTCTAATGTGTTTATTTTAAGAAAAATCGTTTCGTGGTAAAGGGTGCTTATCAAAAGTTGCGGTTGCCATATTAAAAAAATATGTTTTCAGACGTTTTGGTCGTTCTGTCGCCAACGCCATGTGTTTAAAAAAATGTTTATATTTTTGGAGTCACTTTGTAAGTGCCGCTTGTGAAATAATAAAAATGTCGTAAAATTTGGGAGCACCCGAGATTGTTATCGGTTGTTGGACGGATCGGGAATATTAACGAGTCGGAATGCTGCCTGTTCACATTACGAGTAAATTGAATTGTTTTATGGGCTCAATCAATAAAAATGTTGTGTTATGGCCTTTGTACAAATAAATTGTCAAATAAATAGGTACTTGTTGCAGAGTTTGCTTCCGCATTCTGGAGGCAAATTGGTTTGCGTCTTTGCTGTTTATTTTCATTCTGAGTATCTTCTACTTCGTCATTTCACACCACACCACACGTGGAGCTAAACAACGTTTAGCCAATGCGATACCGTACGACATACGAACGGCACGCGCACGGTACGTGCGGCGCACCGGCACCGCATACACGCCGACCGCGACGCCATCGCGCGTGACGTCACGACGCGCCATCGCGCATGGCGCATTGGTTGGTCGTGTACGCGGTGTGCGCGTATGGTGCGTCACGTTTCATGTGCGGTCGGCATTGGCGTGCGGGACTCAATGTGCGTGCTCGACATGCGCGTTTGTGTGTGTATCATGTGCATATGATGTGCGTGATTTGTTGAAGTTACTTTTTGTAATTTTTTCAAATAGAAAGTAGCTAAAGGAGATGGACCTGGAAAAGCCCCGATAAGGTGACAAGGAACGAGATAGACTTTGTCATGACGGATAAGAAGCACATATTTAGAGCTGTCTCTGTGATCAATAGGTTCAACACCGGAAGCGATCACCGACTTATTCGAGGCACTCTAAATATCAATTTTAGAGCTGAAAGCACGCGCATGATTAAGTCTACTCTCCGACCTTCGCCGCTCCAAACCAGTTTTGGCTCCGAAAGGTTCCAAGCGGAACTTCAAAATCGATTCGACTCGCTGGAAACCACTGGCAATATTGAGGAGAAAACCAACACCATAGTCAAAACATTGCAGGAACTGTCTCGAAAATTCTTTCCGCCGCAGCGTGGAAGCAAGATGCCCAAGCTTTCGACTGAGACTCTCGATCTGATGAGGAAAAGACGGGAAATGTCAGCCGCGCATTCGTTTTCATCAGATAATAGGTCCTTAAACCTACAGATTAGGAAGATGATGCGACGTGACCTCCGCCGCTCCAACACCCGCGCCGTTGAGGCTGCGATTGAGCAAAATAGGGGGTCGAAAGTTTTCGCTCAGCAGCTAGGGAGGACCCATCTGATGAAACTGAATGCCGCGGATGGCAAAATTGTCACTAAGATCGAGATGCTTGATGAGGTCGAAAACTTCTATGGGCATTTGTATTCCATGAAAACGGCGAGACCAGCGGTTCCTAGCAATGACGACAAAAGAGCCCAGCTCACGCGCCATTACACCGAGCACCACCACCACCGCCCACTTCATCACAATTCACGAGCTCGCTGCAAATTCGCATTCAAATGCAACCATTTTGAGCAAACAAAAATAAATATAACTTATCGTGCCGCAGTTCTGTAGATCATTGCGTTTTGCGCAATTTAGCAGTATGCGCGTTGGCGCATGCGTTCGTGTGCGGTGAACTTTCCTGATGAATTATGGCAGAATCACAGGTGCTTATGACAGAAGAACGGGCAAGAAACTCCATGATTATCATCCAATAAAAAGTATTTTACATACATTTAAAAGATATCCTTAAAAATATACATGTATATCTCCAGTCTACAACCTCATGTATAGCAGTCCACATCCACAAGAATTGGCGCGGACGTATAAAAACAAACGTCTCGTCCCTTGTCCGCTTATCCGCACTTTTTGCGGACATCCGTGACGTCACCCACTTAGCGGTAAAATATATCCGCACTTCTTTAGGGCGGTAATAAGGAAAACCTGTTGGCTTGCTCGAAATATATTCTTCACTCGAATATAATTTTTTTCATTTTCACTCGAGTCACTCGAAGTGGACTCGATCACTCGAGACTCGAGTCGCATCACTAATTCACTAGCCTCGATGGAGTCGCTGGACGTCATTTTAAATTTTATTTAATGTCTCATAAATTGTATAACATGATGTGTTTTTCACAGATTTCGAATCTATTATTCAAATCAATCAAATCATTTATTCGCCTCAAGATATCGTGTACAAAGATATTACAATTAATTACAAGTCCGTCATATCTTGCCTTTTTGTAGGCATGCGAAAATTATGTTACACAAATTCAAATTCTATTTATTTCTACTGTTTTTAGGTATGTCACAGAAAATTTGATTAAATAGCTAAATTACATACTTATAATACACAAGAAACACCCAGACCAACACAAACACTTATGTTCATCACACAAATATTTGTCTCCTGTAGGAATCTAACCCACGACCTCGTGATTAGCAGTCCGACACTCAAACCACTAGATCACAGACGTCGTCAAAATTTGATTATCATTTGCTTTATAACGGTGAAAAAAACATAGTGAGGAATCCTGCATACCTGAGAGTGTTTCATACAGTTCTTGATGGTGTTAATATCCTACAAATATTATAAATGCGAAATTATGGATGTTTGTTTGATATACTTTCAATCACACTGAAACGGCTGGACGGATTTGGATGAAAATTAGCACATCGATAGACCATAAACTAGATTAGCATAGCATCATCATCATCATCATCATTGCAGCCGAAAGACGTCCACTGCTGGACATAGGCCACCCTCAATCATGGCCACAACGACCATCAGTAAATTTTTTGTACCGTCGCCACGAAGAAGAAGTGGCTTAGTTTATTATTTACTTATTTTATTTACTATACACATAATATATACCAGGCCCCTCAGAAAGTATTGCGAAAAAAAGTTTTTATATATGGGAGACTGGCCAGTTATAATGTTTTTCGAAAATATGATTATTTATAAGTAAAAATAAGTAAGTTCCAATTTCAAAATTTCCCTCCACATTTTTTGCGAGTTAATTCAAAGTATTGTGTCTCACTGAAATATGGATCTGCGCCGGGAACATTTTAGAGCTATGATTTTATACGATTTCAAGTGTCGCCTGAAACCGGATGAATCGTACGATAGACTTCAAATGGCATTCATGGATGAAGGCCCTTCCAAGGCAACCGTGTATCGTTGGTATAACGAATTCAAGCGCGGTCGACCAACTTTGGGGGATGACGAAAGAAGCGGTCGCCCTTTGACGGCTGTTACCGAAGAAAACGTGCTAGCAGTGAAAAATTTAATCCAAGACAATAGGCGAATTACATATCAGGAGATTCAACACATATTGAAGATTGGATCGGGAAGCGTTCACGAGATTCTACACAGCCATCTTCGCGTGAGGAGGATAGTATCACGCTGGGTGCCGCACAACCTCACCGATGCTCAGAAGCAGGCCCGGGTGGAATGGTGCCGTGATATGCTTAACAAATTTGAAGCAGGCTCGTCTCGGCGTGTTTACGACATCGTTACAGGTGATGAGTCCTGGATTTATCAATACGACCCAGAAACCAAGCGCCAGTCGACTGTTTGGGTGTTTCAAAATGAGCCAACGCCTACCAAAGTGAAGCGATCTAGAAGCGGGGGTAAGATTTTGATCGCTAGCTTTTTTAATTTGACTGGCCACTTGGTATCAATTCCCTTACGGGATCAAAGAAGCATTAATGCCGAATGGTATACTACCAAATGTTTGCCAGAAGTTTTCTCTGTTATAAGCAACAAGCGACCAAACACAGGGCTCCGCGGGCTACTGCTCCACCACGACAATGCACCTGCGCACACCGCACTCAAAACGAGGGACTTCCTGGACAGCACGCCAGTCAAACTCCTGGGTCACCCTCCTTACAGCCCTGATCTAGCACCGTGTGACTTCTTTTTATTCCCAAATATAAAAAATCAGCTCAAAGGGATACAATTTTCGTCGCCGGAAGATGCGCTGGCTGCGTTCGAGCAGGCTGTAAACGAGGTGTCTGCGGCGGACTGGAAAAAGTGTTTTGAAAACTGGTTTAGGCGCATGAATCTTTGTATAGAGGCTGGTGGAAAGTACTTTGAAAAGATTTGATAAAAATATATGTACGTATAGAACATTTTTTTTTAGTTTCGCAAAACTTTCTGAGTGTCCCACGTATGTGTACCTACATACAATTTCTCTGACTTGTGATTCTTTTCAGAACGCGCGCACCACGCGCGCGCACCATGGCGCGTATGCGTATATATGCGTGAAATCAGCCTGTGATATTATGTTATCACCAAACAAACTACCTTTTAATTAAATTAAACCACATAACCAATAAATAATAAATTAGAAAAAAAAATTGAGATTATCATAACAAACGAAAACAAAACCAATCTACACTCAATAAAAATATCAAACACACTTAAAAAATTGCTGAACTATAGCTAATTTAAAACTTACCAAAGTTTAATTAGTTGTATGGCTGTGCTTATAATAAATTATTTATTTTATTAGTAGAAACCTAATTTTACTGATTTGCTGCACATCTCAAACTAGTTAGCTACTAATAGCGCCAGTTTATTAGTCGCCTTTTTAGGGTTCCGAAGTCCTACAAGGAACCCTTATAGTTTCGTCATGTCCGTCCGTCTGTCCGTCTGTCCGTCTGTCCTAATCCTTTACAGCTTAATAACTTCTACAGTTATAAACATAAGTAAATGAAATTTTGTTAAAAAATAGTCTACATATAGATCTCAATTTTAAAAGAATAAAAAAATCGTTTTTACGTATTTTAGGGGTGGCGTCCATACATGTGAAATGGGGATGGAAAATTTTTTTTCGCTGCACCCCCTCGTGTGGGGTATCATTGAATAGGTCTACTAAAATGAAGGTAATGTTTCATACACCACTTTTTTATCAGGTGTACCATCTGCGAAATATAGCCCGCCAAAGTGGCTTGCAATGTGTCCCCCCCCCTGCCATTTCTAAAATATGCAATGTAGAAACTTATAATCTTCCACATTGATAGACCTTTGTGAAAACTCTCTTTTAAAATTATTTCGAGTATAATGTGATTATAATTTTTTGAGTTATAGAGAGAAAACTGAAAAATACTTAAAATGTCCTAGTTCAAAGGTCATTGACCTTAGAGAAAAATGATCATAGCAAATAATGTCGCGAATGCTGTCGATTATTGCAAAAACTAAAATAGCCATGATTAATATTCGATTTGATGATTTCGTTTGTAATTACACCTACTTAGGTCATAAGTACATGGAACAAATATCAAAAGCAACTTTCTCAGTTAAAACAACTCAGAATTTCGCGTAAACTAACTTGCAGCAATGCAAAATCGTACGAGTTACACGGATTTTCTGACAGTTCCGAAACCGCTTACGGGGCTGTGATCTATTTGCGTGTTACAGACGTTGATGACCGTTCTCACATTTTTCTCGTTTGTTCGAAGGCTCGCGTTGTACCTTTAAAACGAACGTCATTGCCGCGTCTGGAACTCTGCGCTGCAGTACTCCTTTCGGATCTGTACAAATTCGTTACCGAAACATATCTGTCTCGTATTCCCATCGATGCTGTCTTCTTGTGGTCAGATTCGACGGTTACTCTTTCATGGTTACGTTCACCTTCGTATCGCTGGGCTACTTTCGTCGCCAACCGTGTAAGCCATATTCAAGAAATCACACCTACCGAATATTGGCATCATGTGTCGTCTACTGACAATCCCGCAGATGTGTGTTCCCGTGGGCAATTCCCAAGCGAACTTCTTCACAATTCGCTATGGTGGGCGGGACCAGGTTGGTTGTCAGAACGTCGTGAATCGTGGCCGTCTTACGTTGACAGCATTTCCAATGAAGAGCAGAAAACTATTGAAGCTGAAACTCGTAAATCGCCCGTGTTAGTTTCGTCTGTGCGTACGACTCGGAACAACGTTTCGATTATCGATCGACTGCTACAAAGTTTTTCGTCATTAGAAAAGGTTGTACGGATCGTATCATATATTTATCGTTTCTTTAAGAATGCTAGAAATTCGACCAATAGTAATCGTAGTAAATTTCTTAATAATTTGGAACGTCATGATGCACTCATGATTGTTGTGAAGAATGTTCAAGGTTGTGAGTTCGTGGATGAAATTAATCAATTAAATTCAAAAACTGGATTGTTAAAACCGTTTCGTAAACTCAATCCTTTCATCGACTCACGGGGTATCCTTAGGGTGGGCGGTCGTATTTCTCGGTCAGGATTGCAATATGAACATCGTCATCCTGCACTTTTACCTTCGGATCACCCACTCACCGTTTTAATAATTGATTTCGTACATCGTAACTACTGTCATCCTGGAGTCAATACAACTCAATATTTAGTTCTGCAACAATTTTGGATAATTTCCGCCAAGCGTGTTATTCGTCGTTGTCTTGCTAAGTGCGTACAATGTTACCGAACTCATCCAGTGCCTTTGCAACCATTTATGAGCGATCTCCCAACCTATCGCGTGAACCAGGTGAAGCCTTTCTCCGTGGTAGGCGTGGACTTCGGTAGACCCTTCCGTATTAAGTTGGGTACTCATCGCGGAGCAAAAATAGATAAAGCCTATTTATGCCTATTCGTCTGCTTAGCTACGAAGGCTGTCCACCTAGAAGTCGTTTCCACGCTGTCGACGGAGGGTTTCATCGCCGCTCTACGTCGATTCGTAGGCCGTCGCGGTCGTTGTAACACCATACACTCTGAAACTCTGATTGTGGAACCAATTTTGTCGGTGCTAGAAACCAACTATCGGCTTTTATGCAAGATGCGTCTAGCACGGAGAAAATTGAGTTCAAGTTTAACCCACCGTCCGCTCCCCACTTTGGAGGAGTATGGGAGATTCAAATTAAAGCTGCAAAGTCACATTTATATCGTATCGTCGGTGACCAAGTACTAACGTTCGAGGAGCTCACAACATTATTCGTGCAAATCGAAGCAGTTTTAAACTCTCGGCCTTTGTGCCCTATTAGTTCGGATCCTAATGACGTGTCAGCACTAACTCCCGGCCATTTTCTCACCCTTGCGGTGGGCTCGCTTGTGGTCATCAAGGATGACAATCGGGCTCCCCTCCATTGGTCTCTTGCTAGAGTTATGGAACTCATCCCCGGTGCTGACGGGGTAGTTAGGGTTGCGGTCCTTAAGACTGCAACTAGCAACTCTATTAAACGACCTTTGGTCAAATTATGCCCTCTACCTATAGAGGATTAACTTCATTCCGTCACCGTATCATTTCTTAAGTTAGGTTATTTAGTTTGATAAGCGTTAACGATCTCTTTCTACTCTCTCATGTCAAACTTAGTATATTTCTTTGAATCCAGAAAATACCATAGGTATTTTGGTGGGCGGAATGTTTCGTCATCATGTAAATTCTTACGAGTATCGGTGTTCTGTTGCGATGATCTGCATTAAACAGAACGACCCCGTTTTTACGGTGGTCATACGTGTCGTCCTAAGTTGGCAACACTGTTGACCGCCATTACGAAAAAGACTACTACTACCGGCGTCCGCTTCGAACACACGTATTTACCGGCGAAGCGACGAAATCTCATTGAGGTAAAATCGGGGCCCCGCGCGAGTGAATCTGTAACCTCGCTGAACTATTCACCCAGTGAGAACTCCAGCAGTCCAACCCATCGGCTCGTGAAATTAGTCTAAGAACGGCGGCGTGTCAACGAATGGCTGCAGTGCGACCAAGGACGGCAGGTAAGTTGTTCTGTTTCCTTGTAATTGTCGCGCAGCACACAAGAAACTCGTCTATCGTTGGACCCTCAAGGTCTATCCCTATGTAGTGTTCTCCTAACGGTTATTTTAGCACTTCAGGACACTACGTACAGAACAATTTTTTTTAGTTTCGCAAAACTTTCTGAGTGTCCCACGTATGTATATATTTGAAGACATTGTGTTCATAATTATGACACGATGTTATTTTCCGACATCCACGCGGACGGAGTCGCGGGCACAGCTAGTGACAGATAAAGTTCTATACAATGTAGTTTTGTCGATTCTTCCGTAGACAAATCGGTTGTCTACAGTGGTCATGCTACGCCTGCTGGTGTAGCTGGCACAGCTAGCGTAGTTGGCACAGCTGGCGTAGTTGGCGCAGCTGGCGTAGCTGGTAAAGTCCCGTGAGGTGAGATTGCGTGCAGTGGTCCATGTGCGGCACCGAGGAGGGTGCGGCTGACGCTAGGCCGCACGGGTAAAAGGGGCTCGCATGCTTGTGGCGGGCCGGGACCTGTCGGGGGTGAATACTCACGGGTTCCCACGCCCCCGGCTAAGGTAGTTGAAAGAACATCGTGGTGGTTTTAGTCGCTAAAAGTCCGACACTGGCTCCGTCTACCCCGGGCGGTTTGCGTCCATGAGGATTACCCGACGGAAAAAAAAATGAGCAGCTTTGAGTTTTTCGAAGGAAGTTCCTTAACGAGGCTTGCAGTAGATGTGATTCTGGAGGAAATGTAACGTCACGTAAGATTTTTGTGATATGTGCAGGCATGTACGCACACCGCACGTTCTCTCTTTCTTTTTCTTTCTAGTATGTCTGTGTGTGTGTGTGCGTGAGGAATCGTTCCTGACCGAGGGTCCCCTGACCGCACAGGTTTTTTTTAAATTAGCAAATTCTCAGTAGCAGTCCGAAGTCTGGATCTGTGCTCGGTTAGTGGCAATAAGCTCGCCCCTATGGGACTGATAACATAACTAACAAAATGTGAGTGTACCTATTATAAACCTCGGACTACCCCTTCAGGGAAATACCTACAGGTATTATATTATCTGTGGTATAGGTAAACAAATAAATGAATATTTTTGGGATATTTTTACACATCACCATCTAGACCCAAACTAAGCAGAGCTTGTGCTATGGGTACTAGACACTCAGTGGCGGTTCTAGGGGGGGGGTCGTAGGGGTCATGACCCCCCCCAAAATCGTACACGTCAACATGACAAATCTCCTAAAAATAGACAATTTACAAAAATAAATAAAATAAATTGTTTACTTCCTGCTTAAACGTCCAAAAGTAAACAATGAAATCAAAACTAGGTAAGTACTACCTACTTACATCACACGACATCTACTCGTACCTCAAAAAATACCTAACATTATTTTAGAGTTTTGTTTATGTACTGAAGTTCAATTTACAGTGTGTTTACAGCATAGGTATTATTTTGCTCAAAATAAAGTATGAATGATATTTCCAGTTTAATGACAAATAATATCACATACGACGGCGGTAGTTCATTTTGTTGAACGGCTTGCGCTACATTACATGAGCCTTCCGTTCTTCTTCTATAGTATCGACATGAGCAACATAATGACAATAGCTTATGCCGTGGGCAAAAGATTAGTCAGTCAGCAGGTTGGTAGCGGGGCTGACTGCCCAGGGTGCGCCGGACAGTCAATTAAATATCGTCACTGGTGGAGGCTTTTTTAATGCACCCCATGCAGCCTGCCGTAGCGATTGGACACTCAAAGGCGCAAGCGATTGAAGCTTTGGCGGTGAAAAAATTTTCGCGCTCGCTTCTTCATTAATGTACATAGCCTACAACTCCTAAAAATACACTTAAGTTAAAGTCAACTTTTCGCATAAATATGAAAAATTCGGGCTCGCTTCGCTCGCGTTTGTTCCTACCGTTCGTTTCCTCTTTGTTGACGTTCATTTTGTAAGTAACTATTCTGTTACATAATAAACTAAGTCCAAACTTTACCTTGTCATTTCGAAAAAAAAAATTGGACCTTAAAACTGTACGTAAGCCAAGTTGACCCCCCAAAAATCATGGGCTGGAACCGCGCCTGTAGACACTGGATATAATACTTTTTTTTTTTGAAAATACTTCATACTTACATACATTAGAAACAACCAGACCAACACAAACACTCATGTTCATCACACAAATATTTGTGTCCTGTGGAAATCGGAAGTATTCCCATTTGAGCACCTATTTTTAGGGCACCAATGCTTAGAGCACCGATGCTATTCCCTTTTCAGCACCAATCTGTATTTTTGCTTGGTGCTCTATTGGGAACAAAATAAATAATTCGACTTTATTCCCCTTTGAGCACCTACGGTACGGTAGCTTCTAGTGATGTGGTGTATTGTAAAAATTATCGAAAAAAATCACAATATTATTATTTTTAGTAAATCATGTATTGTTATTATCACAAGTTTCCTCTAATAAAATGTTGTGTACACAAACCAATTTTAGGCAAAACTAACAAAGTAAATTACCTATTTTAGTATTAATAGGAAGAGCCTAGATAGATAGGTAGAATATTCTTTATTGTACACCATTAACATGATTAAACTTAGGACTAACACGTAACGGCGCATGTGAAGCTTCTGCCCGCCAGGCCTCTGAGGTGTTACCGGTGCCTGGCGGGTGGTCACGCAGGGGCGCTGTGTACCGCAGGGGTCGACCGCAGTGGAGTTTGTTTCCGCTGCGGTCAGAACGGGCACAAAGCCAGCTCGTGTGAGGCCACGCCGCACTGCATTATCTGTGCGGCGGCAGGCAAGCCGGCGGAGCACCGGGTGGGCAGTGATGCCTGCGCCGAGCCCATTAAGAAGGGCAACAGGGAGCGCAGAAAGAAGGCCGCACCCGAAGGAAGCAAAAAGCCACCACAAAGAGGCGAGGGGGAGGCGTCAATGGATACCCAGTAATGGCCCCAAATCTGCGCCTCCTCCAAGCCAACATCAATCACTCCGCCAGGGCTCAGGACCTTTTGCTCCAGAGCATGGCGGAATGGCTGATAAATGTCGCCGTGGTCGCCGAGCCGTACTATATCTCGCCCAGGGACGACTGGGTTAGTGATAGCGACGGCTTGGTGGCCTTAATCTCGCGGGCCGCTGCTGGCTCCCCATCCTTCGAGAACATCACGAGGGGTCGGGGACACGTAGCGGCTCTTTACGGGGAGGTTGTGGTCGTGGGGGCATATTTTTCCCCCAACCGATCTCTCGCCGACTTCGAAGATTTCCTTGTGGGGGTGGGCATCGTCGTCCGTCGCAGCCACCCACGCCCAGTGCTCGTCCTCGGGGACTTCAACGCCAAATCCACGGCTTGGGGTTCCCCGGCCACGGATGCGCGGGGTGAGGTGCTGGAGGAGTGGGCTGTGGAGTCTGGCCTACTGCTCCTTAACCGGGGTTCCGTCCAGACATGTGTGCGACAGCGGGGTGGGTCTATAGTGGACATCTCGTTTGCTAGTCCCACTCTGGAGCGCCATGTCCACGGCTGGCGTGTGTTGGAGGGGGTGGAGACGTTGTCGGATCACCGTTACATCCGATTCGACGTCTCCGCCCAGGCCTCTGTCATTCCAGCCCAGGCGGCCCCGGTCGGGGCTGGTCCGCGTTGGGCTCTTGCCAAGTTGAACCGGGAGGCCCTCCTGGAGGCCTCGATCGTACAGACCTGGGTGACAGCACCGGACAGGCCTGTCGACATCGATGTGGAGGCTGGGTGGTTCCAGGAGGCGATGACGCATGTTTGCGATGTGGGGATGCCTAGGGCTAAGCCCGGTCCTGTAAGGCGCCAGATGTACTGGTGGTCCTCGGACATAGCGCGACTGCGAGTCACGTGTGTGTTCGTGCGACGCCGGTACACGAGGTTCAGGAGGCGGTTCAGGAGGCGTCCCCGCACCCCGGAGGAGGCAGCCATAGAGGAGGAGCTGTACGAGGGGTACAGAGCAGCGAAGGTGGCCCTTCAGGCAGCCATCGCGGAAGCCAAGGTGGCAGGCTTCGACGCCATGCGGGCGACTCTGGATGCAAATCCGTGGGGGCGTCCATACCGTATGGTACGGGGCAAACTTCGCCCGTGGGCCCCCCCACTAACCCAGAGTCTCCGGCCTGAGCTGCTGGAGGGTGTGGTGAGCGCTCTGTTCCCTTCAAGGGCGGAGCACACCCCTCCGCTGATGGTTCCTCCTCACATGGCGCCTAACGCGGACGACGACGACGACGTGCCCGAAGTGACCCGGGAAGAATTGATGGCGGCGGTGAAACGGCTTCAAGCCAAAAACACCGCCCCAGGACCCGATGGCATACCTGGCCGAGCATGGGTCCTGGCCCTGAAGGCCCTTGGGCCTCGATTGGGAGGGCTCTTGAGCGCATGCTTCGAGCGGGGCCAGTTTCCACGGAGGTGGAAGACTGGCAAACTGGTCCTGCTGAAGAAGGAGGGGCGCCCTGCAGACTCACCATCTGCTTACCGCCCTATCGTGTTGCTGGATGAGGTGGGCAAGCTCTTTGAGAGAGTAATTGCAGACCGCCTTGTCCAGCACTTGACTAGGATGGGGCCGGATCTGGCGGACAACCAATTTGGTTTCCGCCGGGGGCGCTCCACTGTGGATGCTATCATGCGCGTGAGGGCTCTGGCGGAGAGAGCAGTGGCCCGGGGGGAGGTGGTTTTGGCGGTGTCTCTTGACATCGCCAACGCTTTCAACACCTTGCCCTGGAGTTGCATTAGGGCGGCACTTGAATTCCATCGGGTGCCAACCTACCTCCGCCACATTGTAGGGGCCTATCTGACGGACAGGGCCGTCATCTACCCGGGTCGGGAAGTATGGGGTCGGCGAGAGATGTCGTGCGGTGTTCCACAGGGATCGGTTCTGGGGCCGCTTCTGTGGAACATCGGTTACGACTGGGTTCTGCGCGGTGTTCTCCTCCAAGGTGTCGGCGTGACATGTTACGCCGACGACACGCTGGTCACAGCAAGGGGGAAGACGCTCCGGCAGGCGACCATGCTGGCGACAGCGGGGGTTGCGCAGGTCGTTGGAAGGATCCGGCGGTTGGGTCTCGAGGTGGCTCTACACAAGTCTGAGGCTCTGTGTTTCCACGGGCCTCGGAAGGGGCCGCCTCCGGGATCCCACATAGTGGTAGGAGGCGTCCGCATCGGCATCGGGTCGACGATGAAGTACCTGGGACTCGTCCTCGATAGCCGGTGGGGCTTTGGGCCCCACTTTCAGCGGTTGGCACCCAAATTGACGGGGGCCGTGGCTGCGTTATCGCGGCTGCTCCCAAACTTGCGGGGTCCAAACGCCTCCTGCCGGAAGCTCTACGTGGGGATCGTACGGTCCATGGCCCTTTATGGGGCCCCAGTGTGGGCGGACACCCTGACACGCTGCAACGTCGCGCTGCTGCGTAGGCCGCAGCGTGCGATGGCCATCAGGGTGATACGGGGATATCGTACGATCTCCTTTGAGGCGGCGAGCCTTCTAGCCGGATCAATGCCCTGGGATCTGGAGGCGAGAGACCTTGCGCTGAGGTACCACCAGCGTGAGGACCCGCCTGATCGGACTGAGGTCCGCCAGATCCTAGTGGCTGAATGGGAGGAGCGACTTGCGCAACCCAGCGCAGGGCACGCCACAATAGCGGCGGTAAGGCCCGTCATAGAGGAGTGGCTGGAGAGGGGCCATGGTGCCCACACCTACCGCCTGACGCAGATACTCTCAGGGCACGGTTGCTTTGGGAAGTATCTGTGTCGCATAGGCCGGGAGCCGACGCCCGAGTGTCATCACTGCGGGAGCTGCCCAGAGGACACGGCGCAGCACACACTGGCGGAGTGCCCAGCTTGGGCCACGCAGCGCCGTGACCTCATTACTGCAGTAGGCGGCAGCGACCTCTCGCTTCCGGCCGTGGTTCTGTCTATGGTCAGGAGCGAGAGCGCTTGGGAAGGCGTCGTCTCCTTCTGCGAGGATGTAATGCTCGCTAAGGAGGCGGCGGAGAGGGTTCGAGAGGCGATAACCTCTCTTCCCATCCGCAGGAGACGACCTGGGCGTCGTAGGAGGGCGTATGCCGACCTCCAGCCACCCTAGGTGTGGGCCTGCGGGCGGCGGACTCGGGGTGGCCCGCCGCCCGACCAGTCAAGGCCCGTGACGGTGGCGCGTTGTGTTCCGCGCGCGCCAGTTAAGAGGAGGGTGCGGCCGATGTGGGTGCCGCACGGGGTGAAGGGGCTCGTCTGTTAGCGGCGAGCCGGGACCTGCCGGGGATGGTTGGGCGAATACGGGAGTATTTCTCACGCCCCCGGCCAAGGGTCGGTAGAGGAACACCGTGGTGGTTTTTAGTCGGTAAGAGTCCGACACTGGCTCCGCCTTCCCCGGGCGGAGTGCGTCCATGAGGATTTTCCCCACGAAAAAAAAAAAAAAAAAAAAGGACTAACACGTAAAATAAGGGTACATTGGCGGTCTTATCGCTAATAGCGATATCTTCCAGACAACCTTTGGATGGACAAGGAAGACGTGAAAAATAGATGGGGGCAGTATGTGGTGCACTTTTATTGCTTCTGTTTTTCCTAGTTATACAACGTGTATCAGAAATGCGTGGTCATATTTAAAGAGCTTATTCAGGGGATGCTATCGAACAACTTTTACTATGGGACAAACCCTGAAATCGCGAAAAAAAATCAGCTGATCCTAACATTTTGTCGAGAGACATCGATGATTTAGTAGGGAACAGCTGATATTTTTTTCGCGATTTCAGGGTTGGTCCCATAGTAAGAATGAGCTCTTAAAATATGACCACGCATTTCTGATACACTTTGTATAGTTTAAATGTAACCCCAATGATGTACACTTACCCCTTTACTAATAAACGTTGTATAGCGGTTGTATAGTTACACAATGCTTTGTCTTCTTCTTTCAAATGTCAAATTACTGATGACAGAAAGTGAGAAATCGTTGTGTAACTATTCAACCCTATACAACGTTTATTAGTAAGGCCGTTAGTAAGTATGCAATAAATCTTTGAATTTTGAATCTACATCATCAGCTTGGGTGCCAACGATTTTAATTAATAACCGCTGAAAGTGCGACATTTGTCATACTTCATGTTACTCGGGTGGAATATCCCTGAGACCGGTACAGTCGGCGCAGGTTGCGGCCCTTTCAACTTACGAAAAAATTGAAGGAAAAAAAGTGCACCAAATACTCCCCCCTATATATTTTTCACGTCTTCCTTGTCCATCCAAAGGTTGTCTGAAAGATATCGCTATTAGCGTTGAGACCGCCAATGTACCCTTATTTTACAGGTTAGTCCTAAGTTTAATTATGTTAATGGTGTACAATAAAGAATATTCTATCTATCTATCTACGCTCTTCCTATTAATATGAAAATAGATAATTTATTTTGTTAGTTTTGCCTAAAATAGGTTTGTGTACACAACATTTTATTAGAGGAAACTTGTGATAATAACAATACATGATTTACTAATAAAAAAGTTAATTAACAAAACCAAAAAACCTGACTGCTTGTAAATATAACTGAAAAGATGTAAACAAGACTTGTGAAGGTACATGTAGGTATATGTGAAAATATCAAATCAACATGCAGTCGGAGGCTACGATGTTTTTGGTCATGTATTACAAAAGTAGTTCATAGGTAGCCTCCGCCTGCGTTGATTTGATATTTTCACATATACATGTACCTTCACAAGTCTTGTTTACATCTTTTCAGTTATATTTACAAGCAGTCAGGTTTTTTGGTTTTGTTAATTAACTTTTTTATTTTAAATTTTTTAGTTCTGTCATGTTTTATCGCGCTGTTAATGTTGTTTTTACCATTTTTCATTCCAAATTACATTTAAACATATAAGTTGTATATATTTTTGTAAAGCATTTATAAAGCCCTTTATTTTGATACCCCACTCGATAGGTTTTGAGGGAAAAAATAATTTTTTGAAGACTTAAATTGGCGCCAAAAAGCGGCCATTTTATTTTTTATAATTTTGATATACCCAGTGTCACTCTCACAATTAAGACGAATCTAAAGACACCTCTCAAGCTAAAATCCATCAAGCCGTTTAGGCTACAGAGCGTGCCAAAGAAATATACATACATACATACATACATACACTCGAAAAACATAACCCTCCTTCTGGCGCAGTCGGGTAAAAATAATAATATTGTGATTTTTTTCGATAATTTTTACAATACACTGCATCACTAGAAGCTACCGTACCGTAGGTGCTCAAAGGGGAATAAAGTCGAATTATTTATTTTGTTCCCAATAGAGCACCAAGCAAAAATACAGATTGGTGCTGAAAAGGGAATAGCATCGGTGCTCTAAGCATTGGTGCCCTAAAAATAGGTGCTCAAATGGGAATACTTCAAAATTTTGCTACTGCGCAGGCGCACGACGCGTTTACACAACCACCATAAAGATTGGTGCATACTCTACTAACACCGAACTTCGATCACAAATATGACAAACGTGGTGACAAAATCCCTTATGATCCACGGTAGGTTAATTCGATCATAGATTGATGTATTGTATGTAGACTGACAATGTCGTAAATTTTCCTGCATCCTATGACTTTTTTAACGATTGGCATACGTCGTTAGAAAGGGTGGTATACCACTGGTCAAATTTCTTTGTCCAATGTGACTTTAATCAAAGAAATAGGATGATATCCATCAAATTTTTTATGTATTATAACACTGATCATCAATTAAATTGGATGGGACAAAGAAGTTTGACGAGTGGCATACCACCCTAAAGCACAAGACGCTATCAATGTCCAACTGTTACCGTGACGTGCGGTCGACAGAACAAAGATCATTATGGAAACATGTGTGACCATAGGACGCGTGATGGGCAAGTTTAAAAGAACATTACCTTGGAAGAAAGCCGGGAAGAACGTCCTGATATGTGATTTAGACTTGATTCCCATCGCAGTAGCAAGTGTCTCACATATTTGTAGCGCGCTCTGTGCTAGCTTCGAGTTGGAGTCTAGTAAGCGCGCTGATAAGGCAGCCGGCAACTCGCCTAATGATGGCTTGATTGGCGAAGATGATATGATTATGGCTTTCGCTTTGTCTAAAGCTTCATTACGGACCTGTGTACAAAAATAATTGAATTAAGACATTGAGTTATATCATCAATCTTATTAGTTTCGTGCATTGAAGGCTCTCCGATTCCGAAACTGTTCTGTTTATTCGCACAGATAAATATGGGGCCATGAGCGCTGAGGGCCAATACAGACTCGTTACTTTTTTAGCATCGGCTATCAAAGATTGAGTAGCATTCCGGAAGCTCGATGCCGCGTCCGAACTCTTCAATCCGCACACATACAAACTCCAGTCGCGGCGATCAAGTCACTTTTTGGACGCTCGATGCAGACTGAAATAATTTCGGAAACGCATTTAGTCGTCAAAACGCGATGCAGAATCGCTGCAGTCACTTAAACACGCGATTTCGATACCGCGATCGAACGCAGCAAGTCGCCAAAACGCGATGCAGTCGCAAAATCACCAATCGCCGATGCTAAATGTGTTTAGCCCTAGCCAATAGAAGCGCTTTATGTCTAGTAGAAAATTAGCGGAATTTATTTCAAACCAATCAGACGTGATTATCTATACGGTTAAATGCTCGATGGTTTCATGTCTGCCGTGGTATGGAATTTCACAAAAATTCAAGTCTTTCCATTAGTTTATTTGTAAGCCTCTACAAGAAAGCATAAGCAGATTCGTTACGTTCTACGTAAGCGGGTTAGTAACCGCAGAGGCTGCTGTCTCGCACTAGTAACATGCTATTTGACAGAATTCAAAAATCTCCTTAAATGTATAGAAGATATCAATCAATGGCAACACTGATCGTGACGTAGCTTGGAGGGATCGCGCTGTCATCGCGGGAAGAGAATACCTGGTGAAACATCTTATTATACCATGATGCACCCCAATTCCTCTAAAGGGTGTTTTATAAGTTTAGATTTTATTTTGTTTCGTGTTATGTCATGTGTGTGTATTGTGTGTGTGTTAGTTTACTTCTTCATATAAAATAAGTGATATGTTGTGTTGCAGGAGCTACTAGAGCTGGAACGCATGTGCGGCGGCGCCCCGGAGGGCTAGTGCTGGCCACTCGTCTTTCGACTCTTGGCTCTCGTCGCTCCGCGTCTCTCTCGTCGCGTGTTACTTTTATTTAGGAATCTGTGATATTATCGCCTAAGGAGCAAACCGTAGGAGCGGCCGGCCGTGCCGCGCCCGCATCGTCTCCGGAACGTGAGTCTCGACAGTATTGTTCTCTACGTTTGCAATCTCATAGTTTTAGTTGTCCCGCGTAGTGTTCGGCGGCCCGCGGTCGCGGCCGTCGCTGGTCGCGTTTCTTAGCTCCCGTTTAGCGCGAATACTTCTTGTTTAACGTTAAGATTGTCCTCGTATTGTACCTATTTTATCATAAGAAGTGTCTTTGGAATCTTTGTATTACTGCATTTAATTGAATTAGTCGATAGCGGTTTGCATGATAACCTAACGCTTTTACGACGTCCTAGTCATCGCGTGGAGCCTTATCCGTAATGTAAGTGAGCCTCGTCGCCACAGTACCGTGTTAACTCTACTTATCCGTAATTTAAGTGAGCCTCGTCGCCACAGTACCGTGTTAACTCTACTTATCCGTAATTTAAGTAAGCCTCGTCGCCACAGTACCGTGTTAACTCTATACATATCGAATGCACAACAAACTGGTTTTTCAGTGGGTAATTTATCTCGTACCTAATTATTTCGTACAATCGCACTAATAGATCTTCCTTTGTAATATACATTTTTGTAGATGTAGTTAATAATATTATTAATTCCATATATTGTAAAAAATAATGATTATGAAATTGATTCTTATGACGGTTATTCCAATATTTTCTGGTTAGTGAATGCGTTTCGAGCGGTGAGAGTTTAAATTTATTCTTTTTAATATTCAAACTACTTGAGGATTTATAATTGATTAATTGGAATTGAAAATTAAATTTTAGTATTGCACTCGTTACAAATTAGGTACGAACATAATAAATCACGTGCGTTTTACTGATTGTCACAATATATTAATATATTAATGTGGGTTTATATAGCATCTGTGTAGTATTTATGAGTATCGTATGTTATTATTAATACGTATTATGGCTTTTTTTTGCATTATTAAATCGTACTAACAGATGTCAGTAACAGTAGGTTGTAGATTAACATTCCATTTTTCGCTTAGTCATTAAAACGCCCATAATGTTTAGGTATTAGTAATAATGGGCAATTGCACTGATTATCCGATCTAGTGGTGAAAATCCAAATATATTTAGTCAGTCACGAAAGACAAGCTTCAAACTCAAGTATCGATAGACAATACGAACTTAGACTATAGGTAATAGCATTACAGTAGCTTACAAACGTTTCCAATCGAGGTAGCAATAGTAGATATTACAATAACCAAATCTAATCTTTTGAAACATTACGTAGACGAATTTTGGAATATATTGTTCCAGACGAATGTATTCCATGAAAAGTTTGGCACTTATAACTCACTTTCATTCCGAAATTTCTTGAAAGGATTATGTGCCAATAGCAACACTATCTATGATATTAAAGTTATAATTCACTGCCGATAGTATTACCAAAGGCTTATGTGTGTTGTAGATTAATCGCAGCCTTAGACAAACGCCTCCAGTAGATATTAATAACGAGCGATTGTTTTCAACTCTGATCATAGTTACTTCCAATCGCGTAATTAAGACCCCTTTCACGAGTCACAGCCTTTTTGCTCTAATTTTAAACCTTTTTATAAAGATTTAAAGAGATTTAGGCGAAATTTAATTCTGAAGGCCAATTCTCGTAATTTATAACGTTCAAAATACAGTTCCAAGCTAATCTAAATGCTTTAAATTTTAATTTCCTGATAGAAGATGTTTCTGATTGCGGTTTATTGGTGGCATTAATGGCCGAAGTGTCACAAATAAACGGCAAACAGGAACATCTGTTATCAGGTCATTGAGATTTAAAGCATTGAGATTAGTTTGGGACTATAAATAATAATAGTTCCCATATTTCGCAATAGTCCTGCACCTTCCTGAGATGGAATATGACTGTACTATAATAGTGCAGCTGTGGACTGTCTTCGGTTCGTGCCCAATCCCATCATAGAGTAAATTTGCTAAAGGGGTGACTGCTAGCTGGACCTGTGTCCTCTGGAAAGCCTTCCAAATTTCCGGACATCTTCCTGACGGAGGATGAGCCGTGATTAAATAAAGACATACAAATAATAATAATAATACATATTTTGGGACATTTTTACACAGCAAAATAAGCAGAGCTTGTGCCATGTTTTGAACGTTTTTAATTACGAAAATAGGCCTTCTGAAAAAATTCTAAAAATTGTATTCCTCTCTCCTTCTCCTTCTAAGCAACAAATCAAGACGAAAATATGAAGGATGTTTATAGAATAAATTTTTCAATATCGCGTAAAATATTTTGATATCTTTAAAAAAGTGCTAAATTAGAGCGAGATGGCTGTGAAACTTAAAAAGCCTCTTAAGGAAATAAACACGAAAATTTCGATAAAGTTTCTAGAAAACCTTTTAAAACGCAGCTTGGATAGCGAAGAAGTCTTCCTTGTATGGCTGACATTCTGACAGTCTGATATCCACAGGAATCCGTATAGAAGTACTTCACAAGATCACAATTCTCGTGGCTTCTTTAGTGGAACAATATGTAACTGTATTACGGGTTTTATTTATAATAATAGTGTGATTTATATTTCTATGGTGCTTTTTCATAGGCTCAAAGTACTTATTAATACTGATTATTACCACTTAACCTTGGTAGCGAGTAAGATTTTGAATCGTCACTATTAAGTTTCGCGTTAACATATTATTATGTTCGAAATATAATATTCCAGCTACTATTTAAAATAGTTTAGGATCGAAATATAACCATATTTTTCATGAATAATTTCCTCCCTTCTAGCGGTTTCTAATAAATATTTAATTTTTGCGAGTCGAATTGATCAATAAGTACCAGCAATAATATAGTATAAAATAGCGTTAACATCCGTCTCCCTTGAACGAACCTCGCAATAATATTAAATGATATTCACTACTTTACATAGATTTAAGGCAGGTGTTCATTTGGATACATTTTCTTAAAAAAATAATTAAAACTCAATGCATCTCTTAATCAAAATTAGCTTCATCAAGGTATATTATTCTTCCGTTACGATTCGTTTTACTCTAATGTAACAAAATGAAAGGTTTAAATGGAAAACGAAAAGTATCCAAAATGAGCACTTCATGAACTAAATAGTGCAATATAAACTTATGATTCAGCTGTCGCTAACAATACTGACTTATGCACTTTCCGTACCGTTTAAGTGGAAAATGGTAGTTGCCAAAATTTAGATAAATTCAGTTAGATGTATTTAAGCAACGGCTTTCGTTGTAACGATAATCGATTCTCGATTGTTGTTGATTAATCGGTAATAAGATTTCAGGTCTTGACTTATTGATTGTACTTGCCTTGTCATCCATATTTAAAGTGCATCTTGCCATGGGCGTATTTCTAAGCTTTAAAACAAGAAAACTGGCCGTTCTTTTGAAACTACATATTTTATGTAATAGACAACCTGTTGTTATCCTTTAATTTTAGCGGTTAAAGTATTATATGTCGCGTCTATGGCATGATGCTCTAAATAAATTTTTTTACTCGCTGGTACTCAGTGAGATAAGAGAGCGGCCATTATTTTTATTGTATTTATCAAAATGTTTTCTTGCACAAAAACCTAGTTATCGTATAAGTGCCATGAATATAATGATTTTTTGGTCCCACGTATTTATTAACTTTTAAATCTTCTTTATAAAACATTTATTGTCGTTAAAATTAAAATTTAGAGACCGTTGGGATTATTTGTGGCGTGTAATAAATACTACATTATAGTAGCTACCGCGTCGCAACCACCTTTAAGTGGGCTACTCAAAGCACTGGAAGCAGGGCCCTGCATCCAGAGTCCCTGCGAAATTGTAGTGTGTATATTTGCATTCGAGCCGATATTATTCGAATCCTCCGAATCCGAATTAATTAGAATATCGGCCCTGCAAATATACACACGATACAATATGGCAGGGACTCTGCTTGCAGAGCCCTGCTTTGCTTGTCGTGCTTTGAGTAGCCCACTTATTTCGGACACAAACTGTCGTCAAATCAGGTAATTTTATGAACAATTTTTTTTCATGAAATTCGCTAAATTTTTGTGTTAACAATCGTAAAATTTTGTAGCATTGTTTAAAGTTGTTTGTACAATAAAATTATTGTTACTAAGTAAGTTAGGATTTTAGGATATTCATTTTCTTTTGACGTTATGTAAAAATTGTTTTTGTTGATATGTTTTATTTCTGTTATTAAGTGTAATTTACATTACACGGAGATTTTTGTTCAGCTCTCTTACATTTTATTGAGTAAACAAGGTTTTTATAGTTGAAATTGGCCTATTAATTTTGTAGAACAACATCTACAATCTATATGGATCTTTACGAAAATAAAATGTTCTATTTCAATAAAGTTGTATTTACTGAAGATTATTTTGTGTATTTTTATGTAAACGTAATAATCCTCGATCCTCGAATGATTGCAGACACGCGGGTCGAATTGAAAAGCACCAGTTAATTATTCAGATGGACAGTAGTAGGTACGCGCATTCTTAGTTGGCCGGAGCGAAGTTAGGCATTGCGCATGTTTCCCCCCCTCCCGCCTCCAAATTATGACACCTATAAAATAATTACTGCGACGGTTTTTTGATAACTTCACTCTGGCCAAGTTAGATTGCGCGTACTGTATTTCGACTACAGACTTCCAATCCGCTGTAATCTATTGGTTGTATACGACCTCTGTGGTCTAGTGGTTCGGCAGGGAACCACGAGATTACGAAAATGGTAAACACTTTTATAGAACACTTAAATAGCTGTAGCTGCAAGTCATTTACTTTTACGATTGGTACAGTCGACTGCACGTCAG
Organism: Asteroscopus sphinx; assembly: GCA_949699075.1. Lineage (NCBI taxonomy): Eukaryota > Metazoa > Arthropoda > Insecta > Lepidoptera > Noctuidae > Asteroscopus > Asteroscopus sphinx. Next base: position 18,525,000 of record OX453024.1, read on the forward strand.
TGATAACAATTTGACCTTGTTATCATCTTTATTTTGTAAGCAGTATGGGTGGTTTTCGTAATTCAAGTGTTACCCACTGCACTGACATGTGGTATACTGTAGTTATGTGCAAAATGTGTCACTGAAAAGAAAAGATAGATACCAGGCCCCTCAGAAAGTATTGCGAAAAAAAGTTTTTATATATGGGAGACTGGCCAGTTATAATGTTTTTCGAAAATATGATTATTTATAAGTAAAAATAAGTAAGTTCCAATTTCAAAATTTCCCTCCACATTTTTTGCGAGTTAATTCAAAGTATTGTGTCTCACTGAAATATGGATCTGCGCCGGGAACATTTTAGAGCTATGATTTTATACGATTTCAAGTGTCGCCTGAAACCGGATGAATCGTACGATAGACTTCAAATGGCATTCATGGATGAAGGCCCTTCCAAGGCAACCGTGTATCGTTGGTATAACGAATTCAAGCGCGGTCGACCAACTTTGGGGGATGACGAAAGAAGCGGTCGCCCTTTGACGGCTGTTACCGAAGAAAACGTGCTAGCAGTGAAAAATTTAATCCAAGACAATAGGCGAATTACATATCAGGAGATTCAACACATATTGAAGATTGGATCGGGAAGCGTTCACGAGATTCTACACAGCCATCTTCGCGTGAGGAGGATAGTATCACGCTGGGTGCCGCACAACCTCACCGATGCTCAGAAGCAGGCCCGGGTGGAATGGTGCCGTGATATGCTTAACAAATTTGAAGCAGGCTCGTCTCGGCGTGTTTACGACATCGTTACAGGTGATGAGTCCTGGATTTATCAATACGACCCAGAAACCAAGCGCCAGTCGACTGTTTGGGTGTTTCAAAATGAGCCAACGCCTACCAAAGTGAAGCGATCTAGAAGCGGGGGTAAGATTTTGATCGCTAGCTTTTTTAATTTGACTGGCCACTTGGTATCAATTCCCTTACGGGATCAAAGAAGCATTAATGCCGAATGGTATACTACCAAATGTTTGCCAGAAGTTTTCTCTGTTATAAGCAACAAGCGACCAAACACAGGGCTCCGCGGGCTACTGCTCCACCACGACAATGCACCTGCGCACACCGCACTCAAAACGAGGGACTTCCTGGACAGCACGCCAGTCAAACTCCTGGGTCACCCTCCTTACAGCCCTGATCTAGCACCGTGTGACTTCTTTTTATTCCCAAAAATAAAAAATCTGCTCAAAGGGATACAATTTTCGTCGCCGGAAGATGCGCTGGCTGCGTTCGAGCAGGCTGTAAACGAGGTGTCTGCGGCGGACTGGAAAAAGTGTTTTGAAAACTGGTTTAGGCGCATGAATCTTTGTATAGAGGCTGGTGGAAAGTACTTTGAAAAGATTTGATAAAAATATATGTACGTATAGAACATTTTTTTTTAGTTTCGCAAAACTTTCTGAGTGTCCCACGTATGTATCTTTTCTATACTGAGAACTACATCTCTCTTTTAGTTCTCTAGTTTAGTTCAATGGCTCAATAGATGTATTAGATGTATTTGGGTCAATTTTGTCTGTTTCTCTTTCATTAGCTCATTGAACAATTGAGTGGATGGATATTCTTTTCCTTCAGTAATTCATTGTGTTAATGAGTGGATTGTTATACCAAAATTTTAAAACATTATTGATGGGTGACAAAAAAGAGTTGGGGAATCGCGCTCCGATTTATGAGAAGTGGTAGTTTTAAATAGTGATGCAACAAATACTACTTTCATGAATACGAATATCAATTGTACACACGGCTACACATCAAGCTGTACATCTCCAGTATAAGCTGACCTCGCATTGTATAGGTTTTCCTTACAACGCGAGGTCAGCCTTTACTGGTATTGTACAGCTTGATGTGTTGCCGTGTGTACTATTCGCCGAATACGAATACCTGATTCTACAGTATCTATAAGCTATAAACTTTTTATTCATGAAAAGAGACTGTAGTAAAAACAAGCAATTTGAACAGGATAGGTAGGTAGGTACATTCATGTCTCCAATCAAGTAACACGCTAATCAAGTAGTAAGCACGTAATTATTAGCCAAAGATTAACAATTTACAGTGAAAAAAAAGAATGATTGATTTTACTAAATTCCGCGTAAATTTTATCAAATTCGCGGGTTAATATAGGTCCTACACACGAAATTGTTGATTTTACCAAATAGAACTGGTTGATTATGAAACCCATACGTTTAGTAAATTTACACATTTCATTTTGTTTATTCAACTAAAAAGTTCTGTATATTTCACATCGATTATTTTCGATATTTTACGATGAGATTTAGTAAATGTCACTTAACGTGTTATGTAAAATATGTGAAATTAATTTTGCTACATTTACTCATTTCATTTTGTATATTCAACTAAAAAGTCCTGTATATTTCACGTCGATTACTTTTGATCTTTTACGATGAGATTTAATAAATACCACTAAACGTGTTATGTAAACAATGTGAAATTGATTTCGCTACATTTACTAATTTCATTTTGTATATTCAACTAATCCAGTCCTGTATATTTCACGGTGAGATTTAATGAATGTCACTAAATGTGTTATGTATAATATATGAAATTAATTTTGCTACATTTACTCATTTAATTTAGTATATTCAGCTAATCGAGTCCTGCATATTTCACGTATATTACTTTCGTCCATTTAACGATGTTGATTTAGTATGTTTAACTAAAAGTGTTTGGTAAAATATGTGAAATTAATTTCATACAATTTACCAGATATCTTGTTGTTGGTTTAGTATATTTTACTAAAAATATGCAAAACTGATTTTGTGATATTTACTCTTATGATTTCGTATCTTATATTAAATAAGTTTTGCATATTTTACGTAAGGTATTGTAATAAAATATGTAAAATTAGTATTGTAACATTTACTCATACCATTTCGTACATTTTAGGAGAGCACATTTTGTTCAAGCTTCCCCTATACTACAGAATATCGTTCTGAACTCTTTTGGTTACTAGGAATGGCCATATTGTTTTTGTTTTTTAATTGTTGTATCACTCAAAGGTGACAGTGAAAATTTTATATATTTCTTTTCGCTATTACGCTAACAAACTTGTACCTATTTTTTTATTAATTATAAGTATTTAGCAAATTACGCTTGAGCTTTTACTTATTAACCGTCACTGCTGTGCTGCTCCAACATATTGTGGTCCCTCGAACCGAACATCGAGAAGACTGGCAAACAGTCGAACATCGCAACTCACATAGCAATATTCGCAAATCTGCAGTGACCATTGGAAAGGAAAGAAGAAAACGCATCATTCGGTACGGCCAGCCATCCTTCCTAACCGTCGTCCTTCGCTTCATTTGGTTGACACCGTGCTAATTTTTTACTTTCCAGTTTGTTTTGGTGCTTGCTTTGTTTAACGCGCGCTTGGTTCGTGGATTAGCTGTGCCGCCGCTAGCATCAGCTAACCCCATTAATCAAGTTAACCGTGAGTACTTACCCCGTTTTTTACACCTACCAAAATGCCAAGAGGCCGCGATTTATCCCCGTATCGGTTAGAAGGTGATACCGATGAGGATACGGCATTACTAAAGGATTTAGTCAAATCTCGTGGGATTTTAAAGGGTAGGCTAACTAAATTCTCAACCTATGTCGCTAATATACAGAGTGAAAAGGTGAAATCTGCGCAAAAACGAATTGATTTAAAGTTACGAGTAAAAGGGGCTTCAAATTTATATACGGAATTTTGCGATATACAAACACAAATCGAAAAAACGGTCCGCGATTGTGTTTTAGAAGATCAATTAACGCAACGCGAAATGTTTGACGATGTTTATTACGATACACTGGCTCAAGCTGAATATATCCTTGACTCTGTAAATGTAATTGACAATGCTAACGTGTCTAGTTGTAGTAGTGGCACTGGTGGCAAGTTAAAATCAATTAAATTGACGGGGCATATGAGCATTGGCTTGAGTTTAGGGATACATTTTCATCTTTAGTTCATAATTCAAAAGAAATCAGCAACATCCAGAAATTCCACTACCTTAAATCATCCCTTAAAGGAAGCGCAGAATTGATCATAGACGCTTTGGAGTTCTCAGAAATTAACTATACTGTGGCATGGGAACTGCTTCTTAATCGATTTAATAACAACAGGCTTTTAGTGCATAATCATGTAAGGGCACTATTTTCTTTGCAAAAATTGTCTAAGGAGTCACCCCAACACGTCAGAAAGCTCGTGGATACGATATTAAAGAACTTGCGCGCCTTAAAAATCCTAGGAGAGCCTACTGACAGCTGGGATACATTAATTATTTACATCATAAGCTCTAAATTAGATGAAACGACCGAGCGCGAGTGGGAGCAGTTTAAAACACAAAAATATGACGACTGTAAACCATCTTTAAAAGACCTGCTTAAATTCTTAAACAACAGAGCTGATATGCTTGATACCTTGCAAGTTTCACATTCACACGTCAAAGTTAACCACGATCACACTCTTAAAGATACTAAAAAAACAACGACATCACGATATAATAACAGCAAACTGCATTGCAATGTGTCCACTGATATTAAGCCGCAAGATAAACAAACTTCCGTTAAGAAGCGTTGTTTAATGTGCAACGCAAACTTCCATCCATTGTACACATGTTATAAATTTATTAACTCTGATCTTGACACTAAATTGCAGTTTGTTGCTAACAATAAACTGTGTGAAAACTGTTTACGCTCAGGACATACTTTGGAAACTTGTAAGTTTGGACCGTGCCGTCAGTGCTACAAAAAGCATAATTCTCTAATTCATGTTGATTCATCTAATACTAACGCAAATCAAACAGTGGCTTTGCACTCTGTGAACAAGAATGAGCTGCTGCGCGCTGGCGACTGCGGCACGGGCCAGTCGTTCCCCTACTCGGCTCAAGCAGCCCTCGTAGACTCCGCCACCTCCGCCGCCAGCCCGGTGAACGCTCCATGCGTACAGGTAAATAGTGCACACATAGATAATTTGTCATGCGATCAATCTATGCACGTGAGACCTGTGTTGTTGTCTACCGCTATCATTGAGATAGCCGATAAACAGAATAAATATCATACAGCGCGTGCGCTGCTCGATAGCGGTAGCCAACATTGTTTTATTACGAAATCTTTATGCGAATTATTAAACGTAAATCTTATACAGTCCACTTTCGAAATTCGAGGTGTAGGCAATTCAGTAACACATACTACGCAAATGTGTGACATTGATATTAAATCACAAAACAATAATTATTCTACGCGTATTAAATGTTTTGTGATGCCTAACATTACATCGGCGATACCAGCTCACAGTCTGTTATTTTGCCTTAGTTGCGGCCATGTCCATTTTATGTTTTTATTCGATAGCTATAGTAAAGATAAAGGTTTGGCAGAAATACCTATAGTGTTTTTTTTTATAATTATAAAGTTATTAAGGTTTCATTGAAAAGTGAGAAAAACAAAATTAATTTTTATTTTCGAAAATTGTTGTAATACATATTTAGTTAGTCCTTTAAATAAAGTAACAGCATAATATATATTTAGATAAAAAAATGGGGCATCGTACCTTTGATATATTAGGAGATTTTTTACTTTTACCGATTAACACAAAACATTTTTTTTTCATGTTTTCTTATCACGGTCGCATCTTATTTTCATTTAAATATATGCGTAATGTTATTGTCAATAATACACTAAAATATGACATGCGTCAATAGCAGGAATACGAAGATAGAGAGTTTCTAAATATTTTTGAAATTTCTATGGAAATAGGGTTGTCGCAATTGAATAAATAAAAAAATAAAATAAAAGTGCCAGATATTTCCCAAGTATTTAACTAAAAAAAAAAAAAAAAAACATAACATAACATCACGCCTGTATTTCCCCGAAGGGGTAGGCAGAGGTGTGTAGTGTGTTAGTATTTAACTAACTTTGAGTAAACTCTTTCTCGTGTCTTTCTGTGTCTCTTTCTGGGTTTCTGTTGTCTGAAAACAATTACTATAATGTTCTCAATGCTCTAAGACTACAACGATACGTGACGCTAACCTAGCAGTCATCATCGGAGTTTGTCAAAACTTCTTGTGATGATAATACGAGTATATTATCATCAGAAGCGTCTGTTACCAATTCAGTATTAGGAATATCAGCAAAACTTTGCGGTAATGGATCATGGGTAATAATACACGCACACCGTAATTGTGAGCTGGTATTTGTGATGACATTAAAGACTTTTCCGTCAATTATGGTGAGGTATAATTTTGGATCTCCGACAACGACATATCCAGCAAAAATTTCCGAATAAATTAGTGAAAGATTTTCAATTTCTTCTTCTACCCAGTTCCTTTCTTCCAGAATCAGATCTTTTGATTCTGATCTGTATTGTATTTTTATTGGTTGGCAAAATCTAAAAGATTGTGGATTTGGGTTTGACCATAAGACAAAACCATCAAGACTTTTTATGCGCAACGGAATGTAGGTAGTAGCAAAGAGGCAGTGTTCGTCATCAATTTTATCAGAAAACGTTTGCTTATATGTTGACTGTCCTGTGCTACCATCAAAACCCCATGAACCCTCAAAAACGCAGTGAAGTGTATCTAACTGTTTTTGATTGCAATATTCCGAAACCCTTTGGTCGCAAGAGTCAATGATTCGTCGAAACGTGTGCATAAGTAAATCATTTAAAGGTACTTTGGCTTCTCGTTCTGATATTTCAATTTCAACATCAAGATAACAATGTTTTTTAGCTTTTTGTATCTTATAATAGGCAGGGTAAATATTAAATCATCGAGATTTGGCACCTTGTTGCATGTAGATATAGTCCTCCACTGATAGTTTTATATCAATCATTAAACAAAGAGCTTCATCAGGAGAATAGGGTTTGGGTTCCGATTCTGACTTTATGGTTCCTGCGATTTTTTTAGGCCGAGTTGGACTTTTCAATCATTCCTTTATTATAAACTCAAACTCCTGAGTAGAACTTTTATTTAGTTTTTCGCCGGTTTCGTCTGTTACTATTCTCGACATAACTTTAATTAGTTTTGAATGAGGTTCTCCGTCAAGCGATTCCTAAAGATCTTTACGTGCACGGCGCTTTTGGCGATCACTTAAATTTTCATAAAATGTAGATGTGGAACTGGATGAAGCATCAAAATTAGTTTCAGGTTTCGGATCTATTGAAGGTTAGTCAAAGCTACTAGTTCCCGAAGTCGAAGGATTACTTTGTAATAAATGTGTATTTGATGTGAAACTGGAATGAGCGCCAAAAGAAGTTTCAGGTATCGGGTCTTCCAAGTTCTTGGGGTCTTAAAGTTTTTTGTAAGGCATAGCTACTACTTCTCGAAGTTGAAGGATTATTTTGTAATAAAAAATGTGCCTCATCCAATTCTATAATATTTTGTTGTGGTAAAGGACTTTCCTCGATATTCACTTTTGGTATTTCAATATCAAAAATAGTGGAAAGCCAGTGTTTGTTTTTATTACAAAATCGTTTGAAATTCCGTTTACTACTGCAATATAAAGTTCCACATTTACTTAAAAAATTTGAAAGATTGTAATTAAATTCATTGTTTTGGCTATCGATATTGTTCGGAATTCCATTTGGATATAAAGCGTTTAACACGATTAGGCATCGTTCCTCTGAATTGAGATCCAAAGGTCTTTTATGAACCCCGTGCAAATGTGCCTTATCTACCAAAATTTTATAAATTCCCAATTTCGTGAGTGATTTCTTCAGATCCGTGTTCGTGCTTTCGTTGTTAGTCGTTGGAGTTGCCACTCGCTGACCAGCATGAGGGTTGGCGCCCTCATGCCCCTCTTGCATTAAGTCCTCTGGTCGGGGCCCAGAAGGACATCCCCCAGCAGGACGGGTCAGTACCTGCTGAGGCAAAGCAGTGCCATGGGTCTTTGACGGCTCCATGACACCTCACCCCCGCTTCTCCAGATATTATGTATGGAAATTGGGTTTTGACATTCTATCTAACGAGGGCGGACCCCTTCCCAATTCCACATAATATCCTTCATCGAAGATTCATTTTGATGTAAGTGCATGCACTTACAAAACAAAAAAGAATAATAAACAAGATTTGTTACATGATTTGTTAGTTACAGGTGAATCTAATAAAATCGTGTTTGTGAAGACATGATTAGACCAAGGATAATGCTTCAGAAATAGTAATAGGAAATTATAATAATTGAAGAAGCAAATTTATTCCGAGCGAAATTGGTCGTTTGTTAAAGGCGCCTACATTAGTTGACAACCCTAAATTAAAACTTTAAAAATGAATATCTCCGAGTTCCTGTGTTCGTTGCTTCTTATTTTTTTTGTGGTTATACTTAGTAGTGTACTAAACATTTACACACAAAAATAAAATGCGACCATGTTAAGAATGACCATAAATAAAATTATTATGAAATCATGGAAAAAATAAAATTGACGCCTAGGAGAACGCATTTTTTTATGATAAAATAGATGTAATGATGCATTAAGTTAATGGCTAGCGTGCCATGAAACATTTATTGTAAAATGTTCATTATGAAAGCCTAAAACACGTTTCTATGGTTTCTATGGATTTTTCTCGATTTTCGAAATATTTTGAAAACTATGACACTTAAAACCACGGGGGTTTTAATAGAAGTTTTGTTTGGTTATTATCTTTCTAAAAGCCTCAAAAAATAAGGATGGCCGCAACTAAGGCAAAATAACAGACTGTGCAGCTGTATGTAAACAAAGCGCGCGGTTCAGTATTCCTGATCACATGCAGCTGGCTGATCCTTATTTTTACGAGTCCCGAAATATAGATATTTTATTAGGCGCAGACATATTTTGGGAATTATTAAGCGAAGGTAAAATGAGGTTAAATAACGGACTCTTTTTACAAAATACGAAACTCGGGTGGTTAATTTCCGGTCCGATTAATACTAATATGCGCAATATTAAATACACGCAATGTAATTTTAGTCTCTCTATTGATGCCCAACTACGACGGTTTTGGGAGTTAGAGGAATTACCGAGGGTTGGTGACTCACGTACTGACGACGAGCGAGCATGTGAGGATCACTTCGTGCAAACTACAACACGTAACAGCGACGGAAGGTGTTGTGTTCAAATACCATTTAAAGAATCACCTACTACCTTAGGCGAAACATATCCGCAGGCTGAACGCCGTTTTTTGGCACTAGAGAGGCGGTTGCAAACGAATGCAAGTTATAAAAAATTATACAGCGATTTTATTCGTGAATATTTAGAGTTGGGACATATGTCACGGATAACTTCTTACGATACACCAGATTATGTAATGCCTCATCATGGAATTATCCGTGACCATAGTACTACAACAAAACTACGTGTTGTTTTCGACGCCAGTGCACTGTCTACTACTGGAAAGTCATTAAATGAACTTCAATTTGTAGGACCTCGACAACAGAGTGAATTAGTTGACATTTTATTACGCTTCAGGCAACATAGGTTCACTGCATGTGCGGACATTGAAAAAATGTACCGACAGTGTCTAATCAATGAATCACAACGCAACCTGCAGCTTATTTTGTGGCGCGACGATCCATCTGAACCATTAGGTATTTATCGCCTTAATACAGTGAGCTACGGGACAGCCTCGGCGCCTTTTCTAAGCGTTAGGTGTCTCAAGCAACTTGCACATGACTCCACAGATCCATGCGTTCAACAAATAATTAATGATGATTTTTACGTGGACGATTTAATAACAGGTTCAGATAACAAACATGAATTAATAAAACTATGCGAGAAAATCGCGGAGACTCTAAAGTCTGGTTGTTTCATTTTAAGGAAATGGATTTTTAATTTTGAATGTGACAGATCTTTAGCTCCGTTTAGCGATGCAAAGGAGTTGACGTTAGGAGAAAATACACAATGCAGAACATTAGGTCTCGGTTGGTATAACGCGTCCGATGAGTTCTACTTTAATACACAGTTTAAGGGTGATCATTCAATAATCACGAAACGCACAATATTGTCGCATGTGTCTCAAATATTTGATCCGTTAGGGTTACTTAGCCCTACTATAATAATCGCTAAGGTTGTGTTACAGAGGTTGTGGTTGTTGCAATTAGAATGGGACGATAAGGTTCCCTGTGACGTCGCTCAGGCGTGGAATAAATTCGTGTGTGGTCTGTCAGCGCTAAATACTATTAAAATTCCGCGTCACGTCATTGATATAGACCCCATACGTGTAGAATTACACATTTTTTCTGATGCGTCACAAACTGCGTATGGCGCATGTGTTTATGTACGTTCGGTGACCAAACATTCACCTGCAATGGTGAGATTATTATGTTCCAAAGGTAAGGTCGCACCTTTAAAGCCCGTTAGTATACCGAGGCTAGAATTATGCGGTGCTTTACTTGGCGCTAGGTTATACGATAGGGTGCGTACCTCACTACATCGTACTTTTGATAGTATTATGTTTTGGACAGATTCGACAATTGTTTTAGGCTGGCTACACATGCCTCCGAATATACTAAAACCGTTTGTGCAAAATAGGGTAGCCGAAATTCACGAGTTGACAAAGGAACTACCATGGCGCCATGTAAGCGGATAGGAAAATCCAGCCGATATAGTTTCGCGTGGTATCGGATTGGAGGATCTTTCAAGTTCCAATTTATGGTGGGAAGGTCCGGCGTTCCTTCGTGAACCGAGTTTCAGTTGTGCTGACGTCTCTTTAGCGCCTTACATGAAGCACGAAGCCCTACCAGAAACTAAATCGGGTGTGTCACATTCTTTAGTAGTCAGGCAGACATCTGAATGTAAGCTATTTCCATTTGACAGATTCTCTCAATTTATGCGCATGAGACGTGCTGTCGCGTACATACATCGCTTTATTTACAATTCGCGCAATAGGAACTCGCCGCGATCAGGGGTTCTCACTGTCGAGGAATTAAGAGAGTCTGACATGACATTGGCTAGACTGTCTCAACTAGAATCATTTCCAGATGAGCACACGTCGTTAACCTTAAGCAATAAACATAATTTACTTAAATTAAATTTGTTTATTGATAACAATAAAATTATGCGTGTAGGTGGCCGTATCGACAATTCTATTAATTTCACATACGACAAAAAACATCCGATTTTAATTTCTGCAAAGCATCATCTTTCTCTATTACTATTTCGTCATGAGCATAAACAGTTACTACACGCAGGACCACAGGCTCTTTTGTCTAACTTGCGAGAGATGTGGTGGCCTATAGGCGGTAGGAATCTTGCAAGGAAAATAGTGCATGATTGCGTAAATTGCACTCGATTAAGAGGCAGAACTCCAACTCCTATTATGGGAAATTTACCGAAAGAGCGCATAACTCCAAATTTTCCATTTTTGCGTTGCGGGGTGGATTATGCCGGGCCAATGCTCATATTGAACCGAAAAGGGAGAGGTTCCAGAATTATTAAAGGCTACTTATGCCTATTTATTTGTTTTGTGACTCGCGCAGTTCATTTAGAACTAGTAAGTGACATGTCTACAGACGGATATTTGCTAGCTCTAAAACGATTTATTTCCAGGCGTGGTAAGCCGTGTGAAATATTTTCAGACAATGGGAGTAATTTTGTAGGTCTGATGAATACTTTTTCTAATTTTTTATCTACATGTTCGCCACAAATAGTAGAATACGCCACCAGTCAAAATATTAAATTTACATTTATTCCACCATATGCGCCTCATTTTGGTGGGTTGTGGGAAGCGGGGATAAAGTCCTGCAAGCACCACTTGCGACGGGTTATAGGAAATGCGCATCTAACATACGAGGAATTTAGCACGGTGTTAACTCAAGTCGAGGCTGTCTTGAATTCACGTCCTTTGAGTCCTCTATCCACAGACCCCTATGACTTCACCCCTTTAACTCCTGCTCACTTCTTGGTTGGCCGTCCGCTCACGGCACCTGTTCTCGCCGACATCACCGAGACGCCCGTCAATCGACTTTCTCGCTATCAGCGGGTGGAACAAATTCGCCAACATTTTTGGTCACGCTGGGCGAAAGAATACGTATGCGAGTTGCAAACAAGGAACAAGTGGAAGAAGGATTCGTCTCACTTACAACGTGACATGCTTGTAGTCATCAAAGATGACCATCAGCCGCCACTGAAGTGGCAACTTGGACGAGTGATCAATATCATTCCTGGAAAAGACAACGTGTCCAGAGTCGCTGACATTCGGACGGCATCGGGTGTTGTAAGACGGGCATTCTCCAGAATCTGCCCTCTCTTCAACGACTGCCTTCAAGTTCCAGAGCCTCATTGAAAGCTGGTGCTTCCAAGGCCGGGGGCATGTTCAAGCTTCCCCTATACTACAGAATATCGTTCTGAACTCTTTTGGTTACTAGGAATGGCCATATTGTTTTTGTTTTTTAATTGTTGTATCACTCAAAAGTGACAGTGAAAATTTTATATATTTCTTTTCGCTATTACGCTAACAAACTTGTACCTATTTTTTTATTAATTATAAGTATTTAGCAAATTACGCTTGAGCTTTTACTTATTAACCGTCACTGCTGTGCTGCTCCAACACATTTCGTATACTTTACTTCACTTTTAGTAGTAAAATATACGAAATGCGCTCTCCTAAAATGTACGAACAGGATGTAGGTATATTCAATTAAACATGTTTCGCCATTATGCATGAAAGCTGTAAATTATTGGTTGACTGAAAATCTCTCGTAGCGTAATACGTGGGACACTCAGAAAGTTTTGCGAAACTAAAAAAAATTGTTCTATACGTACATATATTTTTATCAAATCTTTTCAAAGTACTTTCCACCAGCCTCTATACAAAGATTCATGCGCCTAAACCAGTTTTCAAAACACTTTTTCCAGTCCGCCGCAGACACCTCGTTTACAGCCTGCTCGAACGCAGCCAGCGCATCTTCCGGCGACGAAAATTGTATCCCTTTGAGCTGATTTTTTATTTTTGGGAATAAAAAGAAGTCACACGGTGCTAGATCAGGGCTGTAAGGAGGGTGACCCAGGAGTTTGACTGGCGTGCTGTCCAGGAAGTCCCTCGTTTTGAGTGCGGTGTGCGCAGGTGCATTGTCGTGGTGGAGCAGTAGCCCGCGGAGCCCTGTGTTTGGTCGCTTGTTGCTTATAACAGAGAAAACTTCTGGCAAACATTTGGTAGTATACCATTCGGCATTAATGCTTCTTTGATCCCGTAAGGGAATTGATACCAAGTGGCCAGTCAAATTAAAAAAGCTAGCGATCAAAATCTTACCCCCGCTTCTAGATCGCTTCACTTTGGTAGGCGTTGGCTCATTTTGAAACACCCAAACAGTCGACTGGCGCTTGGTTTCTGGGTCGTATTGATAAATCCAGGACTCATCACCTGTAACGATGTCGTAAACACGCCGAGACGAGCCTGCTTCAAATTTGTTAAGCATATCACGGCACCATTCCACCCGGGCCTGCTTCTGAGCATCGGTGAGGTTGTGCGGCACCCAGCGTGATACTATCCTCCTCACGCGAAGATGGCTGTGTAGAATCTCGTGAACGCTTCCCGATCCAATCTTCAATATGTGTTGAATCTCCTGATATGTAATTCGCCTATTGTCTTGGATTAAATTTTTCACTGCTAGCACGTTTTCTTCGGTAACAGCCGTCAAAGGGCGACCGCTTCTTTCGTCATCCCCCAAAGTTGGTCGACTGCGCTTGAATTCGTTATACCAACGATACACGGTTGCCTTGGAAGGGCCTTCATCCATGAATGCCATTTGAAGTCTATCGTACGATTCATCCGGTTTCAGGCGACACTTGAAATCGTATAAAATCATAGCTCTAAAATGTTCCCGGCGCAGATCCATATTTCAGTGAGACACAATACTTTGAATTAACTCGCAAAAAATGTGGAGGGAAATTTTGAAATTGGAACTTACTTATTTTTACTTATAAATAATCATATTTTCGAAAAAAATTATAACTGGCCAGTCTCCCATATATAAAAACTTTTTTTCGCAATACTTTCTGAGGGGCCTGGTATACTGGGTGACTAGTGCGCATAACTTATAAGGATGTTCAGACCATCAAACTAATGGTCCGACTGAACGAACATCCTCAAAAATTATGCGCACTAATAAAGTCACCGTGTATACTTTGTCGCCAGAGACTTGTAGTCAGCTGCCTAATTTACAGATCAGTAAACTATCAATAAAAAAATAAACGAAAGACAAAATCACCCGCCCGTGAGCGGTATCATACAGTACAAAATAAAACTGAAAATAAAAGAACATGTTTAGCAAAATTTACCAAAAAGTACTCCAATTATAACTGTTAAAAATACACATTTAAATGTTAAACAAATTAAATCTGAATTGTATGATAAAATGTTACAATAATTTTGTTCGGGTTATAACTAAAATAGTAAAAGAAAACAAAATATTAAATGAATAAAATTGAGTGTATTATAATTGTTATCAAATTACTTTTACAATAAAACTTAAACAATTCACTTACAGGCGAGGTAATAACTGAAATATCACATAAAATAATCAACTAGTGTGTCACAAAACAAATGTGGCACAAAATAATCATATAAGGCTTTCAGGTTCAAAATGAACACTTCCCATAGTGTACACCGGTTTCAAAAGGTAGGTACAACACCCGAAATGTCCACTTCCGAAAAAGTACTTTTTCCAAAATGCACCTTTCCCCTAACGTACATTTCCCAAAATGTATCTTTTTCAAAATGTACATTCTTAGAACAGATAGGAATAACTGACTGAATATATTTTAAAGTACCAGGATCACATAAATATGGAGAAGGTTAACTTATTTTTATTTACTTTTTGTTCGAAGAATGTACATTTAGGGAAATGTACATTCCGAGAAAGGTGCATTTTGAGAAATGTACATTTTGAGAAGTGGACATTTCAGGAAATTTACCTTTTGAAACCGGTGTAAATTATGGGAAGTGTACATTTTGAACCTGGAGGAAAAAAGGAATCAATTTGAACAGATGTTTCATTGTTCACAGTGCCTTCAATAAGAGCCCTTATTTGCAACAAGTCATACTGAATTGGGTATTTGACTTGAGAATGGATTCTACGATTGTAGGTTTAAAAGAGCGCAAAAGGATAGCAAAATAAACCTCTACGCGAAATTTTGGCTCAATTTGACGAATTTTACTATGATTTCTAAGACTCCAAATTTGGTAAAAAAAAATCATCTAATGGCAAAATAGTGTTGATTATTATAATCCATACGTAATTACAAATAATTTTGTTATTGATTTTTTAAATGTTTACACATCAAACAAATCATCACTAAGCAAAAACATCACTTTCTTTTGCGGCCGCGCGGTGTGAAATGTGACGTCACAGAATAGTGACGTCACATTTCACAATTTGCTTCCCTTTCTGCTCTATTATACCTTAAAAGTATCCATTCTTAAGTCAGATATCCAATTGTGTGATACTGTTACTGATTGAGAAAAAAATTAGCAACGCGTAACAAACAGTATTACTGGATGCGAATTTTTATTCTCGTCTAGTAACATGTGTTAGTAAATGGTTCATATTTATCTCTTAGAGCAGTTACCTAACACCGTTACTTAAAGAATATTTTTTCACGTTCAGATGATGAAGGAGAAGAATAAGTATGAACCATTTACTAACAAGTGTTACTAGATGAGAATAAAAATTCGCATCGAGTCACACTGTTACTCGTTGCGAAATTTTTTCTCAACCAGTCAGTGTGACACGATTCAGTGTGACACGATTCAGTGCGACTCGTTGCGAATAAAGGAACAGAATAGCATTTATAATACAACATAAGAAGACTGCCATAGAAACCAGAGAGAACAAAATGAAAACGTACACAGACCAACATCAATAGATTATAATTTTAATTAAAATTTGCTTTAACCCAAAATAAGTTTTTTTTCTTAATGTACATATTTATATTTAAATGTACTTAAAACTAAGGTTGGGATAACCTCTTACAAAAGGCCCGTCGTAAAGGATGTCCAGAAGGGATCATTTACAATCATGTGACTCTAAGGGTAGTTAGATATGCTGACCCATTCTCCAATAAAAAGAAAGAATTATCCGCCCACAATGTCCAGCATACCAACGCCATGCAAAACCTTAATATTATATGTACATATTTATATTTAAATGTACTTAAAACTAAGGTTGCGGTAACCTCTTACAAAAGGCCCGTCTTAAAGGATGTCCAGAAGGGATCATCTTCAATCATGTGACTCTAAGGGTAGTTAAATATGCTGACCCATTCTGCAATAAAAATAAAGAATTATCCGCCCACAATGTCCAACATACCAACGCCATGCAAAACCTTAATATTATATTACTTAACATTATTCGTAAGTTTACATCTAACGCAGTTACAATTCAGCTTTATACTATATCAATACATACAAAAAATATTTCTAAGTTTTATCAAAATATGCTAAATAATTCTTACAGTCAAATCCTACTTATCATATTAACCACGCTCTGCTACCATGTTGGAAATGTCACGGCGTAGTATGATAATACTAGTTACTCAACACTCGTATAGTCGTTTCACACAGACGAACACATAAATCAAATAAACATGTTTAAATAAACTATAGGTACGATGGAAACAAATTAGACTTTTTTATCATCAATTCCTTAAAAATGTCTTTGGATTATGTACAAAATAAAATGTTTGGCACAAAATAGAAATTTCAGTCTAAAAAGGTTTTAAGACAGATCTGCCATAAAACAAGCTACACTTGATTTTTTTAAATCAGATTTGCAATCAATTCCGTAAAAATATTTTTGGATAAAGGTCCACACGTTAACACACTCTGTCGGGTACTCTAAATTGAAAACATGGAAAATTTTAAAGCATACATCTACTGCTTTTAGTAGGGTGTCGATCTTATAAATGACTGATTCATAATGGACATAGTAATCGGTTATTTCTTCCATCGATGACCCTACCACGACTATCAGTGGTTGGCAAGTAAGTCCTTTGGCCAAGTGTTCATCCTGACGCAGCTTGATCTTTGTTACTATTTCGCTCTGATTCTGTAATAGAACAAATACAAGGTTGAACAAATACAAATATAAAAGATGTTCTGAGTTATAAATAATCTACTACACTGAACCCATTGCCTGTAAACTAATATCACAAGTCTTCATTGGGTTGAGTTCTAAAGACTTGCTGATTTCCTCACGATGTCTTCCTTCACCAAAAAGCAAGTCATAATAAGAAAAAAACGAATCGGCTACCACAGGTAAATACTTTGTATTATTTATTTTTTAATTTATTGCGCACTTTATTTACTTACCGCGACATGTAAAATGAAAGCCTTTTCTGATCCAGCAATGCTTTATAATATTTTTTCTTCTTTTCTTCGGTTTTAACTGGAATTTTAATGGTGGGTGGCATCTTCGAACTCATCAGTTTTAGGTAAACATAATCTCTCACATGTGGAAGGAGTTAAAAATTATTATAAAGCTAAGCCTGTAAAAATGAGGACTGTCTATTATCTGTTTATTATTTAATATAATGAAAATAAATTAGTACCTACTGACCTGGTGTGGTACTATCGTCGTTCAAAGTTTTCAGATTATCCACGTAACTTTTTATTTTACTGTAAATTGGCAATTCTTTTTCCATGAATATTGGCCACTTTTTGAACGATTCTAGGTCATGGTTTGGGTACATGAATTCAAAATCTAATTCAACCTAAAATAATAAAATTTAATGATTACCTACGCATAATTTTTTGTCTTAAACATAAAACCTATACTGTTAAATGGCATAAATATCAATTAGCATAATATTTATTATCAAAAATTCTAAAAGCATAATATCATAAGGTCGAATTTTGTCAAGCATAAATATTGAAAAAAACATATAAAAAAACAAAAAACTTAAATATTTAAAAAATATATTAAATATTTAATAATAAATTATACGAACAAGTTTGTAGCCCAAGCTTGCTTTGATTGAAGCCCACTCATTAAATAAGTCCTGGATGGTTTTATCTTTTCCAGATAAATCTTCTTTTCGCAATGTCCTTGTTAGTTTCCACTTCTCCACAACATCTACCCAAGGCTCTTTATTAAATTTCAACCATAGCTTCATATTATTAAGATCTTCAAGTGATACATTTTGGGGCTCTTAAACAAATAACATTCTATGTCCATTAAAATTGAACTCGTAAAACTGTGAATGTGAGACGTTAAGATAAGAACTCACAAAGCAGATTGTTTAGTTGAGTTCCACCGCGGTCGCCCGCCAACCGATCGCAGAGCGCGCGGGCGCAACCCGCCGAGGCTGCGGGTGACCGCGGTCCGAGCGATTCTACTGGTTGCCCGTTCGGAGCGGCATTTAGGCACATCACGTCCACTTCGCATTTGATCCACTTGGTCCAGTTCGCGAAACGTCCATTTCGCATTTGTTCCATTTCGCAGATTGTTATTTCCCATTTGATAATATTTCACATAAATATGGGAAAAGGTAAATGTTTTTTTGTTCTTTTTTTCATATTCTACAAATGTCAGTTTTTTATTTTTACTGCGACATAATAAGAAAAGGAAAAAAAATAAAATAATATAAAGTGATTGAAAATATAGAAGCTAACCTTTTCTGCGAAATGGACCAACTATGGACAGACGGACGGACATGACGAAACTATAAGGGTTCCTTGTAGGACTTCGGAACCCTAAAAACTGCAATCATCTCAATATATTGTTTTCCGAACGTATGCACTAGGGCCTCATAAACAGTATAGAGATATCAAATTTCGCAAAAGCAATCCCGTTCGCTTCTCATCCGCTGTCGGTCGCTGTAAATCACATGTGAGTATTAAAATCACGATTATACCAGCCATAAGTTGTCGATAAATCGAAAATCGAGAGAAAAAGCGGTAGGGTCGCGGTTTCGGGTTAGAAAGTTGCATGTACTATTAGCAAAGCCTAAGCCTTTCCAGTTTTGAAACTGTTTTGCTTGCAAGCTACATTTACAACAAAAAATAAAGAAATCCGCCCTTTATTTTTTCCACCAATCAGGATCCACCAGTTAGGGTCTTTAAAACAACAGTTTTTGTAAAGCCATATGTTTTTATTACTGTATGATACTTTCACGGACTAGGAACAATAGTTCTGTGATTTATGTTCACGGGTTTGGTCATTCGCAGTTGCTTCGTGCTCCTTGCTACCTGTTAATTTATGTTCATTTGTTTTCTGTTTAAACATCGAAGACTTGGGCGACGACGTAGGCCGGTCAGCGTAGGTAGTACAGCAAGAAAGTAGCCAGTAAAAAAATGTGAAATCATTAACAATAATACTATTGATGTCGATTCAGTTGCGCACATTTAAAGGACTAAACTAATGGCGTTTGTCTTTTTCTGTTTCAATAGAAAATGAAAGTGACAGATGCATTTAGTCTGGTTTAGTTTTGTCAAAATGTGCAACAGAATCGCCGAAGAAATTATTTAAATTTTATTGAAAACTTGAATTAGTTTAATTGAGTTAATTAAATTACTTACCACGACATCTCATGTCAATTGAACTAATAGGTATAAGGAAAAATACGAAATTTGAAGCAGTTTTATAAACAAATACCTAATAACCTAGTCTTATTTACGTTATTACGACACCTTCACCCACAGTTAAGCCTTTGTTAGTTGTTACAGGCAGCTTTATTGATTTGGACTAACCGTTTTTTGCTCAAACTGCACCGCACCGTGTTTTATAACTGGCAGATGTTGCAAGGAACTTGTATTGAAATAAGGACTTTTTATTTTAACAAAGAATGTTCAATGTTTTTATGATCTCACCAAAACGATGTAAAATTAAAATTGGACATTATGTATTATTCGCAAGTATCCTTAGAACTTATTAACGTTTTTTTTTTAATCAGTCTAATAGGCTAGCAGTTCATCCCCACGGATCTTTATCCGCAAAGTATTTTGTATCAACCTTTTCTATATAGCTTTTGTTTTAAAGGTGTTTTTAAATTTATTTTTTTATTATTTATTATATGGAGGTTTTATGCTTTAAACTTGCTTTAGTAAATCTTGAATATAGGGATCTTATTACAAAAGCGACCATAGTCCCTTAAATTTTATTTTCTGAGTCAACTAACATTAACAGCGAGTTGGTTGG
Source organism: Asteroscopus sphinx (assembly GCA_949699075.1). NCBI lineage: Eukaryota > Metazoa > Arthropoda > Insecta > Lepidoptera > Noctuidae > Asteroscopus > Asteroscopus sphinx. The sequence continues at coordinate 18,545,124 of OX453024.1, forward strand.
TTGGATTTGTATTATGAAATAATATTAGAATCATTAAAAAACCTACTGACAGTTTACTCAACCGATTTTAACCTCTATTCCGTGGGCATAAGATGACAAAAGCAAATACGTATTTACAATACCAACTATTTACTGTAATAAGGTTTTGTTAAAATTTATAATGTTATTTCAAATGGAGTCTAAGTATAACTTACCACCTACTTACATTAATAAATAATTTATTTTTTCATGTTTTTATTTTATTTTGTATCAAACTAAATAAATAAATATCTTCGGGACATTTTTACACAGCACCATCTAGTCCCAAATTAAGCAGAGCTTGTGATATGGGTACTAGACAATGGATATAATACTTACATACTTTTTTTTTTGTAAATACATACTTATAATACATAAGAAACACCCAGACCAACAGAAACACTTATGTTCGTCACACAAATATTTGTGTTCTGTGGGAATCGAACCCACGACCTCGTGATCAGCAGTCCAACCCTTGAACCACTGGACCACAGACGTCGTCAAACTAACTCAGTGTGTAAAGAAAGTTTATTGTTACTAACACTTTTTGTGAAATCTGTTAAAAATATGAGTCAGTAATTTTTTGCATAACAAATACCCAACTCAGCCACATGTTTCTAGAACTTCCACTTAAGTTGCACAGTTCAACTGGCATTTATCAATAGTATTTTTTACACTCTACTGTGACATTGTTTGTGGCTGAGTAATGGTTAACTGATAATAATTTTGTTTCATTTTCACAACAAGTCATAATGTTGCTTTGTATATCTCAAGAGCAAAAAATATTGTGCCGTCCCGACATTCTATTGGTAGACAAAAACAAAGGACCATGGGGGCAGGGTTTCTTCAGTGAATCAGTGCCAGATGAAAAGCAACCTTGAGGTGGAAAGGCGTACGATTTGTCGATAGTACCGTTTCGTTTGGTACAGTTTTAGAATCCTTAGGAAGATAGTTTTATTACTGATTTAGTTACAATATATAATTGTGATATCATGATCATCATCATCATCATTTCAGCCGAAAGATGTCCAGTGCTGGACATAGGCCTCCCCCAAACATCGCCACAACGAGGTGTATTGAAATGTAAATTATTGAAAAAAAAAACGGGGATACCACTGTGTATTTGCCATTTAAAACCCTGCGCAAAAAATAACGAATTTTTTTATTGCTAAATAATAAAAAAAAGTCTAAAAAGGTTTTTTATTCTATCAAATAACTAATTTTAACAACTATACCATGAGCCCAGAAGCAAAAATAACTTTCACAACACGACATTAATAATATAATTTCTTAATTTTTAATATCGTGTCGAATGTCAACCCTACCGCAGCGACGACGAAAAAAAGGGCTAGCTGCGAAAAATCCGCGCTAGCTACTATAAATTTTGTTTCGCTATGTGGAGGAGAAACAATCCATTTGTTGGCACCTAAATCTATGGGGTGAGCGAATGAGAATATGCAAATACGCGTTGAGGGATTGTGCGCGGGAAACGCGACGAAAATACGACTTTGGCCGAAAAAAAGTTGGATAATGTCTTGATTTTTGGTAGTAAATAAACGCTATTATTTGAAATACATGCTCAAGGCAGAAGATGCATTTAATTTTAATCTAAGTTTTGTTCTGATGAAGACTCGAATTTTGGCGATAAAAAATATTCGATACAACTTATTTTTAACAGTAAATACGTACTTCAGTTGAAATTTTAATTATAACTGAATAAATCGGTTTGCGTTTGTTTAAAAAATAAATGATGGGTAAAGTTGATTTGGACAATCGACTATTTGATGAAACGGACAACAGAGATAATACTCGGTCACGCGTCTAAACAAAGAAATATATTTCAGAGTTTAGAGAGATTTATCGTTAAACAAAATTCAAAAACGCAATTTAATTTGAAAGAGTTATTGTCTATTTACAACTCCACCATCCAAATAATTTATTTTCATAAACCGATCAGAAATAAGTACAAAAATTCTACATCAAAAACACGAAAACCACCTCACTAAAATATTCAGTCGAACGCGGCGCGTTCAGAAACCCGAAATTCCCTAATGATATGCGTCTGCAAGCATAATTCTTGTGCGAGGGAAAGTGTATGGCGTATTTTACAATTTTCCCAGACTTCAGTGTTACCATAACAATAATAATATATTCACGGGCCCCGGTGATTTCCGGAAATGTCGTAAAAATAAAAATCATAGCGCCGTCTCGGAGGAGCGCAGGGTTATCTTGTGGGGATATTCTGGCTTCTAAAGTGTTGATGGAGAGGTAAAAAGTTTGCTACCTCCAAGTAGGTACATTATTTATTGATAGAGTCCTGTCAATGTCATTTAGTGCTGTCAGTTGGGTAATAAAATTGTTTAGTCGATTAATCGTTATGTACGTACGATTAATTCTTTCATATTTTGCAGTATTTTCTGATTAAAAATTTATTTGTTTTTTGTTGAAAATTTCACACAATCAGCCTTGACTCAGTTCCATAACTCAAAGACTCTTTTTATTTAACCTCTAAAAAAGGCTTCGCGATCTAAATAGTCGAACCCATTCCACGCGTGCCTTAGTCAACGAACGGAGAACGATTCTCGGCAAAAGAGTGAAAACGAAACATGTGATGGATTAAATTTTTCGGCAGAACGACGTGACATCCACGGATTGAGCTTTAAATTATGCACGCTCCACTTCCACGCGTCAAAAAGAGCGCGAATAAGTTTTTTTTTTAGGAACATTTAGGTTATGTAAAGTAGCTGGTGAACTGAGTTTGACAATTCTTTCGGTGTTACGTAGAAAGAAAAAAGAAACATGAGTGTTATATTATAGTAAACATTGATTTAGAACCCATTATTTGCAGTCACATCTGTCATAACCCTATTTCAATTACATTTTAAACCCAGATGCTCCACGAATATAAAATCCCTGACATTTTAATACAACACTATAGCGCGGAGCTATTTTAAGCATAGTTTACAAGCAAAAGTCGTTAGAGGGCAGAAACCGACCACAAATAGACGTCAAAAAACTATGGACCCCTAGTTCGGGGCCTTTATGTCCCACCAGGGACGCATAAAGGTACGGAGGTGGCCCTAACCCTATCGAAGAGATGTGACCGTGTGATGGATAGCACTATCACAACCCTCCGAGTCCTTCTGTTTTCTGCTCGACGTGTCTCCTTGTTTATTTATTTTATGTTTTGTTTTTGTGCGAACACGAGGACCGGCGATACATTGTCGTTTTAAATGTGAAATATTTTCTGTAGATGGACTTTTTGTTTTTTTTTTTTGCGGGAAGATTGATGGCTTCGGTGTTTTAGTTACGTCAGTTATGTTGTAAAGTTTGAGATTATAGAGATTAAAAGGCAGCAAAACGTTTTTCTGTTTTAAAACCTCCTCATATCCGAAAAATAAAATTTTCCGAACAAAATAATCCAACATTCTATTTCAAAACCCACACTATATTGTGATAAAAAATAGCAAAATTGATTGATCTAACACATGTCCATTAGTCAAAACGAAACTATAGTATCGCCTAAAAACTACCGACTAAAATAATCGACTAATTTTTATCAATGTACCAAAATTGGAACGTGCAGAGCTAATTGAAAGACACCTGTCAATTTCTGCCGAAGTGGCATACACCATTTTTACGGCGAGAGCAATTCGATGGCATAAAGTATTCACACGCTTATTCGGAGCTACCGCGACAGGATAGCGCCTAAATTATGCAGATCTTTAATGGACAGTCCATCGTTTGGGCGACAAAAATAGTTTTTTGGATAAAATTCGAAAGGTTTTTGATATTTAATGTGCTTGTTACTTTATATGGTGATAAGAGCGATAAATTTGAGGTAAGTATTGCTTTGCTGGCAATTTGCTGAGCTGGACACCCATTTGTCACAATTCTGAGACACACATGGCGCATGACTGTCAATGACTTTTTCCTCGCTTTGTTACTTCTTCACTATATCTATTTCTTGTTCATGTATACCTATCCTTTTTTTTTTTTTTTTTTTTTTTTTTTTTTTTTTTTTTTTTTTTTTTTTTATTGCATTACCATGTGTATTTACAAGGTCTTAATAATAATACAAGTCCACATGGACCCTGTCGGGCACAACAACTTTCTTTTGTATGTGTCTCAGTTGTGTCAAATAAATATTTTTCTTTCTTCTTTCTTTGAGTATTTTTTTATAGTTTAGGATGGCGAAACGAGCTAAAGGCCCACCTGATGTTAAGCGGTTACCTTTGCCCATAGTAACTTCAATACCACCTAGGCTGTTGCCTAAATGGTACCGCAAGTCAGTTCGCCGAGACATGAAGATGGAAAGTCTCATGTGATTCACAGGTGAGTCACAGGCACCCGTACCCTTCAGACCGAAACACAGCAATGCAAGCATCACTATTTGGCGGAGAAGTAGGTACGGTGGTAGTACTTCTCCGGACGAGCTCTTTCACAAAGGAGCTCTACTACTACTAAACTACTACTTTGAAATGTAAATAAAATCCTTCTTGTTTTATTTAAATATAAGGCTGATGTACAGCTGTTTTTCTCCCGTAATGTCGATACTATTACATATTATTTGAAAAAAAAATTGACTATGACGCCCCAAAATATTTCGTTCATTTGCGCCAATGATGGCATATAATATGTCATATATTCTTATTAAGTATATTTTTGTTTTTGAGAAAATTATCCAGTTAAGATAAGCAATGATTTTTTGAGTTATGTCATCTTTGTATCGACTGTCCTTTCTTAATTTTTTACCTATGTGTTTTTTTGTTTTACTTTCTATGTAACCCCACCTATAACTTACCTGCTTGTGTTTATCATGTTGCGCGTCGTTAACTGTGACAATAAACAATTTTTCTTTCTTTCTTTCTTTCTTTGTCGCAAATGAGCGAATTTTTTTAAACATTTTTTTAAAAGTATCCGGTTAAAAGTACTTAGCGGAATAACCCTTCCTATACCTACTTATAAAAACCGATCCCAGCCACACAAGATTAAAACATAGTTAACAGAAAACCGAAATTAGAATTTTCCCTAAAACGCCTCCCGCCACTATTATTCTCTTGAATCGCAATAGCTACAATGGCGCTAGTGAGACGGTAAATGGCATCGATACTAATCTGTGGAGCCGGAAGAGTCCGTGCTGACGGCCGTTCGGAAGCCGCAACTGGGCTAGGAAATGAGATAGGTGCGTTCTAACTCCTAGCGTGCTATGTTAGCCTAGTACTTGTCCCACAATGATGGAATTGGGACAATGTGACGTGTGGAGATTGTGGGCCACAAATGCCACAATGTTATTGTTGTTCTGTTGCTTTGTTTGGTGACTAATTTTGTTAGGCAAGTCAGCAATGTGCTGGTCTTAGGTGTTGTGGATTTAGGATGGATGGAAGTGCAAATCGCGTTCGCCAGACTGAGACCTAAAGATGGAAAGTCTTAGTGATTATGTCACCAGCACCTTTGCATCGGAACACAGTAATGCTAGCATCACTGTTTGGCGGCAGAAATAAGTACGATGGTAGTACTTCTCTGGACGAGCTCTTCTACAAGGAGCTCTTCTAGGTACTAGTAAACATTATTATCGTATAATATTTAAAAAAACATTGTATTGTAGGCACAGACATAGTAAAAATATAGACGAAGTGCTGCGAATAATCATAGTGAAGCCAGACTCCTTCGTGTACAACCAGCGCTCACGCACATGCACCTGAAGGATATTTGCTTTCGCGATCCTTACTGGAAGATGCCACGACATGTGTACTGAGAGGGGTGAGAACGGTTTGAGGTGCATGTTTGTGTGAGCGCTGGTTGTACATGAAGGAGCTTGGTTTTTTTTGGCTTCACTATGATTGTTTGCAGCACTTCGTCTATATTTTTTATTATTTCAGTTATTAAAATAGCTGGCTGGCATAAATTCACTGTGACTCTGGGCATATTTCTGTCTCCAACAATCGAGTTTAGCAATTCAATTCAATGACACAGAAGTAAATCGAATCAAAGTTTTTACTGGAATTACCCATAAAAACATCCCCATTTGATAAAAACTATTAATTCTATACAATAAGACAGTTTTCTGTCAACCACACTATGTTTGGGCACACTCTTATTTCAAAGTAAAACAATAAAGAGTTTTGCATATCAATCGCGACATCAAAAGAGGCCGTATCATTAAAAATTAAGAAAAAGAAGTATGTAGACCAAGCTACTATTTTATTACACACAATTTTGAACCTTATTTTTAGAGACGTAGGGTTGAAACTTGTTAATGGGTAGTAAAATGATGGTGACTGAAGGAAATAATAGTGCATGTGCGCCTGGGCAGGCGGTGAGCTCAAACGGTTGCCAATAAATGTGAGGTAGATGTAAAAAGAAGTAATATTCATGAGGTGCGCGGAGGATGCTCCGGGATCACAGGGTTGACACTTGATGTGCACTATTTTAAAACACCCCTCGATATTTTATGGTTAAGAGACATAGAGAAATAGAGTTTATAAGACATCAAAAATGTTGGAAGGTAAAACTGATTATGTTATTTATATTACGTGTACAACGTGCTATTGAAATAACTGAAAATATCTTAAAGGGTCATTGTAGTCATCAGTTTGAACAACTTTTAATATGAGAGAAAACCTGAAATCGCGAAAAAATTATCAGCTGATGACATTTGTGTTCACATAAATCAACAAAATATAGGGAACAGCAGATTTTTTTTTCACGTTTTCGGGTTTGCTCCCATAGTAAAAGTTGTTCATAATGATGAGTACAGTGACCCCTTTTCGTTTCCAAAACCATCGAAAATTCACCGTGTATATGCTGCTAAATTGTAAATTAGTGTTGATTCTCTTGTTCACAGACTAAACTCATTGTAAATTATCTCTCTCTTTTACTAATAGTAGGTACAAGAAAGGGATGGCAACAATTTTAGTTCTGTCAAATTAGTCGAAATTAGAATTTCCATAGAAGTTTACTCGTGATCTCGGAACATGCCGATAAAAAAAACGAAGAATTTTACAACGTAAACTAATTTGACAGTTCTAAAATTCTAGCTATCTCTTTCTTTTCTTCATTATTAGAAAAATATATGAATAGTTTAAATATAGTTCTAATCAGGGTGGCATACTCGCATGTGCAACACAGCCCTTGATATTGAAAAAAAAACATTGTCTTCCTAGGCTTTTGCCTAATATGTTGGGATCAGCTTTCAAACTAGTAAAATGAGACTATCAATATTTTATAGATAGAAATCACAACTTGAATAAATAAATAACATGTTTATTATCTGATATAGGTAAAGAGCATGATTACATATACCCAATACAGTTTATTTGACATTTTTAAATTAATCTAAGAATGAGTATAGTCGGTTAAAAACTTTCCCATAAAAAGGTATATCCATATTCCCGAAAATTATAGCGCAACAACCCTATTGTGCGTCAATTCAGTCTGTTTTGCATGCGACTCGAAGCAATAAATAACAGTAGGGCTGGCAAAAAGTGGCGCTCGAACCGGGCCATTGTGCCTCCGTCACAGGCGATACGACGCTTAGATTGTGGACCGACAAAACGGGAGATTGACGTTAATTTAGTACTCTAAAATTTAGTTTAATTACTCCACAAAATTATTTTGATAAATCTTGTTAAAAGTTTAAAAGCTGACTAACGCAAGTCACAAATACAAGGTAAAAATAGTTACTTCTAAAATGTAACAACACTAAAATCGACGATGACTAAATTCGAATTAAAATCGCCTAAATAAAAAACTAAAAACGATTCGATCCGCAACGAATCGGTTGCATAAATTAAGCGCGTGTCGCGCATTGATTAGCGCCGCGAGCGAATAAATAATAATCGAGTCCATTCGATTCTGATTCGAATGAATCGAATCGAAAATATACCGGTCGTTGCATTTACACAGACGATAGCACGTTATGTGAGATAAAACATGCATTATAGGGTTGTGGTGTGAGCCAATCTACGTACCTATGGTTTAGTATCGATTACACAAGGTTGTTATAGGTACTAGAATAAGTGTAGAAGAAACATGAACGTAGAATAAATTCAGTAGAAATGAGAGCTTTGAGAAGTACGTGTCAAATCGCGTTTGCCAAACGAAGACCTAAAGATGGAAAGTCTCATGTGATTGTTATATGTTACCGGCACCCACAGAAATATATAGAATGGTTGTTATCACAATTATTTTACTTGCGATTCATGCGTGGCAACTTTCGAAGAAACTACGCCTCCCATATTGACAAATAACTTTAATCAAATGTACTTTACAGCTTTTGTTTCTGCTGTTAGAAACACGCAACAAGACATTTTTTCTGGTTTTTGTTACAGTATTTACAGAAACAAGTCATCATAAAGCTTACTGAGAAAGGCTTTGAAATGCCCTGCACTATGGTGCAGAGTGTTGGCACGCGCGCTCTGCCCATTCCATTCCATTCCATTCTATCTATTTCTGTGCTTCGCACCTTTTGTATATGTTCACAGTTTTTATGTATACCAACTACCGATGCTCTCACTGTGGCAATACATCGTTTTTCTTCCTTTATTTTTCTTTTTTTCTTTACCGAAATCGGTTAAGAACAAATCGGTTTTATGTAGTGTTTGTTTCCGAGTATTAGCATGCTGCAGTCCATTCATCAGTTGCACTAACTGGGGCTACTCTCGAATATGTAGATATACACGAGACTTTACTAAAACCACTATTATACAAAATGTATCTTGACATTATACTATAACAAGTTTAACCGGATTATATCGCGTATATTATTTAAATTGGTTTTCCTGACGTTTCGAAAGCTTTGCAGCGTCCGTGGTCGCACAAAATTCCTAATTTTAATAATGATGGTTGGCAGCTACCACCTGTTTGGAACCCAGTTCTAAAAATAATCAAGTCCCAAACAGCACGCAACACTGTAAAAGATAGTGACATTGTGAGTCAAACGAAACGATTTTAATTAATAAAAATTGTACGGTAGATTAAAATATATTTTTTTAGAAATATCTGTAAAGACGCTTGTCATCTTACGGCCAAAATTAATATCCAATCTATCCACGATTTACCCTACTGGAGATAGGAATTTGACATATTTTGTATGGAGCTTATGTCAAATTCCTATCTCTAGTAGGCCAAATCGTGGATAGATAGGATGTTAATTTTGGCCGTTAGTCTTCCTGCGACCACGAACGCTGCAAAGCTTTCGAAACGCCAAGAAAACCAATTTAAATAATATACGCAATATAATCCGGTTAAACTTGTTTTATTAGATGTGTGGTGATCGCGAAAACCTAAGAAATTATTATATGTCTTGACTTCAACCATTATAAATAACTTTTTAATAAAATTAATTAAACGTTCCTTTCTAAATGACCACTATATCAGACAGCGTCCTTCGTAAAGCCGGCACCACACTATACGCAACATATCCGCACACCCGCGCACCGGCTCGCATAAACAGGCGATATCGTGAACACCGCTTGACAAATTTCATATCTAACAGATATCGATGCGGCGTAAATCATCGCGCGGTCTCGCCCGCCTGCATGTCGCCCGCTCCGCGTGATATATAGATGTGGATACAGCTTTATTTTACTAGCATGACGTGTGATGCGTATTCTGCGTAAGCGCATAGTTCACGCGCGATTGTCGTTCTGTTTGAACGTCATTTGCGTTTCGTGAGTTATGGTTACATTATTATTCGAAGTGTTTAAAATATGTTTCGGAATGTTACATAAAGGGACTTTGAGTTAGTTAGTTAGTATTAGTAGTTTTGTGTGTGAGACTTTTTCAAGAGAAATTACTGTCTGAGAAAAAATTTCTTCGCCTTCTTTCTTATAAAGATCTATTTCTGTCTATTCACTCAAAATTCTGTTGATCCTGAATAACGGTCAGCATATGTAGTGATTATTTTCTCTGTGAGCATATGTAATTACAACTTTACATCAGCCCCAACGTTGGTTTAGTTATTATAAATAAAGAACCTAGATAAAGAATTACAAAAAAATACCAGGACAGCATAAGACGTGCATAACATTATGTCTACCAGGATTACATAAGATATAAGCAAGTAGAACACATCGCTATCTCGAAGAGGCGGGGAGCCGCGCCCCGCGGCGCCACAAATATTTGCACGCCGCCAACGCCCTATGTTTGCCTAGTACATCGCTATTGTACGCGCAACTCTGGCGTTGTTGATGCCTTGGTAACTTGCAGTTATGGCGGATGTTTACTTGAATACTTTTCAAGTTTAATTTGTTGTTATTTTGCATGCCTAGCAAGCATATTCAAAGACCTATTTTGAATTACCACACAAATTGCTTAAATCCCGCTATTTATTGTTAATCTCTTCTAGCCATAGAGGTTTTAAAACTCTGGGTTACACCATTTTGATAAAACATTTGGTATTCCAGAAGAAAACTCATTGTTAATACAATATCAACTATTCCAAAGGAAAGCCCCCTAAATTCTAAAACATGGGTCAAACTACCGAACAATTCTGGCCATGTCACACTTTCGGGCGTCAAGAAACAAGCATGGAGTCGCCGGAACAAATCGCCGAGCCACGCCAATGCTGTGTCGTCAGCGAAGCCCGAGGCAGGGGCGGAGCACCCGCCTCCACACACGACCCCGGCTCGTGTCGCCAAATTGGACTAAAGACGTAATGGAGCTAGGGGTCCCGAAGGTCCTGAATTTTGTTAGTTTGCTATAAAAAATACGTAATTGGTGGGTGGATGAATTTGGGTGGGTGTAGTCAATGGATAATGATCGTTGTTTTGTTGTTTGGCCGATTATATCTCTTATAAGGGGTCTAAAAGTAGTGGAACTTAGGTTCAACAAAAAATAATAAAAAACGTTAAACTAAATCTTAGGACACTACTTCTAAAGCATGTAGAATTTCTTAAAGTCCAAGCCAAGTAAACATTATGAAATTCTACGTTTTTGAGGTACAGTCCAGTATACCTACCTCAAGTTGCTCACAAAAGTTAATGTTATTTTATTATTTTAACAGATGCGGAGCCAAGTCTAAAAATAATAACTATTATTGTGGAAAGAAAAACTGGTGTACTTAAAAGTGTCGCAGGTTCGAATCCTGCTCGTAAATATGTACTACGTAGTACATATTTACTCAAAGCTCGTGAGCGAATATTTCTTTTCACAATTTATTTCTCCAGTATGTAAGTACCTAACTTGACAAGATATGACTTCTAACACACCCCAAATATTTTAACCCAAATAAATATATTTAGGTTATGTCCAGCAGTGGACTGCGATAGGCTGAGTTGATTGATTGATTGATTGAAATATATTTAGACCAGTAACACCCAAAATGATTCGTATTAACATGATTACGACAAATCAAACACACTAATCTCGTGTTCTAAGACGCCAGATCCCGTCCGGAGTCGCTACATGTCCGGAGTGCGGTGAGCCTTGCCTGACACCCGATAAATCAGCCGGATCGGCCCGATCACCCGGGTCGCCGACCGGATCCGAATAAGTAATGACCGAAGACGAGCGAATTTGTGTTCTGTCGTAATTATTTTATTAATAGAAGTGTATAGTGCGACCGGACGACCAAAATGAAAGGGTTAATTTTCGATTATTGTATACGGGTTGATGGTATATTTATTTGTTTATACTATTGAGGACCTCCAACAAAAGTTAAACATAAAAAACACAAGGTGTACAGTAGTACACATTAAATATGGCCCACTGATGTACCTGCGCAGATGACATAATTTAAATACGCGGGAAATTGGTTAACCAATCAGAAAACACCTTCGTTGGGCGCCAAAAGTCTCAGACGCTGCCTCTAGAGTACGGAAGTGTGTGAGCGAAATAGAAAAAGACGTCACGGCAATCAATCTAAACACCTTGTGGGCATCGCATAAGGTAGATTATATTTATTTTTCGGGTGTTTTCGTCGTCTTTTCGTGTTTGCGCGAACGAAGATTGACGACGCGCCTTATTTTTTGTGTTGTATTGTACAGTACTGTACCTACTACAGAAATAGATAGAATGGTTGTAATCACAATTTTACTTGCGATTCATGCGTGGCAGCTTTCCGAACAAACTACGCCTTACATTTTGACGACATTTTTTTAAAATTAATTTAAATCATATGTACTTTACATCTTTTGTTTCTGCAATTAGAAACAGCACAATAAGGCATTTTTACGGGTTTTTGTTACAGTATTTATAGAAACAAGTCATAAAGCGTGCTGAGAAAGGCTTTGAAATATCGTACACTTTGGTGCAAGGTGCAAGGTGCTGACACGCGCGCCCTGCCACATGGCCATTCTATCTATTTCTGTGACTGTACTCCTTCAATTACAGGAGGCCGCAGCATGCACAAATAGCAGCAATAGCAGTGACAGCCTATCGGTTGAACGGTTGCCTTCCATGCAAGAGGGTCTGAGTTCGAGCCAGGCCCGCACCTCTGACTTTCCGGATCATGTGTGGATCAGAATTTATGTACTAGGATAGTATGGTGGACTAAGGCCTGTTCCTTCTGAGAAATAAAGAAAGAAGAAAGAAAGAAAAATGATTTATTGCAACAACAAGACGAAATGCAGTAGGTGCACATAAAAAATAACTTCATACCTAATGGTACATTTTAGGAATGACAGTGATCTAGCAGTGGGACAGTAACGAGCTGATTAAGTGTTGGTTGTTGGAGGACAATATTGACCACGAATCGTAAACCTTTAAAACAAAAAACCAAAGATGAGTTTGTAAAAAAAGAAGTTCCAATCATGAGTATTTTAACAACTGCTAAAAACTTTTGCCCATGTACGAGATTGGCATCGCGATTCAATTAAAATAATCATAGCTCTATCTACTATCAAACAACCTATGTTATTATGTGAACAAAACAAAAGCAGAAATTAGAAAACAATCTCTTACAAACTGGCTCACATGAATGGCCGAACAATTACAGAGCACGAGTCAAAAATGACTCGAGGTCGAAACATATTTTTTCTAATCCCTTCCCACGCTAAAGCTCGCTAGTAATTACAGGTTTGGCTCAGTAATAACATATCGCATCAATAAAATTGTATATCATTCAGTTGTGTTTCCCGCGAACGCGTTGGGTGATTAGCGCGGCCATCTTGTGGGCGGGAACACCCGAAGGCGACACGATCTCCGATTCCATTCTCAAAAATAACACTAATCGGCGAATCGAGCACGCGCGGGAACACCCGAACGTGTGTTTTTCAAATTTGGATCGTACCGAATGTCCTACGACGTTATTACCGCGCAGGGATTTGACTACTGTCACTTTTGACAGATGTGATTGACGTTTATAAATACCGCGAGTCAAGTGCGAGCTTGTTATATTTCGTTCGGGAATTCCCTAACTTTTTTATCAAGACGAAGGGCTTTTAAATGTCATTTTCGTTTTCTAATATTTTACTAAAGATGTCTACTTCAACTTTATGAAACTAAAATCGATGTTCGTACATTTTTCCTGCTGCATCTTTGCGGTGTAATGTTAATTAACAAGTTCGTTCCTCGTCGCAGATGAGTGCATATTGAAACGTCAAAAAGCGTATGTTTTCTTTTGCTTCTCATTTTCGGTAGCTCCCCAATATCGTCGCGTCATGAGCGAGACAGGCATCGGCCGACGGACGTTGGGTTTTGAGAGATGGAATAGAAAACCGCCTGTTTTACCAGGAAATAGACGGGGAATTGGAAATTTCAATTTCATTTTCAGATGGTTACTTTATGTTACGTATGGAAGAACGTTGTTAGCAGTTCGGAATATGAAAAAAAAGTAAAAAATCGCTTCGAGAGTCTTTAAATTCGGCTTGACAAGTCAGAATGACGATACATTTTTTTCAAAATTCATTTGTCATACCGAGTAAACGCTTTTGTGTGTTATTTATTAATCTAAGCATTTTTGTCAGAGCGAAGTCATTTGCTTTAGCAAATAACAAACAAGAAACACAAATGAAACAATAACAATCTTAGCCAATGTAATAACCGAAATGAATAATCAAACTAAGACGTCGTCCAAAAAGTTTAATCCAAGAAGCGAACAGAAAATCATTCATTCATATTCATAGTGGAAACGGGGAGCGAGGCTTTCACGAAAATGGCTCCCTGTTCCTAGGAAGAGTCGGGATGAGATGCATGAATATTAACACAGCACTGGTACCAGGGAGCTATAACTATATTAGAGCAAGCTCGCACTGCATGCCAACGGTAGGGGCACGTTTGAAGTTGCGCCCGACTACGTTCTGAAATTTGACATTTTGACAGCTCTCCGACGTTGGCTGCCTTGTCTCCCGTTCCCCTCTCGCACCTGCCACCCGACTCTCGGCATCCCTCTCGCACAATAATAACATTACGTGCACGAGATTCCTGTTTCTGCTACGTCTGACTTCTGATATGAATTGTTAATGCATCGGTAATTGATATTATAATTTTGATAGACCATTTTGTTCTAATGGTCGTGGCTTTTAGTGAGAGAGCTCGGTATCTTTGTTGTAAACGTTAAATATGTCATGTGATACAGCTTTTATGTGGTGTTGTTGGGGTTCTTAGTGCCTTTGTTTGGGTTTGTCTTTGTGTGAACGATTTAATGGATTTTGGTTATACTGTTTCAATCAGTTATCTTCGCTTTGTGATCTTCGATTTATTGGTACTTTATGGCATTTAATGATGTTATTAAGTTTTAAATTTGAAAAGCTTTCGTGTTGTTTTATAAATGAAAATGTTTCACAGGTTCTTGAGACGTCAAAACTTGTGACACAAATGTCTAAGCTCTACAAACTAAGCTATGTCAATCATCCAAAGGTGTCATAAGATTTCAAAGTGTTCCCAATTAGTGATCTTCACATCTCACGAAGCAAAATAAGAAAATAAATGCACAATAGGTACGCTGAAGATCTCAGTGTCACGAGGTAAAAGTCGAGCATTGAAACTACGCTTGAATGACGCACAAATGCTCCAAATACTGAGAGCAGCAGACATCGCCAGACGAGTGTCTTCAGAAACCCCATTGACGCCAATTTCACACATCAAAGTCATGATTTTAAACACAGCATTGGCAATTACAGTGATTCTTTCGAAAACTTTGAACGACAAGCACTAAATTGGCATTAGAATGACACGTAGCCACAAAGGAAAACGAACAACGCTCCACGAAAAAGATGCTAACTCGCAGACACTTGAACATGTGCTAATCGAAGCTTCGACCAAAAAATAGCGGACAGAAACTTAGGACAAGCCTGTCAATCGACAGAATGTAGTTCCCCAAAAAAGGTGTATTTAAACCTCAAAATAGCACGTCAAGTCAACCCTCACAAGAGGAGTAAGCTGGCTAAATTCGCACTATTCCGGGGGAAATTCGATGACGCTAGGAAATAGGAAAAAATAAGGACAGTGGACGCCGGCAGCGGGCAGTCATTGTTGCATCGGATCGGCTGGATTTTTAAATAAACGATGTGGCGTAACTAAATGTGGAAGCTTTTAAATATTTGAATGGCGTTGAACAAAGAGGGATGGAAATAGGAAACATGTAACTCTGAAAATACTTAGGTTACATATTGTTAATCATTATAATATAGGGATTATAATTTGAGTATCACTTGCTTTAACGGTGAAGGAAAACATTGCGAGGAAACCTGCTCACCTGAGAGTGCTCAATACAGTTCTTGATGGGGTGTGTAGTTTGCCAGCTTGCAGTAGGCCATTGCGGCGGATCAAGGCCTAAATCCTTCTGATTCTGAGAAGAGGCCGTTGCCTGGCAGTGGGACAGTAATGGGCTGGTTAGTTATAACATAAGATTGCTACTCTAGGCAATTCTCATGACTGAGTTAGGATTTACATCATTTCGTGTAGTGATTATCATCAGAAACGAAAAAAAAAATAGGTTTCCGTATTGTAATAATAATAGCCGTGTTCCCCAAGGAACTATATTGGGGCCTCTGCTGTTTTACTATATATTAATGATTTACCCAGTGTCACTTCCCACAATTGTATTTTATATGCTGATGATAACACCCTTAGTGTTGAAAATAATTAGAATAATCCCGCTGAATACGAACAGGAAGTATCTAAATGAGACCCTTCATAAAATTAATAGAATAATTATCTCCAAATGAATATTAGCAAAATCAATAAAAAGCCAGCACATTGTAGGCCACGTCATCTCAACTCACGAGATCCATAGCCATAGTCGATTTTATTGCAACTTTGTAATATTGCAAGAGGCGTCACAATATTAGTTAAGGCTCCGTTCTAGATTCCTACCTATTCCCTCAAAATAATAATAAAATGTTTTTAAGTTGTGTGTTGTAAGTGGCATGTCTCTTTTCCTTGACGAGAACATTTTGCGAGAGTCTGATGTTTTAATAAATAAGAAAACTGTCGGTACGTATTTCAGAAAATGCTAAGTTGATCGTTGCAAATAAGCATAAACAGTTACGATAAGCGAAAAAGCTGTTGAGCGAAAAAAATAATGCCTTGTGTGGAAGTCAAACCTTTCATGATTCCCTTAAAACACTATCTTAATGTTATCATTGGAAACAGAGCTGCAAGGTGTGAACGTATCAATTTATTTGATGTGGGAAACATTTAATATTTTACCTGTGCGTCTCAGTACAAACTTACTTTAAGTTTAACATAACATAACATAAAATCACGCCTGTATTTCCCCGAAGGGGTAAGCAGAGGTGTAATAGTATACCCACATTTCGCCGGTTATTTTATAGTCCCATGTAATAGGGGGCGAGCCTATTGCTATTGACCGGGCACAAATCTAGACTCCGGGCTGCGACTGAGAATGTCCTTATGAAAAAACCTAATAACACTTTGCCCGACCCGGGAATCGAACCCAGAACCCCACGCTCAGCAGCCGCGCTTGCAACCATTAGACCAACGAGGCAGTCTGCTTTAAGATTAGTTGTCATTTTATAGCTTATCAATGTCACCCGCTACCAACTTGCTGACTGGCTAATCTTTTTATCACGGCATGAGCTATTACAATGTATTGCTATTACAAGAAGAATGTAAACTTTCTTTTAGAATTTCGACCAGAGATATTAACTATAACAGAGATGAATTAAATAATTTGAGGTCAAACAGAATTCTTCTCTAGATACTGTAATTAAATAACAGCTAAAGGTTATCTCAATCAAAGTTATTTTAGCAACTTCTAAGAAAACGTTAACAAAACGTTAGCGAAACATAAAATAGTTGTTTGAAAAACACAATTTACATTTAGTTAGAGGCAAAAAAACAGTCACGAGCTACCAGGGGATCATATCAACGTGGAAACATCAAAGAAACTAAGAACAAAGTGAAAACAGAACTTGGGCCGTTTGATTAGGCGCGTTCTTAACATACGGCCGCCTCAGGCAAACGCTTTGTTACATCCATCCTTTGTGTAGCAACGTTGAAACAATCAAAGCTTACTTCTTGTCGATTCTGGGTGCCTGGTTGCTCTGACAGTTGAAGGTAGCTGACGGCAAAGAAACGGTCAATTGTGACCGTCAATTTTGATCAAGGAGTTAGGTCTGTGAGGAGTTGTGACTTGTGACTTTGTGACATAAAAAACTGGGTTACGATCCCAAAAGATGACGTGTTTGCAATGTGCAAGTTGACGTTGACGTTGACGGCTTGTGCTCTTTCAGAATAATTTCAGGTAAAGATTCAGTAGTTTTGGAAGTAAAAATTGGAAATGAAAAATTTAATAGGTAACCGAGATTCATATCTTTGAGAACGTCTTTGCTTTTGATTAGATTTTTGTGAGTAAGAGCCAAAAAAAAGTTTGAAAATAGTTATAGTTCTGTTAGAACAGAAAATTAGAATCTGGACACAAAATGTGAATGAGAAGGTTCAGAATATTATGAAACGTGGCCAAATAGAATTCGACCACACCTCAAACATAAATAAACGGGAGTGATACGTAAATATGCACAAAAAACAATACAGCCAATATAAAGAGGTTATCCAAAAATAACCACGAGATACAATGCAGTGCAAAAAAATTGTCACACGCGGCGCGAATGTCAATAAAATTTGATATTTACGCGCGGGGCGATATCTCGCGGCAAATAAAACCGCGCACCACTTTAAACTGTTTTCGTCCGTTCGAAAAATGATTTTTTATATATTTTTTTAGTTTTTGTAGGCTTATTTTTTCGGCTTCGATTGGATGGAAGAGTTTATTTAGATGTTTCTTTGAATTAATGTGCTTTATTGCGGGAATCATCATCATCATCATTTCAGCCGAAAGACGTTCACTGCTGCACATAGGCCTCCCACAAGCATCGCCACAACGACCGGTCCTGTGCCTTCCGCATCCAGCGGATTCCCGCGACCTTCACGAGGTCGTCGGTCCACCTTGTCCTCCTAGTATGTATAACCGTTTTGAATATAGAGCAGGAACAAAAACGTTGAATAAAATGCATGTTTTTGAGGTTTCTTGTATGGGGACCCCCTTTGGTTTAAGACTTTTTTTTTTTAGTATTTGTCGTGATACTCTTCATAGCAACACATATTCTGTGAAAATTTCAACTGGTTATCTATTACCGTTACAAAGATAGAGGCCTGTGACAGACGGACGGACGGACGGACGGACGGATGGACGGACAGCGTAGCGAGAGTAATAGGGTCCCGTTTTGGCACCCTTCGGGTACGGAACCCTAAAAAACGATCATTGTTAAGGACAAGCATTGACCTATGAAACCTATACAACATGTAACAAAAACCCGTTGTTCCTGTGAGCTACGTTATTAGAATCGATATTCATACGTAACGACACATTTCGAAAACGTATCTCACAGGAACAACAGGTTTTTTTTTACATACATATTGTATTATCAAAGGACACAAGTAGCCTTGCGTTTGACAAAAACCTTGTCTATTCTGATGAAAGACCACAACAAGGAGCAAAAAAACTAACTACATGACTATAAAATTACTAACATATAACTAACGAAATCATGTTAGATACTTGCTCCTTCTTCAGCCAGCATTATGAGTACGCCATCTCTTTCTCTCTGCTTTAACTGTACTATTACTAGCAGATTCTAGAGCGAGACACAAGTACGTACAACCTGAAAATGAGCGCTTCCAGCACGCACAGGAACTTTTGCGAATCAAGAGGGCTCATACAAAACATCAATCACTTTCCTACTGTTATATAAATGTATATCTGTGTGTACAATAAAGAATAAGAATAAGAATCAATCAGAGCCTTACCACCGAGCCAAATGCTGCTCGCAATGGCATTTATGGAACCCTGAAGAAGGCCAAAGATATACAAAGTTGGCTTGGCTTTGAGACGGAGGAGCCCTTCAGGCTGATCCAAGAAAATTAAAGGCAGCAAATGCAATCCGACAAGAATACGGCCAGCGAAAAAGGAAGGTGAGACCCCTGAAGGAAAGTCTCTGTTATATGAAGACAGGTCACAAAGTAACACCTAACAAGCAAGGGTACAGGATCGATATTAGGCGGGTGACACACGATAAACCCAATCAGCACACAAAACATAAAGAGGCGTGCACACGGGACGGAATTCACGAGCACATTAACAATACACCGAATAGCCATTTGTGTGGCGCAAGTTAAAAGAATAAAGAGTAAATAGCATTAATTCGTGTATAAAATAAATATGTTTTAATTCTGAAAGAGATTTTAAAGTTCACATATTGTATTTTCATCAGAACTACATGACATGTGTATGAAAAATTTCTGCTTTTTTGATTAACAGGAACTGATTTGATTGTCAGACAGCCTTCAACCTAAATAAAAGCTATATAAATAAGTAGTGTATGTGTATTGCAGAAAGAAAAGTACTCCGTAAGATCCTGGGCCAATAAAAACACAGAATGGTATGCTTAGAGTCCAGAAGAATGCCGTAATAGAGAAACTAGTAAGCGAGCCTATCATTATTATTGGCGTGATCGAATCACAACGTCTGCGATGGCTCAGCCACGTTGAACGCATGGGGCCAAGAGCCAAGAGAACGTATCTTGGCTGACCAACCTGACGTAGACCGGTGGGTCGCCCCAGATATCGCTGGAGCGTTGCTGTGGAGGCTGATCTGCGTGAGCTACAAACTGGCAAGATATCGCGCAAGATCGTGCAAAGTGGGGGGTTCTCGTGTCGGAGACCATGACTCACTTTGGGTTGCTAAACCAGAGGAGTAAGTAGTATTGCTTGAAATCAGTACGCTAGGAACGACAGTCAGCGACAGCCGAGCAAATCTTTCAGACCGATGATGATGCACTGGCTTCTGACTGACTCCCTGGTAGAATAGGACAAGTACAGGCACCAATATGGGGTAGATAATAATAATGTCCTCCCGGCCGAATTTCAGTCACGGCGGCCAATCTCAATGGAGACAAGCCATCTGCGCGGGACATATTATAGTGCACAAGTGTGTGCGCAAACACAGGTGCACTCTCTATTCCCTCACTCTCATAATCCGATGGGACGGCAATTCGACACGACCGGAGAGAGATCAGGCGCAGGACCGACGGCTTTACGTGCTCTCCGAGGCATGAAGGGGTCTCGATGTGTAACGAAACGGTCACCCATCCACAGACTGACCGCGGCTAGTGCAACTTAACCTTGCAGATTGTACAATCCACACGCTTGCTACTTAGCCACGAGCCCCTTGGGGTAGATACATGGGCTGGCAAGCTTTGTTTAGTGTGCTGTATTGATTCCTATACATTTCAAGACTTTTTACAATCACCTAAATACAAAGAAAATGTGTAGTGTTCTTGTCATTATTCAAGCATAAATTTAGATTCCAGAACCGTCCTTTACAGTGCCAATACGTGAACACTGTTAATTGGGCTAGTGCACAAATCAGCGAGTAATGGAGCGAGCTATTCTTGGAGTTTCTTTGAAGGATAAGATCCGTAGTGATATTATCCGGAGAAGAACCGGAGTGATCGACAAAGCTTAAGTAAGTAAGCTGAAGTGACAGTGGGCTAGTCATTTAGTCATATGTCTGTCGAAGGACTGATGGCCGCTGGAGCAGACGAGTCTTTGAGTGGAGACCGCGAATCGGCAAATGCAGCGTAGGGTGCTACCCAGCCAGGTGGACTGACGACCTGAAGAAGGTAGCTGGGGCGAACAGGATGCGGAAGGCGGATGACCGAGTGTTGTGACGCAGCTTGGGAGAGGCCTACGTCCAGCAGTGGACTGCGATAGGCTGAGTTCATAATGATGATGAACTGTCTTACTTTCATTTACATCAGTGTATGAAATGACAGTCCCACAATCCAGATTCATGCTTGAGTACCGTTTTAGAGTTCGGGCCTGTTACCAAAAAGGTTATCACAGCCACACTACAAACCAGAAACACCTTTCTGCATAACTCCAAACTGAACCTGACAATACAACCCTCCACCGCTCATGATACGCGCCCCGGTCTCATTGTACCGGCGTCCGATAACCCTGTCAGCGGCATTAAATTACAGGCAAGCTCAACTCAAAAAGCGTTTTAGCGTTTGTTAGTAGTTATAAAACAGTCTAGACAATTGTGATGTTCATAACCACCTTAAAATCTGTCAATCCGCTGTCCCGAGCTGCCATCAAAATATTGTCAATATTACGTCAACTTTTATTGAACCACTGTATGTGTAGTATAGTAACTATACTATAACTATAGTGTAACTATACTATAGTTACACTATAGTTATAGTTTCCATATGATGTCTACAGGTAGAAATCAAAGTGGTTTACTACTACTCATAGTACGGTCTTTAAACAACCACCATCATTGTTGATGAAAGAGTTAATTTTAAATTTGCTCTTTAAGGAAAATTAGACGAATCCTATAAGATTTGACAAACAAATATTGATCCGGGAAAGTTTTGCCATCGTATCTATTTCTGCCGTAAATAATGCTTGCAATGATGTGTTCCAGTGTAGAGGGTACGGGTGCCGGTGAAATTACAATCATATGAGAATTTCCACCTTCGTGTCTCGGTTTGGCAAATGCGACTTGCAATACCATTTAGGCAACAATCTAGTTGATATTGCAGTTGTTATGGGCAAAGGTAACCGCTTAACATCAGGTAGGCCTTTAGCTCGTTTCACCAACCTACAGCATAAAATAAATCCCTGCAGTCAATGGATAAATAAACACCATGGAAGTCGCCAGGGTGCAGGGGGGGGCAAGACTCATAGTAAAGTAGTCGAAAAATTCACAAAAAAAACATTTTCTCGCCTCCCCCCCCCACCCCTTTTTTTGGCCCATTAGCTGTCGACGCCCTTGATAAACACGTGTTACTCTTCCTTACATAAGTACCTACGGACTGCCCCCATGATCTACATCTTACGTCTTCTTTGGCCATCCAAAGGTTGTCTGGAAGATATCGCTTAGCGATAAGGCCGCCAATGTACCCATTATTTATACGTTATTCCTGTTGACTATTATATTCATGGTGTACAATTAAAAGAAAGAAAGAAAGAAAGAAAAATTATTTATTGCCACAACAAGACGACATGCGGTAGGTGCACATAAAAAATACTTAATTAGGTACATTTCTTGAATCATTTAAAAGCATTTTCAATTAAGCATATTCTATTTATCTATGTACCTACTACTGCGTCACAGCCTCACAGCTTTCCATCATACTACTCATTTAAAAGTCATCAGCGTATAGAATGGCCAGTTACGTAAGGTAGCCTTGCATTTTCCTAGAACACAGCCTGCGTTGCCATTGGTGGGGCGTACCGACTGTCTTGAGTTTGATTGGTCCGTATCTTACGGGGCGTACTGTTGCAGTGACAGGGTTAAACTTAGTAGAGGTATATTGGAAATGTGTGCGACATTGGGTGAGTGAGGCAAGATGATTTTTCTTGTAGATGAGATTGGATATGTTTTAGATGGAAATTGGAGAGAAGTTATAGGCAACTAGAAATCGCTCGCGGCGTCGCCCGCGTGTATTTCGTTTATTGGGGTGCATTAAAAGAGCCTTCACGAGTGACGATATTTAATTGATCGTCCAGCGCACCCTGGGCAGTCAGCTCCGCTACCAACCTGCTGACTGGCTAATCTTTTTCCAACGGCATGAGCTGTTATCATTATGTAGCTCATGTTGACACGACAGAAGATTGTGGATAAAAGTAGTCTACTATGTCATTCTCCAGGTTCCACACTATGTCTATATGTAGATTCAAGATTCAAAGGTTTATTTGGCCAAGTTGAGTTGAGAGGGCGGGGCACGAGTATACACAGCTTCACCTCACAAAGTTGTCGGTCGTATGTTACTATGCCATCGACCAAGTGGAGCGTGCAACTATACTATTATGTGGCATTTTTGCGTAGACTAATGGGGTCCGTATCCCCCCTTATACAAAGTGGAGATGACAATACGACATACGTGGGACACTCAGAAAGTTTTGCGAAACTAAAAAAAATTGTTCTATACGTACATATATTTTTATCAAATCTTTTCAAAGTACTTTCCACCAGCCTCTATACAAAGATTCATGCGCCTAAACCAGTTTTCAAAACACTTTTTCCAGTCCGCCGCAGACACCTCGTTTACAGCCTGCTCGAACGCAGCCAGCGCATCTTCCGGCGACGAAAATTGTATCCCTTTGAGCTGATTTTTTATTTTTGGGAATAAAAAGAAGTCACACGGTGCTAGATCAGGGCTGTAAGGAGGGTGACCCAGGAGTTTGACTGGCGTGCTGTCCAGGAAGTCCCTCGTTTTGAGTGCGGTGTGCGCAGGTGCATTGTCGTGGTGGAGCAGTAGCCCGCGGAGCCCTGTGTTTGGTCGCTTGTTGCTTATAACAGAGAAAACTTCTGGCAAACATTTGGTAGTATACCATTCGGCATTAATGCTTCTTTGATCCCGTAAGGGAATTGATACCAAGTGGCCAGTCAAATTAAAAAA
The DNA here is from genome assembly GCA_949699075.1 of Asteroscopus sphinx. NCBI lineage: Eukaryota > Metazoa > Arthropoda > Insecta > Lepidoptera > Noctuidae > Asteroscopus > Asteroscopus sphinx. The sequence goes on from OX453024.1 coordinate 18,569,021, forward strand.
GCTAGCGATCAAAATCTTACCCCCGCTTCTAGATCGCTTCACTTTGGTAGGCGTTGGCTCATTTTGAAACACCCAAACAGTCGACTGGCGCTTGGTTTCTGGGTCGTATTGATAAATCCAGGACTCATCACCTGTAACGATGTCGTAAACACGCCGAGACGAGCCTGCTTCAAATTTGTTAAGCATATCACGGCACCATTCCACCCGGGCCTGCTTCTGAGCATCGGTGAGGTTGTGCGGCACCCAGCGTGATACTATCCTCCTCACGCGAAGATGGCTGTGTAGAATCTCGTGAACGCTTCCCGATCCAATCTTCAATATGTGTTGAATCTCCTGATATGTAATTCGCCTATTGTCTTGGATTAAATTTTTCACTGCTAGCACGTTTTCTTCGGTAACAGCCGTCAAAGGGCGACCGCTTCTTTCGTCATCCCCCAAAGTTGGTCGACCGCGCTTGAATTCGTTATACCAACGATACACGGTTGCCTTGGAAGGGCCTTCATCCATGAATGCCATTTGAAGTCTATCGTACGATTCATCCGGTTTCAGGCGACACTTGAAATCGTATAAAATCATAGCTCTAAAATGTTCCCGGCGCAGATCCATATTTCAGTGAGACACAATACTTTGAATTAACTCGCAAAAAATGTGGAGGGAAATTTTGAAATTGGAACTTACTTATTTTTACTTATAAATAATCATATTTTCGAAAAACATTATAACTGGCCAGTCTCCCATATATAAAAACTTTTTTTCGCAATACTTTCTGAGGGGCCTGGTATAATAAAACCATGTACAGAGACACGTTTTCTGACCGTACACGACAAATCAATCAAATCCATTTAATAGTTTAGCCGTGCCATTTTGAATGTTTTTTGAATGTTTTCTGGCATAGATCGTTTAGTCAAAGACCTGCGCGAATCCATATAATTTTAAACTCTCTTTCTCAACTGTTACAAATGGTGTTATTTGTTATTTCGATATTTTTATATTTATTTTGTTCAAAAAATTTGTTTTTTGAATATTCGATAAACAACTTATTTATGTGTTTAAAATGCTTCTATAGACTAGTAATAACCGTGTTTTCATTTATTGTCGTATTGTCATATCCACGTTGCATACATCCATGGCTCAAATTCGACACCCGTTGTGTCTTCATATAAAGAATGGGATCAAGCGTTACTTTGCGGAAATCCATGACATGCAAAATATGAAGTTACAATATTTAGTGTTGTCCTCCTCCTTAAGCTTTTGGTTACAGAAAGGAAAGTACTCCGTAAAATCTTGGGGCCGACAAAAATCAGCATGGTACGCTGAGAGTCCGGAAGAATGCCGAAATCGAAGAGCTAGTGGACGAGCCTAATATCATTGGCGTAATCAAGGCACAACGTTTGCGATGGCTCGGCCATGTCGAACGCATGGGGGAAGATCGAGGAGCCAAGAAAGCGTATCTGGGCCAACCAACCGGACGTAGACCAGTAGGTCGCCCCAGATATCGCTGGAGAGATGTTGTGGAGATGGAGTTCTCCTTTCGGAGGCCATGACACACTTTGGGTCGCTGAGCCAGAGGAGTAAGTAAGTAGTAATATTTATATAATAACTATCGTGAGTTAAATTCATAATGATTAATATAAACGGTTTCTCTCACGTTATTTCATTGGGTGTGCCCGACCGGTTTACCGGTTTGGTTTAGCTCATGATGAAGGGCTCCGTTCGAGCTCGAAACCGGTCGGGCACACCCGATGAAATAACGTGAGTGAAACCGTTTATATTAATCATTAGTAATAATTTAGTGTTAATTTCCCCAGAAACTAGGTCGTCAAGCTTGGAAATAAATGCAATATGCAGCACCGCCCCGTACGGGGTGCGGATGCCTTTTGGCGGAATTTTGTGGGTCCTCATATTCCCGTCGTATATTTTGAGGAAAATACTGGAGGGCAAGATAAATGGCAAAAGGAGCAGGGGAAGAAGGAAATTAGCCTGGATTGACAACATCAAGGGCTGGACCAACATCAATGACACTGCCAGTCTATGCAGACTGGGACAAGATAGAAACGAATTCCGTGCGGTGGTCGCTGACATCCGATGAGGATATGGCACAGGATTAAGAAGATATTCCCGTCACCTTTCCACTAACCCTTTCGCAATTATGTTTCCAATCTCTTATGTGGCTGAACATTACATTTTCAACAAACACATAAACACTGTCAACATAAAATGTAAATAATCTACCTAATAAACATATTTCGTGGATTACCAGTAAACTATTTAGTATTTTAGTGTTAGAACCGGTGTCCTAGGTCAAAGGCCAGGACCTACTTAAGATGGCTTGTTTAATGTGATCATAGAAATTAATACTTGTAGCATAATAACATACAATATTATCTTTGGGAAGTCTCGTACAAAATAATTTATAGTGTAGGTACCATAGAGTTATTATACTTATGTCAGTATGTCAGTATATACAAAGTCTTTGGTAGGTAATGAGAAAGTTGTAACCCTTTTATGTTTGATTGTGAATTAAGGATGTGTAACCCTATGTGTGTGTGTGGGAATGCGAGACTTGTCTTATTATACTGAATGCGATTGCGGGCCCCCCATTCAATCCTTGACCCATTTGCTCACTTTTCCCTTGTGCCTTACTACCTGTACAAGACACGATTTAAACAAAGCTACAAACAACGCCAGAGGTGGCCAAATACTACATGAATACAGTGTGAACTACATAAGAACCATTGACATGAAGAAGAAGACCCTATGTCAATTAAGCAAGAGTTTATGGTAGTTAATACTTTTTCAATCAACTAACCAACCAACCAGTGCGTCCTGTCTGTCATGACTTACGGTGCCGAGACGTGGACACTGACAGTTGGGCTAGTCCACAAATTCAAGATCGCTCAGCGAGCTATGCTTGGAGTTTCTTTGAAGGATAATTTCCGTAGTGATAACAGGAGAAGAACCAGAGTGACCGACAAAGCTTAAGTAAGTAAGCTGAAGTGGCAGTGGGCTAGTCATATGTCTGTCGAAGGACTGATGACCGACCAAAGTCGCTCAGCGAGCTGTGGAGCTTGGAGTTTTTGAAGGATAAAATCCGCAACGAGATTATCCGGAGAAGAACCGGATTGACAGAAATAGCTTGTAAGATCAGTAAGCTGAAATTACAGTGGGCTGGTCATGTCTGTCGAAGGACCGATGGTCGTTCGAGCAGACGAGTCTTTAAGACGTGGAGACCACGAATCGGCAAATGCAGCGTTATAGAGCGCCCCTCTTGCTGTCGCAGTTGGTTGGATTAATACTCAGAGAAAGCTGCAGCCAATAGTCGCGTTTTACGACACCCACGAGAAGAGATGGGGTGGTACTGTTCTTTGTGCCCGGTACTACACGAAAAATAAATACCTACAAATATGAATACCTACAATTCCAACAGTTTTTTTCAATCCATCCTCATCTTTTTGCGTCATTTTCGGGTGTTCAACCTCAGTAACAATAATTAAAATCACTTATAACGCGGAAACCATTATGCGATCCACCCACCGCGCCATAACCTAACCTAACGGTCCAAACTCCACTTAGAAATAACAACCGTAAAACTAATAAAAATAAAGTTTAAATTCACGTAAACAAACGTATGTTATCATCAATCGCGAGCCTAAAAACCACTTAATTCTGTAAAGGCGGGTTCACACCGCGCGAGTGAGGCGAGGAAGCGTCGAAAACGGTCGAAAGAGGGCGTAGTATCGTGACGACTCAATCGTGATCGTATCGCGGCGTGAGCGACGCCACTTGCAAATGCATTCGTGTGTTAGGAGGTACAGGCTGTTTAGCGCATGCAATTGTTGAAGGAGGTTTGATTTTGATGTGGAAATTAATGGGATTTCGTGAAAAGTATTCGAGACTATCAAAATGCGTTCCTAGGCCTGTAGTTTCGTGATTGCTACTGAATTTATGCAGATTAAAAATGTCATGAACTAGTTCTCAAAAATGAGCTGAGATATATTCATCATATTCATTCATATATATCATCTTATTATTTAACATAAAACTACTTAGAATATTATCAAGGGACTGACCGCTATATAATTTTATCAGTGTTATGCATCAATAAACTTTCCCACCCCGGGTTCGCATGGGAAATAACTTACACCAAAAACCTTTTGCAAAAAAATCTCAAAATTATGGTAACCGTATCAAAATCCATCAAGAACTTTAGAGGTATTAAGCGAACAAGCAGACACATATAATAATAAAACCGTCTTTGTTGTATATGTTTTGATACTGTTTAGGGATAATCACCTCTTGCAATACCCAGATATGTAAAGAACCTTTTGTAGTATGACAACATTGATGTAGTTTGATATAGTTTGTCGTAAAGTAATGTCAAATCCACGTCACTGTCAATTTGTGACAGATGACAGACAGTATCAGGAAACGGCGCAAGGATTCACCCTTTCCTGCTATCTGAAACTTAGCTCTGTGAAATATTATAAAAAATAAACATTATTTGCTGTTTAGAAGACTTTCGTTGAAGTAGAACAATACACCTTGTCTTCCGCATATTCCTCATTGAGAAGTTCTCGACACACACATTAACATAAACAGCATTCAGCAACCAACACTCCTTGAATATTTGAGCTAACTTGACCGCGACATGTATTGCCGTGAATTTGGTAGCACTCTGTACAGTTCAACGTAATCCTCGGTGCGCGAGTCAAGTGACAACTCACTTGCATTCAAGGAGTCTAAACCCGCACTTATGTTCTTTGAATTTCGTTGAATTTTCTTTAAAAGATTTCGTCGATAGCTATTGGTATTGGTGTTTATTCTCTTGTTCACAAACTAAACTTATTTTAAACTATAAGTCTCTTTTCCTAATAGTAGATACAAGAAAGTGATGGCAACAAATTTAGTACTGTCAAATAGTTCGAAGTTAAGATTTCCATTCAAGTTTAGTCGTGATCTCGGAACGTACCGATTAAGAATATGCAACGTGTTATTGAAATAACTGAAAACCTCTCAAAGGGTCATTGTACTCATCAGTATGAATAACTTTTACAATGAGACCAACCCTGAAATCGCGAAAAAATAGCAGCTGTTCCCTACATTTTGTCGGTTTATGTGAACACAAATGTAGGGATCAGCTGTTTTTTTTTCGCGATTTCAGACAGAGTTGGTGCCATACTAAAAGTTAATTGTTCATACTGTCGAGTAAAGTTGTTTATACTGATGAGTACCTACCCCATAAGAGGTTTTCAGTTATTTCAATAACACATTGTTATGAAATGTAACATGTAAACTAATTTGACAGTCAAACAAATTAAGAAGTTACAAAATTTAGTGTTAATTCCGCCAAAAAAAGTTGTGTTTTTGGCGGAATTAACACTAAATGTTGTAACTTCATATTTTGTATGCCATGGATTTCCGCAAAGTAACGCCTGATTCAATTATTTATTTTAATTTGACAAGTACTAAAATTCTTGCTATCTCTTTCTTGATTTCACAGTTAGAAATATATACGAAAAATTTAAATTATGTTTAGTTGATGTTGGTGAAAAATAAAATCAACACCTACATTAATTTATTCACAAGTGTCCAATTCAAGATTACCTACCTTAATAATTTAATATAACCCATGTTCCCTTTTAATTTATTGTGGGGCTAAAAGAAGCTTGTGGCTAAGCAATAACCGTATGGTTTGCAAGATCTTCGATGTTAAGCTGCACTTGCTACGGTTAGTCCGTGGATGGGTGACCATTTCGTTGCACATCAAGACCCCTGCGTGCCCTTTTTTTTAGGGTACCTACGTAAAGCCATCGGTCCTGCGCCTGATCTATCTCCGGTCGTGGCAGATTGCCGTCCCATCGAATTATGAGAGTGAGGGAATAGAGAGTGCACCTGTGTTTGCGCAAATACTTGTGTACTATAATATGTCCCGCGCAGTTGGCTAGTCTCCGTTGAGATTGGCTGACGTTACCGAATTAGGTACCAGGTGTCCAGTCGAAAGTAGACATTAAATATCATCTTATATTTCACATAATTCAAAAGAAACCAATTATTTTATTATTTTAACGCATTTTACGCATGAGAAACGAATACTAAAGATATAAATTGTGGAAAGAAAAAATCGCTCACGAGCAGGATTCGAACCTGCGAATCCTGGCTCAGTACGCCAGTGCTTTAGCCACTAAGCTACCGTGAACACTTAAGTGCTTAGTGGCTAAAGCACTGGCGTACTGAGCCAGGAGTCGCAGGTTCGAATCCTGCTCGTGAGCGATTTTTTCTATCCACAATTTATATCAAGAGAAACCATTAAATAAAAAACGCTTAACAAGAAAAGACGTATTTTTAGCCGATCAAACTAAAAGAAGCTACAGGAGTCCGCTAGACTCCATGAAACAATTACTTAGACTGAAAGAGGGTGTCAACCCCCCACCCGCCGGGCGGTACCTGAAGCCATTTTCATAATGCACCACCGGTTCACTTCTTAAACTTAACACTTTAAATAATTGCCCGATGGTACTGGGGTCCATTGTACCCAGGTGTTATTTCGTTGAACATTAGTCCGGCAGCGAAAGGGTTGGGCTTTTATTGTAACGACCAATTACTGTGATTGCAGTTTTTGGTTGTTTTTTTTGTGTGTTTTTTATGATTAGTTGTTGATTTACAACCTGTGAAGTAGGTAGGTGTGGAATCCATTTTGTTTAAACAAGTTTACGATTGCAAATTACATGGGAAACGAAACAGAAGCTATAAATATACTTTTTATAGTTAATGAGTTTCTTGCTTTGTCTTAATTGTTAAACTGTTACCTAAAAAACTGGCTAAGTGCGAGTTGGACTCGCGTACTAAGGGTTCCGTACCACCCATCAATCTGATACCTCATAGAAACTGTTTTAATTAAAGGTGCAGGAATGAATGTTGATGTCTTTCATATTTGCATCTCTTTTTACGCAGGTACCACCACGAGATGTCTGTGTTTGCCTTATTTTTCACTACCATCATACTTTGACGCTTGTATGTATTATCGTTTTTAAGATAGAGCAGGAACAATAGGTATCGAAATCAAAATTAAAATCAAATGTTTTTTTTTTCAAATAAACCTAATTACAGGCACTTTTGAAACGTCAGGCTCTAGTTGCACGGTTCCAAATTGTGGGTCCTATGCAGAAGAACCGGTAAGAAACTCCATGGATAAACTCTTTTTAAAATAGGTTTTTTTTTATTGTTTATTACATCAAATTTATTCAAATAATGTGAGAATAATGTAGGTTAATGCCAGAAATAAACAAGAGTTTAAAAGTGAGAATATTGCCTTTAGAAATAAACGTAAAAAGAGTTGCCATAGTGCATAGGAGCTGCAGTGGCAGTGGTTTAAGTGGCAGTGGGCGGGGCACATTGCTCGCAGAACGGATGGCCCATGGGGCAGTAAAGTTATGGAGTGGCGACAGCGTCCTGGAAGGCGCAGCGTGGGTAGGCCCCCCACAAGGTGGACCGACGACCTGGTGAAGGTCGCGGGAATCCGCTGGATGCGGAAGGCACAGGACCGGTCGTTGTGGCGATGCTTGGGGGAGGCCTATGTCTACCAGTGGACGTCTTTCGGCTGAAATAATGATGATGATGATGATAGGAGCTGACCTGTCCTGTATCGTTGAAACAATTCAGTTTTTTCGATGTTTCTTGTACCTTAGAGTTTATACTGCTTGTTTAATTTTAGTAGATGCCTTGATAGAGGCCATATACATAGACCAGAAAATGTATTATTATTTCTGTGAAAATTTCAACCGGCTATTACGGTTAAAAACTAAAGCCCCTTGACAGACAGATAGACGGCGTATGCCATAAGGGGTCATTGACACCCTTCAGGTAAAAAACCTTAGAAAGGCTGACCACTACAAAAACTAAAAAAGTCCACTAAATCATCCACATGACAAAAGAGTCTAAGTTAAAAATCTACATTTTTAATATGACTAAGTGTACTTCCTCGCGAAGTGTAATTTAACACTTTTCGAGTCTAGACTGAAAACTGCAGCGCCTGAATTTTAAGACTAGGTCTGAAATATGGCGGAAGTGTGTGGGAGGATAATGCCATCATAATATATGGGGTTTAATGCGTCCATGGATTATTGTCATATGCATTTAGATAGTGTGTGGATGTGGTGTTGGCGTTTTTAATCTTAGCCAGAAGGAAGAAGAAGATGTTTATCTAAAACTGGAACTAAGAAGAAAGAAAGAAAAAAAAATTCAGTCTCGGTACAGGCGAGAGAAAAAAAACCAAAAAATAACATATTAAGGCTAGGCTCCCAAAATGAGGTGACTTTTTGAAAACATATGCTGAGTCGAACACATGCTTGATGAATGTCAAATTTAGAAACATGTTTTTTTGAACCTTTGTCCATCGTTTGACTAGACAGTTACATAATTAGTTGATTTTTGTTGGATACTTTTATTTTTTGAAAATCATGCGTTTTTAGAGATTTTTTGAATATTTATCGTTTATTATTTAACTTAGCTATATAAAATATATGCAAATAGGAAGATAATAAAGTTTATTAAATATTAGCTACAGGAAATTTGTATAGATTGTTTATTATTCTTGTAATAAAAAGAAAACTGTTTTGAGATTTACGACATTTACTTCCGTGGTAAAACACGCGAGAATGATTTTCTCGAAAATGAGTTCTATTGCAACTCGCATAAAATTGACGAGAGCGGTCCACAGTTGCGGTGTGTAAGGGGAGTGCGAGGGTGGGAATTACGTTTTGGGAGCGTCCTCTTAACAATAAACTTAAAATTGACATGCCTGAACAAGAAGCCAGGCTTACAGGTTAAGAGAGGTTCTTTTAATTTATTGGAATTTTTAAACCAAGTTTTTTGTAATAAGTTTCTTTGTTAACATAAAATTGTTATACAAACCTCGGACCAATAAAATAAGACGGACGGAATCTCGCTAAGAAAAGATTGAATCACTTAGTTTTTTCTATAAATAAAGATGCTGTTAATGTCAAAGTGTTACCACCGACGTGCGGTCGACCGTATTACTATGTGGTTTACGAATTGAAGTGTTACACTGTCATGTAGTTGACTGTACCTACGTGAAAGAGATGCAAAAATTCACATTTCGCGTACGGTTGTTGATGTCTTTTGATTAACTCTCCAAATATAAATCAGTTTCTATGGGGTATCAGGTCGATGGGTGGTATGGAACAGTTACTGCGTGAGTCCGACTAACACTAGCCGGTTTTCAGTAAGAAAATACAGAGTGTGCAAGTGATCGTTCATCAAATGTTAATAGCAAAATCATCATTACCTTCCGTACTCTAACACAGAGTACCTACTTAGCTTCGTACCGAATTACAGATGATTGCTCCAAATACAATACAATACAAATACTCTTTATTGTACACAAAAGAAAATAGCAACATATAAATATCCGTTAAGACATCATTTTGATGCCGGGTTTCTATATCTTACTGATGATTATTGGCTAAAACTACTAGCAAATGAAGCGATGGCACCAAAGCGTAGCGTAATAGACATTTTTCATCCATTAATTAGCGTTGACAAGAAAAACTTGGTCATCATTATTTTATACTAACTGATTGGGATATTTAAATAGCTTATGCAGTTAACGAAACAATTATCGGATATAGGAATCGGAAAAAATTATACCTATTTATAAAATATGCGTCGTAGTTATTCAACAATTGGTATTTTCGTAGTGATTGCAGGTGTCCATGTCATGTGTGGTTCACATAGTTGTGTTTAGTATAACAATTATAACAATAATCTTTGTTTCGTTAGAAAATGTTTAATTAATTAAAAATTCATTAAATTAATTAATTCATTCATTTAATTTAAATGTTTAATGTTTAATTCGCATCAAGTCACTCACTCATCCTAAGTTTACTTTAAAATTTTCCAAGAAACAACACCCAAATTAAATAGAAATCTTTTTTAACGGCGACCATTATGAAAATTGGCCATTTTCATCTCATATTTTCAGTGTACTCTCGAAAATATCTCCACAATATATCCTTCGTTTCGGATCGCGTTGCCCGGCGCAAATCCGAAGTGACGTCACAGCCGTCCAATTCCGCTAATGGCGCTTAAACTTTACTTATTCCTCGAGTTATGAAATGAGCGTTCGGTTTTTTAAAAAAAATTGAAATTCTAAGTTGTGCCGCTTTCTCGAGTGGATTTTGAGTATAAAATTTTGTTGTTGTTAATATGTCATTTTGAGAATATAGTATTTGCATGGATTTAGTATTTTCTGTTTTCCAAAGTCTTGCAGAACTGTAAAATTATAATGGGACTTACCGCAACGTCAGCAGAATTTAAATATTCAGACTTACCTGAAACAAAAATAGAAATAATAAAATAATAATGTAATTAAATATAAATATTTGACAATGATACTAGACAATGGGTATAATACCTATATACTTTATTTTGTAAATACATACTTATAATACATGAGAAACACCCAGACCAACACAAACACTTACCTACGTATATCACATAAATATTTGTGTGTTATCATCCTATGGGAATCGAACCCTCGACCTCGTAATCAGCAGTCCAACACTCGAACTACTAGACCACAGACGTCGTAATAATTAATTTTCTTCTTCTTTCTTATCGAATGCCTTGTATTAGGCTAGCCTAGCTTGCAAATACGTGGGGAGTCTGTCGCCCGCATTGCACTGCCCTCGAGTTGTGGTGATGTCTCCAGTGTGCCCGGACATCACCGAAGAAGAGTCTATACAGGAAGAGGGATCCGAAAACGGGCCTCACTGGATGGGTCGCGAATCCCATGCATTGTAGTTCTCGTGGCTCATCCACCAAGGCGAGAGTAGGTACACGGTGGAGTTATTAGTGGGTGCGAGCCGGGCAGCCCCACATAACCTACTTGGGTGGTGTGCAATGCGGTAAGCATTGTCTCCGTCTCAAAAAAACGCTTGTAAATGCGTCAACCGCTTCAAAAAACTATAAACCACCTGTATTTCCTGAAAATTATAAAATCGACAAATAACCCTACTTTAACCCTGAATCGCAGCGGTCTGCCGTACCGCCAGCACTCATTACCACGTCGATGCGATACATTCATATATCAACCTGCAGGTAATTGAAACGCTCGGGTTTTTTCGACCTTTACAATCGTCATAAACTTGATATACGCGCGTGCAGGGTTAACTTTTATTAGTTATGTACTGGCTGATTGGCAATATAACTAGTACGCCTTCAGTACAGGAAAAATATGTGTAGATAAGATACAAATTGAACTTTAAAATACTATTATACTGAAAGAAAAAATACCTCATTCGTAGATAAGAATCAATATGAAAATTAAATGAAAAACCGACCAAGTGCGAGTTGGACTCGTGCACTAAAAGTCCGTACCGCCACACTTGTCTGTATTTTCCTTATTTTTATTATTTATTGTTAAACTATAGAGTATGGCTTAAAATCACACAAAGTTTGACGCTTGTGTGTTACCGTATATAAGATAGAGCAGGAACAAGAAAACGTGGATAAATTAATGAATTGATTAATAATACGCTTTTACAGAACCAACACTTTTGGATTCACCAGAGGATGGGCAGCAGCGTTCTCTGAGTATTTAACCAACCAACTGCGATCGCCAACCCGCCTGCCAAGCGTGGCGATTATGGCATATCCCCCCCTTAATTGGGGGAGGCCTATGTCCAATAGTGGACGTCTTTCGGCTGAAATGATGATGATGATGATGACAGAACCAACTAGGAAGTGAGACAAAAAACCGGCCAAGTGCGAAACGTACTCGCGCACATAAGGTTCCGTACCACCAAATGTAGGTTTTTCGAGGTTTGACCCCCTTTTGGCTTGAGACTTTTTATTACAAGTATTTTCCATAAAAGAGGCCATTGTACATATCTGTGAATATTTCAACTGGATAACTATTAAGGTTAAAAAGATACAGTCCTGCAATAGAAAGACGACGGACGGAAAGACAGACGGCGCGGCGCAGGCAGAGTAATATGGTCGCGTTGACTGACAACCTTTGGCTACGGAATCCAAAAATATTATCATTTTTTTGTTCGTCTTCTACGCATTTCCATACTAGTCATCCGATTACTATGAAACTTTCGTAAATTATAGTGCGCGCGCCCGCGAATGACTTTGGCAAAATAAATAATGTTTGTTTAAGTATTCGTTGAATTTCTGAAGTTGACATTGAAAATCCCTCAATGAATAAAAGAAGCTAAGGTACTTAAGATGAATAAGGTAATTAAAATATAAGCAGTTATAACTTTTTTGCTGAACAAATTGATACGAATCTTATAAAAGATATTATCCAAACAAAAATTACTCACGCGGAAATCATAACAACTATTATGCCATAATCCTAAACTAAAACTAATTTTCATACACACAATTAGCAACAATACTCGATTATTAAATGGACCAAAGGAAATCCAATGGTATTATCGGAAAATCTCAAGGGTGGGTACCAGACGCCCAGAAGTCCGCAGCGGGCAGCGGTCAGCGTGCCTAATCGCGCGAGAGGCATTATCTCGCGGCCAGCCTCGACGGCCTCTGATTAGCTAAGCTCCCAGCCTATCTGCCCCCCTGGTGTTCGGAATTATGCAGGCACGAGTTGTGCCTGACCCGGACGGGGAGATAGCGAGATAAAAACCCTTCGTTGAAGTTTGATGGTGTTTCTACGGGGTTTCAATGATTTATTACGAGCTTTTTAACTTTGATGCTTGTAATGGGATGTTGTGTAGGGGAAATTAGATATTTAAATTAGTTTATATTCAAATAAGTATTTAAATGTAAAAAAAAAAGTTTTACGACATTAAAACAGGTCAAAATGGCAAATAAATTAAATTGAGCAATTTTTTCACGTCAGTCTATGTTTTAATCAGTAGAAAATTTTACTAAAAATATGAACGCTCATTAAGCTTGTTAATAAATAATGTGGCTAAAACATGAACGTCAAACAATAAAGGATGATGTCCGAAAACAAACTAGGGTTGAGCCAGCCAGAAAATAAGGAATTTTTTACCAAAAATTGTATATTTTTATGCTTGTTAGTAAAAACTTATTCAAGTATATTCAGCCCATTACCACAACTCGGACACTCAATACAATATGAATGCTAGCGCCACCTACATACACAAGATTACGTCTGTATACGAATGCACACACACGTATTGGTTAGGGCTGCTCGCCGCCCATAGTGCCAACTGGGTTCCAAGCTTTTCTCAGTAGTTCCCAGAGATAGCGTACTTGTATAGCCACTGGCGATTGACATCCATTGTACGATTGCAGTCAAAGTGCCGTCAAACTGCGGGCACGTGCGGGGCGCGGGCAAGGAATCTTGAACTGCGATGAGTGGCCGTTTTGTACGTTAGTACAGTCGCCAGCACGTCGGTGGTAACACTTTGACATTAGCAGTATCTTTATTTCGTTAGCAGTAAGGGCGATTTTCGAATTGAAGTGTTACCACTGTCATGCAGTCGACTGTACTATTAGATATTCTGTGCCATTACTGTCCCACTGCTGGGCACGGGCCTCTTTACAGATTGAGAAGGATTCAGGCCTTCGTCACTACGGTGGACTACACACACCATCGAGAACTATATGCAGCACTCTCAGGTGTGCAGGTTTCCTCACGATGTATTCCTTCACCGTTAAAGCAAGTGATAATCAAATTCTGATCCGCACATGAATTTGAAAATTGCGGTTTGGCTTTGAACACAGACATTTCTGCACAGACTTTTACAGACTAGTGTCTGTCACAACAATAACTTGAATTAAATTGTTCAGAATAAATAGAATCCCTAACGAATAAAATATCTATGAAAAAGTTTGCATAGATTTAAATTTCAAGCGAAGATCAGACCAGAGAGTTACTCAAAATAATCATTTCGATCATTTCGTAGATTGAGATTGTGATGTTCATTCCGTTTAAATAGGCATACCTACCAATAGTTTTAGTGCTTTTTATAAAAGTGATAGGTCAATATTCCTATAGTTTTTTTAATAAAAATAGAGTAATTTAATTACGGACCACCTCGCCCCACCCCTAGACCACCTGCAGATAACTCACAGGCGCGTCCGATGCAAATGTCCGTATTATCAGTCGCACACACGACACACAGTTTGCGTATGCAAAGCGCTGTTTATTAAAATTAAATAAATATGGCCCCGTGTTGGGTTCGGTGACAACGGCGGGTGGAGGGTTGATTTTGAGCTTTCATAGTTAATTATGTGCCGAAAGATCTGAAGTGATATACGGTCAAACCAAGTCCGTTAAGAAAATAAAATAAAAATAAAACTTGGTCTCAAGTACTGACCTAAGCCCCAATTTCTAGATAAAAAAATAAATAATAATAATAATCATCATTTTATTTCAGATTGTCATCTATAATATTTGTTAGTAGTAATCTTATTAACTATGTGAGTACATGTAAATTAGACATTTGATTTATTATAGGACAGTCAAATTTGTCCGCAATGACATTGAGGTGGCTGCTCGAGCTACCCTGGATCCTCTACAGTAAGGAAGCGGCACGCTTCCGCCTGATTGCGGCGAAGCCATCAGTATGAGCATCCGCAAACATTCCCGACGCACTGCAGAAGCGAGGCAGCCCCAGCAGCATCCTAAATGCATTGTTATATTGGACTCGGAAAGCATTGATTTGGCTTTCTGCGTACAGCTCGTCCACAGACTGCACGTGTAAAAGGTCTGAAAATATGCTTTAAAAAGCGTCAGCTTCACTTCACACGTGCAACGAGCAAATCTACGGACAAGCATGTTGCATCGAACCGCCAATGCCCTCCGCTCCCTTTCTACATCTAAGTCATAATTGATGTCCGCGGTTACAATATGTCCGAGATATTTAAATTGATAAAGGTTAATAATAATAAATAACTTAGAACGTTCAGATTTGACAGTTCAGATTAAATGTAGAAGGATATAAAACTAAGAATTCTTTGTAAAAATAACCAATACCACAGCAGCATTTTACTTCATACCCACCAGAGAAATTGTATAACTATGTACTTATAGTACTATTTGTAAGTGTTTACTGTACACCATTTATGTGAAATAAAAATAGTTTTATTTTTATTTTCAGGAAATGGTGCCGTCACTGCATTGGAATAAAAAAAAAACTACGAAATACTTAAAATATTTGCTCCCATTTTAATGCATTTAATTCGTACCGATGAAACTTAAAACTATCTTAAGTTTAACAAAACATAAATTGGAACCAACATTCTCAGCTCTATTTCAAGCTACAGCTATTTAGGCTTAAACAGCTAGGTCGTCTAATCCGAACAGCTCTTTGTTTAATTAAATTGATGCTATCGAAAATTGCCAATTTCCAGCAATCATTTAGATTCTATTCTCATTGGAATACAACCTGCTTTTCACACTTGCAATTTTGCTTCGGAAGAAAAAAGCGAAGTAAGGAAACACTTTCAGAGTTCCGCGCACGGAGCGAAGTTCGTTCGCAATCTAGATATATGGGCGAGTTAAGATGTGCATCTAAATAGCCTCTGCCGCCCTGGTACCTAACTTTAGATTACTTGCACCAAGTTTTACCGACTTTTCCCCTAGAAATGGTAAGTTTTCTTCGGCTTGGGGAAATATTTCCCGCTTGTAACCCATTCAGTTTGACTCAAATTTACTGCTCAACTTGGAACAGTGCATGTTGGTTAATCATACGCTTTTATAGAACAAACTAGGAAGTGAGATAATTTTATCTCACTTTTGCCGGTATTTACCGGCCAAGTGTGAGTGCACTAAGGGTTCCGTACCACCAATATGGCTGTGTTAGCCATGTTTTTATCATTAATTGATAAATTATAGAGTATGCACTACAATCACACAAAGTTTGACGCTTGTATGTACATATTACCGTTTTAATGATAGATCAAGAACAAAAAACATTATTTTTCAGGTTTCTTGTTTCTTAGGGGAACCCCTTATGGTTTAGACTTTTTTGTTTTTAGTATTTGACATTTTAGAGGCTATAGTAACATCTTACTTTCTATGAAAATTTTGCCACGTATTACGGTAAAAAAATACAGTCTTGTGATAGACAGACAGACAAAAAGATGGCGGCGTAAGCAGACTAAAAGGGTCCCGTTGGCCCCCTTTGGGTACGGGACCCCAGAAAAGTAAATTGTGGGCACAAAAGATCTGTAGTGAAAATTCAAGGGTTGTTTTTCGTGCCATTTTTTGTACAATTTACATGGTGTTGCAAAACGGTTAGTTCGTATCGTAAAAAACTAAAGGGTAATTCCCATAAAAGTCGACACCATGAAACGACCCCATGCGGCCGCGGAGCACCATAACTTGAAGGGTTCCAAGGGTTGATGGTTCATTAACAATTCATAAGTTAAAACACTTTGACCGTGCGTCTATTACGAAGCTCCCGTAGGACGGGACCGATCCGATGCATTTTTAAAATGGGTCACTTTTCGATTGTAAGCTCGGGGAATTATGGGAAACATGTGTTTGAAAATTTCTGTACGTTTTTAGAATTGGAAAGAAAACAAAATATAAGGTGTAGCTGACGTCACCCAAAGATGGAAACAAAGTGGAGGTTAAATTCGATACCACGATAAAAGCACTGGTGTACCGAACCAGGAGTCGCAGGTACGAATCCTGCTCGTAAGCGAATTTTTCTTTCCACAATTTACATCTCTAGATTTCTCTCCGCGTGCGTTACTACGTCAAAATAATAATTTTTTATTTTTATTATTTTTTTTATAATTTTTTTATTATTTTTTAACGCAAAGACGTATAGTGGAGGATAATTTCGATACCATGAGCAGTGTTCACGGTAGCTTAGTGGCTAAAGCACTGGCGTTCTGAGCCAGGAGTCGCAGGTTCGAATTCTGCTCGTGAGCGATTTTTTTTTTTTTTTTCTTTCCACAATTTAAATCAATAAATAATTTGTTTGTTTGTTCTCTCATTGTAATTGGCAATGTATCTATCAACAAACGACAGTACGATCACATACCCTGTAAGTTTTTTATAAGAACACAATCGAAAATGTTTGCGGGGTACAGGGGGCGGACGGCGCGTTATGAAAAATTTGGCCGTCTGATTGGTTCGCTCGCTGATGGAGTGACGTTCCGATTGGCAGTGAGGCGAATGTTATGCAATCCTACTGCATATGCTTCGTGAGTGGGGGTATCTGGCTAATTGGCGTCTTTAGGCATGTTGGTCTGTGAGTTAGGTAAAGTGGAGGTTGCATCAGATGCAACTGGTGTGGACATATTTCCAGATATGTAAGAAATTGACTTGACCAAATTTAATTGTTATCATCATAGTAGTCTTGTTCTATCCTATTGTCGAGTAAGGTCTCTTTCTGTGCCATGCTACCCTGATCCGAGCCAGCGCATCCAGGTCTTTCCGAGATATTTTGTAGGACATCTGCCATTTTTTTTTTCGAGGTGGAAACCTTCAAAATGCTGCCGGCCTGATGGGGTAGGGGGAGACGCTGGGATGTGTGGGATTTTTTCCGCACTAAAACCTTCTCGGTAGCCATCTTCAGCACAATAGAGGAGGGATTCCGGGTATGGGGTATGCTACCGGTGCCCTCCCTGTGCTACGTCCCAGGAGATAAGTACTTTTGTCTCTCTAAGCACTTGGGATCACCACGTGCCATCCTCATACCTGAGGTCACCCAGTGGACGCCCAAAGCCTACACTCTGGCCGTCTGTGACCTCAAAGGCCGTCCGCGTACCTGTCCTATTGACAGAGCAAAGTGCGGCGTGTAGCCCAGATGAGCTAGGCACCGGGGCGGTTGCCTCCCCGGCGCCGCCTTCTAGTAGGATCAGCCCTCAATCGATCCCGCTCTGCAACCACTTTTTGAACCATGACGGTCTCACAGAAAGAGGCTGCAGGACATCTATTCTGCCCTAGCTGCTAGTCTTGAAAAGGGACAGACCAGAAAATATAAATTATAAACTCACTCAAACTTATTTCTTATCAGTATACTTTTAATTTCTATCGAAGCAATATATCTTTATTCGCAATTAAGATTGCATAAAAGCAATTATGTAAAACGTCTCATTTCACGCATTGGCTACATTTTCTGTGAATGCAGGTGCACTAGTACAGTCGACCTTACGTCAGTGCTTAGACCAACAGTGGTAACACTGGAATTAAGAAAACTGCCTTTACTGTTTACGAAATAAAGACGATATCACATTGTTATCACTGACGTGAGGTCGACTGTACATCTAGATGACGTGACTGCATAGATAAGGTTATTGAGTAATGTAGCTAATCTTATAATGGGTAATCGCGGATAATGGGTAATCTAGAAAAAGTCGAAAAGGAAGCAGAAATAATTAATGATTTTGAAAAAGTGGATACTGAATTTTAAATTATCTGTATAGTTAAATACTAACATGTCATGGCATTTAATATTTTAATTGTTTACAAAAGTTAAATGGATTTTCAATGTTGAAGTTTCAGTCTAGTCAGCAATAAGATTTTTTTTTTCCACTGAATGGAACATCTATATCATTGACAGCTTTCAATGATATAGAAAAAAACTTCTTAATTCAATATTATTTATTCATTCCGTTACCTTAACACAGTTTCTGTTATTTTATTCAACTTATAATTTTTTTCACCATTAACGGATTCTTAATTAAAGAAACATTTACGTGATAAAGGCGCTCATGGCTATTGAAGAAGTACTCAGATAAAGTAATCAACGTCAGCTTTTTCTGATAATTGCAGTTTTTACCTAAGGAAATGGTAATATTTTAAATTGCGTGTGTTTGACGCAATGGACCGGTGGAAATTTATTATTTTGTGTTTGGTATTAGCAACGATGTTCTTTTTTTAAAGTACTTAAAACGCATTTTCCGTTATTATAAGTCACGATGATTGATTTAAATGGTTTTTCATAAGGCAATGACTTATGAATTATTATTTAGTTGAAATTTAAATTGAACATTTATCTTCTTGGACGTCGGGATACATGACATACTTAAGGATTCATGGATCACTAACCATATTTTAAAAAAAACGTATGTCGACACAAAATCTACATGAAATTCCCTTAACATGCAGTATTCCAAGAAAACAAAATAAGTACAACATTAAGAAACATTATAAAGCTCAAAATAAGGCGAAAACAATATATCTTCGGTAACCCCACAGTCATCTACATGGAAGCCTCGGGACAACGCAGGTGCGACTCTGTCACATAAATAGGAATACCTTCCACCCTTTTTAATATACCCTAGATTTGGTATAACACCCTGATATAGGGACTCAAAGAATATAAGGGGTTTTTCGCGCAATATAACTGTGACATACGAATACATTAATCAAAGTGTGAGCTTCGCGCGGGATTTTTCGCTTGATATTGTTTCCGTAACTTATGGTCTCCTAGTAGCTTAATATCTTAGCGCATACTAGTTTTGGTAGCTATCTTTGTTATTGATATGTTATAAAGGAGATTATTTTTATGCTTACTTCATATAAAACAACGCACTCCTTTTTCTTTACATAAGTCAAAGAAAAAAAAAAGAAAAAAAAGGAAATAAAGAAAAAAAAAGAAAGAAAAAAAGAAAGAAAAAGAAAAAAAGAAGAAAGAAAAAAAAAAAAAAAGAAGATTAGAAAGAGTCAAATAAGACCGTTTTAAGATTAGTCTTTAATCTTCCGTCACCGTCGCTTAAGTACGACTAAATGCCAAAACAAGCACTTAATCAACTCAGCTTATTGCAGTCCACTGCTGGACATAAGCCTCTCCCAAGTTGCGTCCACAACACTGGGTCTTCCGCCCTCCGAATCGGTCCCCCCACTTCTAGCTTTTTTCTTTAGGTCATCGGTCTACCTGGTTGGAGTGCACCCTACGCTGCGTTTGCCGATTCGCGGTACCTCCTAAAGGACTAGTTTGCTCCAGCAGCCAATAGACCCTTCGATATACATATATGGCTAGCCCACTGCTACTTCAGCTCGGTCACTCCGGTGGTTCTCCAGATAATCTCGTTACGGATCTTATCTTTTAAAGAAACTCCAAGCATAGCGCTGACGAGCAGTTAGGGAACAAATAATTTAGTAATATGATGCAGAATAGAAACAACCTTCATCGCAGAAGACAAATAATTCCATCACTGGGATTGTAAGAAATGTTTGTCAAACGCTTTTCTGTCAGATTATAATTACTAGAACATCATCTAAGTAAACCCACGTAGACGTGTTATTAGCTATTCTGTGGTCATGCCGTGTCCACCCGTATCCTCTGCATCCTTCGTATCTTCCCATGTCCGTAAGTCACTCTCTAATAGATGATACGTGCGGATCCCGCTTTGTGCATCGTGACGTAACTGGGTAATGCTACTTGGTGGAACGTACAGGTTGAGTCGCTTTTACGTGAAACTGAACATAGTATGAAATGATGTGAAGAAATTTATGTTGATTGGTCCTCGGTATATTTTGAAATAAAGTCGACAAATAAATTATGAGAGATCTTAATAAGATTCTTAAAATGTTCATACATTATAAATTCTAATTTGTAAGCTGCAAATTTTTCGATACATTCAATCAATGTAAGATTAAGAAAGTAAATAAATTAAACTGGAGATGTTTTTATAATTTATTAAATAAACATTGAGATGACGGCTGATAGATATGTATGGAAGATAGCAGAAAAAGACATGCTGCGCTGGCTCAAAATAAATTAGGATAAGGGCAGGAGGATGATGATGATATTTGAAGACGCTACTGAGTGTAAGATACAATTATGTTATTAAAGTCTATTATTCGGCATCGCAAAAAAAGTAATTTGCCAAAATATTATTCAGATATAACCCTCAAAAAGTACACGAGCACCCGTATTAAGTAACCTGAGACCCGTGTCCAGCGGAGATACACGTTATCTTAACGACCCCTCCCCGGGGGTAGGTACACCCCCGATACAACGGCCAGATATGGAACGGCCAATTTTGGTCAACTCTACCTCAGTTACGACTCTTGTTGTTTCGATCTGTTGATAAGTCGCCATCAACTGTTGTTGTTGATTGCTTGTGTTTTTGTAATGTGTTTGTAATTATTTAATGACGTGAAGTTGTGAAAAGAAAAACAACAAGACTAGCTATAATCACGGGTCCACCTACATCAAAAGAAGATGAATTCTGAGAAGAGGCCCGTGCCCAGCAGTGGGACAGTAATGGACAAATTATCCTCTTCCGCTACTCGGCGGCACGCGGCACGCAACCGTGGTCGGAGTTGTGCGGCCAGGCAGCAGATGGCACCTTAGAGGTTATGTAACTAATATTCTCTCTAGTTCTACACAGGCAAAACTATAATTAAAAAGATGAATTCTTAATAATTTCTTAGGTTTTCGCGATTACTACACATTATAATAAAACAACGCTAATAAGATGCTTGTCATCTTAGTCTTCCTGCGACCACGAACGCTGCAAAGCTTTCGAAACCTCAGGAAAACCAATTTAAATAATATACGCAATGTAATCCGGTTAAACTTGTTGTAGTTAGTTAAACTTAACATAATCAGCCCATTACTGTCCCACTGTTGGGCACGGGCCTCTTCTCAGTATGAGAAGGCCTTAGTCCACCACGCTGGCCTAGTGCGAGTTGGCGGAGGATAAATAATTAATTTGGCAAAATATTTCTCTTTAAGGTCCTCAGTAGGAAAATGAGAAAGTGATGGATGCCGTGCAGGGGCTTCGTGATGCACGGAAACTCATTGAGCTGGACTTTCTAGACCTTAATAGGACCTATTCAGGACCTGCTGATACACTGAATTTTACCAAAATGCCCCAATAGTTTTTAAATAAAATGTTACATGTAACATGGTATAAAAAGAGGCCCATAGAAACTGATTTAATTTACGAGAGTTCATCAAAATACATCAACGTACCGTAAGTAGCAACAAATACTAAAATTAGGGCAAACATAGATATATGTACCTGAGTAAGAAAGAGATGCAAGCATTTCTTTCTTACGCAGGTAAACTACATAGTATGCGCTATAATCAGACCTAGTTTAACGCTGGTATGTATTACCGTTTTCAAAATAGAGCAGGAACAAAAAGTTGAAGAAAAAGTAGTTTTTCGAATTTTCTCGTTTTCCCTTTGGTTTTAGCCTTTTTTAATTTTTAGTAGTATTCGTGATAGCAACACATATTCTGAGAAAATTGTAACCGGCTACCTATTACCGTTCAAAATATACAGTTCTGTAATAGACAGATGGACGGACGGAGAGCGTAGCGAGAGTAATATCGTCCCGTTTGGCACCCTTTGGGTACGGAACCATAAAAACTATCCCAATCGATTCTCCCAGTCTAACTACTTTCAGTTTTGCACTGTACTACCAATAACTTTGTATTATTTGTATCTTCCCTACTAAAAGCTAAAATATCAGTAATACTATAAGTTAATTAATACTTTTAGTAACACGATACTGTAAGTGACGAGAGGGTTATTGTTTGCAAGGGTAACGGGTTCGGTTCCCCGAATAGATTATCCGAGTTATAGTACACTTGGTTTGCTTAGGATGTTTGACGTTTACGGGATTATGGATATATTCAAGCCGTTTCCGTTTGAGGGTAAGCTAACAAGTTTATGGATAGCAAGGAAGGGCAAGAAATTATAAACATTTGTGAAATTTTGTTGGACGACTCTGTGGTCTAGTGGTTCGAGGCTCGGACTGCTGATCACGACGTCGTGGGTTCGATTCCCACAGGACACAAATATTTGTGTGATGAACATAAGTGTTTGTGTTGGTCTGGGTTTTTCTTATATATTATAAGTATGTATTTACAAAAAAAAAAGTATATAAGTATTATATCCATTGTCTAGTACCCATAGCACAAGCTCTGCTTAGTTTGGGACTAGATGGTGCTGTGTAAAAAATGTCCCAAAGATATTTATTTTATTTTATCTATACGACTTTGAATTAACTGCAAAGTTAGTTGAGTCGTTGGTCGTCGTTGGATACTAGACAATGGATATAATACTTATATACTTTTTTTTTTGTAAATACATACTTATAATACATAAGAAACGCCCAGACAAACACAAACACTAAATAGATATGCCTACCCTTACTAATTATTTTATTATTTTTAACGCATTTACGCATACAAAGCGAAATCTAACTTTCTTTTTTAATATTCTTGTCTTCTTAAACTCTCCTTTCCACATTGAAAGTAGAAGGAAGAGGGAGTTGAGTTATAGGTGATAGGTTTTGATTTGAAAATATAATTTGCTGAAAAAAAAAAAATTAACATGTATTGAGTAGCAAGCTTAACACTTTGACAGTTCAGTCTGCTGTCTGGACAGTGAAAGTGTTAAAAATATTAGAAATAAAATACTTGAACAATCTGTATCTGGTAGAGGGATCTTCTATAGTGTTAATAACATTAGTTCAGTGCTGATACTTGAGCTATCCCTTGCAACACACTTGACCATTTTTATGAACCCCATCAATCGGGCAAATTCCATTTCACGAAATTAAAATTTCTACAAAACGGAATTCGAAGACGCATTCCAAAAATTACCTATCCTTTTTCAACGTGTGCTATAGACATTATTTCTATCTCGGTCGCTCTCTCTATTTCCGGTAGTTCCTGCAACGTCCGCATTTAACGTCGCGGACTTAAAAAGTGGGTAGTTTTCGGAAATCTGCTACGCGGATGGCCGGAAATTATTTCTGTCCGCTGGGGGACGGGATGGATTTAGGTGGACAGACGTGACAATCGTGGGTAGATTAAAAAATATTCGTTACATGTGGGGTAGAGGATAAAAGTGAAAAGTCAAGCTTTTGTTGTTTTTTGAAGACCATCATAAATTATCTTGTATCTGATTTTCTTATTGCTATCGGATTTAAATCGGACCGTACCTATTTCTACCGCCAAAAAGTGATGCTTGCATTCCTGTATTCCAATGAGAAGGTTACGGGTGCCGGGGAAATTACAATCACATAAAAAGATAAAAGAAAATAAAAGAAAAAATATTTATTGCCACAACAAGACGTGCGGTAGGTGTACATAAAAATACTTCTTAAATAATTTTAGGAATTATAGTGATAGTTATAACATCAAGAAAAGTAACTTTGTATTTCGTAGCTGCGGCAAAGAGGCTAACACTCAGCATGATGCTGTGTTGTAAAATGAGCCACAACACAGCGCTGACTCTCTAATTAGACTTTCCATCTTCATACCTCAGTTTGGCGATGGCCATTTGCAATATCACAAGGCAACAGCGTAGGTCGTATTGCAGTTGTTATGGGCAAAGGTAACTGCTTAACATCAGGTGGGCCTTTAGCTCGTTTCACCATTCTATACCATAAAAAAACATGGGATTTGCTAATTTTGAATATTTATACATTAACATAAAAACCTTGACTGTTCGTGCTGGAAGATCTAACAATTTTATTATATTACTAGCTTTTACCCGCGGCTCCGCTCGCGTTAAATTCTGATAAGCCACGTCAGTCCAGTCCGGTCCAGTCCATTCCAGTCCAGTCCACTGTCCCACTGTCCCGCTGTCCCGCTGCCCCGCTGCCCCACTGCCCCAATGCCCCGCTACCCCACTGCCCCGCTGCCCCTCTATCCCACTGCCCCGCTGCCCCACTGCCCCACTGCCCCGCTTCCCCACTGCCCCGCTTCCTGCTGCCCCACTGCCCCGCTACCCCACTGCCCCGCTGCCCAGCTGCCCGCTGCCTCACTGCCCCGCTAACCCACTGACCCACTGCCCAGCTGCCCCGCTGCCCCACTGCCCCGCTACCCCACTGCCCCGCTGCTCCACTGCCCCCCACTGCCCCGCTGCCCCGCTACCACACTGCCCCACTGCCCCGCTACCCCGCTGCCCCACTGCCCAGCTGCCCCACTGCCCCGCTGTCCCAATGCCCCGCTGCCCCACTACCCCAATACCCCACTGCCTGCCCCGCTGCCCCCCACTGCCCCGCTGCCGCGCTACCCCATTTCCCCATTGCCCCGCTACCCCACTGCCACACTGCCCCGCTGCCCCACTGCACCACTGCCCAGCTGCCCCGCTGCCACACTGCCCCGCTACCCCACTGCCCCACAGCCCCGCTTACCAGCTGCCCCACTGCCCCACTTCCCCGCTGCCGCACTGCCCCGCTGCCCCACTATCCCACTGCCCCACAGCCCCGCTTACCAGCTGCCCCACTGCCTCACTTCCCCGCTGCCCCACTGCCCCGCTGCCCCACTATCCCACTGCCCCGCTGCCCCACTATCCCACTGCCCCACAGCCGGCCCAGCTGCCCCACTGCCCCGCTGTCCCGCTGCCCCACTGCCCCGCTGCCCACTACACCACTGCCCCACAGCCTGCCCAGCTGCCCTACTGACCCACTGCCCCGCTTCCCCACTGCCCCGCTGCCCCACTGGCCCGCTTCCCCCTATCCCAATGCTCGACTGCCCCGCTGCCCCGGTAACCCAGTGCCCCGCTGCCCCGCTATCCCAATGCCCCACTGCCCCGCTGCCCCACTGCCCCGCTGCCCCGGTAACCCAATGCCCCGCTGCCCCACTGCCTCGCATCCCCGCTGCCCTACTGCCTCGTTGCCCCGCTGCCCCACTGTCACGATGCCTCGCTGCCCCACAACCCCACTGCCCCGCTACGCCGCTACCCCACTGCCGCACTATCCCTGTGCCCCGGTAACACAGTGTCCCGCTGCCCCACTGCCACGCTAACCCACTGCCCCACTGCCCCGCTACCCCACTGCCCCACTATCACACTGCCCCACTGCCCTATTGCCCCGGTACCCCACTGCCCGGCTGCCCCGCTGGCAGGCTGCCCCGCTGCCCCACTGCCACGCTGCCCCGCTGCCCCACTGCCTCGCTGCCCCGCTGCCCCACCCCGCTGCCCCGCTGCCCCACAGTCCCGCTGCCTCGCTGCCCCGCTGCCCCACAACCCCACTGCCCCGCTACCCCGCTGCCCCACTGCCCCACTGACCCACTGGCCCACTGCCCCGCTGCCACGCTGCACCGCTGCTCCAGTACCCCACTGCCCCACTGCCCCACTGTCCCACTGCCACTGTCCTACTGTCCCACCATCCCACGGCCCACTGTCCCACTGTCCCACTATATCACTAATCACTATCGTCCCGTCCCATGTCCCATGTCCTGTCCCATGTCCCATCCTATGTCCAGTCCCATGTGCCGTCCCACTGTCCTGTCCCGTCCCATTTCCTGTCCCACTGTCCTGTCCCATGTCCCGTCTCATGTCCCGTCTCATGTCCCGTCCCATTTCCCGTCCCATGTTCCGTCCCCTGTCCCGTCCCCAGTTCCGTCCCCTGTCCCGTCCCCAGTCCCATCCCCTGTCCATTCCACTCCACTCCATCGTACATTACTATCCGCTCGTGCAAATGCATAGAAGCTTCGATCTGTCGGGTGAGTACGCAACCCACGAATTAATTTTTTTCCTTTTTTCTTTCTTTCTTTCTTTCTCAAAACCCATACCAGTTTTTAAGTCAGATCATCAGCTTTCAAATAAAAAAAAAAACATCAAAATCGGTCCAGTAGTTTTAGCGTGATGCTGGAACAAACAAACAAACAAACAGACGCTAGACGTTTACAATTTTATAATAGTTAAGATAAGATTAGTGGAAATGAGGAGATTCGTAGGAGAACGAAAGTAACTGACATAGCCCGAAGAATTGCCAAACTTAAGTGGCAGTGGCCGGGGCACATTGCTCGCAGAACGGATGGCAGATGGGGCAGTAAAGTTCTGGAGTGGCAACCGCGTACTGGAAGGCGCAGCATGGGTAGGCCCCCCACAAGGTGGACCGACGGCATGGCGCAGGACCGGTCGTTGTGGCGATTTTTGGGGAGGCCTATGTCCAGCAGTGGACGTCTTACAGCTGAAATGATGACTAGTGGACCCGGCAGACGTCATCCTGCCCGGAAAAGCAGCACCACCTACCGAGTCTCATTGTGTTTTCAAATCATCCAGGAACCCATTGAGATATACACACTAAATTTCATCCAAATTAGTCCAACCTCTTAGGAGGAGTTAGGTGACAAACACACGTACAGAAAAATTATATTATATATTAAGATATTACGTAATGTGATGCTTTCGAATATTTACATCCATTCTCGGATTTATCTTCCAAATTAAGGTTATCATCATCATCATCATTTCAGTTTTTAAACTTTCGCGAATTTCACTCATATTGAACTAAGTTTACGGGACTTGTCGCGCACAATTAAATCAAAATATAACAAGCGGTCAGGTCACGAGCAGACTGAGTCTGCTCGTGACCACGGCCAATGCAACTTGACCGAAACGTCGAGGTTAGTCAAAATGCTTGTTATATTTTGATTTAACTGTGCGCGACAAGTCCCGTAAACTTAGTTCAATATCATCATTTCAGCCGAAAGACGTCCACTGCTGGACAAAGGCCTCCCCCAAAGGGGGGGGGGGGATATGCCATATAATTAAGGTTATATTTTACCCAAAACAAAGTCTTACAAGCATATCGCTCACCCATCCAAAATCAAACTTCACTACCCCAACCTAACAACAAATACTCACACGACCCCAGTCCGAAGAAATAAACATTTTTATAACTTAATTTGCTGTCCACCCGCGTTTGTCGCTTTAATATTAATAAATTCTCATTGCCTGGATTCGCTTGCAATTTGCCCTTGCCGTCCAAAAGTAAAACTTATGACGCACCCTTAGTCCTAAATAAGTAGGGGCGGGACGAAAAAGGAAAATTTGGTAATATTTCCGTGGAGAACATTGGTGGCGAGATATCGAATCTTTGGTTACAAGAAAATATTTATTAGTAGAATCAAACATTATATTTCGTAGTTTAAAACATTTAAAACAAAAAACTGCTGGACAAAAGTCAAATGGGTTGAAAGTTGATGCAGTAAGAGGTTGACAGGAACGTCATCTACCTATATACAAATTAGTAGATTTGACAAAAACCTTTCTGCTAATCAACTTGGATTACTAGATATAATCTTGATCCATATCAGGTAAAAGTTAAAAATAAGCAGAAAGGAAATAATTTATCATTACCACCCTTAAATAGATAAAACAACATCAACAATCCGCTCGATCCTTCAAAATCAGCCAAGAATCGTACGCCTAGGTAGGTCGTATCATGCAAGCATTTATCTTATGTATTTATCTAGGTTCATTCCGCCGCGGTGGTTCGCAAAGGCAACCCGAGCCTTCGGTAATGCTACACCGCTGGACGCATGGATATATACTGCGTTTTATGCGGCCTTCGTACATTATTATAATTGCTATCATGTGGTTATTGTATTTTTCCACCGTAAGCTACGCCTTTTGGTAGTGGTAATGTTTTAATGCGGCTTCAGAATCAGATGCGTCTGGGTTTAAAACATTAGGCATTGGTTTTGCAGCATCCATTTGTAAAATGTTAGGATATTAATTATGTTCTTTTCATATGGTAACGAAAATCTGCAGTAAATTCAGATGCATTTAAAGATTCTATCGTCCAATAAAAATCACGAATGACAAGGCTAGCCAGCTAATAATGACAGCTTTGTCCAGTTCTTTCGAGCAGAGGGATAATTAGCAATCAAAATTCCGTAAACACAAGAAATTAATAAGAAGATACCACGAAGATACACTGTACTACAAGTTTCGAGTTTATTCAGTTCCTTGTTTAATTGAATTTAAATTATCTCTATGTCTAGAAATTTCTATGTAAGTTTGTAGGTTAACAATCAAGTGTCGTGTTTGTATATTCGCAATTGCATCTCGCGCTCTCGCTGACTTGACTGGCATGACGTCGTGCAGAGAAACTGTCCATGTAAATTGCTCATACAACTGTTATTTGAGATTGGTTTCATTGAAATAATTTAATTTTAAATGTTAAAATTTACTTATCTTGTTGGGATTGTTAAAATACAACCGTGAAAAGTTCAATTCAATTCAATCGTTTATTGCGAATATAGGTAAGGTAGGTGTTACATGATGAATATAAAAACAATCTTTGTGCAGCTATATTCTGCCATTTAGCATGCAACAGGAAATATACAATAGTTTGTCATATTTTTTAGTAGATAGAACACAGAAGTTGTAAACACAGCCCAAACTCAAAAAAGACATAAAAATAATTCTAACAATCTAAATAACAATGTCATTACCCGATACGAAACGTAATAAATTACCAAGAGATCATAAGTACAAGCAACTGAGCGCGCCCAAAAACAATATGGAGTCTTGTCGCGCGACGGGCGCCCTGTACCGGGATTATTACAGACTTATAATTATTTTTAGCCCCCCGAAAGGGCTTAAGGCAGCTGCGTAGGATTTGTACTAAGACTGGCGTTATTCAATATTATTTTCTTTCGGGAATTTTCGTGGGGAAGCGTTCCAGGTGAGGCATTATATGATATTTGCAGCGTCTGCGAGGATTTGACGATTAGCGGATGATATAAGCCGAAAGTTTGCGTTAAGATTAGTGATTTTGATTTCAACCGCAATGAATTTGCTGATGTTTATGTAGGAATTTTACAGGTTTCATGTTCTGTAGGGAAATAAAACTTTATAGCTAGAACACTCCTTGTTGTTTTCTATCTAAGCTAGCAATCTCTCGTAGAAAACTAAACGCTATCGGAAAAA
Source organism: Asteroscopus sphinx (assembly GCA_949699075.1). NCBI lineage: Eukaryota > Metazoa > Arthropoda > Insecta > Lepidoptera > Noctuidae > Asteroscopus > Asteroscopus sphinx. The sequence continues at coordinate 18,598,643 of OX453024.1, forward strand.
AATGTATGAAAATCAAACGCGACCGTTATTACATGTACCGCGGGAAATTTTAAAATTCAAAACGCTCCCCGTCACGGACATTCGGATTGTTACCAATATCGCATGCACCGCACTGAATTTAAATTCACATACAATACTCACGACTCCGCGTTAGCCAGCAGATCATTTCACTTCCCTTTTTGGTCGTCGGGCATTCGCTACCGAATTAATTCAAACGCTTCATTCGATTCCATCGAGCCACTGTAACTGTAATCGCATATCAATCGTTCCATATTCGAACACTCGACCTTTGTGGTCAAGGATTCGAACGTGGGACAACCATTCATTTGTTTCCCGCCAGCAGCCGACCAATCAGCGGCGCGCGTTGCACAGGTGGCGCGCTGTCACCACGCGGCTTTCCATTTCCCGCAGCGCGTAATCGAATGAATATTACAAACGTCAAATTGACAGCTATGCAGTTTCACGCCTGATATTTGGGTCGAATGCTCTTTTTACGCCGATTTCAAGTATTGTCTGTGTGACCGCATTTTATCGCACCTGTCACACGCGAATAGGAATTCGCGTACTTTAAAATTTTATCGCGCAAAGTTGAGTTAGTGTTGACGCCTCCCGACCTACACCGGAACTGTTTTACAGGGAGCCCATAATGAAAGCACTTAGCGTTAAGCGAAGCAATTATAAGTAATTTCGAGAGCGGTAATGGGCGCGGACAAGCGATGCGCAAAAACGCGCCAAACGTAACGCGCTAAAAGCTCCCTAATTCAATTGTCGATCTATACTTTTTAAAGTTCGAGCTGGCCGGCGAAATGGCACGAAATTTGCAATATTCAAAAAGGATTTTTATTTTTAGGAATAGCTGAGACATGGATATTTTAAGGAGAAGGCTAATTGTGAAGGCTCACCGAAGATTGTAATTAAAACTCGCTCTTGTAACTCAGCGGGAGCGTACGGAAAATTCGTGGAATTCATAGTCATAAAGAAAGTGGGATTGGAGTCGGCTCGCTTCGAATGAAACAGAAATACCGGGGCTCAGGCGACTTTGCGAGCGTCACCTGAACAGCGCTCAGCGTACCGAGCGCCTTCTTCGGCCCTGGTGATTTATGGCCGCGGATCCGGACCGGTAATGAAATTGCACCCTCTCTCCTCCCTTGCCCCCACCCGCACCAGTATCCATTCTAGAAATTACTACGCAACACTGAGTCGTGCACTTACGATTGTCTCGCCTCCCTGATACCCGGGTAGTCTTATGCTAATGTTTACTTTTTGTTCAAATTTCATCAATCAATTTAAGTCGGGGGTTGCAACAGATCGATTGGTGACGTAAGTAATTTGAAATGATAAAAAGCTTGACTTGTTTTTCGTGTATGTCCAATTGTGATGGAGCGAACAAACAGATTTTCAGAGGCAGCCAATGTTCATTCTTTCAAAAACTACAAGGGATCAATCTCGTGCATATTATCAAACACCAATGTACTCGTTTCGTCCAAAAATATCAATCTCGAACCGTAAAAAGCCCTATTTTGCTCCATCCCAACTGAAACACAGTACACAAAAAAAAGAAAAATACAAAAAAAAAACATTATTCCGGGCTCGGGAAATTGCGATTTACGCGGGAAAATGCCATAAAACACATACATAGACGACATTGTTGGGTAACTTTTAAAAACGGATCACAATGGGGCATTGAGCGTGACGCAGCCACAGCGGTGGTCCGCCAACGCTTTTCAATTATAAATTCCGGCCGCCAATAAAATTTTCATTGAGGTACAAAGATTTCGTTAGTTACTGTTAGCTTGGAACTGTGGTTAACTTTAAAGTTAGTCTCTCTTTTATGTGAGGTTAAGTAAGGTTAGCGACCAAAAATTTAACAAAGTAGGCTTAGAATAAAACAAAGTTTAACCAGATTACATCGCGTATATTATTAAAATTGGTCAATTTGGTTGCTTGTCATTTTAGTCTTCCTGCTACCACGAACGCTGCAAAGTATTCGAAACGCCGGGAAAACTAATTTTAATAATATATGCGATATAATCCGGTTATATTCGTTTTATTATAATGTGTAGTGATCGTGAAAATCAAAGACAGGCTTAGATAAGAGTGCTGTTGAATCATTGCAGAATTTTTGAAGACATGATTTTAGGAGACCCTATGTTAGTTTAAAGCCTATCCGCCATTGGGTTTCTACTGCTTGTAGTGGCAAGTAGTCAAAATTTATCACCATCATCGTCAATTGAGATCCTAAGATCCGATCTTCATTTACTGGCATTTTCAATAAATTCACATTTAGCTGCTACACCTAAACAAAAAAACACCTACTTTCTTCTAAGCTAGTATTAAATTTTTCATCCATTCTTCCTAGTCTAAAGTCTAAGGTACTGACCGTTAAGTGTTGAAACAGCCACGCCCTGAGGATGTTGGTAGCTACCTTCGGGACGATACCCCTTTTTTTCTGGTTCTTCTTGCCGTTGGTGTCATCATCCTCTTCGCCCGTACCTTCCCCGGAGCCGATACTCGCGTTGCTCGCATCACCTGGTGATTGGGAGAAGGATTAAATACTTAAGGTAATGATTATTGTTGATGAAAAGTTCTAGTCAAAATAGGATGCAGTCAGATGTAACGCTAATGCCAGGTACTATGGCAATAGTTGGATAATTTTACTTACTAATAGTAAGATTTTTATTGCCAAACTATGTTTAAATAAATTCTAATAGGAACTATATAATATGTATTATTGTAATTCATAATCATCCTTCGCGCCTTTTCCCAATTATGTTGGGGTCGGCTTCTTATGGTTCTTATGGTTGGTTTACTATGGTAATTGTTGTTTTTTTTTTAACACAAAGTTAGTGCGAACTGCGTATCTGAAATTGATATCTGAACGTATTTCAGCTACCTTTTGACCTAAATTCACACGAAAACTTCTTAAATATGACTTTTGGGTTACAAACGTGTGGAATTAATTGTAGCTTAAGCTAGAAATTGCATTAGCTGCGACAGGCAATTTGATGGCATTTTGGATTGGATTACGCAACCGGGATGTGGCGGTCAAATTGGATAATGCATCTGGCACCGGTAGCCAGTAGCGTGGCTGCATAACGCGTTATCTACCTGTGTCGTGACGTGCTAGGTGTAAAGGTCACAATCAACTAATGGCTATTTGCCGTACCTTAGAATTAATAGAATAATTGATTTTCTAAACTGGCTTTTACAAGCTTCGATTACTTGTCATTAATAATTCTACATACTTACTTTACTATTATCTCACATTTCCATGAAATAAAGTACACAACAAATAACGAAGAATTGTTATCATAATGTCTTGATAAATAACTTAAAGACCTCATCTTATAAAATACATCTTATTTTTAATTGCATTTTTTTTTCGAATTCACTAGTAAAAACATTTCTCATGCAAACAACATTACACGTATACAACAAACAAGACAAATTTCACATTATTATAACAACGTGTTAATCGGGTACCAGGCAGTTAGTGAACGTAGGAGATGTCCCGTTTGTACACGAGAGCGTCTTATCAAACTGCGCCTGGCATATTAATTAGAAACGCCAAGTTGTATTTATTTAATCACCTGACATACCGCCGATTCCTATCTCCTTCGTACCTACGGTTAATTAATTCTTACTGTGCATTTTACGTCATGATCATAGAAGATGATAGCGGATGTTCTAGATGTGAATACTTAAATAAGATGTCTTGATATTAGTCATATTTTTTTATCTTGCTGAACTTTAAACATTGAAGGAGGCTCTTTTAAACTCGTGAAATTGGTGTTAAGTCATGATGTTACAAGAACCTCGTCTAAATAAGCGACTTTCTGTATTTTTATTTTAGATCATACTTTTTAAACGTCAGACTGAAGATACCTGTTCAACCCGTAAGTCTACAGAAATCCATCAGAAATTTAAGGGTTGCGCTTGTTTTTCTCTCGAAAAGAGAAACTGGCGGCTGATGCTTTTTCCACTGCATAATGTATGCGGATAATTTTGGATTCTGTACTACAGGTATCAGGAGAGCAGAAGCAGGGAACAGGATAAACAAATTAGCGTGCACTGAGCCGTATCAAATATTCATCGTAGCAGGAACAAATCGAATCAGTAGGTAGCGGGGTGTGAGCGTCTTATTTCCGTGCCTTGTTGCTTTGTACACCGTTAATAATAAAAAGCTGAATTTGCTGCTTGTTCCAATTTTCACTCATGGCTTTTCAACTTTTTCTTCGATGTAACCTTTTTTAAACAACGTAACAGCTCTATGTCATTCTTTCAAAATAGTGTTGTGCGCTACTGCGTTGTAACATTTATCGATAAAAATGGATGTCGTCGAAACGCAACGCGACGGCATCGGCAACTGTATCGAGTGTGCGTATCTCATTCGACCGGTGGCATGCACATTGTGATGGTAATAGGGGCAAAGTAATAAAATTACTCTTAGGCCATTACCCGTCGCCCCTCGATGTTGCGTGGCCACCCCAGCGCGATATAGGGTGTAGAAGACACAATAAAACGTTTCCAGTTTGACAAAAACAACGGGATTATTGTCTGTGTAATTGTTTTATACGTGTACCGAGATTTATTTTGTTAAAATTACGTTTTAAAAGTTTGTCTGTACGTGTTTTTTTATTGGTAAAACTTTTTTGGGTGGTCGGTGTTTTTGTAATTTTCAGATTTATGTGTGAAAACCGTCTGAATTAATGTGTCAGTTTTCGTGTAATTGAATTTTTGAAACGTGGATTTTTATTAATAAATTATTTTCTTAATTACTCATCCTGTATATGTTATAGCGTGCCAAATCAGAGTGCAGTTGCATGATGCAGTATTGTAATCCCCTAATTCATCTTAGCGCGACGCACACATATACACTGCCCCTAATGTTTCTAGTAGTTCCAAATGGACGAGCGCAAACAAACAGATATGCGTGCGAAAAGTCAAGAGACCTGCTTTTATCAAGTTAATTTTATCGAATTAAAAATAGCTTTTAATACGTTGGTACTTCGACATCACTATTTTGTTTATTGAAGTTATTAGATAAATTCTCTAAAAGATATTAGATATTATTTTTTTTTTCTTGTGCGCGTTAATTTCACTTTTAATATATAATATAAAAATTAATTACATCATTACTACTGTCTTTGTTTTCGTTTGGTGTATGTACAATAAAGAATATAATGAATAATACATTTTATGCTTAAAAGTTTTCTGAGGGTGACAAATTATGTTTTATCCTGTACTGAAGTCATATAACTTTTTATTTTAGTAGATATACAACGTGTTATTGAAATAACTGAAAACCTCTTAAGGGGTTATAGTTCTCATCAGTATGAACAACTTTTACTGTGGGACCAAACCTGAAATCACGAAAAAAAATCGGCTGTCCTCTACATTTTTGTTCACATGAATCGACAACATTTAGGGATCAGTTGATTTTTTTTCGCGATTTCTGGGTTGGTCCCATCGTAAAAAATATTCATACTGATGAGTACATTCACCCTTTAAGAGGTTTTCAGTTTTCAGTACTGCGGGTTGGCAGACATACACAATCAAGGGCTGTACAGGTGCACTCTCAAGTGTACAGGTTTCCTCACGATGTTTTCTAGCAAGTATTTAAGTATGTACAACACGAAAAAAACATTGCTTTTCCCAATTCTCAGCTACAACGTTAAAATTCATCACTGCCAACGTAATCAAGACATCGGATTCGATCAATAAAAACGAATGGCCTCCACACTTTATGTTACCCTAGTATTTGAATAGAAACATAAAATAACACAGTCGTATATTTTAACTAATTTTTAAAGAAAATCGTAAAATAAACGATCTGTTATAAGATTCCTTATTAACCGTTTTATAGTCCACACTTCATATCTGTTATGGATAGGATTTTTATGGGATTTTTACTTCCATAGCTGATGTTATCGTGGTCACTCTAATTTTTATGTGACGATGGACTTTCAATCGTATTGGAGGTAATTTTAGTACTTAATAAAACTTATCACTCTTTAGGATATATTTTACGGCGTGATTTCGATTACTTTAGTTTAATACGGTTTATTTTAGTTTTTAGAGGAGAATCTAAGTTTTATTGTTTATTTTTATTGTTAGTAAGAACTTAATTATATTTACTTAATTTCTCTTTCGATTTTACTTGTTCTTATTATTTTTTTGTGGGGTCCTGGGTTCGATTTCCGGGTCGCGCAAAGTGTTACTGTGTTTTTTTTCCTAGGGAAATTCTCAGTAGCAGCCCGGAGTCTGGATTTGTGCCCGGTTAATGGCAATAGGCTCGCCCCCTATTAAATTGGACTATAACATAACTGGCGAAATGTGGGTGTACTATTACACCTCTGCCTAACCCTTCGGGGAAATACAGGCGTGATGTTATGTTATGTTATTTTATTTTTAGAGGTAAAGTTTTATGTTTTAATTATTTGTTGCAGTTCAGTGTTATAAAATTAAACAGAAGTTAGTTTTTTGAGTTTTTGACATTGATACTTATTTATCCTAACTATTTACCTACCTACGTACCTATCCTAAAGTGGAGAGTTCTCGTTTCGGAGGCCATGACTCACTTTGGGTCGCTGAACCAGAGGAGTAAAAAGTAAGGTCCAAACGGTATCCAAAATTACTTTTGAAATAAGAAACTTGGCTAAGGTAACATGGTATAAAAACCATACCAATCGATTGTCCCAGTGATTCTGAACAAACTTCTTCAAAAATAAATATCTTTGGGACATTTTCACACAGCACCATCTAGTCCCAAACTAAGCAGAGCTTGTGCTATGGGTACTAGACAATGTATATAATAATTATATCCTTTTTTTTTGTAAATACATACTTATAAGAAACACCCAGACCAACACAAACACTTATGTTCATCACACAAGCAACAGCCTAGGTGGTATTGAAGTTGTTATGGGCAAAGGTAACCGCTTAACATCAGGTGGGCCTTTAGCTCGTTTCGCCATCCTATACTATAAAAAAAAAAAAATATATATTTGTGTCCTGTGGGAATCGAACCCAAGACCTCGTGATCAGCAGTCCGACCCTCGAACCACTGGACCACAGACGTCGTCTTCCAGTGGGGCAATTGTGTAATGCATACACTTTGACATTAGCTTTATTCAGAAATTACAGCAATATTCATTGCGTGGTACGTAGTTGCCGATAAGAGGAATTGTCAAAACACACAGAGCACTGAACATTGAAATCCAGATGATTGCGATCGCGAGTGAGTTACGCAATTCGGCAGCAGGACTTGGGTTTATTCTATTACGGGGTTTATTTATTTTATTATTATTTATTATTATTTTCAGCCTATATTGTCCCACTTCAGGGCAAAGGCCTCCTTTTCCTTATTCCACTCTTTCCGGTCAAGCGCAAGTGCAAGCGTCCCGCCATCTTCGGCTGGGTCTGCCGCGATGCCGTTGCACGTTTTTCGGGACTAAGTCGGTACAAATTTTAGCCCAAAAATTGACCGACATGCAGCAAACGTGTCCGGCCTAGTTCACTTAAGCTTGGCAGCTTTTTGAGTGACGTCAGCAATCTGTGTTCTGGAGCGCAGTATTGTGTTCCGGATTTGGTCTGTGAGTCTGTGTGTGATTATTTATTTATTTATGTACACACAACACATTTTACTATACAATATGTTACAAAAACCCTGTTGTTCCTGTGAGGTACGTTATCAGAATCGATATTCATACGTAAGGACACAACTCATTTGTATAACTCTTCAATAAAAATAATTAAATAAAATATTAAATCATTTTAATTGTAAATTGAAAGTGATTATGTCACTCAAAACTCACTCACTCAGTGATTATATCAATAAAAATAATCAAATAACATATTAAATCATTATTAATTGTAAATTGAATGTGATATAATCACTTTTAATAATGATTTAATATTTAATTTGATTATTTTTATTTAAGAGTTTTTCCAAACGAGTTGTATTCTTACGTATGAATATCGATTGTGATAACGTACCTCACAGGAACAACAGGGTTTTTGTTACATGTTGTAGAAAACAAGGGGTTTATGTGATCAACTCTGCGAGCGTTAGCTGCCGTTCCAATGCCATTTGTAGGTACATTTGACACCATTCGTCCCATGCCACCATATCGGGTGGAACAAGTGAAACTGCTCATTAGCTGTAATCCTGCATGGTGTGGTGTTTACTCCCTTGGTGTTTGTAAGCCGATTGGCGCAACCCGACACCGAATCCGCGACCCTCCGGCCGGGGCACGCGCCGCTGCGGTTTGAGTTGCTTTGTGTTTTGAAAAGTGAAGGGAGATCTGCGAGTCTAGCCGGCAGAATTATTGACGAGAATTTTTATATATTTTGGACTTCTGTGAATCAAATTGTTCCGTGTGGAGTCGGACGTAAAGAATTGCACCACCCTATATCTTCTCATGGGTGTCGTAAAAGGCACTAAGGGATTCACCAGAGAATGAGCAGCAGCGTTCTCTGAGTATTTACCCAACCAACTGCGATCGCCAACCCGCCTGCCAAGCGTGGTGATTATGGCATATCCCCCTATTGGGGGAGCCCTATGTCCAGCAATGGACGTCTTTTGGCTGAAATGATGATGATGATGAGTCAAATTGAAGAGCGAAGGTTACTTTTAATGCAAAGAAATGTAGGACTAGGGTTACCATCAGCATTTGGCGCATTGGAGAGGCATTTTAAAGCTTAAGTGCCCTCTTAAATGTTTTTGACGAAAACTGCAACGAGAAGTGGATTTTTGGCATTCTTATTCTATTCGATAGAAAGATCAATAGAAAATTCCATTACTGAATTAGATATTGCGAAATTGAGCCCAGGTAGTGAGGTACAGAGCCCACGTCGCGAGCGCAAGAAAATATAATAGTTTTTTGATTTTAAGTTTATGATAAGATTTCTTAAAATTATTTTCATATTTCATTTTTATTATGTTGGCAAAAGTCTGAAATTTTACGTGGTATATTGACTGTTTAGAAAATTTATTTGTTTTCAAAGACAATTGTGGCTTGAAAAACCTATTTTCTAACCAGAAAATAGGTATTTTAATGTCGCCATTCAGCTGATGAGGAGATATTTTTAGAAAAAGTTGTAAATTTTGTATCATTGGGAACATATTACAAATATTGGGGTATATGTTTAAACAGTTTATAGTAAAAAGGAACTGAGATCCAGAACGTTAAATTAAAGTTTCTTGTGTGAACGTATAATTTGTGTGCGTGAGCGCTGGTTGTACATGAAGGAGCATAGTTTTTTTGGCTTCACTAGGTTGTTCGCAGCATTTTGTCTATATATGATTATATGTCGTTGTAGTTTACAAAAAGTAGCGGTTACCCATTCTCTACATCCATAATTCCTTTATGCCACCCACGAAAAGACGAAACAGGCAATTCTTTGCCGGGAGTTACATGAGATTTTTTACCAAGAGAAATATCTCGATAATAATCTTAGGATAAATAGCGACATGGCTTTCGCCTACGACTCCTAAATAACGGGTTTTCTTCAACTTAACTGAGCTGCAAGTTGCGTGGGATGATAGTTCATTATATTATTATTCAATTTTTATCTTTTTTCGTTCCAAGATCAGCATAAAACCTCATTTAATAAATAAATTATTTGAAAATCAGTATTAGGTATGACTTAATACTTATCCGTAAAAATGTTTGGTGATGCTATATGTTGTTCGTTTGTTTATTTTACTGGGGCATTTTTTGCTGTAGATTTGGCAGAGTTCTTTAGCTGTTAAAGAAAATACTTGAAAAGTTAGTGGCAAATACTGCCGTGAGTGGTAAAATGATACCTAACCATGTCAATTTTAATACTTTGTGTAGCTGTAGTCTGAATTATTTCTTATCAATGATATTTACGATATTTAAAAGTATAGATATGTTATTAGAGCGCATAATCTGAAGACTCAAAAACATCCTAATTGTAACGTTTTGGCATTAATCCGCGTCAAACAAGGCACCGAGAATGACAGTTGATGAAAAAAAAACAAAAATGCCGTCGTGTATGTACATAAAGTATACCAATTATGACACCAAGTAACTTAAAGTAACTAACTTACTCTGTACTCGTTTATGTGTATGAATGCTGCCACTGCGTACGGATCTTTATTTTCGTTTATTTTGTTAGGGTATAACATAGCTATACTTTTAAATATCAATGTAACTCTTGGATAAAATAAGAAAACAGTAATTGTCACAAAAAAGTCGTTTCATCCTGTGTCGCAGATGCATTATTCCCAAGAGACGAAAATATATTGTTCCATCAATATTTTTTATGAATAAAGCTCTGATACTATTATGACTCCAGTGTCTGCACATCATTAGACGGGCATAATATAACCTCTAGCTCTGTCGGTGACGCTCCTAGTAGATTTATCGCGTTACCAACATTAGTGCAGGGCGCAAATGAGTGCAGGGACTATCGAGTTGCGCCAATCAAATGGGAGCACGCGTTTCGCAGTGATGCGACGCGTGGGAAATATCGATATAATATTTTCCAAAGAAAAATTAGGACGAATAGAAGAACAAAATTGTGGGAAAGGATAGTCTAATATTTTTGATTAGTTCCTGAAAATAGGAGAAGACAATTCCTTTTGAATGTTGCAGCATATGCTGAGATGGGGGCCTTTGGTCTTATACAGGCATATTATTTTAATTTCATTTTATAGTATTTTTATAGTTGACGACGTCTGTGGTCTAGTGGTTCGAGTATCGGACTGCTAATCACGAGGTCGTGGGTTCGATTCCAACAGAACACAAATATTTATGTGATGAACATAAGTGTTTGTGTTGGTCTGGGGGTTTCTTATGTATTATAAGCATGTTTTTACAAAAAAAAGTATATAAGTATTATATCTATTGTCTAGCACCCATAGTACAAGCTCTGCTTAGTTTGGGATTAGATGGTGCTGTATAAGTGTCCCATATATTTATTTATTTATAGTTGTTTGTTTTGCTTGTTACGATGACTTAATAAATAATTTATTTCTTTCTTTTAGGATCAGGAGATTATAAATAGTCCAAGATAGGTGAAACCTCATTATGCGTTGCAAAAGCTTCTCTTCTTCTTTTATCAGCACGAGTTTACCGCCGTAGTGCATTAGTCAGCCAACAAGATTGGAAGCGTGCTGACTGACCCGGGTATACCAGACGCATTCAGGTATTTTCACACGCGGAAGCTTTATTAATGCATAGGTACTAATAAAAACTAACAGTGCCTGTTTTAAATTGTTTTTTTTTATACATACAAACATAACATCACGCCTGTATTCACCGAAAAAGTAGTCAGGTACACCCACATTTCGCCATTAATGTCATAAGCCCCACGAAACAGGGGGTGACGCTAATAACATTAACTGGGCACACATCCAGACTTCTATCTGCTGCTGAGGATCTCCTAATGAAAAAGCCCAATAACACTTTGCCCGTCCCTGGAATCGAACCTAGGACCACACGCTCGGGCCGGTGGACCTCCTTGCTCCCTCTTAGAAAAGGGTCCAGGTTTTGTTGCCGTTGAGTGGGGAACTTTGGCAGTAGTGGGCTGCTATATCTCTCCCAATGTGTCTCTCGCTGACTATGAGAGATATCTGGACGGGTTGGCAAACTGCATACGTTGCAAATGTTTACCTCGCCCAGTGCTTGTACTGAGTGATTTCAACGCTCATTCCAGACTGTGGGGCAACACCCGGGACAGGCCGAGGGGAGACATTTTGCAATCCTGGGCGGCGTCACTTGACCTCTGTCTCTTAAATCAGGGGTCCATTCCTACGTGTGTTCGGTGGCAGGGGGAGTCGGTCGTAGACTTGACGTGGGCTACTCCTTCGGACACTCACCTGGTGTCAGGATGGAGGGTGGCAGAAGAGATGGTCACGTTGTCTGATCATCGCCACATTGCCTTCGATTTGGCCCTCCACCCTCCTGCTGGTCCAGGCCGCTCGATCTATGGCTCTTCGCCGCGGCGTTGGGCACTCAAAAAACTCGACAGAGATTTACTTGTCGCAGCTGCCTACGTGGTGGCGTGGTCGGAGGGTAGAGATGGCGGTGAAATCATGGCCGATCCAGAGGAGGAGGCAACTTGGTTCCAGAACACAATGACGTCGCTCTGTGATGCTGCAATGCCCCGGGTCAGGTGTACCGGAAGGTTTACTGGTGGTCGGAGGAAATTGCGCAGCTGCGCGTAGTCTGTTTGCGATCCCGCCGCCGGTACACGCGAACCCGACGCAGACGTCGAGCAACAGTCGAGGAAACAAACGAAGCATACGAAGCGTATAGGGCGGCTAGAGAGGCACTCCACATCGCTATCACGGAAGCGAAGTCTCGTTCCTGGAACGAGCTCCTCGAGGAGCTGGATAGAAACCCGTGGGGTCGACCCTATAAGGTTGTGATGGGCAAACTACGCCCATGGGTCCCCCCGTTGACGGAGACATTGGATCCGGACTTGTTGGGAAGAGTCGTCAACACCCTTTTCCCTGCAGTCCGGGACAGTTCGTCATTGGCATCGACTCCTGCAGTTTGGTCAGATGAGATGGAGGTGACAGAAGGGGAGTTGGACCGAGCCATTAATCGCCTTAAGGCTCGTAATACCGCGCCAGGACCCGACGGTATACCGGGTCGGGTGTGGGTGTTGACATCGGATGTGCTAGGGGACCGCTTGAGGCGGCTTTTCAACAGCTGCCTCAGAACAAGTGTGTTCCCTGCTGGCTGGAAGGAGGCTGGATTGGTTCTCTTAAAGAAGGAGGGTAGGGCCGCAGAATCTCCCTCTGCATACCGTCCCATATGTCTGCTTGATGAGGTTTCAAAGCTATTTGAGAGAATAGTTGCCGCTCGCCTCGTCAAGCACCTGTCGCGGGTGGGTCCCGACCTCGCCGATAGCCAGTATGGCTTCCGGCAGCGGCGTTCCACTGTAGATGCGATACTTCGCGTCCGCTCGCTGTCGGAGCAGGCGGTATCCCGGGGTGGGGTAGCGTTAGCGATTAGCCTAGACATCGTTAATGCTTTTAACTCCCTGCCTTGGGACGCGATTAGGGAGGCCCTTGTACACCATCAGGTGCCTCCCTATCTGCAGGGCATTGTCGGGGCCTATCTTCGCGATAGGCAAATACAGTATGTGGGTAGGGACGGTAGTGTTCATCGGAGGAACATTACGTGTGGCGTTCCACAGGGGTCGGTTATGGGCCCACTCTTGTGGAACCTTGCATATGACGCGGTCCTACGTGTCGATCTTCCCGCTGGTGTGTGTGTTGTTTGTTACGCAGATGACACCTTGGTCATTGCCAGCGGGGATAACTTTGAGGGAACCATCCGGCTTGCAGAGCTGGGAGTGGCAACGGTCGTGGCCAAAATCCACGAGCTGGGTCTGGAGATAGCGCCTCAGAAGACCGAGGCGCTGTGGTTTCATAAACTGCCACGCAGCAGACAACCACCCAGTTCGTCGGTTTGCGTCGGTGACGCGCAAGTCCAAGTGGGCCAGAGTATGAAATACCTTGGCCTAACCTTGGACAGTCGCTGGGGCTTTGAAGGGCATTTCGAACGCCTTGTTCCCCGAGTTGGGAGGGCAATGGGTGCCTTGCACAGATTGCTCCCTAATCTCGGGGGACCACGAGAGGAAGTTCGTCGCCTCTATGCGGGGGTCGTGCGATCGATGGCCCTTTATGGGGCGCCTGTGTGGTCAAATAGACTGTCAGGCGTCCGGCGCTGCAGAGCTAAGTTTAATAGCTTGCAGCGTAAAGTGGCCATCCGTATCGTACGAGGATATAGGACGATCTCATTCGAGGCGGCAACTCTCTTGGCGCGCTTTCCTCCCCTAGACATACTGGCGGATATGGATGCGAGGGTCTATGACCGAATCCGTGCCATCCGCCAGAGCGGCGAGTACGCGCCTTCTAAGGCGTTCGAAAGGTTAAGGCGGCAGGAGCGACAAAACGCGCTCGAGCGGTGGCGTGAGCGGCTTTTAGAGCCGCAGTATGTTCACAAGCGTGTGGTTGAAGCCATCCTGCCGTGCTTCGAGGCTTGGCTGAGTAGGAGTGAGCGCGTCACCTACCGGCTTACCCAGGTGTTCACCGGGCACGGTTGCTTCGGTGAATACCTGAATAGGATCGGACGTGAGGCCATGGCGAATTGCCACCATTGCGGAGCTGACCAGGATACCGCCCAGCACACACTCGGAGAGTGCCCTGCATGGAGTTCTGAGCGGCGTGTCTTGGTCGAGCAAATCGGGCAGGACCTTTCTCTGCCAACGGTAGTGATGGCTATGTTGGCAGAGATAGAAAATTGGAGGGCAGTAGTCTCTTTCTGTGAGACCGTCATGGTACAGAAAGAGGCTGCGGAGCGGGATCGAGAGAGGGTTGATCCCGCTCGGAGAAGGCGGCGCCGGAGAGGCAACCGCTCCGGTGCCTAGCCCATCAGGGCTACACACCGTGCCCCCTGCTCTGTCGATAAGACAGGTGTGCGGGGGGCCTTTGAGGTCACGGGCGTCCAGAGTGGGGACTTTAGGCGTCCACTGGGTGATCTCAGGGATGACGGTGACACGCTGTGGTATTGTGTCGCCCTATGCTTTCGCATCGAGAAGGTGTTCAGGGAGACAAAGTCTTCCCTGGGACGTGCCTTACAGGCGTAGCACAGGGGGGGGCACCGGTAGCATACCCATTCCCGGAGTTCCCTCACTATTGTGCTGAAGATGGTCACCGGGGAGGTTTTAGTGCGGTAAAAATCCCACACACCCCAGCCTCTACCCCACGAGGCCGGTAGCCTTTTGTAGGTTTCCTCCTCGACAACAAAAAAAAAAAAAAAAAAAAAAAAAAGGACCACACGCTCAGCAGTTGCGCTTGCGACCACTAGACCAACGAGGCAGTTTTTTATACTGTTGCTATGTATAAAATACACAGAAAAATCTGCAACTTCCTGCTTTTAAAAATATCGATACCAAATCATAGCTCATCCCAACACTAAAGGGCGACAACCGCGGTGTCGTAATACGTTCACCGATTTGATGGATTGGCTTCTTTGCAGTCCCTCCTATTTGCAAACACCCTTATCTGAGCCATACGGGAGCGAGGGGAGCGGGGGACGACCGGGGGCTAATTAAAATTGGCACTCCGTTATCCATACAGTCGATAACACCCCTGTTTTCAGATCCGCAAGGTTGATTTCACTGCGATGAATAGGATAGGTAAGTTTGTTGTCATTGCATTAGGATTGGCCGTTGGACGTGGGAATGCAATATTTGAAATGGAATTTATTTTAATAAGATTGATTAGAGATTTGGTGTGACGTTTCTAATGTGTTGATTGTGTTCTTACGCTTATGGGGACCTGGTTCATGGACTTCATGGTGATAAAATTTAAGGATAAGTTGACTGGGCTATGGCTAAAGGTGTCAAGATGCCTTTAAATTGTATCTGCATGGACCACTGAAGTATCCGTTATTTATTTAAATCAAGCCGGGTCACCTGCGACAAAAATCTAACAAAACATGTTAATATTTCATGTTATATGTTATTGCTCAAAGGTTTGCTGGTAGAAAACTCATTTTTGAGTTAAGCTCGCCTTTGTACCTATATGTTATTTCTATTTATAAGATAATACTGTATTTTCGTATACAATAAAGAATAAGAATAATAATATTTTGTTAATGCCAATCAAATGCGGCAAAACAATTAGGGCACGCCCAATTTTCGTTAGAAAAATGTTAGATGTTAACATTTACAAAAATATGGTCGCAGGAGACCCGCCGTTAGATATGTAAAATTTAATTATTAGCTTTTTAAATATTACCTATAACAAATCGTTAACTAGGTACATATTTACTTAAATGATCACTCATGAAGTATTTTGAAAATATCTTGTCGTTTGTAATAAGCCCACAGATTGAAAGAGATCTAGAATAAACAAGCTATGAAATAAGAATAAAGATAATCCAATCTGAGTAATATAATTTGCATAAAATAACCTCCTCCCTCCCCAGAAGGAGAATTTCCACCGAAAACAAAAACAAAAAAAGGTAATACTTATGTATAAAATTAAAAGCCACTAACTCAAATTTTGAGTCTTCAAAAACAAATCGATGACATCCCTAAAACAACTAAAGCTCAACCCTCCACCGCGCGGTGTTCGAAAACGCAACGCACGCTTAATTACAGAGAGCGAAACGCCGAGCGAAACGCAACGCGTCAGCTCAGCTCTTGATGACTACGCTGTCTTATTGTGCTGTTTAATCAGCTTCGTTACTGTACGGCAGTAGCGTGATGTATTGCAGCGATGGCTTTTGGCATTTTCAGGTTATTAGGTAAAATGGCGATTATGAGGAGCTTTAGGGATATTTGAATTGTGTAGGTGATTATAAATTAATACGACTTTACGAAGAAAAAGGAAGTATCAGCAAGCTGCTAGCAGATGAAACGTGTTATGAAACGCTCAAAAATTAAAGATAAGTAAGTAGGTACCTACAGTAATAGCAGTCTTGAATGTTTTGTGCAATCGTTCACATTAAATTTTATATTAAAATAAAAATAAAAAAATAAAAAATGTAAAAACACAGATGATAATTGATAATTTCTTTCTCTGAAAGTTGGGTAAAGTGCTGAAGTGCAAACGATTATTAAAATATATTTAACGAGTTATAAAAAAATGAGTGTTTTGGTACATCGTTGCGTATTATTTAATGGAATTTCGAATATAAACATCGCATTTACAAGAATACCAATAATCGTAAAAGGCTTTAAAACGTCAAAATATTACGCATAAAAGCACTCGTAACGATATCAGACGGAAAAAATGCTTTTACGACAAGAACTTAACCCTTACAATGGCGTGGATCACGTCTCCGCGATTACGCAGCATTGAAAATTAGTTTAATATCTCAAATTGACGATTCCGTCCGGAACGGCCAATTAAGAGGGAATAACACTTGGAATTATCCTCCTGATAGCCAAGTTATGGGGTGCCTTTATGGACCATTAAGTGTGCCGTAACTTGGGAGACGATTCACGAATATTTTGTACACACTAAATGTTTGAATTTACAATGATTCGCGTCTAGCATTTACGATATTACCGCCGCTTGTCTAGTTGTTAAACTCAGCTCGACGTTTTGTGGGTTACAAGTTGTTCGAATTTTATGGCTTGTTATATTACGGTTATTATATGACGTCAAACGAATGAGCTTTACTGTCATACTAGCCATAGATTAGCTTAATTAAACAATCTGATAACTTAATAAAAAGTTATAAGCAAATTTATGTATGAACTTGACGAGTTTAAGTTAATAATCTTGGTGGTGTTACCCCAAGTTATAACCGCACATATTAACGGATTAAAATAGTAAACAGCAGTCGTGTCGGTCTGGTGCGGTGGCCCTAAGGTCGAGCGCCCCAAATCGCGTAACGGTCGTTCATTCGCGCATTGATTTCAATTTGAATTTTAATTGCGGAATATTATACAAAATTACATTGCTTAATATTCACCCCGGGCGGCGATTTTTGCATATTTTTAACCCTGTGTAGAGTCGTTTTGGTGCGGGTGGGTGCTGATAAAAATCGCATATATTAACTAAGAGAGGGCCGGATTTGAGCGCAGATAGTCGGGCGGTTTTCATTAAAGCCGATACGAGCGAGATAGGTGTCGTATTTTATTGCTTATCCTCGACTCGGACCGTTCTGTAACGTCTTAAAATTCTACTTAAAAGATTGTGCTTTTGAGATTTTCGAGACATGTTTATGTTACTTCCGACGGTTGTCTTGATTTGGTAATGTATTATTGCAGAAGATTATTTTCTATCTACTGTGTGTCAAGTTTATTCATTTAAATTTTTTGAGTTAAAAAGCAAGAACTTTCAAGATTTTGAATTAAAATACTAGACAAAAAATAATTAATTAGTAATTGCTGTTGGTCTTCCAAATAATAAATAAATAAATATCATATTTGTCTAATCACCCCAATAATACACGATGAAAACTTAGTCGTTTCGGAAACGAAAAGAAGTCATTGTACTCATTATTATGAACAACTTTTACTATAGGACCAAACCTGAAATCGCAAAAAAACAGCTGTTCCATACATTTGTGTTCACATAAATTGACAAAATGTAGGGAACAGCTGGTTTTTTTGCGATTTCAGGGTTGGTACCATAGTAAAACTTATGAACAAGTTTGAAGTGTAAACTTATGATGAGTAGGTACAATGATCCCTTTTCGTTGCTATAAAAGAAATTTCACAAACTTCAACAAATCCAATCTAGAATTTACAGAAAACCTATCAATTAAAGTTGCAATTACCATAACAGAGCCATAAACTTCAATTTTCCAGTCGCGTGAGTTTTAATCAAATGCGCGACAAGTCGCAACATTTGACGACAAAATATGCATTGGGTTTTTAAGTCAGATCAGTGCATGCTTAAACAGGGTTAAACGCATAAGGGGTTGATCGCATTTGACGTGGCGTTATGCGATTTTGAATTGCGATTTGCTACTTTATTAATATGGTAATAAATTGAGTTTATATTTTGTGAAACAGATGTGCTACTTTAGCAGATTTTGAATGGTTGATTTGAATATAATGATGTCTGATGTCATCACAAATGGAGAAAGAAGATGTTAAGTGACACACATCATTGGTATTCTTATACTATTAATGTTTATTATCATGCAGAAAGTTATTTATGTTAAGAACTTTCGATGAAATTACTATGAAAACTGTCCTGTCTGGCTGATATTATGACTAAATAAAATAATAATTTATGTATTTATCAAAGCAGCACTGCGACAAACACAGGACACTCCCAATGCAGTAGTGTGGTTAATTATGCAAAACGTAGCACATACGATGAAATTCTTATAAATTCATTAAGAGAGCAGGAAAATAAATCGATTTTCTTGGCAACATCATTAGTTGTAAACATAAATAAAAAATTATCAAAATGCGACATAAGGTGATAGAATTCCTTGATTTTCGCTACCTCATTTATACGCCAAACAATTAAGAGCCACCATGCCTGCATGTTTTAAGCGCAACTATAAACAAACAGACATTTGCAAATTACAAACACAACAAAAAAAAACACTATTCCAAAAATATGTTTATCTAAAAACCTTACGAATACCTCACCAGAAGGCTAATTGCAAAGCTCATCCCGCAATTGATATTTTTTAACAAAAAGTAATGCTAATAAACGTAGGCACGTATCTCAGGATTGCATCGGCTTCGGAACGCAGTCAGGATTCCTCGCGTCTTGCTATCACAAAACTGAGGAGACGGGAACGCCAGAAATGTATATCGAGTTATCAGATAGTTGTTTTAAAGGAAATATTTATGGAATCTCGTGTTCTCTACGTTGTAATGTGGGTTTATGATGATCTGTATTTGGATGTGTTATTTTTATGTGTGACTTCATGTGTGACACATATTTTTGACTTCGTGTTGTATGTTATACATAGTTCTTAAAGTTTTGTGCACGAAATAAAGTTTGCCGTTAATGAAAGAACTCAAAAAAATATGATTAATGTTTTTATCACAATTATTATTAAAAGGGAAAAGTATATATTGTTAGATCCACAACAGCAATGCTATTCTGTAAGAACTCATTAGAATGCTCACTTCTGAATCCGCAGTGATAACCCTACTTGGTATTCTGTAACTCGAGTGAAATCTACACTAGCGCTACGTAGTGAGAATGTAGGTGAAGCGAACTATTCTCAAGTGAGATCTTAGGGATTTGACGTTATTTCGAATTCTGTAACAATGTTTTCGATACTCACTTCGAAAGTCACCTCGATTTGTTATGTCAAATCAAAAGTTAATACCTTGCTTGCAAAATCGTAAGTGAAAACTAAATAAATAGTAATTTTATTATTTTTAAACGAAATAAAGTTTAAAGTGTTTTTTCCTTATAAGGTAAGTGCATAATTAGATATCGTACCTACCTGTAACAATATTATTTTATTATTGATTTACTTACAACAGTTAAAATTATCTTTGTTTGTAGATGGCTCGATCGTTTATTTTGTTAAATATACTGAAAGAAGCCCACGAATTAGACGTGAATACCAGTCGCCGCCAAGCCCAAATTATAAGAAATTTACCACTTGTAAGTCATGGTGACGAATTCGTTAATATTTATAGACTTACGGAGGACTTAATCCAAGATTTAGAAAATGAACTAAGTCCTTTGTTACAAAAAACGAAACGTCAGGGTAGAGGGCTTACAACAAGGTGCAAGGTATATCTAAGTTCTTATTTTTATTTCAAGTATTTCTTGGTAGGTAGGTATATAAATATTTCCATTACAAGTTTTGATATATGTCTTGAATTTTTCAGATTCTTTGCACATTGTCCTTTTTGGCAAACGGCAGTTATCAAAAAATACTGGGAAAAAATATCGTTACCTACTTATCTCAAGCATCAGTATCCCGGTGTCTTAAGGAAATAGTAGAGGCTATGAATCATCCCAATATTGTAAAAAAATACATAAGATTTCCTCAAAGCTCTTCAGAAAGACAGTTATTAACCGAACGGTAAGTGGGGATCTATTGTAAGCTTTCCTTTTAAATTTCAATAAAAACATACAACTAAACATTTGATAAATTACAGATTTTATGAAAAGTTTCATATTCCCGGTGTAATCGGGTGTATTGATGGCACTTTTGTTGCAATGTTGAGGCCGCGTGACAATGAAGAAAGATATTATTGCCGGAAAGGATTTCATGCAAGAAATGTTATGCTGGTAAGTGTTTAGAATGTTAATCATTAGCAGTGTTGGTAGTTATATTTTGCAATAATCTATACTTATAAAGAGAGATGTCCTGACCGACTGATTCATCACCACAAAGCCAAAACTACTCAAGTTAGAAACCAGAAACCAATGCTGAAATCGCGAAAAAAAAAACAGCTGATCCTTACATTTTGTCGATTTATGTGAACAAAAATGTAGAGGACAGCTGATTTTTTTCGCGATTTCCGGGTTGGTGCCTTAGTAAAAGTTGTTCATATTGATGAGTACAATGACCCCTTGAAAGGTTTCAGTTATTTCAATAACACGTTGTATAGGTACCTACACATATTATATTGAACATAAATTTATAGGTTGGTACCTAGTAGGTACTACTTACCTAATTATATTCAATTTTGCAGATAAATGACGCGGACCTCAACATACTGCACGTAGATGCATCATACGGCGGGGCGACTCATGATAGCTTTGTTTTTAATCATTCTATCATAAAAAATCATTTAGAGGAATTAACAAATTCTGGTGAAGTGGTATATTTATTAGGTAATTATATTATAATAAAATGATGTTTAAAACATTAAGTTAATTAGGTAGGTACCTAAATACTATAATTAACAGTTGGGTTACTGGCTCCTTCTCATACTATAAAATGATGAGGTTAATCTCCAACGTGAACCTAGTGCACTTTGGGAGGTTATATTATGATAGGCATAGAAATATGTTATATGTCTATGATGATAGGTATATAAACACAAAGTCCTGTTATTAGCCGCCACTTATGGCATGCACCAAAATAAAAAGGGACTTTTAGCCTGGCCCTACACAGTTAATGAAATTTTGTACCGTTTTTCAGGCGATGCTGGCTATCCTCAGCGTTCATATTTAATGACTCCAGTCGGTGGCGCAACTGACGATACCCCGGAAGGACATTACAATAAACTACATGCTACAGCTCGAAATTCAGTAGAAAGGACTATCGGAGTACTGAAAGCGCGTTTTCGGTGTCTTTTAGTCCACCGTGTGTTGCATTACCATCCCGACACCGTTGCCAAGATTGTGGTGGCTTGTTGTGTGCTCCACAATATTTGCAATCGTGCAGGGTTACCTGCTCCAATATTAAATGAAGAAGAATTGCAGATCGAAAGATCTTTACTGCTGGAAAGACGAAGAGATCTCTACCAAGACTCTGAGCACGCAATAGGCCGTAATTATAGGAATAATTTAATTAATAGATTGTGGCAAGGTAGAATGTAAAATAAATAATACACACACATACACACTATACTTAGGTATAATGTCATCACAATATTTACAATATAGGTAATCAACAATAACCAAAAACGATAATGAAGATATTAAGTATATTATAGAATTCATAACTATTTTGTCTATTTTAAGAATGTATTATGAGATTAGGGAATCTGCTTTGCATGCTTCAAATACTAGTAACAATATAGAATTGGATATTAGGTACCATTTATGTAAGTAGCTAATGAGCATAGTTCTTATTTATGTATGCTAGAATGCAGACACAGAGTGATCTATTGAAATGAGTCAGCATGAAGAAACTATACAAATCGACGACGTGGTTCCTTAGAAAAAACTCTAACTTTCAGACCCGGCGCAATGGATTGCTCTGTGTATTTGATAGCAATAAAACAAATTATATTCAAATAAAACAGTTTAATCAGATTACATATACGATTTATTATTAAACTCAAATGTTTTTTTATTTCAAATAAACCTAACTACAGGCACTTTTGAAAAGTCGGTTTCTAGTTGCACGGTTCCAAATTGTGGGTCCTATGGAGAAGAACCGTCAAGAAACGCCATGGATATACTCTTTCTAAAATAGGTTATTGTTTACTATATCAAATTCATTCAAGTAATAAGTACCTATGATCTAGGTTAATGTCAGAAATAAACAAGAATTTAAAAGTGATAATATTGCCTTTAGAAATAAACCTAAAAAGAGTTGCCATAGTATGTAAGAGCTGACCTGTCCCGATAGATGGCACCCGTTCACGAGCATGACGCTAGCATCAGCCATCGCTTAACTCAACCATATTGAAGGGAACTTAACGACCCGACACTAACGCCACCATTTGCCATTCGCCGCATGACATTTAAGTGAGCATGACAGACTCATACTGCTAGACAATAAATAGGCAGTAATATATAGAATTACTGTAAAAACATTAATGGCCACATGATACATATATTTTTATCACCTGTTAAGTTTTTTAAGCAGTTCTGTGACATGCATTTGTTGCAGTATTAAGACAGAAAAGAATGTCTTATGTATGATAAACCACAATCACAATCAATCATGTAGATCCCTGCATCTTGTAAGGAAATGTGACACTTCACCAACCAGTGAAGAAGAAATTGAAGCATATTATTGTTTGTAGACCTACAAATTCAATTTCTAAAGTTTTTATTTCGAATAAGCAATTACATGCACTTTCAATGTGTTAAAAGTCTAGTTGCACTGTTCCAAAATGTTGGTACCTACTATGGAGAACTACAAACAACCATATGCTTCAATTTCTTCTCAATGATTCTGATAGAGCCGTAAGTCCCTCTCCTAGAGCCTTGAGTCCCTCTCCTAGAGCTAAATTCGCCTGTGCTGTTGAGCGTCCCATCTCAACATTCTGCTCCAACACCGTCACTAAACGACGTTCGAGAGCCAGTCGTTGTTCTTCCAGCCTTAAAAATTTTTCTGCTGTACTGTTGAACTGCGAACGTCGTTGAGTAGGAGGCGATCGTCGGCGAATTCTTCGTCTTCTGGGAGCTGAAAACAAACAATTCATTAACTAAATGTTAATAACAACTATTACCCTTAGTGTTATAATAAAATCAAAATATAGTTACATACTTGAAACTGCACTGGGATTAATAAGTTGTGGCGAGTTATCCCTATCACCAGCAGGGGTTGCAGGTCTATGACTAGAAGTTGCTGCCATTGGTGACATCTAAAATGATAATAATAATTGCTATTTTTTATTTACATCATTATTTTTTTCATTGTACAGAAAACCATGTCTACTGATTTATTTATTATAATGTCAGAATACATAATTTAAAAAATAATTAAATTATCAAAATAACTCTGCCTACCCTTTCGGGGAAATACAGGCGTGATGTTATGTTATGTTATCAAAATAAAACAAATATTTTTAAATCAGCATTAGGAAAGAACAAACTTATTACCTCTCTGGTAGTAGGTGCCTGTAACGCAGCAGTGGGCAGATGGTGTGGCTGGTTTTGGCTCTGATCGGGAAGTTCCCTGAAAAGGCTCATGGAATGCTGAGGCTCCTGAAAACGATATTTGATTTTATAATAACATAAAGCGCTTTTACGAAAATAATCAAATTATCAGAAGAAACAAAGAAACAAATCATTTTTGATTAAATGTAGAAATATATTATTCTATTGACTACTTATTGTGCTTACCAGATTAAATTCAAGTGGAGTACTTGGGCCAACTTGATTTGTAGCAATATTCTGCCCTGAATATACTAAAATAGAAGGGCTGTTATTTAAAGACGGTGTTGGCTCCTGTAAAATTGTAATATTTTATTTCAGAAGTCACCTATATAATTAAACTACTAATAAATTAAAACATACAAAGAAAAATTATATAAAAATAAAAAAGTACAACACAACAAAGAATGTAACATTAGTTTTGTTATATGATGTTTTTAAAGGTAACTGAAATATAAGCTAACTCACATCAAAAACCTGCAGCTGAAGATGTACATCTCCAGTGGCAAACCCTCCACCTCCCATCAACGCAACTATCCTCTCCTCAATTTCCGTTAAGTCTGGCACATCTTCTATCCCACCACCAGTCCTACGCCTAGCTACAGCTCTTGCAGCAGCTTTTTTTTTCACTGCGCTTTTTTTGTCAGCCCAATACTAAGAAACGAATATGCTCAGTGTGAAAAAAAGGCCATCACCATATGGTTAAAATGCTATGTGGTTAGTGAATGTATTAAAAGATCTAGGTACATACCTTCATCCACTTTTTTGCAGTTTTTATACTGCCCCCACCAATGCTATTTAACTTAGCAGTAATTTGTTCCCATTCCCTGTGGGCTTGAGCTTTAGCACTTTGGTTTCTGAGAAACCCTTTAGCCAAGTGGGGTTTCTCTTCAAGGTACTGAAGCAAAGCTTCAATTTGAGCCATCGAAGGGTGAGAAACACGTTCAATGGGTCTGTAATAATAATATTTACCTATTAAATTCCGTTTATAATATTCTTACGTCGTAATATAATTGTCAAAAAATAAATCAAATACTTACTCCATTATACAAAAGCTTGATATATACTAGTACAAAAACACAACAACGTAAGAAAACTTTATAAACTTTGAAAACTTTCTTGTTGTCAAAGTTTTGAAATTCGACACCTTGTATTCTGGATTTATTTCTTAGAACAACATTAAAGTCAGGCAAAGGCCTGATGTATTCGGCCTGAATTTATTTATTTTCTCTTTAATATTTGACTTAAAATTGTTTAAAATAAAGCATTATCATTCTCAACACATATTTTGCTTAAAATACTATGAAATAGATTTTTTTTGTGCCATAATTATAAGAAAAATGTAACCGATAACGCTGTTCAAAAACCGTAACCTAGACAGCCGACACTAGTGTTATCGCACAATCTTAACGGAGATTTCGATGCTCACTTCACTTCACTCGACCTTGTACCATGTTACAGAATACCAAAAGTTTGTCACCTAAAGTGACTGTCGAAGTGAAAGTGAATTCGTAATGAGTTTCGAGTTCGAGTCTTGTTTCTTACAGAATAGCACTGCAGATCATAAAATTAACCACTGAACAAGTAAAAGCCATCTGCTGATAGGAAAGTCCAATAAAAATAAAAACGAATCTCTGTGATGGTTCGGCTAAATATCAACTGGCGGCTCTCGAGTCGATTGAGAGGCGCGCCAAGAGGCTCGTTGGCAACGATGCGCTGGTCGACGCCAAACTACAAAGTCTCGAGCATCGGCGCAGAGTTGCTAGCCTATCGGTTTTTTATCGAATGCATTTCGGCGAGTGTGCGTTGGAATTGCACAATTTAATTCCCCCAAGCCCTTTCCATTATCGGACGACTAGACGCACGGCGATGCGCCACCGTTATATGGTAGATATTCCACCCTTACGCACGAACCGGTTTGCAAATAGCTTTATCATGCGTACCGCCAAAGAGTGGAATTCCTTGCCGGCGTCAGTGTTTCCCGAGAAATATAATCTGGTGGTCTTCAAGACTCGAGTGAATAGGTTTTTGCTGGGCAAGCGTGTACCATCGTCGACCGCACCATCGCTTAACATCAGGTGAGGTGGCGGTCAAACGCAAGCCCGTTAAGAATAAAAAAAAAAAAAAAAAAAAAAAAAAAACTACGAATCACAACTCGATTATCGATTATGCTAATCCCACAAATATCGATAGCGAATATACATTAAACAGATAATTTTATTACATTTAAAACGTCTTTATTTACACTGAACATTAACTAAAGCTATTTCCAATCAAATCAAGGCGACATAAATCCGTTGCGTACGGCCGGACTGACAATAAAAACTGACGCGGCAACGGGGGGTTAAATGCTCTCAGTAGGTATCCGTTGATTGGCGATTCCAGGGCTGGCGGAGTTAACTTGAATTTCCTTTTTATTGTGTTTTTATTGAGCACCTATCTTTTTTATGTGTTTGGGGTAGGTAGAGATGTACCTAAGCGAATTTTGATAGAGGATATTTCATCATTAAGTGCTTTTGTACTTTTATGAGGTCGGTTTAGCAGTTTGAGGCGTGTTTCTTGGGTTAACAGCGTTTAAAAATCTTGGTGATAGATTAAAAATTGTAAGTGGGTACAAAAAATATGGATGATGCGTGCCAGAGTGACGCATGAGACAACCATGTGACCAAGTTGGTTGTAGGCTGAGGATGAAAATAAGTAAAAATTTGATTAAAAAAACATTTTAAATTCCTTCAAGTTATTTAGGAGTCAATTTTTAGTCAAAACCGAGTACAGTGTTGTCAATGCTACGGCCTGGAAAAAATGGTACACAATCTATTAATCCTTAATTATCAACAAGCAGAAAGTCAGACAGAAAGTCTTCCCCTCACTGAACAGGCGGGACAAACCTGCGAAACTCAAATATATTTCTTAAGACCATCTAGGTCTTGACTGAACATTTCCCTGCTGGATATCTCTAGTTTCCTTATCTATTGTAAATATTAATAGACACGTAACATAAACTGAATATACCACATAAAACTTGTTATTTTAAACGCAACAAAAGGCAAAAGTCGCCTACACGACCGGTCCTGAGTACTAGGATAGTATATACTCGCAGCATTTATCCAAGGAACGCTGTGTGAGGCCGTTCATACACCGTATTTATGAACACCGCGCGGTCATGATCGCCTGGTGGTTGGTAACGATACACCGTCGTGTTGGTGATTAATAAGAGAGTTTTTTTTTGGTTAACAATGGTAAACCGAAGGAAGATCAGTGTTCCTTGGGTTGAGGTTGATATTCGGTTTGTGTGTATTGAAATTGTAAGTAATAAGGTGTTTGGAATGGTATTTCCTTTAATTAAAAAGATGTTATCTATGGGAGAGAAACAAGCTCATTAAATGTAGACAGGTGCAGTGCAGTAGGTACTTCAAAAATTTCTAGGGATCAAACAAAAATTGAGGTTAGCGGCCATTATTACTGTACAAAAACCGTCTCTGGAAACAAAATCACTGGACCTTGGCTTACCTTATACCCTCCGTATCAAAACACGTAAATTAATACGCAAAGGAACAAAAAAGGAGTATTTATCAAAAAGCTTGCGGTGTCATCGTCCGGTGCTGATCACTCGATACTCGGTGCGCCGGCGCAAGAAACGATACCATCGCATACTCAGCTAAAATAAAATGCTTCCAATCAAATGTGATCTTTAAAAACGTCAAATATAATGTTTTGGTTTCTGTCATTAATATTTTTAATGGCGACGGTTTTCCTGTTAAGCTGGTAATTAAGGATGTTTAAAGGCAAATATAATATATATTAAAGAAACTAAACTAATTCTGTTAGCAAGTATCTCTAAATTCACAAAGGATATCAAAGACGGACCCTATAGTTTATACAAATACAAATACTCTTTATTGTACACAAAAGAAGATAGAACATATATGACATATATAGAACACATGTACAATGGGCGGTCTTATCGCTCAAGGCGATTTCTTCCAGACAACCTTAGGATGGACAATATGGGCAAGTAAAGAGAGGGGTAGTACGCAGTGTAACAACATAATAGAATACATATACTACATAACATAAATACTATACATATATCTATAACAAAACTACATAAATATAAGATACAATAAACATAATAAATACAATACAATATGTCTAAATATTACATATTCTAATCTAATCTAATTTATTATGTTTATCTACACAAATATATATTTTTGGTGGTAAAACGTCGACGGACGGTAGAACCATAATGATCCAAGTCGCATTTCCAACTTTGTGAGACTGTTTGGGTTTGTAGTACAAATCAAACGAGTTGGCATGATCAAATTGGGACTTTCGAAGGAAAATAGTATTAAATAGCACTTGGATCAGTGTGGCATGGAAGAATTTTCTTTTCGCCCTCTATGTCAAAATCTTCATGAAATGAACAACCAAAATTTTTGAGGAAAATGTCATTTGTATCCCTGTGGTTTACCATGTATGGTTTTACAGTTACTTTGGTTGCTAGCTAAGAGAACTTGATGCAAACAAATTCCCACGTTAAATTATACCTACACTATCACCCAAAAAAACCTTAAACATTAGAATTCCACCCACACCCCCCAAGATTTTAAAATACAGTTGTTTACCCCCATTTCTAGACTATATACAGCCTAGATTTCATTTTTAGTTCCGTCTAGCCAGTTCAGAATTCTAAGGACTAGTAGCTAATTGTTATTTGAATTCAAACGTGACGAAAATTACAAGTAATGCCGCTTCTGAATACTTATGAGGCCGAGAAGATCCCATCCATATTGTTAATAAGACACTCGTGATTGTGTTCGAAATTAGATATAGGTAGGTAATGTTTGTAGGTATCTACAGTCGACAGCACGTCAGTGGTAACAGTTTGACCTTGACAACGTCTTTATTTCTTAAGCAGTAAGGGTGGTTTACGTTGTCAACGTGTGACCCACGGATGCCCCTCAAATTAAAGGACAATTTTTACAAATCAGTTATAAGATCTGTGGTTGTGAATGGATTGGAATGCTGGTCCATGAAGAAGATTGATGAAAGAAGATTACATGTAGCAGGGATGAGAATGTTGAGATGGATATGTGGAGTGACAAGAATGGATAAAGTAAGAAATAAATATATCAGAGGAAGTTTGAAAATGGCGCCAGTAATAGAAAAGTTGAAAGGAAATCGTTTTGGTTGGCATTGGCATGTTTTTTTTTTCTTTATAGTATAGGATGGCGAAACGAGCTAAAGGCCCACCTAATGTTTAGCGGTTACTTTTGCCCATAACAACTTCAATACCACCTAGGCTGTTGCCTAAATGGCACCGCAAGTCGGTTCGCCAAACTGAGACATGAAGATGGTAAGTCTCATGTGATTGTGATGTCACCGGCACCCGTACCCTTTAGACCGAAAAACAGCAATGCAAGCATCACTATTTGGCTGAGAAGTAGGTACGGTGGTAGGACTTCCCTGGACGAGCTCTTTCACAAAGGAGCTCTACTACTACTAAAAAGAGGAGGGATGAAACGCATGTTACTAAGAGAGTGATTAATGTTCATGGATGGAGAGGGAGACGGAGACCAACAGTATGGTATAGTATAGTATAACGGTTTCCGCAAGTCCTCGTCTAAGCGTGTATTTTGCGTACGGGTGAGAACTTACTCGATCCACCCCAACTCCTCAAAAAAGACCAGCAACGCCTTGGTGTTGCTAGTGATCTCTCGGAGGGTACCTGGGACCAACGAAAAGATGGATGGATTGCGTGGAGAATGATATGGATGAAAAGGGAGAATGATGAGATGACGGCTGATAGACAAAAATGGAAGAAGAAGACGTATTGCGCCGACCCCAAGTAATTTAGGACCAGGGCAGAAAGATGAGTAAGGGTATTCGTAGTTTAAGTTACGTTACCATTGACGTGTTGGCAGCCTGTACGAACATAAAGACTAGGAGTGTTGTCGGGGTAAAATGCAACGAAATTATTTATTCAACAAATTGGTTGTTAAAATCAGTTTTATAAGTTGGTTATTTTAAAAACTTAGATGGCTTGGTTTGGTGACGACCTCTGAGAAGAAACACCGAAACAAATTCAGGGATCAGTCTCTTTTAAAGTCCAGACATTTGTCTTGTATTAAGAATCTGGGTGAGAATTATTTTGTGTTTTTATAATTAATTAAACCTTATTAGAATTAAAATAGTGTATTGTGTATATTTTTAATCAAAAATACCTATTTATTCTTGTCACTTTTTGACATTGGTATTGGATTGAGATTGGATTTATTTTCAAGAGTAAGGCCATGTAGGACCATCTAAGTAGGCCATAGAAACATAAATCCCAAGACCAGTTATATCTTAAGACAAGAGGACAGAGTTGAGGTACCTAGATGGTAGCATAAGATGATTCTAACACGAAAATTGAGAGAGTATAAGAAATAGATACACTGAAAAATAGCTGACTAGTTCAACTACTTCAAAGATTGGCAAATTTTAATTAGGAGATATTTTGTTAAAATAACTAAACTGATTTGCTGCCATATCTTAAACTAGTTATCCAGTAGTCATCATCATCATCATCATTTCAGCCGAAAGACGTCCACTGCTGGACATAGGCCTCCCCCAAGCAGTTTGGGGGGATATGCCATAATCGCCACGATTGACAGGCGGGTTGGCGATCGCAGTTGGTTGGTTAAATACTCGGAGAACGCTGCTGCCCATCCTCTGGTGAATCCTTTAGTCGCCTTTTACGACACCCATGAGAAGATATAGGGTGGTGCAATTCTTTACGTCCGGCACCACACGGAACTAGCCACTAGCCACTAGAAGCGTCAGTTTATTAGTCGCCTTTTTAGGGTTCCGTACCCGAAGGGTGACAGACGGGACCCTATTACTCTCGCTACGCTGTCCGTCCGTCCGTCCGTCCGTCTGTCTGTCATAGGGCTGTATCTTTTGAACGGTAATGGGTAACCGGTTGAAATTTTCTCAGAATATGTGTTGCTATTAGGTGTATCACGACAAATACTAAAAACAAAAAAAAGTCTAAAAACAAAGGGGGTCCCCATACAAGAAACCTCAAAAAACATGCATATTTTTCAACGTTTTTGTTTTTGCTCTATCTTCAAAACCGTAATATATACCAGCGTCAAACTTGGTCAGATTATAGTGCATATTATGTAGTTTAGCAACAAATACTAAAAATAAGACAAACATAGACATATGTGGCGGTACCTGCGTAAGAAAGACATGCAAAAATTCATATTTCGCGCACTGTACGTTGATGTCTTTTGATAAACTGTCGTAAATTAAATCAGTTTTTATGGGGTATCAGGTCGTTGAGAGGTACGGAACCCTTACTGCGCGAGTCCGACTCGCACTTGGCCGGTTTTGTTATGTTACTAGCAGCTAAAATTTGTGCTACTTAACAAGAAACTTTTTTTTTTCAGTATAGTATGATGACCTCGTTGTTAGTGAAACGTATTACACTGTATGTATGTTAAGAGCATTATTTCTGTTACAAACAACAGGTAACTATAAAGACACAAAATGATATTGCAGTTTGGCCGCTGACAGCTCAGAATGACGCGTGCAACTGTCACTGCACATCAAGCGTCAAACTGTAATCTATTCCCATTGCATCGTCTAATTGAGGGACACACCGACACCGTAAACCGCGCATTTTACGATGTGTCGCCAACCCGCGCGACGGTACGGTACGCGACAAATAAATCAGAGCCAACACAAATATTACTGTCAGTCGCGCGCGCGTCATAAACGCACAACACATTCACGCGTCTAAAATAAGCTCGTTCGTCGCGTCGAATGCAGTTTTCGCAAATAATCCACGGATTAAACTACAATTGATGTGAGTTTTTGGTCGCGCGTCTCGGAAACGTAAATAAGCGTATATATTTGTCGTAATAAGACGGTGACGCTGGCCAAATAGTAAATGGTTCGGCTTAAGGGAGCATGTTTAGTGGGCAACCTAATTAAGCTGCGTCTATTATTTAGCATCGTGCGTTACCCGCGGTCGCCCAATGAGCGTCCGTAATACATTCTATGTGGCAATTTTTTGTATGATAGAGGCTTTAGCTTGGAACTTATGACTGGCCATACATTTTTTGAGATCCTTCGTTTGTTTTATTCCACTTTTGACATGTCAATGGTCTTCTTTCTCCGATACTTTTACCAATTATGTTGGGATCGGCTTCCAATCTAACCAGATGCGGCTGAACATCAGCATTTTATACGGAGCGACTGCCATCAGACCCCGGCAACTCAGTTACTGGTTAATACTGACATTTCCGACATCCTATGGTTAGACCAGTTGTCAAACTTTCGGGTTTTTGCATGGATTCTACCAAGTAAGTAGGTTATTTCCTCGTAGGGTTTTTGACTGTAACGACCGCCATAATAGACATTCGTATCGCAACTAATGACAGTATGGTGTGGTACGACATGTCAATTATCGAGCAGAAACGTTGTTTCATTTCATTTCATAACAAATACGATAGTATTATAATAAAACAAGTTCAACCGGATTACATCGCGTATATTATTTAAATAGGTTTTCCTGACGTTTCGAAAGCTTTGCAGCGTTCGTGGTCGCAAGAAGACTAAGAAGACAAGCGTCTTTACATATATTTCTAAATAATTATTTTAATCTACCGTACAATTTTTATTAATTAAAATCGTTTCGATGCATGCAGTAATCACTCACAATATAATTATCTTTTACAGTGTTGCGTGCTGTTTGGGACTTGATTATTTTTAGAACTGGGTTACAAACAGGTGGTAGCCGCCAACCATCTTCTCTATTAAAATTAGGATGTTTTTTTTTTATTTCAATAGCCTCACGGAGCATTCTAGGTACATATCGGTTTTCCTTCGCCAGGACTTGTTGTTTATCAAATCGAAGAAAATGGTTGGATTTATCTAGAGCATGTTCACACACTGCAGACTTTGTGGAGCGTCTGTTCTTTACATCAGCTATATGTTCTTTAATTCCAGTGGCTATTATAGCCACTAGAATTACTACGCTTTGTTTGTCCTCTGTATGATAACCCACAATCACAATCAATCTTGTAGACCCCTGCAAAACGCTGCATAGCATCGAAAAGTCGGGAAAACCAATTTAAATAATATACGCAATGTAATCCGGTTAAACTTGTTTTATTATAATGTATGTATTTATTATTCTTATAATAAAGCTAAGACTTTTATTTTTTATGTTGACCTTTCATTATCTCGATAGTGCCTAATGCGCCTGATCACTCTTCGGTCGTGTCGAATTGCCGTCCCATCGGATTATGAGAGTGAGGGAATAGAGAGTGCACCTGTGTTGGCGCACACACTTGTTCACTATAATATGTCCCGCGCAGATGGCTAGTCTCCATTGAGATTGGCCACCGTGACCGAAATTCGTCCGGGAGGACATTAATAGTGCCTAATGTAAATTATTATGAATTAATTAAATTATTTGAATCTTGTAAAGCTATTTAGAACTAAGGGTTATTACTTTAACTGTTAGTCTCCTCTGACGAACCAATTCAGATATTATCATAGCATTAACTTCTCCCTTGTACAGTCGACCGCACATCAGTAATAACAGTTTTCCTTAACAGCGTCTTTATTTCGTAAGCAGTAAGGGTTGTTTTCGTAATTCAAGTTTTACCACTGACGTGAGGTCGACTGTACTCTAGTCTAGACTAGAGAAATATTACAGAATTAACTTTAAAAAATAAGCTACTTATTGAAAAATAACTTTGTATTACCCTGTCAAGCATTGACAGAACTCGTTACCCAATAACCCATCTAACCAACCACCATCACCCATTCATCCATACCCATCCATTCAACCACCACCATCCATCCATCCACACTCATCCATCCATCCATAACCATCCATCCAACCACCCATACCCATTCATCCATTATCATAATTCATTCTCCTTCTAACTACATCTACATCATCATCATCATTATTTCAGCCTTATGCCATGCATTATTGAAGATATACCTCTCCTATAAAGCAATTTCCGTCCAACGGCTATACCAGCGACCTTCACTGGGTCGTCTTTCCATCTAGTCCCAGGTTCAAAGTCTCCACACGAGGCATTCCTTCTCCAGCGGCTGTCTGTCTTCCGACCAAAGTCACCTGCCTATTGCCGCTTTGGCTGAGCCAGTAAAGTCATATCATGTTATAGAAATGTAAACATCAGCAGTTGTCACGTTTCCACCATAATTACTTTTATTACGATAGGATGTCAAAAGTTTCCGAACATTCCCCCCCATTTTCTCAGTACCTTGATTTTAGCCAACACTAAATTGAAAACCAGTTCTAATCTTTCTGGCGGAAGTGTTAAAATCTCTGAACGAAAATACTCTATAATATTTTTATTGAATAAAAAAGTTAATGAGGTATCCACATCTATCTCAGACGAACAAGCAATCCTTATTCAAAATCGTATTCTAAGAAGAATTTAATTTAAACATTCCAAATTCAAAAAATGTGCACTAATTAAATCGAGTGACAATTTCGATTTGAAAACTAAATCACATTGTGTTTTAATTTAGATATAAAATTGTGCGACTCACATTCTCGATTCCAAAACTAAACTAGAATTTAAAGTGCGAATCAATGTCAGGTGATCAAATTTTAATGAAAACATTTGAAGCTCGTTAATGACTACTTAAACGCTAATTGTTAATGACCAATCAGTTGTGTTGGTCATAAATAACAAGATTTTCTGAGGTGTTATGATTGACAAAGATTTTAATTTAATTTTCTGGGCTATCAATTGAAGTGAAGATAAATAGCTGTTTTAATAATTGATAGACCGATCAAATTAACGAGCGATTAGCCGAGTTGAAGATTTGACGTTTCATAAACCCTTTGATTATTTACTTATATTAAATCTTTGCATAAACCATATAGAAGACAACTATAGAATCATAATAATTTCTTAGGTGAACATGCCCTGACAAACCCAACCATTTTCTTTGATTTGATAAACCACAAGTCCTGGCGAAGGAAAACCGATATGTACCTAGTATGCTCCGTGAGGCTATTGAAATTAAAATACATAATAACTTCTTAGGTTTTCGCGATCACTACACATTATAATAAAACAAAGTTTAACCGGATTAAATCGCGTATATTATTTAAATTGGTTTCCCTGACGTTTCGAAAGCTTTGCAGCATTTCGTGGTCGCAGGTAGACTAAGATGACAAGCGTCTTTACAAATATTTCTAAAAAAATATTTTAATCTACCGTACAATATTATTAATTAAAATCGTTTCGATGCACGCAGTACATAGGGCAAACAAAGCGTAGTATAGCCACTAGAATTAAAGAACATATAGCTGACGTCAAGAACAGACGCTCCACAAAGTCTGCAGTGTGTGAACATGCCCTAGACAAACCCAACCATTTTCTTCGATTTGATAAACCACAAGTTCTGGCGAAGGAAAACCGATATGTACCTAGAATGCTCCGTGAGGCTATTGAAATTAAAAAACATCCTAATTTTAATAGAGAAGATGGTTGGCAGCTACCACCTGTTTGGAACCCAGTCCTAAAAATAATCAAGTCCCAAACAGCACGCAACACTGTAAAAGTTAATGATATTGTGAGTGATTACTGCGTGCATCGAAACGATTTTAATTAATAATATTGTACGGTAGATTAAAATATTTTTTTAGAAATATTTGTAAAGACGCTTGTCATCTTAGTCTACCTGCGACCACGAAATGCTGCAAAGCTTTCGAAACGTCAGGGAAACCAATTTAAATAATATACGCGATTTAATCCGGTTAAACTTTGTTTTATTATAATTAAAATACATCCTAATTTTAATAGAGAAGATGGTTGGCAGCTACCACCTGTTTGGAACCCAGTCCTAAAAATAATCAAGTCCCAAACAGCACGCAAAACTGTAAAAGATAATGATATTGTGAGTGATTACTGCGTGCATCGAAACGATTTTAATTAATAAAAATGTAAAGACGCTTGTTATTGTTGTTATCTTAGTCTTCGTGCGACCACAAACGCTGCAAAGCTTTCAAAACGTCAGGAAAACCAATTTAAATAATACACGCGATTTAATCCGGTTAAACTTTGTTTTATTATAAAGAGTATAATTACTTTCAATTCACAATTAATAATGATTTAAAATTTAATTTCATTATTTTTATTAAAGATTTTTTCGAAATGAGTTGTGTTATTACGCATGAATATTGATTCTGATAAAGTAGCTCACAGGAACAACAGGGTTTTTTTTTACATATTGTAGAATCCTGAATATCACAATTATGACCGACGTTAATGTCTAAAAATCTCAGTAACTGTAAATATGTGCTACTAATACAGATCGTAACCGTTTAGTATTGTCTACTCTTCCCACTTGACTTTAATTTATTTAATTCCATCGGTTCGTATGTCGCGCGTCATTTATAAGGAGTTGCGTTCGCCGGCTGATCGGCCAAGCCCGTCTTTTGTTCTAATTTTATAGAGTGCTAAACGCTGCCCGCGCAAACGACCCGACGCGACTTTAAAATGTAAATTTATGCGGAATCACGGTGATTTATGCGGCCGTCTAATGATCTACAAACTTCTTTGAAATCTCAAACTGACAATGTTCACACCGTAGGTAGTATCTAGATAATCTCGGCGTACTTAAAACGTTATTTATTTACCGTTCGCTAGAAACTAACTTCGCGGAAACTTGGTAGGTACCTGTTTTTAAGTTAGAAAGTTAATTTAGCCACTAAAGCGGCTATCTGTTACCATGTTAGGTCTCGTTGACATCAGTTGATTTTGGTGTAGATCTCGTGGGAATTATTCCTGTTTATGTACGAATTTCTAGAAACTGTAACCTACATCATGAGTACAGAATTGGATGGTGATGAAAATACTGCGCATAAATAAGTTTTATTTTAAGCTTCATTGCGAAGTGTCTTCATAAAATACGTTTAATTTCACGTTGGTGCCGTAAATATTCCTTTTCACTACTTATTCTTGTATGATGCTGAAAAAATTTCGATACAACATAAAATTTTGATCTCTACGCTTTATGAAGTAAGAAAGATTTGTCACTGCTTTAATATATTTATTTGGCTAGTTTTCTCATAGCATACCAGGGCGGCATAAACGGTAACAATATGTAAACAATAACATAAACAGGGCGAGTCCACCTGCCTCGCACGAAAATAGGTACCTACCTACTAGGCTCATATACATATTGAAGAGATGGCGGGCGCTCGCCGCGTTTGCATACGATGTTTAATTACGAACCCGGAATATGGAATGCATTATAACCGCTATATTGTTATGCTCTCTGGGTGAACCGTCACGTGATTGTTTCCGTGGTCGAGATGGGGCCGAGGAAGATTTCTTTGCATGCGAGAGTCAGTCTCACACACACTGCTTTACATACTTTCTCGCCCATTTATGTACCTACGAGAGATAAGGAAAAACTAGTAGGCTGCTGAAATTGAAACATTCAGCTGAAGAAACTGTTTAGGTAATAGGTAAACAGTTCAGTATATATTTTCTAGGAAGCGACCAGTGAAATCATCGAAGCATTGTCAGTCATTATTGCACTTCATGATTTCACTTTTAATTACAATAATTAAGTAGGTATCATGCATACAAATGAGTTCTTATCTTATATGAGAATTTCTAAGCATTGAAGAATATGTCGACTTTCGTCTGTTTTTTAATTAATTAGCACTTACAAAATTAAATAGACTATAGTAACGTTCTATTTATTATAATAATCTTTCTAAAAGTACTAGGTAATAGTTGATCATAAAGAGATAGCGCGTTGTCTCAAAAATTACTTAATGTAACCAAGTAATAAGCAATAATTTCTTAGCGGAGTAATAGTTTCGCAACAGCGCCATCTATCGGCGAGTAGCGGTACACGTCAATAAATTGATTGTATAAAATAATTACCCCTACCATTGGTTAACTGCGGTTGGAAATGCGAACCACCTAAGGGTATGCAATTTTGAATAGGATCGATATGTAATTATTTGTATGATGTGTGTGTGTTTAAGTGCTGTTTATATGATTGTGTGGATGAGTTGTGTTCTTGATAATAATTTTGTGATTTCAGTGCTTGAAGTTTTATAATTATCTATTTTGTTTATTAGAAAGTATGAATGGTGTAATATTACCTACATAGAGGGATGCGTATATCTACATATGTATACGTGTTTTTCAAATAACTGAAAACCTCTTAAGGGGTCATTGTACACATCAGTATGAACAACTTTTACTATGGGACCAACCCTGAAATCACGTAAAAATTATCTGCTGTCTCCTACATTTCGAATCCACAAAATGTAGGGAACAGAGGATTTTGTTTTCGCGATTTCGGGGTTGATCCCATAGTAAAAGTTGTTTATACTGATGAGTTTATTGACCACTCAAGAGGTTTTCAGTTATTTCAATAACACGTTGTATACAGGATGTCCCAAAAATAGTTTCATGCGAAGTCCAGAGGTAGAAGTTTCTTTTTGAATAATCAACTCAGCCTATCGCAGTCCACTGCTGGACATAGGCCTCTCCCAAGTTGCACTACAACGCTCGGTCCTCTGCCTTTCTTTTTGAATGCAAAACTCAAAATCTACACAAAAAAAACACGGAACATACCAGGCCCCTCAGAAAGTATTGCGAAAAAAAGTTTTTATATATGGGAGACTGGCCAGTTATAATGTTTTTCGAAAATATGATTATTTATAAGTAAAAATAAGTAAGTTCCAATTTCAAAATTTCCCTCCACATTTTTTGCGAGTTAATTCAAAGTATTGTGTCTCACTGAAATATGGATCTGCGCCGGGAACATTTTAGAGCTATGATTTTATACGATTTCAAGTGTCGCCTGAAACCGGATGAATCGTACGATAGACTTCAAATGGCATTCATGGATGAAGGCCCTTCCAAGGCAACCGTGTATCGTTGGTATAACGAATTCAAGCGCGGTCGACCAACTTTGGGGGATGACGAAAGAAGCGGTCGCCCTTTGACGGCTGTTACCGAAGAAAACGTGCTAGCAGTGAAAAATTTAATCCAAGACAATAGGCGAATTACATATCAGGAGATTCAACACATATTGAAGATTGGATCGGGAAGCGTTCACGAGATTCTACACAGCCATCTTCGCGTGAGGAGGATAGTATCACGCTGGGTGCCGCACAACCTCACCGATGCTCAGAAGCAGGCCCGGGTGGAATGGTGCCGTGATATGCTTAACAAATTTGAAGCAGGCTCGTCTCGGCGTGTTTACGACATCGTTACAGGTGATGAGTCCTGGATTTATCAATACGACCCAGAAACCAAGCGCCAGTCGACTGTTTGGGTGTTTCAAAATGAGCCAACGCCTACCAAAGTGAAGCGATCTAGAAGCGGGGGTAAGATTTTGATCGCTAGCTTTTTTAATTTGACTGGCCACTTGGTATCAATTCCCTTACGGGATCAAAGAAGCATTAATGCCGAATGGTATACTACCAAATGTTTGCCAGAAGTTTTCTCTGTTATAAGCAACAAGCGACCAAACACAGGGCTCCGCGGGCTACTGCTCCACCACGACAATGCACCTGCGCACACCGCACTCAAAACGAGGGACTTCCTGGACAGCACGCCAGTCAAACTCCTGGGTCACCCTCCTTACAGCCCTGATCTAGCACCGTGTGACTTCTTTTTATTCCCAAAAATAAAAAATCAGCTCAAAGGGATACAATTTTCGTCGCCGGAAGATGCGCTGGCTGCGTTCGAGCAGGCTGTAAACGAGGTGTCTGCGGCGGACTGGAAAAAGTGTTTTGAAAACTGGTTTAGGCGCATGAATCTTTGTAT
The DNA here is from genome assembly GCA_949699075.1 of Asteroscopus sphinx. Classification (NCBI taxonomy): domain Eukaryota; kingdom Metazoa; phylum Arthropoda; class Insecta; order Lepidoptera; family Noctuidae; genus Asteroscopus; species Asteroscopus sphinx. The sequence continues at coordinate 18,638,501 of OX453024.1, forward strand.
AGAGGCTGGTGGAAAGTACTTTGAAAAGATTTGATAAAAATATATGTACGTATAGAACAATTTTTTTTAGTTTCGCAAAACTTTCTTAGTGTCCCACGTACATGGGGGTGATTCCGGTATTTCTAAGGGTGCTCTCTCTCTGGCCTTTCGCTTGACACAAGTACTGTGTGAGCCTTCTCTTCACACTGGCCGATGTTGGCCACATTTATACACACATAACATTGATAAGATGTATTGAGTATCGAGATGGACCTGGGGCCTCACTCTCTACTGGATCGAGTTTCAATCGAGTTAGTGTCAGATCGTACTGCATTTTTGCATATAGGAATTGACATAAGCTCGATTTGGTTCAGAGCTCGAACCATTCGGGAGTAAGGCTCCTGTTGAACTCAAATACACTTGTGATATCAGTGTACAATTGGATAATAGCTCTGCTAGGTTACTAGAAAGAAAGAATGACTAAAGCATACTTGTATAATTTGCCACTGAGGTAGAAATTATTTATTTTATTTGTTATTTTCTATTTTCATAAATTCCATTACTCATAGTCTTCGATGTTCGTATCATCTGTATGCTGATGACCTTCAGTTATATGCTCAAGCTCATGTAGACAACTTGCCCGAAGCAATTAACCAGCTTAATCGTGATTTGGAGGCCATAAACACCTGGTCTGTCAGGTTTGGTGTGTCAGTTAACCCCACAAAATGTCAGGCTATAATAGTTGGAAGCTTGCAAATGATGAGCAGAGTAGTTGTTGGGGCCCTCCCAGCAATTTTCTATAACGGCAGTGTCATTCCAATCAGCTCTATCGTCAAAAACCTTGGTTTACATTTTGATTCTTCACTTAACTGGCACATACAAGTCACCAAGGTAAGCCAAAAAGTCAACGGTACGTTGCGTTCCCTCTACCGCCTGAGGACCTTTTTACCCGCCAAGACCAAAATAATGCTTGTGCAGACTCTAGTCCTTCCTATAATCGACTATGGTGACATGTGCTACTACGATTTGATTTCAGTCTTACTCAGTAAGCTCGACCGGCTGCTTAACAATTGTATCAGGTTCATTTACAACCTGAGAAAGTATGATCATGTTTCTTCATATAGGTCTGAACTTAAATGGTTGCCCATTCGTCAGCGGAGACAAGTACGTGCTTTGACTACGCTTTTTTCTTTACTTAATTCTCCTTTCCCCCCTCTTTACTTAACTCCCCACTTTCAATATTTATGCTCTACACACACAAGAAACCTACGGTCTTCTAATAATCGTATTCTACATTGCCCTTATCATAGCTCTAATTTTGTTCACTCATCCTTTCATATTCAATCAATTCTTCTTTGGAATGAGCTACCTCTCGAGCTTAGGATGGCCACCAGTCGGGACTCTTTTAAAAGGAAAGTTCGGAAGTTCTTTCTAGATAAAACTTTGGCAGAATCATCTCATTAGTATTTTATCTATGACTATAATAGTATATTATTATATATATTTAGTACTTATTGTATGTTATATATATATACCTATGTATGTTTATCTATTGTTGTAGTGGTAATTTATTTCTCATCTTGTTTTGTGTCGTGAATCAATATTGCACCTGCCTTGTCATCTCTGTATCACCCTAAGGTTGACTGGGAGAGAATGCCTAAGGCATTAAGTCCGCCTATGTACACATGTTGCATGAAGTTTAAATAAATAAAATAAATAAATTATCTTAGATAAACAAAGGACACTTTTCCCATAAGAAAAACTAGGAACATTCTCTCGACCAACTGAAACCATTAGTTTTTACGGCCTCACTCCCGACTAGGTCGAGTGCTGTATCAATCGAATTTGAATTCGAGTTAGTGTCAATTCGTACCGCATTTCTCTAGGAATTGACATTATCTCGATTTGGTTCAGAGCTCGAACCAGCTGGGAGTAAGGCCCCTGTACCCAAAGGGTGCCAAATGGAACCCTATTACTCTCGCTACGCTGTCCAAGTGTTCATCTATCCGTCCGTCCGTTTGTCTGTCTGTCTGTCACAGGGCTGTATCTGTTGAACGGTAATAGGTAGCCGGTTGAAATTTTCTCAGAATATGTGTTGCTATAACCCCTATCACGACAACTACTACAAATAAAAAAAGTCTTAAAACAAAGGGGATCCCTGAACAAGAAACCTCGAAAAACATGCATTTTTTCAACGTTTTTGTTCCTGCTCTATCTTTAAAACGGTAATACACTCGAGCATCAAACTTAATGTGATTATAGTGCATAGTATGTTGTTTAGCAAAAAAAAATTAGGAAGACATAAACATATGTGGTGGTACCTGCGTAAGAAAGAGATGCAAAAATTCACATTACGTTCCTTGTGCGTTTATGTCTTTTGATGAACTATCGTAATTAAATCAGTTTCTATGGGGTATTAGGTCAATGGGTGGTTCGGAACCCTTACTGCGTGAGTCAGACTCGCACTTGGCCGGTTTTTTAGATTTATCTTGCATCACTGCATAATATCAAACTCTGGCTCAGTTTTAGAAACCAGTGTCTCTCAATTTTAAGCGTAATACATTTTTGCTCTGAATTCCCTGCTGTAAATGTATCGATTTGTGACAGTAACACTTTTTTACACGACTGCTAAAAAAGGAGTGTAATTTTCTCAAGGTTCCTGTATGTGTGTGTTTCTTTATTCTATTATAGGTATATATTTTTGACACGCCTTATCCAATTAGGTTCGTGACACGGGCTGCATGTTTTTCTAAAACAAAAACAATATGGCAGATTGGAGTTTGCTAAAAAGTGCAGTTGAAAAAAAATCGATTCTTCGACGTTAGGGTATCAAAATGAAGGGCTTAAAGTTTCCTAAAATAAAATAACTCACTATAAGGATAGAAATATTTATTTATTTACTAGCCTATGCCCGCGACTTTGCCCGCGTGAATGACGTATATCACGCATCCCACGGGAACTGTTCATCTTCCCGGGATAAAAAGTTGCCTATATGTTAATCTGGGTTATGTTCTATCTGTATGCCAAATATTATTAAAATCCATACAGTAGTTTTTGCGTGAAGGAATAACAAACAACCATACATCCTCACAAACTTTCACGTTTATAATATTAGTAGGATAGTAGGAAGTAGGATATGATTTATTGTGTGCATTAAAAAAACCTACATTCCTGGCCATACTTCAGTACCTATCAGCGATCAGCCTACATAGGTCACATTATATAAAATGTAACAAATTCCCTGTTGTTCCTGTGAGGTACGTTATCAGAATAGATATTCATACGTAAGGACAAGTCATTTGGAAAAACTCTTCAATAAAAATAATCAAATTAAATATTAAATCATTATTAAAAGTGAATATATCACTTTCAATTTACAATTAATAATGATTTAATATTTAATTTCATTATTTTTATTGATATAATCACTGAGTGAGTAAATTTTGAGTGATATAATCACTTTAAATTTACAATTAATAATGACTTAATATTTAATTTGATTATTTTTATTGAAGAGTTTTTCCAAATGAGTTGTGTCCTCACGTATGAATATCGTACCTATTCTGATAACGTACCTCACAGGAACAACAGGGTTTTTGTTACATACTGTAGTCTCGTTACCCAACCTTCTCGACTGGATTTTTTTGTCGCCTTGGTATAAGCTCTTGAGAAGAATACCACAACCATCAGACAGTTGGGAGGTTCCCTTTAACAATTGAAATGGCAACATGGCACAGCCGGCTAGTTTTCTTAGTGACAAAACGCGCTGCGGTTGGACCCGTCGACCGCGAACATTACTAGGCCTCGTTACCTTACGTTTTATTGTTACTCTGTCACTTTTATTTACTTTTTTACGTTTAACTAGTTATGTTTCGCGGTTGCGGTCTCATAAGATTAACGCTCGCTTAGCGAAGTTGGGTTAAAAAATGACAAATGGTTGGGGTTTGGTTAGCATTGTCTTTCTCTCAGTTGGGTGTCCGATTTTGCATCGATAATTTTTGTTAAATTTTATTGCAATTGACTCAATTTCGACTTTGAAGATAATGTGACAGGATCCTAAAAGACAACTTTGAATAAATTTCTGATTTTCCAAGATAATTGCCGCAAAGCAAGCTTTCGGTTCTAGCTGTATAAGATGGATACTAATAAAATCTTAATACATTTTTAAAACGATTGTTCCTACTTACACATAAAAGATCCTAATAAAGTACAATAATTACAGATAGGAACTTTATAAATCCATAAATACACGGCCCACGTTAGGTATTGATTAAATAGTTACACATCGGCCACGTTCAGGTAATCTGCGTGATTATTTCAAATCACCGACACATTACATTAAGCGTAATCTCCTGTAATGGCGGCTCGGTGTTGCCAGCCGCCGGCACTCCAGCCGAATTGTGGGAAAATAACTATCCTAAGACACCATCCAGAAACCTATCAAAAATGTTTTAATATTCATGGAAAATTTATCTACCGCATACATTTGAATTATAAATATACGTGATATTTAAAAATGACAGCGACATGAATCGGATAAACATCAATTTCCCGTGAGAAGATTACATTATTCACACATTAAACAATTATTTACTTTAAACCCTTTAGTATTTTTATCCGAGTTGCAAGCTCCGCGGACAGAATGGATATTGACAGCGAAGCGGGAAAGCGCGAAGGCGGCCATGACATTTTTTTCTTTTTAATTCGAAGTGTCACAGTGGACGGCAGTGTGTGCTTTATGCTAGTGTCAATTTTTTTTTTACTTTTACTCGAATTACTCAAAAGATGAGCATAGCAAGCAATTATAAAAATTATATTTATATTAAGTAGGTACCTAATATCTGCTTTCACAAGCGTCGCATTCTTGATTACCCGTTTGGCATGCACCTTAACTTATATCCATATTATTTTTATTTATCCGAGTCTTTATAGGGATTACGTCTCGATCAGAGTTACGCGTTTCGACTTTTACAAAAAAATATAATAAACATGACCGAGGCGAAAAAGCAATAAGACGCACGTCAGAAATAACTTGAATTACAATTTTAATCTTGTCAAATCCGAGTTTTTATTGTGATCGGGCGGTCCGCGTACGGTGGACATAATTTTCGTTTTCAAAGTTTATTTAATAAGGAGTTCTCGCTATATGAAATCATATTAAAGACGCCCGCGCCCCAGTGAGGGTTGGGGACCTCATATAAATTCGCGATTTTTATATCCAACTCATTATTATTTTTGAACGTTCGAAACGGCCGCTTATGAATAAAAAGTTGACTTTATTTTGATGCAAAAATATTGTTAACTGACAAAAAGTTATCGGTGAGAGTCTGTCGGGCGCGTGTCGCGTATGGACCAGTCCGATGGCCTTTATCGTCGATATACAATCATATAATAAGCAAAATACACCGTAGCAGCGGCCGTCACATTGACATAACTGCAATAAAAACAATAAAATTATCTTTGTACCATCTCGACGGAATTAAAGATCAGTTAACTCGCTAGTCGAGATAAAATTGGCTACTGGAGATTAAAAAAAATCCTCTCAATCATTCGAGAATATGAGCAACATTCCTCGCATAGCGTATCTATTATAAAACGCCTGTTTTCCATCATGAACTTTTTTGACGGAACGTTTATTTTAAGTAGATGGTATTTTTATCAAATTACTATAATTTTGGTCAAACAAAACTACGAGCTGTCAGAATTGACGTCGGTAAATCATCGACTTGACCCTTTTTTATTACCTACTTTAATAATTTCGTTAAGGGCTTTTTAAACGGGGCGCATATTTGAAATAGCTGCCAGTACTTTATGGTCGAGATCATTTGTATAGGAATTTAAATGGGATCGCTTTAAAATTGGATTACAATATAAATCGAGAAATTCCCTGAGAATTATTTGAACTATCCGAACATCTGGACAGTGCTTACGGAATTAAAGCAGACAATAAAAACTTTACTAAAATAAACTCTATTGTGTTCAGATAACAATGCGACCTAATGAGTGCGCATCAATCGTCCAAAGTTGAAGGAAAACAAACATAATTAAATCAAGATAGTATATATAAAGGGGAAACTATTAAGTGCAGTGTCGGGGCAGGGATCGGGCCAGAAGTCGGGATCGTGCCACAAGTCGCCGATAGCACACCAGATTTATACAATATATCTCATTATTCATATCTCAACAAAGAGGGGCATAAATTACGCGGGCCCGAAAATATCTAAATCCTAATCCATTCGCCTCGCTTGTCCCCGAGTGAATCCGATTTTAAAATATTTATGAAAAGGCAACAAAAAAGTTAAAAAAACAAGAGTCCAGAGACAGAATTAAAAATAATAAAAAAATACGTAAGCCCCAAGAGCGAACGTCGAAAAAAGTTAAAATGATTGTAGGGCATCTCGATGTGGCGTTGTTTTTTTTCTGGACGTATCCCCGTTTCATTACATTCGTTTCAATTCTGTCGGGATTAGTCGGAGAAAGGTCTCTTAAGGATAAAATGCGATGTCCGTTGATTTATAAAGATCCTCTCTTTCGGGCGATGGGACATAATTAATTGTTCTTCGTGATCTATCGCCGTGTTTTTTTGTGGAGCAGGTGATCGTAGTGGAAACTGAACGGAATGGTGTGTTGTGAGTTGATCGCGGGTAGCGGGTAGCGTGTGAAGCGCGGTGGCGAGAAGTGCGAGTGGTTGGGAGGCTGCGAGGGCGAGGCGGTCCACGTGCTCGAGCACTGCTCGTGACAGCTCCCGAAATTAGTCACGTGGCTGCTAATAGCCCCACGGCCGGGGGTGGCGTGCACTCGCCGTTTTTTTCCGGCTCTCGTATGGTTGTTTACAACAGTTGGTGGCTATCGATCCGCCACCGCCCGGATATAGACGTAAATACGGCGTTATTCATCGAATGAAGGCCCGTTTTGTTTGCACACCGCCCCCGGTTTTGTCGTCTCGGCTGTTTTTCATCGATTTTCCACCGGACCTACGTGGACGGTAACGTACACCGTAGCGTCGGTGTGTGTGGCAGCGTGGCTCCGCTCCGAGCGAGGGTACTATGTATTATCTCCGAAAAGGTTCTCGATGCGCTTTTACGTGTAATCGGTGGTGATATCGGCGGGGCCTCATCTCGGTGCGCCCGCAGGCCGGGGCGCGTGTGTGCGGCCGGCGCGCCTGTGTGCGTCCGGCTCTCGGGGCACACTGCTCGATTAGCGCGGCCGGCACCGCCACGCCGCCTGATTGGGCCATCCATCACCGCCGCAGCCCCCGCGCGCGCCCTCCACCCTCCGGCCCTCCGCGGCGCGGCGCTCGCCCGCGACTCTCGCCCCTCTGCAGGGCAGCCGTCGGTCCGGTTTGCCGCGCCGAGTCCGCCGGCTCCACCGACGCGTTAATGCCGCGACGCGCGCAACAGAGATCGAGGCGTATTTTTAAGACGGATACTTAGTGCGTTACATTATTATACTTTTGTTTTTTTTTCGTCGCGGGCGTGTAACCCACACGGTCCGTGTTTTCATATGGCGGCCGGGTCGACGCACCGCTCCGGTTATGATACCGAATGCCTTTAGATTTTTGATTGAGGTTTTATTTTATTTGCCGCGACGTTCGCCCCGATTACGTTTCTCGTATTCGTTTACCGCTCGGCCAGTTTTTGTTTCGACGAGTTTCATTGTTCGTAACGAGATCGATTTTAACGATAAGCCATCGCTTTTAATGAAGACGTGGGTGTGCTTGGTTTTACTGAATCGCGTTTCTAAGATCAAGGCTACCTATCGGCAATCATTGACACTTCCTCGGTAGTTGTGTTTGTCGATCTCAAACTTTCTAGGTACCTACTTATGTAGTTCATTAAACATCATAAGCGTCAGTAAGCGGTCGCTTCAGACATGACATAAACATCGCGAGTGGGGGAATTTCATGACTCGTTTACATAAAGGAAAGTTTATTGGTGTATTAGCATATAATCGCACCGGTGCGGCCCGGTCCGCCGGGTCGCAGGTCGCGGCGGCGCGCGTCCACTGAAATTTACAAATTGCATTCTCACGCAACGGACCACCGCACGGCGACACACGATTCGACTCTAAAGAATTAAGATAAACTCACAAATTTGTACGCAGCGATTAATTGTCAACGCGACGAGACACCGCAATCGTCACTTTACGAACCAAACGCAATTTTTTATGCTACACGACGAGATATCAACTAAATGTATAGTCATTATTAATATTGCCCATTTTACGATGCTTTTACGATGGCACGATGTTCCCGCTTAGGTACCTACCTACTTTACTTCCGTAAACTTAGCGTTTATTGAGTTAACATGTTGTTTGCTAGCGACATCGCTTTTACGGCTCGATAGACATGAATAGTTTAATAAAAATCGTCATAGGAGTGCCAATAAAATGTGACTGATAATCCCTAAATTGATATTGTCAGGCCTCGTGAACGGAAACCCAACCCTTACAATCATAAAGAAAAACAAGTGGGATGTATTAAAAACACCATAACAGTAAATAACACGGTAGTTGAATAGAATCGATGCCGTCCGTATCGGCTCTCGATCGATACTCATTACAATGCACAGTCTGTTATTTTGCCTTAGTTGCGGCCATGTCCATTTTATGTTTTTATTCGATAGCTATAGTAACGATAAAGGTTTGGCAGAAATACCTATAGTGTTTTTTTTTATAATTATAAAGTTATTAAGGTTTCATTGAAAAGTGAGAAAAACAAAATTAATTTTTATTTTCGAAAATTGTTGTAATACATATTTAGTTAGTCCTTTAAATAAAGTAACAGCATAATATATATTTAGATAAAAAAATGGGGCATCGTACCTTTGATATATTAGGAGATTTTTTACTTTTACCGATTAACACAAAACATTTTTTTTTCATGTTTTCTTATCACGGTCGCATCTTATTTTCATTTAAATATATGCGTAATGTTATTGTCAATAATACACTAAAATATGACATGCGTCAATAGCAGGAATACGAAGATAGAGAGTTTCTAAATATTTTTGAAATTTCTATGGAAATAGGGTTGTCGCAATTGAATAAATAAAAAAATAAAATAAAAGTGCCAGATATTTCCCAAGTATTTAACTAAAAAAAAAAAAAAAAAACATAACATAACATCACGCCTGTATTTCCCCGAAGGGGTAGGCAGAGGTGTGTAGTGTGTTAGTATTTAACTAACTTTGAGTAAACTCTTTCTCGTGTCTTTCTGTGTCTCTTTCTGGGTTTCTGTTGTCTGAAAACAATTACTATAATGTTCTCAATGCTCTAAGACTACAACGATACGTGACGCTAACCTAGCAGTCATCATCGGAGTTTGTCAAAACTTCTTGTGATGATAATACGAGTATATTATCATCAGAAGCGTCTGTTACCAATTCAGTATTAGGAATATCAGCAAAACTTTGCGGTAATGGATCATGGGTAATAATACACGCACACCGTAATTGTGAGCTGGTATTTGTGATGACATTAAAGACTTTTCCGTCAATTATGGTGAGGTATAATTTTGGATCTCCGACAACGACATATCCAGCAAAAATTTCCGAATAAATTAGTGAAAGATTTTCAATTTCTTCTTCTACCCAGTTCCTTTCTTCCAGAATCAGATCTTTTGATTCTGATCTGTATTGTATTTTTATTGGTTGGCAAAATCTAAAAGATTGTGGATTTGGGTTTGACCATAAGACAAAACCATCAAGACTTTTTATGCGCAACGGAATGTAGGTAGTAGCAAAGAGGCAGTGTTCGTCATCAATTTTATCAGAAAACGTTTGCTTATATGTTGACTGTCCTGTGCTACCATCAAAACCCCATGAACCCTCAAAAACGCAGTGAAGTGTATCTAACTGTTTTTGATTGCAATATTCCGAAACCCTTTGGTCGCAAGAGTCAATGATTCGTCGAAACGTGTGCATAAGTAAATCATTTAAAGGTACTTTGGCTTCTCGTTCTGATATTTCAATTTCAACATCAAGATAACAATGTTTTTTAGCTTTTTGTATCTTATAATAGGCAGGGTAAATATTAAATCATCGAGATTTGGCACCTTGTTGCATGTAGATATAGTCCTCCACTGATAGTTTTATATCAATCATTAAACAAAGAGCTTCATCAGGAGAATAGGGTTTGGGTTCCGATTTTGACTTTATGGTTCCTGCGATTTTTTTAGGCCGAGTTGGACTTTTCAAGCATTCCTTTATTATAAACTCAAACTCCTGAGTAGAACTTTTATTTAGTTTTTCGCCGGTTTCGTCTGTTACTATTCTCGACATAACTTTAATTAGTTTTGAATGAGGTTCTCCGTCAAGCGATTCCTAAAGATCTTTACGTGCACGGCGCTTTTGGCGATCACTTAAATTTTCATAAAATGTAGATGTGGAACTGGATGAAGCATCAAAATTAGTTTCAGGTTTCGGATCTATTGAAGGTTAGTCAAAGCTACTAGTTCCCGAAGTCGAAGGATTACTTTGTAATAAATGTGTATTTGATGTGAAACTGGAATGAGCGCCAAAAGAAGTTTCAGGTATCGGGTCTTCCAAGTTCTTGGGGTCTTAAAGTTTTTTGTAAGGCATAGCTACTACTTCTCGAAGTTGAAGGATTATTTTGTAATAAAAAATGTGCCTCATCCAATTCTATAATATTTTGTTGTGGTAAAGGACTTTCCTCGATATTCACTTTTGGTATTTCAATATCAAAAATAGTGGAAAGCCAGTGTTTGTTTTTATTACAAAATCGTTTGAAATTCCGTTTACTGCTGCAATATAAAGTTCCACATTTACTTAAAAAATTTGAAAGATTGTAATTAAATTCATTGTTTTGGCTATCGATATTGTTCGGAATTCCATTTGGATATAAAGCGTTTAACACGATTAGGCATCGTTCCTCTGAATTGAGATCCAAAGGTCTTTTATGAACCCCGTGCAAATGTGCCTTATCTACCAAAATTTTATAAATTCCCAATTTCGTGAGTGATTTCTTCAGATCCGTGTTCGTGCTTTCGTTGTTAGTCGTTGGAGTTGCCACTCGCTGACCAGCATGAGGGTTGGCGCCCTCATGCCCCCCTTGCATTAAGTCCTCTGGTCGGGGCCCAGAAGGACATCCCCCAACAGGACGGGTCAGTACCTGCTGAGGCAAAGCAGTGCCATGGGTCTTTGACGGCTCCATGACACCTCACCCCCGCTTCTCCAGATATTATGTATGGAAATTGGGTTTTGACATTCTATCTAACGAGGGCGGACCCCTTCCCAATTCCACATAATATCCTTCATCGAAGATTCATTTTGATGTAAGTGCATGCACTTACAAAACAAAAAAGAATAATAAACAAGATTTGTTACATGATTTGTTAGTTACAGGTGAATCTAATAAAATCGTGTTTGTGAAGACATGATTAGACCAAGGATAATGCTTCAGAAATAGTAATAGGAGATTATAATAATTGAAGAAGCAAATTTATTCCGAGCGAAATTGGTCGTTTGTTAAAGGCGCCTACATTAGTTGACAACCCTAAATTAAAACTTTAAAAATGAATATATCCGAGTTCCTGTGTTCGTTGCTTCTTATTTTTTTTGTGGTTATACTTAGTAGTGTACTAAACATTTACACACAAAAATAAAATGCGACCATGTTAAGAATGACCATAAATAAAATTATTATGAAATCATGGAAAAAATAAAATTGACGCCTAGAACGCATTTTTTTATGATAAAATAGATGTAATGATGCATTAAGTTAATGGCTAGCGTGCCATGAAACATTTATTGTAAAATGTTCATTATGAAAGCCTAAAACACGTTTCTATGGTTTCTATGGATTTTTCTCGATTTTCGAAATATTTTGAAAACTATGACACTTAAAACCACGGGGGTTTTAATAGAAGTTTTGTTTGGTTATTATCTTTCTAAAAGCCTCAAAAAATAAGGATGGCCGCAACTAAGGCAAAATAACAGACTGTGCAATGTAGCGTTTTAACGCTCGTTTAGACGCCACAACGAATCACGGGCTGTTATTTAAATTGCTCAAGAACCGAGAGTAATTTAACTCGAGAAAAACTGGTTTCAAGTGAAATTCGCGCGCTATCTCATCTCTCGTATCTCTTACGATCGCCATGTTGGCGGAGAATAGATATACTTGACTTAATAGCGCCATTTGCGAACATAATAAAGTACATAACCGCTTGGTCATTGTACTGGACGTAATGAAGCCACGAGTGCAATTTTTGCGCGAGCATGACCTCGCCGAGTGATCGCACCGTCGACAACGGTGCGGGACGAACTTTAGCGTCGAGCTTTAAAAGGTTCAAGCGAAATGAGCGCCCCGAGACCACTAGTAATACTAAAATGCATTTCTGCGCACTCAGGCGGCGAGCTTTGTGCTCCTCGAAACGTAGATTGAGATTAAACGACGCACGAGGATATGACGCGAGAGTGGAGGCACTACGAATGATTTCAGAATCTTCGTCTTCGGCGGTTGCGTCGCTTCGTCCCGGGCAGCTCGCTAACGAACAACGATTCCCGCTCTAATTTGCGGACATGGCGAGCGATCGATCTCATTGGATTTTTGAAAAAGGAACACCGAAGGCACCTTATGAGCCGAGGCACAAATTGAGCAATTTAGTGCTCACCCGCTCACGCGCGCCTATCGCTCAGCACCCATCTCGCTCCTCACCTTTTTTCATTTTCATATATCGAACGTAAATCCTAAATGAGAATAAGTATTAAAAATTAGTTGGTTCATGTTTAGGAGCGCGGCCCGGCGTGTAATTATGTGTGCGCTCTGACTTGACAAATGAGTTCGAAGACCGCCATTGGAGACAAATCAATACTTTGGTCTCACAAAAAATGAGGCTCGTCTAATAAGAAATTATAACGAACAAGAAAGGATCCGATAAGAAAATTTTGTTAATGAACTTAGAAAAATATTAGGTAGGAAGGTGCTCGATAAGTTTGGGAATTTTAAAATATTTAGGTATTTATATAAAAAAAAGCTTTAAAGGTTACGTTTCGTTTACTATAAATCTGAAGGTACAAGTCCAATAACTACCTACTCGCGAATCTACCTATCTACTACAGGTACAGCTACTAAGGGAGCATAATACAAAATGATCTAACTATTTGACAATGGCTAGCCGAGGGGCCCATTACTTGAAATAAAACAAACAACAGTTCACGGTATCGCGGCACATCCATGCGTCATTATCAGCGCATTGTTTTTGTTACTAATTTAGGTAAAAACACCGTTGGAGCGCGGAACCCTGGCGCGGGCATTCCAACGCACCCCGTCACCATGGCAACCGACGCCGCGCGCACTCCCGCCAACCACCGCCCACCAAACAAACAACTAACAACCTTATTTTTTACTTCGCAAAGCTCTAATCGCCAACACCGCCAAATGAAGTTATAACGTTCTTTTACGACGCTCCACAATCGTCGATACCCAATCATAACAATGAAATTGCGACCTTAATATCTCCCGGTAAAGTGCCATTCGGAACGCGCAAACGACTTAAGAATAGCGACATAAGGAATTGTTTTATCTCTTTCGCACGTCGTAAAGACGCGGTCGCGCCGTCTCGCTCGCATGCCGAATCCTTTCTTGCTAAAGACGGAATCGATACACTTGATATTTCTCTTTCTGGCGCACTTTTTGTTCGAATCGTTGCCACTGTTAATCCGTCTTCGACAGCGTTCGTTAGATAAAAATCGTAAAGTGTAACTCACGAATAAATTGACTTCGATTCTTCGTGCGCCGTTTATTCCGTGTTCATTTTCAGAACATTTCCCTTCGACGAAAATTCTTTTGTATTTTAAACTGAATGACGGGCGAATGCGCGAAGTACGGTAATTGATATAGTGTAATGGAAACGGGCAATGACGGTGACGTGTAAAACAAGAGAGAGATAGACGGACGTCATTCTATACGAGCAAGTGAGATGGTTATCGGAGTACTCGAATGTTATAACGATGCATGTGCATTATATTGTTACGGTAATTGTTACTTTACACCCACATAATAAAGTTTAATTTAGAACATGACAGGAGAAAGGTCCCGGTATTAGCTACTATTCGATAGATGGCGTTGATGTATCGAAGATGAATTAGGAATACTGGTTCTGTTGCGCTAACAACTATGTTAACTTGTTTCTTCCTAAGTTATTTAAACGTAAAAATGATCTAAGATACCTGTAAAAAAGCAATAAAACATATTTATGTAAAAATGACAATTTAATAAATATTGATGGATTGCAGTTTTCTGCTAGCTTTACCTTTAATGTTTCCATAAAAATGGCACAAAAACTTGTAGAACTACAGTAGAACTTTTAAATCGAGACATTTGTAACGGAACTGTCAAAATTAGAATCTCAACTAGGCGCACGGCAGTGCACCAACAAGTTCGTTGCCGGCCGGCGGTAACATAAAAAATAATTGACATTTCTTTTTCTTTTAGTAGGTACTTTGCGATATATTTCCCGGCGACCTTGCAACGCCGAGATGACACCGAGATCGTACGCACGATAACACATGATCGATGGGCTGTCAGTAGTGCGTGCGCGCCGCAAACATTCGATATTCATCCCAGTACTCGATACAATCGGACACGAGTTTCGTTACTTAAAAAACACTATTTGTGAAGCTTTAGAGTCGACATTAGTGTGATTTTGACAGATGTAAATGTCATTCGATTTTTCGTCGGCTCATTACGGGGAATCGATTTGAACTGTCATCGTAATGTTTGTTCGTTTTCAAATTATAGAAACGGTGTTTGGATAAATAGTTTGTGATATAAATGCCATCATAATTTGGTCAAGTATTTTGGGAACTCTTTTTATCTGTTTTTAAAGTCGAATCGATTACTTGAAAGAGTTTTGTCTAATTCTTTTAGATTATCTAAATGTGTGTGTTTTATATGGATGTTTTCGTCGTAGAACTAAGTTATATCATCAATTTAAAGTCACCTCGGCATCATTATATTAATACACCTACATTAAAAATTAAAATATGGATGTAAGTTTAGCTAATAAAAGCCGTTAGTGTTAAGATCAGAATAATTTCAAGTGCCTTGTATGGTTTTTTATCTTTATCTGGCAATAGGTACGAGTTAGTTCTAAAAACTAGATATAACGTTAGATACGTTTTTGTACCTATCATTTTCAAGTTTTTATTTTACGATGTGTTACGAAATAAAATTTAGCAAAGCAACGATGGGTGAACTGATAATATAAGATATTTTTTTTGTTGCTGCAGGTGAGTAGGTACAAATCATATTTTCGTAACCAGGAAAAAAATTACAAAATATTTTAAATCAGAATCACTCAACAGCCCAAACTAACATGAAATTTGAGCAGCCTTTCCACAAGGTGTTCTCAAAGCATGCACGTTACAAAAGTTCTGGCCGCCATCAGTCAGGAGTACCCGTGACCTTGTGCCGACTGTTCCGGACACTGGTGATTGACGGCACCACCGCCCGCATGGTATGATCCCCTAGTACTTGTGCTGTGTCATCGTATAGTATTCACATGTGCTATGCGCGCCTGGTATTTGCGTCCTATTTGAACTTGTTCTTATTGTCTCCTAGTACTTTAAGGATTATGATTGCCTGGTTATTTGTAGTACGTGTTTTGAGTAGGTACTGTTTCTGTTTTATGTTGGCTAAGTATTAATATTATTTTATTTTGTTCTCCTTAGTTATTTGTTGTGCACTGTATTTATAACTTAAACTATAAAATAATAAAATACGGGTAAAAGGATTCAGAACAGTGGGTGATTAGTGATGTTGTTTTCTCAAGTTTAATCAAAAGCTAGTGACAATTTATAAAGCATTGGAAGTTTTACAATAATATTGTTACATTGATTTTAGCGGAAGTGTCGAGCAACATTTATTTGTTTTTATGAGGGCAATTCATTTTACTCCTTTACAGACAATAATAGTTTACATATCCTGTCACAATATTGTGAAATATTTACTATTAATATTCTTCTTCTTGGCGTTCAACCTCTATGGTGTTATTTGTGACATCGTTAAAATCGACTCTTGTGCAAAAAATAACATAATAATACAATTCATGTGTCTTTTGTGTTTGCGTAATAGGTATAGGCAAAAGGGACACTGACATTTTATCAATATTAAATACAGTATCATATGTCAGCTATAGTCAAAATGTTAGTACCAAAAAAGCACTTTATAGCAAGGAGGACAGTTCGTTCAAATTTGACACTTGACTTAGTTCAAAAAACGACCGTGAGACTCGCAGGTGTCCGCAAAAAAAAATGATTTCTGTATCTACTACGTACGTACGTACGGTGACTACTTGAAAGGTTAATATACAACTTGAATCCAACATCACCGATCATCACCACAATTCTCTCCGATCCCCGGTGTTTTCCATACCTGGGTACTCACCGGGACTGCCCAGGAAGACTGAGGAGTATACCCGCCGCGCTACGTCGGGAGGAGATGACCATTCTCGACGCGACGGACACCATTTGCCTGCAAGAAAAGAGAATTAGTTATAAATGGTATAATTCACAAACACTATTGAAAGTAGTCGGTAGTATTTTTGTGGTATGTTTATAAGATGGATCATATTTATATTATTATACTAGCTGTGCCCGCGACTCCGTCCGCGTGGATGTCAGAAAATAACATCCTGTCATATTTATGAACACAATGTCTTCTAATATACATAAGTGCCTACTCAAACGATTACACTATTCACCTACCATTCTATATTTTGTTTGTACAACCAACCGGCCATGGTAATGGAATTAGCCCTAAACTCTTCTTATTCTGAGAAGACGCTCGTGCCCAGCAGAGGGACAGTAATTGGGCTGATTATGGTATGTAATTCTATAACAATAACCACATCCAGTTCTTTAACTCTTCTCATTGTAAGAAGAGGCCCGTGCCCAGCAATGGAACAGTAATGGGCTGATAATGTTATGTTATTCTATAATGCTAACAATATCCTGTTCAATAACTCTTCTCATTTTGAGAAGAGGCCCATACCCAGCAGTGGGACAGCTGTAATGAGCTGATTATGCTATGTTATTCTCTATTTTCTTAACTCTTCTCATTCCGAGAAGAGGTCCATGCTCACCAGCAGTGGGACAGTAATGGGCTGACTATGTTATCTATAATACTAACGAAATCTAGTTGTATTTTTAGGAATCTGCAATCAACCAACAATCATGACCTCTACTTTGTATGCAACTTAATACAATAGAGGGGTCAAGCTGTATCGCTGGATCTACTCAACCGATTCAGATAAAACATACCCTATATTTTAAGTTAGACTAATACCAATACAAATGCTAAGTTTCATTACGATCCGTTCAGCCGTTTTCACGTGATGAGGTAACAAACAGACAGACAGACAGACAGACAGACAGACATAAATTTTTTAAACGATTGATTCGTGTTCTATAGCTTATTTCTAGTCCCCCTAGCCGGTTTTCGCGAAAAAAAACTCAATGTACAGACTTTTCGACCTTTACAGTTTTATTATAGTATAGATTAGGTTGGGCATCATTTGATTACCCTATCTACATCCCATATTGTCAACTTTGCTTTTGCCTACTTTTAAAATAATTGTAGTTTTACGAAATAGGATTTCTTTTATGGGATAGAGTCGTTTACGAAATATGATGTTTACCAAATGAGATGTAGCTGAATACATCACCAGTTTATAATAAATAACATCACCAGTCTGCTGGTAAAATGTGTCTTTGGGGTGTGTGAACGCTATGTCGTTGATAGCGTTATGTCTTACACATTAGTTAAATTTAAAGTCAGGTCTTCTACAAAGAATATGGTTAAATCACAAATCTTAGTCTTTTAAGCTATTTGTGTAACATGTTTATCTGTATGTTTATTGTATTCGGTGTCACCTTTTGCAGAAAAAAGAAAATCCGGTGTCGAGTGCCGACGGAACCGGTGTTTTTTATGAATATAATTTCAGAATTAAGAATAAACTCTTAAAAGTATCTAATCACGGCACAAGTTAAATAAATAAATAAAATAAATAAATATCTTCGGGACATTTTTACACAGCACCATCTAGTCCCAAACTAAGCAGAGCTTGTGATATGGGTACTAGACAATGGATATAATACTTATACACTTTTTTTTTTTTAAATACGTACTTATAATACATTAGAAACACCCAGACCAACACAAACACTTATGTTCATCACACAAATATTTGTGTCCTGTGGGAATCAAATATTTGTGTGTGTGAAATATTTGTGTGTGGATCAGCAGTCCGACCCTCGAACCACTAGACCACAGACGTCGTCTAGTCTAGTTAGTTTTGTTATTCTGTTTCCCTTCAAAAAATTTTACTGAATAATGTAGATAATTCTAAAAGTCCTACCACCTTAGGACATTTAATTGATGGAAGGTACCTACTTGAAAATTTAGGTTTGTCGTAGCAATGTTGTTTTACCGAAAGTGTAGGATACAAAGAAACCAATTTACCGAGAATGAGAGAAAAAGAATGTCTGCCATAAATATCTATTCTATTCTGCCGAGAAGGGGTGATTAAAAGTAAAGAAAAACAAAACATTGATCTGCTTCGCTCTCTTTTATTTTAGAGTATACTAGCCATGGTTTCTAAAACATTTAAGTAAAGAGAAAGAACTTAGTTTCAAGATGAGATAAAAAGAAGAAAGACCATTTATTTATTTAATTATTTATGCACAACAGGGTACAAAGGCGGTCTTAACGCCATAGGCGTTCTCTACTAGACAACCTTAGGGTAATGCAGAGACAAAGAATAAGGTAGATGCACCAGTAAAGTAGTAAAATATGTTTCGTACTACGGACTTATAATTACATATAATAAAAATAGATAAATACCTATGTACATTATACATATAATAAAATATACATATTATACATACCTACATATATAACTATAAATATATAACATCAAGATAAATCAAAGTCGAGCTGAATCTGCTAAATTGTTTATTGTTTATTTAGGTAGCTATATTTACTAGAATATATAAGAAGAAAGCTGCTGCATGCTGTGTCGGTACCAAATAAATTGGAATAAGGGCTGGAGGATGATGAAGATGATAAATAAATAAAAGCTATATAAACAAAATCGGACTTTTTTAATTTTTTATTTTTGGATTCGATTATTATTTTTATTAGATAAAATTAGGTAGAAGATGACAATTTAAACGGCTGATAATTCTGGTAACGCTATTAATACCAACAGCAAAGATATATCTATTATGTGTAGGGCACATAAAAGAGTAGGATTTCATTAGTTTAGTTGTGGGTACGTTTAATAAATGTCGGAAATAACCTCATTATATTTTTTATTGAAGCAGCAATAGCCTAGCGGTTGAATGATTGCCTTCCATGCAGGAGGGTGTGAGTTAGATCCCGGCCCGCACCTTATACGCGCGGATTTATATATTCGATAATCACTTGCTTTAACGGTGAAGGAAAACATTGTAAGGAAACCTGCACACCATAGAGTGCTCCATACAGTTCTCAATGGTGTGTGCAGTCCGCCAACCCGCACTAAGCCAGCGTGGTGGACTAAGGCCTTAGCCTTCTCATACTGAGAAGAGGCCCGTGCCCAGCAGTGGGACAGTAATGGGCTGGTTATGTTATGTATATTTTTTCACAGATAGGAAGCTTCATTATTCCAGTTAGACATTAGCTATATATTCCTGTTGATCCATCTTAGTAAATATGTTTGTTTTTTTGGTAATTTTGTGCTTCACTGTAGAAACAAATGAATATTTTTTCTTCAATTATTTTCTTCTAGCTAGGAATACGGCTATACATAACCAGCCCATTACTGTCCCACTGCTGGGCACGGGCCTCTTCTCAGTATGAGAAGGCTAAGGCCTTAGTCCACTACGCTGGCTTAGTGCGGGTTGGCGGACTGCACACACCATTGAGAACTGTATGGAGCACTCTATGGTGTGCAGGTTTCCTCACGATCATGGTATAATAACACCAGGTAGTCTCTTCCCGTGACAGCTAGGTCACGTGATTGCCTCCGTACTACGTCATCGGCCGTGGAGCCAATAGCGGGCTGTTAGCGTGACACTTGTCAGTTTGATGTGCTGCCACTTTTTGAAAATAAATTACCCGAGCAAAATGCATTTTTTCATTTACTTTCTTCTATAAAGAATCACTTTTTAACTAGTAATTTAATATAGTTTCTTGTATTAACTAATTAGATGAATAACACGAGATAACAAATAGTTAGGCTAGTTAGGAATTTATTTTATATTCATTATGAACAAAAATCTCCTTAAATATATTGAAGATATCAATCAATGGCAGCACTGATCGTGACGTAGCTTGGAGGCATCGCGCTGTCATTGCGGGAAGAGAATACCTGGTGAAACATCTTATTATACCATGCTCACGATGTTTTCCTTCACCGTTAAAACAAGTGATAATCGAATATAAAATAATATAATCCCTACTATCAGGACCAAGCGCTTTGAGAACTCTTTCATAATGCGCACAGCCAAGTTGTGGAATTCACTGCCGGCATCTGTATTTCCGGGCACTTATAACCCTAACGCCTTTAAAGCTGGAGTGAATCGGCACCTAATAGGTTTGCTCGCTCCATCGTCGACCACATCCTGACAAAGCTGTCTAGATTGTGGTCAAGAGCAGATCTATAAATCATTTAAAAAAAAAAAAAAAAAAAATCAATACGGCTATAGTTTGACGGAAAACATTCACAAACGTTTCGTTACAACCTAACTGTATTGCTTGTATTTAAAGTATTATATTATTTTTTTAGCCTTGAGGCTAATGAGTTGATTTAATTCTATCCTAAATTACTATGTAAACTATAATCTAAGAATAGTCCAATAACTTTTCTTAGGTTCTATTAAGGGCAAGACACTTTGTTTGTGTGTTCTTTATAAGCAGCACTTATCACTACATTTTATCTAACAATATTCACTAATCACTACACTAATTCATATGGTTTTGTCCGTCTTAGGCCCGTATTACAGAAGCTTCCTCAAGTACAGTTTAAACTCCAATCACGTGATCACTACTTAAGTATAGAATCGTTACTTGAGTATCAGTCTTATTCCAGAAGGGTAATTATAAACTTGAATTCAACAACATAACACACGAATTTGACCTGAAATTGAATAGAAATCTCTACTCAAGCGTAATCTGGACCGCACTAGAGTGATTACAGATCAAATCACAGCTGAAATTCCGAAACAGGTGACAGTATAAAATAAAACTAAACTCAGCTGAACTCTGATCAATAAATCTCTGCTTGAGGAACGTTCTAAAATCAAAGCTCAACTCAAAACTAGTTTTAAACTGAGATCAACGCTTGAGTATCCTTCTGTAATACGGGCCTAAGTCTTTAAACTGTTTCCGTGTTATTGAGGAGCTGGATTGCCTCGACATTCACGTGGTGGTGAAGTCAAAATTCATGATTTTGTTAAATAAGTACTGTTTTTGTTTGCACATTAAAATTCCCATAAAGCTTTAATAAAACATTTACGTTACTATAAGTGCCTATGTCTTTTATTTATGCACAATGTAGCTATTAAAACTAAACTTTTAGTACACACATACGATTAAAGAACCGTTTGACGAAAACAGTAGGTTCACACAAAAAATTGTTTTTACTTTGTTAATTTATATTCTCAAAATGACGCAAACTTGTATACTACTAAACGCACTAATTATTTATTATGATAATGTAATTTAACAAACAAATTGTTAGTTTTTTGAACTGTAACATTACGATAAGTCTTTCTACGCGGCTCGTCGGTAAAACTCCATTACAATTTGAACTAATGTCCTCTGGGCGACACATGCGACATCGCTTTTTCAACCGATTTCGATTCCAAAAGAAAAAAACCTACATTAAGCTCTTCCCGCCTATCTAATGGATTCGTCCAACTCTCCCAGGACCCCGACGTCATTACGCAAAAAAAAACATACAGAAAAAAGAAAAAATACTCGACTCAAAAAACTCCTCCTGGGAGAACGAAGGTGTTGCCGCCCCTAGTCTTTTCTTACCCCAAAAATAAGGGGAGGCAATATCATACACCATTAGCAATTTCGCTACTTTTTTAACGGTGTCACACACTGTATATTATTGTGTTCGGTAATGCAGTAGGACGCGCCTCTACTCGTGCCATGCGTTCCAATATGTAATCAACTAACATGTAATGCTTTTACAAAAAAAATGGCATCGCAAACACGTTGCTCATTTTACTGTTTAATTGAAAAATAATAAGTTAGGTCGGGCCTTGGTGCAGCACAGCGCGGCGCGGCGGGGGGCGACCGATATTTAAAAAGAACGCAACCACCATAATTTTCTCTCTCGCTTTATGTTCCTTTTTCGAAATTCGTAATTCGAACAAAAGCGCGCGCGGCGCAATGGTGCATGCATGATTGATAGCGGCGCGGTGACGTCACACACACGCAGGCAACGCTACAGTTTTCGAAAAATAAAAAGCCTTGACCTTTCATTCTAAATTTCTACATCTCTTGCTACCCTAGTACCTTTATAGGCAATTTGCGTTTTCCCAACCCCACGCAAACTGCAAACTTAAACTCAAAAACATAAAGTAGAATTACATCGTTGAAAAAAAGCGAAAATTACCCCATCGCAGGCTCACGGTACAAGTTAACGCCATAAACAAATACTAAAAATCTTGTAACCGAAATAAGGCGGCACTCTAAATAAGAATTAAAGTAAAATTGCTGAGGTGTGAGTCCCCCGGCGTGAGGGGCATTAGCGGGGTTCCTCGCGACGATATTCATAACGCGAAAAATTGTAATAACCTGGCGAATATCTGCTAGGGCAGAGGTGCTATGGATGTTTATAGAAGGGCGCGACCGGGGGATTTGTAGAGGAAATTGTCTAAATATGCCCGTTACGGCGCGACTCATGTGTGACGAGTATGGCGATAATAAAAAAAACATAACACCAGTTCAAACCGGATATTCAGCGAAGGAAAGCGTAAATTTAACGACAGAAGAATTAAAAGTGTGTTCAACGATGACTGTAAGTGTCGTTTTATAGTGTAAAATTGTTTTAAATGCGAACATAGTATGAATAAAAATGACAGTAATAACTTTTATGTTAAGTAATAGTTTATAACTTGGCGGGCGCACTTCCAATTTTAATTTCAGTTTGTAATTATTATGTATTTTAGTTTTTTTTTTTACTCATTTTTGAGTTAAGCTCGCCTACATGTAATTTTTATTTGTAAGTTAATACTGTATTTTTCTGGTGTACAATTTTAATTTCAGTTTGTAATTATTATGAATTTTAGTTTTTTTTTTACTCATTTTTGAGTTAAGCTCGCCTACATGTAATTTTTATTTGTAAGTTAATACTGTATTTTTCTGGTGTACAATTTTAATTTCAGTTTGTAATTATTATGTATTTTAGTTTTTTTTTTTTACTCATTTTTGAGTTAAGCTCGCCTACATGTAATTTTTATTTGTAAGTTAATACTGTATTTTTCTGGTGTACAATAAATAATAAGAATAATAATTTTGTTTTTCGATTAGTTATGATAATTGATAAGTATGGATTTATTATTGGTGAGCGAATGGGTATGGTATGTGTATCTTGTCAAAAATAAGCTGTTAAGAGCTTTGAAATTTATCATAGCTAAGCAGTTAATTGTGAATTAATAGTCCTAGGAAAATGCCTAGATTAGTTAACGCCAATTTTCATGACTACTGGCATAGTAGAGGGTGCCATTTAAAGAAGGCACTAAGGCTTACATTGAGAGACGAATCTAAAGTCCGTATTACAGAAGGTTACTCAAGCACAGTTTAAACTCCAATCACCTGATCAGTACTTAAGGATAGAATCGTTACTTAGTCTTATTCCAGAACGGTAATTATAAAACTTTAATTCAACAACATAACACTCGAATTTGACCTGAAATAGAATAGAAATCTCTACACAAGCGTATTCTGGACCACACTAGAGTGATTACAGATCAAATCTCTGCTCAAATACCGAAACAGGTGACAGTATAAAATAAAACTAAACTCAGCTGAACTGTGATCAATAAATCTCTGCTTGAGGAACGTTCTAAAATCAAAGCTCAACTCAAAACTAGTTTTAAACAGAGATCAACGCTTGAGTATCGTTCTGTAATACGGGCCTTAGTGTTCGGTCCAAGTAACCGAACACTTGCGAGCGCGGCTCTTTACAACAATCGTAGGAACTAAGGAATAATTATATTTTCAACATAATCAGTGCATTACTAGGCATTGAACAGACCGGGTGCATTACTAGACATTGAACAGACCGGGTGCATTACTAGGCATTGAACAGACCGGGTGCATTACTAGGCATTGAACAGACCGGGTGCATTACTAGGCATTGAACAGACCGGGCGCATTACTAGGCATTGAACAGACCGGGTGCATTACTAGGCATTGAACAGACCGGGTGCATTACTAGGCATTGAACAGACCGGGTGCATTACTAGGCATTGAACAGACCGGGTGCATTACTAGGCATTGAACAGACCGGGTGCATTACTAGGCATTGAACAGACCGGATGCATTACATTAGGGGCAAAGTGTTATTGGGTTTTTTCATTAGGAAATTCTCAGTAGCAGCCCGGAGTCTGGATTTGTGCCCGGTCAATGGCAATAGGCTCGCCCCCTATCACATGGGACTATAACATAACAGGCGAAATGTGGGTGCACTATTACACCTCTGCCTACCCCTTCGGGGAAATACAGGCGTGATGTTATGTTATGTTATTCAACTTGTCAGAACTCTAAATAAACCTTTTCTCCAATAATCCAGTGCTTTCATATTCACTAACGGCCTAAATTAATATCCAATCTATCCACGATTTGCCCTACTAGAGATAGGAATTTGACATAAGCTCCATACAAAATATGTCAGATTTCTATCTCCAGTAGGGTAAATCATGGATAGATTGGATATTAAAAAAAAAACATCTTTAAATAATCTTTATTTACTAAGCGTGAACTCATGCTTCCAACTGTCAAAATGCAATGCTATTTGACAGTTGGATGCGTAAGTTCACGCTTAGATTCGCGTCTGAATATAAGCCTGAGGCTTGATGGACTTAGGCCTTTCATGAAGCGAGATAATTCCAGTAGTCTTCATGCTAACTACCAATAATATTACTTCCCATCATCAACACCTTCATCAGTTTCTAGCAGTCCTCTACTGGACATAGGCTTTTCCAATAGCACGATACTAACATAACATAATTAGCCCATTATTGTCCCACTGCTGAGCACGGGCCTCTTCTCAGAATGAGAAGGTTAAGGCCTTAGTCCACCACGCTGGCTTACTGAGGGTTGGCGGACTACACACACCATCAAGAACTGTATGGAGCACTCTCAGGTGTGCAGGTTTCCTCACGATGTTTTCCTTCACTGTTAAAGCAAGTGATAATCAAATTTTGATACACACATGAATTCAAAAAGTCAGTGGCGCGGGCCGGGTCGGTTTTACAATATCAATTATTATTTATGTACCACACATTATTTCCTACATAAACTCGAGTTCTTAACCGATTATTAAATAACAATTAAAGTAAAATATAAGAGCAAATAACAATGGAGGGTTTCGCGTTAAAACATGGTAATTAACATTCATATTTCTTTCTTTTTTCATCGAATTAAAACAATTGGTGCTTCGTAAAACTGTTTTGATTTCTATCATTTGTTCGTGCAGTGGTTCTCAAAGTAAGGTTTAAGTAAGTTACTAGGACATAACAACTTATAACAAGGCGTCAAAAAGTCAGCCAATTATTTATTACGAGAGGTCGCCCAATGGTCGAGGTCGAAATTCGACCGTAATTCATATTTTTTTATGATTGAAATAATTTAACCATAAAAAAATTATGATGGCATAGGCCGAAAGAAATATTTATCTACATTTATTTTTATTGATAACACTTAAAGCTCGTCAATAGCTACTAAACAAATAAAAAAATTAAATCTTTGTCTATTTATACACGCTGAAAATGTAGTCGTTTCGAAAACGAAGAGGGTTCATTATACTCATCATTACGAACAACTTTTACTATGGGACCAACCCTGAAATCACAAAAAAATATCAGCTAGTTCCTACATTTTGTCGATTTATGTGAATACAAATGTAGAGATTAACTGTTTTTCTTTGGCGATTTCAAGGTTGGTCCCATAGTAGTACTTTCAGCGTATATTTTCTGTTTTTTTTTAATTTGTTTTTAAAGATTAGGAATTTTATTCTTTTTGTAATAATTCTAATAATATTATAAATGCGAAAGTACTATATATAATTTGGCACACAGATAGGTAATAAATAATACAGACTATATCCTGAATTTATTAATATTCATTTGCATTGGCACCATTTAATGTAATTTCTACATTTATTAATTTCAACATTTTATATGCCAAAGATTGAGAACTACAGCACTCGCATTTTAATAATAGTGATTGTACGAATCAAACGTTAAAATCTTCACAAAGGGGCATAATTTATATTGGGCTACAATTAATGCAACCCAATAACAACTATTCATTAATGTTTTAACTACACACCTCGGTTTCTTGCCGTTTTCGGACGATTAAGGGGTTTAATAATTGTTATTTTTATTTTCATTGTTAAATGTTGAGATACTCTGTTATTTTGATTGTAAGATTGTTCAAATTGGGTTGAATTAACATGAAATGGTGGCTTAGAGCTATCTTGCGGTTTTGCACGTGAACTTGAGGTTATTTAAGACTAATCTTTTGTTTCTTTTTAGATTTTCATAATAATAATAATATTAAAACTATGACGTCTTGATCTGCTTACCCCCTATGAACAGTAGACCATATAACCAACTATACACCTACCTACACATCTGCCTACCCCAACCGGTCTACCAGCACCTACCCGGTACCTGTATCAGGGACACAAAGGCGCAGAAGATGTCCCTTCTCACGATAAATCACTCGGTTTTTCTGTTCGCTGCCTCTGCGTGTTTTATGCTCGCCTGGTATATAGCACCGGCTGTCAAGGGGATCTCTGAAGCTTTTTTTTTGTACTTATAACTTGTTTGTTTTTTGATATGTTAGAAATAAAAGTTTTGTAAACTGCTATTTTGAATAGATGTTCGTGTGTTTTTATGGATGTTGACAACGATAAAAACTTTCGGGTGTTTTTTTGTGCCTGAAACATGCAATAAAAATAATTTTCAAAAACGCATTTTCACCAAAAATAGTTTTAAGCTCCACTAACATTGAGTATTAACATAACAACAACATAACATAAAATCACGCCTGTATTTCCCCGAAGGGGTAGGCAGAGGTGTAATAGTACACCCACATTTCGCCAGTTATGTTATAGTCCCATTTAATAGGGGGCGAGCCTATTGCCATTGACCGGGCACAAATCCAGACTCCGGGCTGCTACTGAGAATTTCCTAATGAAAAACACAATAACACTGCCCGACCCGGGAATCGAACCCAGGACCCCACGCTCAGCAGTTGCGCTTGCAACCAGTAGACCAATGAGGTAGTCATACATACATTGAGTATCAAACTCAACATAATCAATAACACAATTGTTTTATATTCAAAGAAGCAAAAATACTAGACGAGTGTGAGTCGTACTCACGCAGTAAGGGTTCGGTACCACCCATCGACCTGATACCCCATAGAAACTGATTTAATTTACGAGAGTTCATCAATAGACATCAACGCACCGTGCGCTAAATATGAATTTTGTAATTTTGCTTTATTTTATTTTTCATACGCAGGTACCACCACATATGTCTACGTTTGCCCTATTTTTAGTATTGGTTGCTAAATGACATAGTACGCACTATAATCAGACCAAGTTTGACGCTGGTCTGTATTATCGTTTTGAAGATAGAGCAGGAACAAAAACGTTGAAAAATATGCATGTTTTTCGAGGTTTCTTGTCTGGGGACCCCTTTAATTTAAAATTTTCTTTGTATTTGTCGTGACATATCAACACAGGTATTCTGAGAAAATTTTAACCGGCTACTTACTACCGTTCAAAAAATACAGCCCTGTGACAGAGAGACGGACGGACGGAAAGTGTCACGCGAGTAATAGGGTCCCGTCTGGCACCCTTTGGGTACGGAACCCTAAAAAAAAAGATGAACAAACTGCTACCGAACTTTGAAATCATTCCTTACAATACAATATAATACAAATCCTCTTTATTGCACAATAAGATTATATTAATTTCTTAAATAATTACTTATGCGCCTCGTCCTCCTCCTCCTTAATTAATTATAAAAATACCATTTTCATAATGCATCGGCTTTGTGACAATTTGTGAAGAATTTCTAAATTATAAAAAGTAAATAATACCTACAATTTAATTAATGTATCTTCTTAACATAATTAATTATTTGCCCCTTATTGATATTTGCATACCATTTCGGCGAAACATGTATGTACGTGGGACACTCAGAAAGTTTTGCGAAACTAAAAAAAATTGTTCTATACGTACATATATTTTTATCAAATCTTTTCAAAGTACTTTCCACCAGCCTCTATACAAAGATTCATGCGCCTAAACCACTTTTCAAAACCCTTTTTCCAGTCCGCCGCAGACACCTCGTTTACAGCCTGCTCGAACGCAGCCAGCGCATCTTCCGGCGACGAAAATTGTATCCCTTTGAGCTGATTTTTTATTTTTGGGAATAAAAAGAAGTCACACGGTGCTAGATCAGGGCTGTAAGGAGGGTGACCCAGGAGTTTGACTGGCGTGCTGTCCAGGAAGTCCCTCGTTTTGAGTGCGGTGTGCGCAGGTGCATTGTCGTGGTGGAGCAGTAGCCCGCGGAGCCCTGTGTTTGGTCGCTTGTTGCTTATAACAGAGAAAACTTCTGGCAAACATTTGGTAGTATACCATTCGGCATTAATGCTTCTTTGATCCCGTAAGGGAATTGATACCAAGTGGCCAGTCAAATTAAAAAAGCTAGCGATCAAAATCTTACCCCCGCTTCTAGATCGCTTCACTTTGGTAGGCGTTGGCTCATTTTGAAACACCCAAACAGTCGACTGGCGCTTGGTTTCTGGGTCGTATTGATAAATCCAGGACTCATCACCTGTAACGATGTCGTAAACACGCCGAGACGAGCCTGCTTCAAATTTGTTAAGCATATCACGGCACCATTCCACCCGGGCCTGCTTCTGAGCATCGGTGAGGTTGTGCGGCACCCAGCGTGATACTATCCTCCTCACGCGAAGATGGCTGTGTAGAATCTCGTGAACGCTTCCCGATCCAATCTTCAATATGTGTTGAATCTCCTGATATGTAATTCGCCTATTGTCTTGGATTACATTTTTCACTGCTAGCACGTTTTCTTCGGTAACAGCCGTCAAAGGGCGACCGCTTCTTTCGTCATCCCCCAAAGTTGGTCGACCGCGCTTGAATTCGTTATACCAACGATACACGGTTGCCTTGGAAGGGCCTTCATCCATGAAGGCCATTTGAAGTCTATCGTACGATTCATCCGGTTTCAGGCGACACTTGAAATCGTATAAAATCATAGCTCTAAAATGTTCCCGGCGCAGATCCATATTTCAGTGAGACACAATACTTTGAATTAACTCGCAAAAAATGTGGAGGGAAATTTTGAAATTGGAACTTACTTATTTTTACTTATAAATAATCATATTTTCGAAAAACATTATAACTGGCCAGTCTCCCATATATAAAAACTTTTTTTCGCAATACTTTCTGAGGGGCCTGGTATCCTATTTTAAGTTTTATGTGTAACTAGCTTTTACCCGCGGCTCCGCTCGCGTTAAATTCTGCTAACCCACGTCAGTCCAGTCCAGTCCAGTCCGGTCCATTCCAGTCCAGTCCACTGTCCCACTGTCCCGCTGTCCCGCTGCCCCGCTACGCCACTGCCCCGCTGCCCCGCTGCCCCACTGCCCCGCTGCCCCACTATCCCCTATACCACTGCCCCACTGCCCCGCTGCCCCACAGCCCCGCTGCCCCACAGCCCCACTGCCCCGCTGCCCAGCTGCCCCGCTGCCCCACTGCTCCGCTATCCAGCGGTCCCGCTGCCCCACTGCCCAGCTACCCCACTGAACCACTTCCCCGCTGCCCAACTACCCCACTGCCCCGCTGTCCCGCTGCCCCGCTACCCCACTGCCCCAATGCCCCGCTACCCCGCTGCCCCACTGCCCCGCTGCCCCACTGCCACGCTGCCCCGCTGCCCCACTATCCCATTGCCCCACAGCCTGCCCCACTTCCACACTGCGCCGCTGCCCCACTGTCCCGCAGCCCCACTGCCCCACTGCCCCGCTGCCCCACTATCCCACTGACCCGGTAACCCACTGCCCCGCTGCCCCGCTACCCCACTATTCCACTGCCCCACTGCATGCCGCGCTGCCCCCTGCCCCTCTGCCCCACTGCCCCGCTGCCCCAATATCCCACTGCGCCACTGCCTCGCTGCCCCGGTAACCCACTGCCCCACTGCCCTGCTACCCCACTGCCCCGCTGCCCCACTATCCCACTGCCCCGCTACCCCACAGCCCCACTGCCCCACTATCCCAATGCCCCACAGCCTGCCCCACTTCCTCACAGTCCCGCTGCCGAGCGGGCCCGCTACCCCGCTGCCCCACTGCCCCTCTACCCCGCTGCCCCACTATCCCACTGCCCCACTATCCCACTGCCCCGCTACCCCACTGCCCCACTGCGCCGCTGCCGCAATATCCCTTTGCCCCACAGCCTGCCCCACTTCCACACTGCCCCGCTGCCCCGCTGACCCTCTATACCACTGCCCCGCTGCCCCGGTACCCCACTGCACCGATGCCACGCTGCCCCGCTGCCCCACTGCCTCGCTGCCCCTCTTACCCACCCCGCTGCTCCGCTGCCCCACTGTCCCGCTGCCTCGCTGCCCCGCTGCCCCACAACGCCACTGCCCCACTGCCCCGCTACCCCGCTACCCCACTGCCCCACTATACCACTGCCCCGTTGCCCCGCTACCCCACAGCCCAACTGCCCCGCTGCCCTACTATCCCACTGCCCCACAGCCTGCCGCACTTCCCCAGTGCCCCACTACCCCACTGCCCCTCTGCGCCTCTGCCCCACTATCCCACTGCCCCACTATCCCACTGCCCCGCTAACCCACTGCCCCACTGCCCCGCTGCCCCCCTATCTCACTGCCCCACAGCCTGCCCCACTTCCTCACTGCCCCGCTGCCCACTGCCCCGCTATATCACTGCCCCGCTGCCCCGGTACCCCTCTGCACCGCTGCCACGCTGCCCCGCTGCCCCACTGCCTCGCTGCCCCGCTTACCCGCCCCGCTGCTCCGCTGCCCCACTGTCCCGCTGCCTCGCTGCCCCGCTGCCCCACAACCCCTCTGCCCCACTGCCCCGCTACCCCACTGCCCCACTATCCCACTGGCCCACTGCCCCACTGCCCCTCTGTCCCACCGTCCCACTGCCGCTGTCCCACTGTCCAACTATCCCACTGTCCCACTTTCCCATTGTCTCACTATCTCTCTATATCACTATATCACTATCGTCCCATGTCCCATGTCCCATATCCTGTCCCACTGTCTCACTATCTCACTATATCACTATCGTCCCGACCCATGTCCCATGTCCTGTCCCATGTCCCATCCTATGTCCAGTCACATGTGCCGTCCTACTGTCCTGTCCCATGTCCCGTCCCATGTCCCGTCCCATGTTCCGTCCCATGTTCCGTCCCATGTCCCGTCCCCTGTCCCGTCCCCAGTCCCGTCCCCTGTCCCGTCCCCTGTCCCGTCCCCAGTCCCATCCCCAGTCCCATCCCCTGTCCACTCCACTCCACTCCATCGTACATTACTAACCGCTCGTGCAAATGCATAGAAGCTTCGATCTGTCGGGTGAGTACGCAACCCACGAATAAATTTTTTAATTTTTTTCTTTCTTTCTTTCTTTCTCAAAACCCATACCAGTTTTTAAGTCAGATCATCAGCTTTCAAACAAAAAAAAAATCATCAAAATCGGTCCAGTAGTTTTAGCGTGATGCTGGAACAAACAAACAAACAGACGTTTACAATTTTATAATAGTTAAGATTACAGTGTTTCATGTGAATAAATGAATTGAAATTGTAAGTGTCAACACAAAACAGGTTATTGTAAAGTGGGTAGAACTTTGTTTAGTGGGTAGTACATACTTTGCTTACGGCCAAAATTAATATCCAATTTATCCACGATTTGCTCTACTAGAGATAGGAATTTGAAATATTTTGTATGGAGCTTATGTCAAATTCCTATCTCTAGTAGGGCAAATCGTGGATAGATAAATAAAAAAATCTTTTTGGGTCATTTTTTTTATATAGCACCATCAATCTAGTCCCAAACTAAGCAGAGCTTGTACAGTCGACTGCATGAAAGTGGTAACACTTCAATTCGAAAACCGCCCTTAGGTACTGCTTACGAAATAAAGATGCTGCTAATGTCAGTGTTACCACCGACGTGCGGTCGACCGTACTATAGGTACCAGACAATGGATATGATACTTATATACTTTTTTTTTGTAAATACATACTTATAATACATAATAAACACCCAGACCAACACAAACATTATTTTTATCACAAATATTTGTGTCCTGTGGGAATAGAAACCACGACCTCGTGATCAGCAGTCCGACACTCGAACCACTAGACCACAGACGTCAATATAAATATTGGATATTAATTTTGGCCGTTAGTGAGTCGTACTTTATAAAGTGGGTAGTACTTTGTTCAGTAGCAGTAGGTAGTATATTGTAAAGTGGGTAGCATATTGTAATGTGGGTAGTACATTGTTCAGTAGTTAGTATATTGTAAAGTGGGTAGTACTTTGTTCAGTAGGTAGTATATTGTAAAGTGGGTAGAACTTTGTTCAGTAGGTAGTATATTGTAAAGTGGGTAGAACTTTGTTCAGTAGGTAGTATATTGTGAAGTGGGTAGAACTTTGTTCAGTAGGTAGTATATTGTAAAGTGGGTAGTACTTTGTTCAGTAGTTAGTATATTGTAAAGTGGGTAGTACTTTGTTCAGTAGGTAGTATATTGTGAAGTGGGTAGAACTTTGTTCAGTAGGTAGTATATTGTGAAGTGGGTAGTATATTGTAAAGTGGGTAGTACTTTGTTTTCTTTTTGTTATTTTGCGTCCTTGCTCATGTAAAAAGCTTATCAAAATTAGCACCGTATAGAAATATTTTCACTATATCTTGAACGTTAAGGAGTAAATACATCTTCAACCCTTTCTACAAAGAGCTAACAATGCAACCACGACCTCACATAAACCAATTTCCTTAATGGGCCATCGATAGCATCAGAGTAACTGCCTTTGAGCTCGCCTGATCGCCCTTGTGTGTAGGAAGTGTATGTTTGTATGTTAGATGTGAACTTGGAAATTGTCGGACACGGTTTGATGTATGTTTGTTTAGGCATTTGAAGGAGGGAGTTGTGCTCTGAAGATGTCTTAAGGTATTGTAATACTGTGATAAGTTGAAGGAAGATATTGGATATAAAAAACTGAAATAAGGTTATTTTAAATATTTAAATTGTGGAAAGAAAAAATCGCTCACGACCAGGATTTGAACCTCTGACTTGATTGAGTTGTGTTACTTTAACCAGGGAAGGAACTGTCTCCTGAGATACAGGCTAACACCCTAGTTCAGGAGGCAAAGTTTCATTGTAATAGTGTCACCTACTGAATTTTTAATAAATAAATAAATAAAAAATACCACGAGCAGTGTTCACGGTAGCTTAGTGGCTAAAGCACTGGCATACTGAGCCAGGAGTCGCAGGTTCGAATCCTGCTTGTGAGAGATTTTTTCTTTCCACAATTTAAATATAAATAATAAGGTTATTTTATTATCTTTAACGCATTTATGCATTCGAAGCGTAATAAGATATAAATTGTGGAAAGAAAAAAATTGCTCACGAGCAGGATTCGAACCTGCGACTCCTGGCTCAGTACGCCAGTGCTTTAGCCACTAAGCTACTGTGAACAACACACACACAAGTTACACAGGTGACACAAGTTCGAATCCTACTCATGAACGATTTTTCATTTTGACAATTATATCTTGAAATAAGGTCGTTGAGATCTCGAGAATTAGAATTTAGCAAAAAGCGGAGGGTTGAGATTGGTTGAGTTGAGAACAACTGTACGATGCAACCGTACAATTTATCATTTACCTAAGAATCAGCTTGTTAGTACCGCGTGCATTCCTAATCCAATTGAGTTCGCGTTGGGTCTCCGCCGCGTGTGCTCGCTATCATATCAATCAAAGGTTGTCCCGTACAACTTTATGGTCCTTCGATCTTTTGGATAGACGGGATCTACCGCGTGTGTTAAACAAAGTGCGTGATTGTTCCGTCAAATCAGTGCATGGATTTTATCAAAAATCACCAGGTAACAAATCAGCAGATACCGGTGAGTGACTTGCATTATTTTTCGCAACAGCGAAGCGGTTCGAGTGATTTCTACAAGTGGACTCGCCACGTCACCAAGCAGGTGTACGTGCCACGTAGATATTATATCATCCGGCTACAGCAGAGCATTACAGCAAATCATTTATCAAGCAAGTCCTGCACAATATCAATTTATCATTCTCCTAGCTTCTTGTTGAATAGGAAGCAAGGAACAAACAAATTGCGACAGCACTTAAGTTTATCAAGTTGATTGAGTGGAAAAATATCATATACATCTTTCTAAAGCACTCGTATATCACTAAAGCATCTGTATCAGCATTATCAAGATGGAGAACCTGCTCAAAAATCAGGATCAGATCATGGAAGCCATGCATCAGCTTCTACGTAATTTTAAAAAGGATGGACCTGAGAGGAAAACTCCTATCTATATCAAGAAACGTTTAGAACTTCTCGATAAATACTGGGAAGAGTTTCAGATGAATCATATTCAATTATCAGAGTCCGACGAGCGAGGCCACAGCTATTTCTCGGATAATTATTATAAGAAAACAAAAGAATTCTACCACGAAGCTCGTGCGTATATCCAGCAGTACAAGGTCTCCACAGCAGATCCCCAAACTGCCGAAAAACCTACTCCACAATCATTATTGCAAGCAGCTGAATCGGAGAAGCACTTAGGTCACGGTAATGGGTCAACAGATCATGATGAAGGAGACAATCAATATCAATCAACCAGCAATAGCAAAGCTAAGTCTTCAGCTCTTCTTACTTCGCAAGGCAACAGCAGCAAGTTGGAAGAGATGCTACGTAAGCAGAAAAGCAATTTTAAGGCGTTTTCGCGAACCATTGCTATCATTGATTTAGAGAAAATATCAGAGAAATGGGAGTTTGAAGATATTTTGCAAGCAGTGCAATCAAGATGGTCCGCAATCGACTCGTTACATTGGGAAATTGATAGCGAGTTGTATGACGAAAACGAAGAGTACGATCAGGCATACAGCAAATATGAACAACTCTATATTAATATAAAAAAATCTATCAATCATAAAATGTGGTCTGTCTCGCATCGGGAAAAAAGCACCCCAAAGATGGACATTCCAACATTTAACGGTAACTTTCACCAATGGGTACCGTTCAAAGACTTATTCACGGAGTCTATACATAGTAATCGTTCAATTTCAAGTGCACAAAAAATGCAATTTTTGAAAGCAAAGCTTAAGGAGGATCCTGAGAGACTTATTCAACACTTGCATATCAGCACAGAAAACTATCAAGTATGCTGGGATATTTTAAATCACAGATACAATAATACTAAATTAATCTTCAGCTCACACATGAATATCCTATTCTCATTACCAACTTTGCAACAGCAGTCAGCTCAACATATCAAAAAGTTGTATGACACCACGAACGAATGTCTCAATGCAGTCAAGAACCTTGGAGTCGACATATCAACGTGGGATCCATTGATGGTCCATATACTAACGCAGAAGCTGGATTCCCAGACACATTCTGATTACATTGACTCATTGAACAATCCTAGAGATTTACCAATATTGAGTGAATTTTTGGAGTTTTTAGAAAACAAATTTACATCATTAGAATCATCTCGGCGCAAGCAAGATGCGCAGAAACCAGATCACATTAGATCGCAGCAGGAAACTAGCAGCAAAAAGCATTTCTACAAATCAAATCAAAATCAGAATTCATTCAATAAATCATTCTTCAATAACTCTGCAACTAAAAAGTCATGGACACAAAAATGCCCACTTTGCAGCGAGAATCATCGTTTGTTTAGTTGCAAAACATTTTTAGAATCGACACCGGATGTCAAGCATAAAACAATAATTAAATTAAATTTATGCAAAAACTGTCTTTACGATCATAAAGGTAAAGCGTGTTTTTCCGAGAAAATGTGTCGTCAATGCCAAGGGAATCATAATACCTTGTTACACGATACTTACAACTCGGATTCCAGTAACGCGAATTCTGGTGTTAGCGCATCGACATCAAAAGAACAACGTAAAAATGTCTCACATGTATCAAATGAAGGAATAGCAGAAACGCTGTTGGCAACGGCTCAAATCAAGGTCAAAGCAGCCAATGGTTTATATTATCCTATGCGAGCATTAATCGATCAGGGATCTCAATTATCCCTGATTACCGAAAACGCCGCTCAGAGATTAGGGCTTCCCCGACAAGCATGTAAGGGAGTCATAATGGGCGTTGGCACAAAGGAAAGCAACTGTAAAGGCGTTATACAGGTTGAAGCATCTGCAACACAAAGCGACTTTGCCTTTTCTGGCGACTTATTCATAATGAAGAGCCTGCTTAATAATTTGCCAAATCGATCATTCCAAAAACCATCATGGCCTTGCCTGGAGCACATTAATCTAGCGGACCCTGAATACAATATTAGTCGCCCAGTTGATGTACTGCTCGGAGCAGATGTTTATTCATTGATCATCATGGGTGGCATCATCAAGGAAGGCGAGTCACAGATAGTGGCGCAACAAACACGCCTAGGCTGGATTCTGTGCGGAAACGTAAGATCTTATCAGTGTAGTGTCGTTTTAAACAACATAAACGATATTCAGAGATTCTGGGCAATTGAAGATATCGCCGACGAAAATCAAACCAGCTTATCATCAGAAGATTACGAGTGCGTGAAGCGCTATAAAACAGAAACAACGAGAAGAGAAGATGGTCGATACGTTGTCAGATTACCTCTGAAATCAAACATAGAGGAAAAACTTGGAGAGTCCAAACACAAGGCCATCGGACAATTTTATCAATTGGAAAATAAATTTTCCAAAAACAATTTTATTCAAACATCCTATAGATCATTCATACATGAATACATTAAATTAGGTCACATGCAGGAAAGCACAACCAAAGAAAGTAAATTAAGTTGTTATTTAGCACATCATTGTGTAATGAAATCTGATTCCACGACAACTGCATTGCGAGTCGTTTTTAATGCTTCAGCAAAAACCACATCAGGGTACAGTTTAAACGACTTAATGTACTGTGGTCCTAATTTACAAACAGATTTGTTTACATTAATTTTAAAATGGAGACAATATGAATTTGCGTACACCGCAGATCTGGAAAAAATGTTTAGGCAAATTTTTTGCCATGAGGATGATTTGAAGTATCAAAAAATTTTCTGGAGGGATTCTCCTGATCAACGTCTGCGGGATTATGAACTTTTGACCGTGACATACGGAACAAAAGCGGCGCCATTTCTAGCAATAATGACGCTAAAGCAATTAGCAAATGATGAGCGCCAGAAGTATCCAGCAGCAGCCAAGGTCTTGGAAGAAGACTTCTACATGGATGATCTTCTTAGTGGTCATCATACCCTGCAAGAAGCAAAGCAGTTACAAGAGGATTTAGTAAATCTTCTGAAATCAGGAGGTTTCAACCTCCGAAAGTGGTCGTCAAACAAGGCGGAA
This sequence comes from Asteroscopus sphinx, assembly GCA_949699075.1. Classification (NCBI taxonomy): domain Eukaryota; kingdom Metazoa; phylum Arthropoda; class Insecta; order Lepidoptera; family Noctuidae; genus Asteroscopus; species Asteroscopus sphinx. Next base: position 18,676,359 of record OX453024.1, read on the forward strand.
TTACTAGACGACGTGAGCAAAACTGAGGAGATATTTGATTTTAGACATCAAGAGTCGACCAAAACCCTCGGTTTGAGATGGCATCCAAATGAAGATCAGTTCACCTTCCAAAGTCAAATCAATATGTCAACATCAAAACCGGTGACGAAAAGATCTCTTCTATCAGAAATATCAAAAATCTTTGATCCTTTAGGATGGCTGTCTCCAGTGACCACCAAACTCAAACTACTTTTCCAAAGGGTCTGGCAGTTACATCTTCAATGGGATGATCAAGTTCCCGAAGATATAATCAAAGAGTGGTCATTAATAACACAGGATCTACAAAACATTAATCAGTTTAAGTTGTCGAGATGGCTGCAGAGTCCTAAGAACGCAAGCATAGAGCTACATGGATTCTGTGACGCATCAACAAAAGCCTTCGCTTGTGTGATCTATTGTAAAATCAAAAATCAAGATATCAGCCAGTCATCATCAATATCATTAGTTACTGGAAAAACAAGGCTAGTTCCTGTAAACAAAAATATCACGTTACCAAGGCTGGAGCTCAGTGCAGCGTTGTTATTAGCAAAACTGATGAAAACTGTTACACAGTGTCTTCTAGGACACAATATCAAAATTTACACCTGGTCAGACTCAACAGCCGTGCTGGGGTGGCTTCAAGGGGACCCTAACCGATGGAAGCCCTTCGTTGCCAATAGAGTCAAGCAAGTGACCGATATCATATCAACAAATAGCTGGCGCTATGTGAGATCCGCCGATAACCCAGCTGATTGTGCAAGTCGAGGCATGTCTGTAAAGCAATTAAAACAGCATTTTCTTTGGTGGCACGGACCCTCATGGTTACCTTCATTTGATGAAAATCAAGAGCCAAAGGAACAACCTGTATATAAAACATGTGAAGAAATCAGAAAATCAGCACAAGTCAACTGCACTTCACAAAAACAAAAATACGACGTCATCAGCACTATAATAAGCAATTATAGCAGTTTAGCAAAATCGACTCGTATACTTGCGTGGCTATTGCGCGTATTATCAAAATCACAACCAAGGTCGTCTTTTCTTACAATCAGTGAGCTAAGAAGAGCGAAGCATATTCTTATCAAGCATACACAGCTAAATGAATTCGCGGAGGAGATCAAAAGCCTCCAAAAGCATAGCAAAGTGGATTCAAAAAGCAAGCTACTCAGCTTAAATCCGTACCTAGACGAATACGGACGCCTAAGGGTTGGTGGCAGAATAAGCAATGCAAGAATAAGCAAAAACATGCAACATCCTCTTATCATTCCTCATAGCGGGTTACTTACAAACCTGTTAATAGATCAAGGTCATCAAATGACATTCCACGGTGGAGCTCGTTTAACGCTGGCTTGGCTACGTCAGGAGTTCTGGATCCTTGGCGGTAACAGGGCTGTCAAAAAACGTATTCATAACTGCGTCACATGCAGAAAGCATAACCCTATTAAACATCAACAAATAATGGGAGACTTACCTGAGTCAAGAAGCAATCCAACGCGTCCCTTTAACCATACGGGGGTCGACTTCACCGGCTATGTTGACATCAAATCAAGCAAGGGTCGAGGGATCAAAACTACAAAAGGCTACATCGCGGTGTTCGTGTGCATGGCGACAAAGGCTGTGCACCTCGAACTGGTCTCCGATCTGAGTTCAGCTGCCTTCTTAGCGGCCCTAAGGAGGATGGCAGCCCGAAGAGGAGCTCCAACCCACATATACAGTGATAATGGGACAAATTTTGTCGGAGCTAACAAAATGTTGCGTGACGAATACACGAACTTACAAAAAACTGTAGACGAAAACTTCTTTAGATCAATTACAGATATGCAAATACAATGGCACTTCAACGCGCCTTCCTGGCCGAGCGCTGGGGGGCTCTGGGAAGCCGCCGTCAAAAGCCTTAAGCATCATATCAAAAGAGTTGTTGGCGAGCAAAAATTAACGTATGAGGAGTACTCAACATTACTAGCACAATTAGAGGCTTGCCTAAATTCGAGACCCCTATGCGCTCTCAGTGAAGATCCGGAAGACATGGATTATCTAACTCCGTCTCACTTTCTAGCAAGTGGCCCCACGCTCACCATCATTGAGACGGAAAGAGACGCAAGAACACGATGGCAGCTCGCCCAGAAGGTTTTTGACGATATCTGGAAAAGGTGGAAATCCGAGTACCTGAGTCAATTATCAGCACGTAGCAAATGGCGGCAACAGCAATCAAACCTGAAAATCAACGACATCGTAATCATCAACGATGCTAATTTACCATCCGGAAAGTGGGCTCTCGGCAGAATCATAGAGCTGCATCCCGGCAAGGACGGTTGTGTCCGTGTTGTGTCCGTAAGGACCAAAAAAGGTGTAATCAAGAGACCAATAACTAAACTTTCCGTATTGCCCGTCCATGAACATGAAACTTTAAATCAAAACAGTGTAGAGCAAAATCATATAAAACCACATACATACAAACCTGCTATATCAAATGACACATCAAAAAATAAATCAAGAAATCAGAAAGGAAAAAAGGTTTGCAGTGTTATTTACCTAGCTCTCATGTTTCTAATGTGTTTCTTAACGCCATCCAGCTGTGATCATAAAATAGCGGCATTAAGTAGCAACCAGAGCATTTATTTTGATAAAATATCCAGCATGCGTCTCGAACGAGATGAATGGAAGTTAATTGTATATTATGACATGGCGCCTTATTGGCAAGGATCAGATCTACTTAAAAAATATGTTAATCACTTAAGCAACATATGTTCTAACACAACCAAGATATCGCAGTGTGACGTAATCCTTATGCAGTTACGTCACGGTTGCAATGAACTTGACCATTACAATAGTATGTTGCTAGATCAGCAATTCCCGAGAAACGTGCGACATAAGCGCGGTCTTATCAACGCTGTGGGGATTATAGCACGAAGTTTGTTTGGAGTCTTAGATGAGGAGTTTGCTCAGCAATATTTGAAGGATATTGAACAAATCAGAAGTAATCAAAAGCATTTCACATTATTATGGAAAAATCATACGTCAATTGTAGAGGCCGAAAACAACATTATTAAGAGAGTAGAAAATGCGATGGATAAGCATCATAAGGTATTCAATCAGCAATTAATCAGTTTAGAAAAGGGATTAAACACACTTAAAGAAGGAGTGCAAGAGTCACTTATCTTAAACAGCTTTAGTGTATCATCAATCATCGCTAACAATGTCCTTATGAACTTGAAAAACATCCAGGAAACCATTGTGGACACACTCAAGAATATACATTACACAGGATTCAACATTCACCTTCTAACACCTAATCAGCTGAAGGATGAACTTAATATCATAACTGGACAGTTAGCAAAAGAATTAACTCTACCGATAGATAATATTCAATCAGATTTATCAAAAATATATCATTTATTGAAGACTAAAGCAAGAGTCATGCAGCAGTTTATTATCTTTGAAGTCAAAATTCCACTAGTGAGTAGAGACAGCTATGACATCTACAAAATCCTAACAATTCCACAACAAGTCGGAAATAATATGATCACCATAATGCCTATCGCAGATCGTCTCGCTATAAATATACAAAAGGACTCGTATATACCAATGACAGAAAACGATGTCCAAAACTGTATGTTTTACGACACAGAAACATACATTTGCCCCTTAAAAGGTCCAATACATCAAATGAGATCAGATGAAAGCCTGTGTATCATGGATCTAAAATCAAAAGGTTGTAAAACAAAATCAACAATTTGCGCAAACAATTGGGCAGAACTTAATAAATTAAACACATATTTATATTTTTGCTGCGGACGGTGCTCTATACGAGTTATATGCGAGTATCAAGTTATGGCAGAACAATTAACTAAGGCCGGCGTTATCATGCTCGGCGACGGCTGCGTCATCAAAGGCGATACTTATACAATTTATTCACATAAACAACTTTCTAACTATCTTAAAACTACAGCAGATGTTATTAAGATAGATATTCCACCGATTAACAACATAATCAACTTGTCCATACCAATAAGTGCAATTGAATCAGACCGAGAGCATATCAAGAGACAAGGTCTGATAAAGCAAGTCGAAGACAAATTGAATCAATTGAAATCAAGCAATGATGAAGATCTAGAGGACAGGATCTCATATCACGACGTGCACCACTACACCGTGATATACTTGGTGGTGTTCGCAATGTGCATCGCAGGGGCAGTGTACGTGTGGCGTCACGTCCGGCGCGTGCGCAGTGCATCGCTGACAGCACGCCCGCATCATCAGCATCTGCAAGTTGCTAGTGTTCCGTGTACTAGTGAGCTTGAACTAAAAACCATTTCTGGTGAAATCAGTGCGCGTAAACACAAGGCGACGTCACCTGTGTTCCGCGAATCTATTTTTAGTGAAAATGAATAAAAGACATTAGAGACTGATCAACTTTAGGCATAAGAACATTTCAACATTTTGCATTACACTATTGTTTCATTTATCAGTTTCTGCTCTCGTGTCTGGGAGCATGTACGATGCAACCGTACAATTTATCATTTACCTAAGAATCAGCTTGTTAGTACCGCGTGCATTCCTAATCCAATTGAGTTCGCGTTGGGTCTCCGCCGCGTGTGCTCGCTATCATATCAATCAAAGGTTGTCCCGTACAACAACTTTATAAGACAAGATAATAGAATAGGGATAAGGAAGCTAGACAGAGCAGATACAGAATTTCAAAAATATTTTCATAACAGTTTAATAATAATAATAAATATAAGGTGGACCGACGACCTGGTGAAGGTCGCGGGAAACCGCTGGATGCGGAAGGCACAGGACCGATCGTTGTGGCGATGCTTGGGGGAGGCCTATGTACAGCAGTGGACGTCTTTCGGCTGAAATAATGATGATGATGATGAATAAATATCTTTGGGACATTTTTACACAGCACCATCTAGTCCCAAACTAAGCAGAGCTTGTGCTATGGGTACTAGACAATGGATATAATAGTTATATGTTTTTTTTTTTGTAAATACATACTTATAATACATAAGCAATACCCAGCCCAACACAAACACTTATGTTCATCACACAAATATTTGTGTTCTGTGGGAATCGAACCCAGCAGCCCGACACTCGAACCACTAGACCACAGAGGTCGTCGTTTTTTGATACTAAGAACATAACTCACTTACTTAAAGGTTTGAGAAAACAGCTGTTATCATAACTAATACAGTTCAACCCTTAGAACCAAAACAAAAACAAGATAAGTCACATTCACAAACACTGAAACAGCGAATAATCCAAAAATAAGACGGAAAAAATATAATTTTTAGCTCAAAAGCTTTTCTAATTGCACCCGCCCAAGTTTGGGCGGGCCGCCCAACCGCCCAGCACTTATACCCCAACAATAAGACTCATTATCGCTTGCATACAACTGTCTTTACTGTCTTATAAACTTGATACGTCAATACGCAGACTTTGCAACGTCGCAAGAAAGCTTAGAGTGATCATTTCAAAATGTACCCTATTGCGCGAATGGGAGGGTTGTAAATCACGTGTTTGGGTTAAGGGTCGTTGCCTTGCTGGGGGGATGGTCCGCAGATCTGCCTTATAACTCATCTGTAGGTACAGACGGACTGGCAGATCGATAGAGTACCTATTCTTCGTGTTTGTTTAGTTTGCTACTTTTTAGGGTTCCGTACCCGAAGGGTGACAGACGGGACCCTATTACTCTCGCTACGCTGTCCGTCCGTCCGTCCGTCCGTCCGTCTGTCTGTCACAGGGCTGTATATTTTGAACGGTAATAGGTAACCGGTTGAAATTTTCTCAGAATATGTGTTGCTATGAGGTGTATCACGACAAATACTAAAAACAAAAAAAAGTCTAAAAACAAAGGGGGTCCCCATACAAGAAACCTCAAAAAACATGTATTTTTTTCAACGTTTTTGTTTTTGCTCTATCTTCAAAACCGTAATATATACCAGCGTCAAACTTGGTCAGATTATAGTGCATATTATGTAGTTTAGCAACAAATACTAAAAATAAGACAAACATAGACACATGTGGCGGTACCTGCGTAAGAAAGACATGCAAAAATTCATATTTCGCGCACTGTACGTTGATGTCTTTTGATAAACTCTCGTAAATTAAATCAGTTTTTATGGGGTATCAGGTCGTTGAGAGGTACGGAACCCTTACTGCACGAGTCCGACTCGCACTTGGCCGGTTTTTGAAAATAATTTTCGTGTCAGTGGTGTTTTGAAAGGGTGGTTTATTGTTACACTATTAAGGATATAAATGGTCAAGTCTAGTTCCCATTTCTAAAAGAATTTAAGAGTTTGTTCATTATCATCATTTCAGCGAAAGACGTCCACTGCTACACATAGGCTTCCCCCATAAGGGGGATATGCCATAAACCACGCCTGGCAGGCGGATTTGCGATCGCAGTTGGTTGAATAAATACCCAGAGAACCCTGCTTCCCATCCTCTGGTGAATTCCTTAGTCACCTTTTACGACACCCATGAGAAGAGATAGGGTGGTGCAATTCTTTATGTCCGGCACCACACGGAACTTATGTCCGGCACCGCACGGAAAGAGTTTGTTAGGATCCACTTCATCTTTGAAAACTGTTGCGCTGTAATTCGCTAACATATAGGAACAACGTATTATTGGAATAACTGAAAACCTCTTAAGGGGTCATTGTACTCATCAGTATGAACAACTTTTACTATGGGACCAAAACTGAAATCGCAAAATAAAAATCGTCATCTGTACCACTTGCATCAAAGCTTTCCAGAAACATCTTCTACAGTCCACAATCAACTTCCCAAATCCCTTAAAACGCTACAAACAAGTACAAACAAAATAATTCTTTCACCAAGAAAGCATAACACACTTATATTTCACAACAGCTCGTAAAAATTATCGACCGTAGTACGTCGACCCCTAAAATAGCGTCCAGGAGGCCTATCCATTACTCTTGACAGCGTTTTTCAGACTGCCGTTGACAGCTGTCAAACTTGGCCTTGACACATCCATCATGGCGTCTTGTGACGTCAACTGATAGGTCATCGGGCCGTATGAGGTCATATTTGCATAGAGCAAGTTGCAGGTGTATACGACATGTTTTGTGGTGGCTATGATTTATGAATTATGATACATAGTAATGTTTGTTATGACAAATATTGATCCTTGGATTTTCGGGATAAAGCTCAAGACAGATAAATAATAAAATTGTGTCTAAAAAGCACGCTGTATAATTTTCAGTAGCAATTCAAATGATGCTGTTATTGAAAAGGAATGTTGAAAGCATGTAATACAAGATGATAGGGAAAGTTAGCTTCAGCTTCTTCAATATGTGTGACAAGCTTGGTAGAGCTACAATACTGTTACTACCAAAGTACTGCTTGAAGAAATATTCATCTTTCAATGTTCTTTGACAATCATTAATTTCCCTTTCCCTGTTTAGATAATCCTATATTTGCCAGTAAGAGATGATAATACGATCATATCAAGCTAACAAAATCTGAAATTTAACAATCCTTTAGAAATAAGTGCAGCCTCTGCAGCCTCTAAGAATATCAAAGCAATAAGGGATGGAATAGAAGAAGAAGCCAAGAAGACAAAAACAAGTGTACCACCCACCCATCCAGATTCCAACCTAGGCGTGAATGACCTCATGAATGTAACAAGGCACCCTGTTTCAAATGAATGTAATAAAAAAAAAACGAAAGAGGGTGTATCACTAATGGCACTTTGATAGTGTGACGTAGTGCATTGGGCGGTACAGTCGGCTTCGTACACATGTAACGCGATGCGATGACCTAGCAATTTTTTTAGCTGACTGTACTTTTAGGGGTGGCTCTTTTTTATCCGGTTCGATAATATTGTTGGAAAGGAAAAATATTGATATCGATGTCCACAAATTGTCGTCGAAAATTAAATTATGTATACCTACTTGTAATAAAACTTAAGTTTATGGCCACGCAAATGTTCAAGTAATTTATACGCGAATAATTTTGGTAACAGTTTTATTGTGTGTATCACCTTCTAAAATAAATGGTTTTGAACTCCATAAAAAGCTTTATAAACTACAGGAAATATGGTTTTTATTATACTTTCAGGCAAAAAGAAATTCGTAGTATTTCTAGGAATTTAGAAGAATAGTCGAGAGGAGAGCCAAATATAAAGGGCTAACCAAGACGAAAGTACACAACCCAATAGTTAAGAGAGAAAACAATATTAAAACAAAGTAAAAAGGTCCCATTGGCTAGAGACATGGAGATTCCTACACCTACAAGTGCCAAACCCTTTAATATTATTGCTGAATTAACAAAGAAAAATCCAAAGTAAATACCGAAAGTGCCAATGAACTTAGAGTTGACCTAGACCTCTACAACCACAATTATACGACAAAACAGACAATACCGACATAACAACAGTATTTTTTGTTCAACTCATTCAAGTATTACCCATAGCACAATATTAAAAATCGAGTAATACCACCAGAATGTAATAAAAAAATGTAAAAATACACTCGGGCACAGAATTCTGCCAGTCACGAGGGCCGAACAGGCGGCCCGTCATTTTCATAAATTTCACAACCGTAGCGCCACGGACACTTAAATGGCAACTTTACGACCGACATATTAAGGTTTGATTTGGTATATTTACATTTGTATTTTACGACGCTTCTCTTTTGGGTCGTGACGGCGGAATAAACGGTATGTATAGAAAAATTTGATTATTCATGGCGACTTTGAGAAAAATTACACACGAGCCTTCGTGCGGTATGGTTCGTTACTCTGTGCTGATTAGCCGGTTTTGTGATGCTTTTAGTTGAGTATCTGTGGAGATCTTGATGGTGAAAGAGGCTTTGGAAAGGATTATTGATAGGTGCTGTGGAAAGTAAGTTCAGTCTTCGAACGAAATGGGAGCGAAGCCTATCTTTTTCACATAGCATGGGTACGGTGATAGGTGTCAAATACATAATTATAATACGTTTCGTCGTGAAGTCTCTTTTACACTTATTCATAAGGCATCTTTCTATGCTCCTGACACTGTACCCACGCTATGTGTAAAAGGTTATAGACGTATCTGCACTGCTGCAGTGCTGCCTCTAATAATGATAGGTATGCCAAAAAGAGTTTTCTTCGCCCAATATTTCTGACCAACAGACAGGAAAACTATTCCCACAATTCCACCTTCAAAATACCATCACGCTATCCACAAGAGTACATGGCCGCGCCTCAATATCGATCCCAATTTACCAGGGTAGCAGGACAAGCGCGGAGTTTCCACAATGTATCGTACACGGAAGCGAAGACGCCCCGGGGCGCCTGCCAGTAACAGGCGAGTACTGTGAAAAGCGCTGTGTAGACTACGCTAATTAGTTTCAAGTGAAACTCTGTACGTACATGCGAGCCTAGTAATTTCGATTGAGAGTTTAATGATCTTACTGATAGTTAAGTTATTGTTATGGGATCGGGTTTGCCTGCGTTGGTTATTGCGCCGGATCACGGTAGAGGGTGTAGGTAAATATTCATGAATAAGTTATTCGGTTATTGTTTGGATGACTTACATTTATTGCAACCTGTTACTTTATTGTTATTGGTGTTTTAAATTAGGATAGTAACGCATTTGTTAGGTCTGCGTACCTATAATGCGTAGTGTGACAAAGGCACGTTGAAGCTCTCGAACATTATCTACTGCTTGCTATTACTACTTCAAGGGCTAAAAGGGACTGCATTTGTATCAGCTATTAATCACCTATTTTAGGTTAAATATTAATCAAGCTTAGAACTTTTAACTTTTGTAACACTACCTGACTCAAGACCAGAAGTGTTCTAGCTCCTTATAACATACAACATTTTTTCTTTTCCTACAATACCATTATGACGAACTTATCGTAAACGCGAAAGTATGTCTGTTTGTTTGTTCTGCAATCACGCTGAAACGGCTGAACAGATTTAGATAAAATTTGGCACATGGATAGACCATCACCCGGATTAATATATAGGTTACTTTTTCTTCCGGGAAGATAAACAATTCCCGAGGGATGTGCGATAATATCTTTCTGTGGTAAACGGAACAATCATCATCATCATCATTTCAGCCGGAAGATGTCCACTACTGGACATAGGCCTCCCCCAAAAGGGGGGGTTATGCCATAAACGCCACGCTTGGTAGACGGGTTGGCGATCGCAGTTGGTTGGGAACGCTGCTGCCCATCCTCTGGTGAATCCCTTAGTCGCCTTTTACGATACCCATGAGAAGAAATAAGGATGGTGCAATTCTTTATGTCCACCACCACACGGAACAATACTCGGGTAAAACTGCAGTATAGGCTAGTATATGACTTAAATACTGCCTATTACAACCCTTAGCAGTCTACCCTACAACCTCTTATGAGTACTTCTAGCCCAAACAAATACTGCTACCCTCAATTGGTGTACCATACACAGTTACAAGAGGTTCTGTTCACCAGCGATAGTTAAACATGTAGACAGTTAGGCATCCCTCAAAAACTTGCGTGGAGTGCGGGGGGCTGTGACGGGGTGTGCGGGGGCGCGGGAACCCTCTGTAACTAAATTTTGAACTGTCACGTAGATTAATGATGCCAGGCGGCGCGATACGCGGTAATGTTGCGAGATTTGTATGGATGAGACGATTTGTTGGAAGTTTTGCAGGTTTTTGAATTGTACGTTTAGAAAGGAGTAAGTGAGTTTGTCATTGAGTGGAGACTCCGAATCGGCAAACGTAGTGTAGGGCGCCCCCAGGCAGGAGGACCGACGACCTGATGAAAGTATCTGGGGGGGACTGGATGCGGAAGGCAAAGGACCGAGTGTTGTGGCGCAACTTGGGAGAGGTCTATGTTCAGCAGTGGACTGCGATATAATGATGAATGATGTCCTCCTTGACGTGTCCGTCAACGGCGAACCTTGTTAGCTCCGGACATGAGAGCGGAGGTGGCTAGCGAAACCAAATTTGGTTTTAAAGGTCCTGTTGCAAGGCGCACAGTGCAACTGACCTGAAGAATTATATGTGTAGGTATAGGAAGGCTTTGGTCGGTTCTTTTTACTAAGGCGTTTTTCATCGAGGTCTTGCAAACGGCGTTCTTCAAAAGCCTCAACAGCCTTGTTCACGGAGTTGCGCCATTGACCTCTCTGTTGCGCGAGCCGTTCCCAACCCTCCGAAGGTATGTCGCACGCAGTTAGATGGCGTTTAAGGACATCCCTGTAACGCAGAAACTGACCACCAGGTGTGCGCCTTCCCTCCTTCAACTGAGAAAAGAACACAGATTTAGGCAACCTGGAGTCGTTCATGCGCACAATGTGACCACACCACCTTAGTTGGCCTTTAATAAGCATGGACTCTATTCCCGTTAGCTTCGTGCGCCTTAACACTTCAGAGTTCGGTATTCGGTCCTGCCACCGCACACGCAGAATTGATCGCAGACATTTCATGTGAAAGGTGTCCAGTCGTTTAATGTCTCCCCTGTTAAGACTACCATATGCTGAGTTGATGATGATGATGAAGTTTAGAAAGGAGCAGTAAGACAGATATTTTGATTTCGAAAATAAGATATACCCCCAGTTTCCAAAATGCTGGTCAACGCAAAAATTAACTTAACAGCTGTCAAATCTCAGGTCAAGCGTTGTGTGTGATTTGTTGTTAACATTTTTGCCGGCCAATCACAGGAGCTGACATGAGATTTGACAACAGATCAAACTGATCAGCCTTCCAGAAACTGGGGATAACTTGAGCTCTTTGTGAAACAGCTCGTCTGGCGAAGTACTACCACCGTACCTTCTTCTGCCGCCAAACAGTGTTTTTTACATTGCTGTGTTCAGGAGTGAAGGGTACGGGTGCCGGTGAAATTACAAACACATGAGATCACTTAATTCACGAAAAGGGGTAAAAACTCTATAGGTACTACCTTAAACATAACTTCTACAATATCTAGGCATGTCCACGCTAATGCCAATGTCAAAGCGACGGCGCGGCGCGGGGGTACAGAATGGATTTTGGAAATCGATTGCGTCCAAAAATATTTACAGGGAACCACGTGTGCTTTCACGCACAGTGTGAGCATACCTTTATATAACTTGACGTATATAACTTGTATGTGAGTTATTTTAGACGATTTCAAAATATAGATGGCTATGTGATTGATAAATATAGGTTCGTCTTGATGGCATTTTTTAGCTTTCATATAGTGTCATCATCATCATCATCATTTCAGCCGAAAGACGTCCACTGCTGGACATAGGCCTCCCCCAAGCATCGCCACAACGACCGGTCCTGTGCCTTCCGCATCCAGCGGATTCCCGCGACCTTCACCAGGTCGTCGGTCCACCTTGTGGGGGGCCTACCCACGCTGCGCCTTCCAGTACGCGGTCGCCACTCCAGAACTTTACTGCCCCATCGGCCATCCGTTCTGCGAGCAATGTGCCCCGCCCACTGCCACTTAAGTTTGGCAATTCTTCGGGCTATGTCAGTTACTTTCGTTCATATAGTGTAATGTTTTCAAATTTTAAAAGGTAGGTAGACTGAAACTTTTTTTTTATATCGTTTAGTTTCATATTTCACTGCAAGTCTTAAGTTTCCCATTGTTTCTTCCATTTTACCTAATCTTTTGCAATGTGGCGCTAATCACTTTTTCAGTTATTTAAAAAAAATTCAGTCAACTTTATTTTAACATAAATTAAAACTTCCTGTAGGTAACTAAGCTCATACTAAATTAAAAGCTAATTGGATAGACCTGTTACCATTAAAAACACAAAATAACAAAAAAAATACATGATTAAAACAAATAAATTACAAGTTTATTTACAACTAAACCAAAAACTGACAAAGTTGACCTAAAGTCCATTATCGCTGCCAAACAAAACGCCACATCCGATAAATTTAAAATATACCTACCAAATGATTTAATAACAAAATAAACAATAAATAAACGTGAAAATTTACCAAAATCCGACCGCCATTAAATTTATAGGCCAACACAGAAGTCGATTCGCAATATTTAGATGAATATTCAATATTATAAATAAAACCCCGACCTACAGCAAGCGAGTGTAAAAATACCTACTACAATATAAATTATGAAAAACACTACACTGACACACGGGCAGTAAACGTCACCACGATCAGCTGATCAAATATATTGCTACTATAAAAAGTGAAAACACAAACTACTCTGCCCCTACAGCCATCCCTTTCCCTCTTACATGACGTTTTCATGTTCAAGCGAGACAGAGAACCGGGTCGACGTCGCGTAAAATGATATATTAATGTCAGCTGTGTTTAGGACCTTGCGAGTCTACAAAATAATAGATGGTAACAAATAAATTACTCGTGAGTGCATTTCTGAACGAAATTCGGGCGGTCGTCGACCGGCCGTGGCTGCTGTGCGTAAATCACGATTGATATACGACTTGCGAAGGTCGCCATCTTGAATGTTGCGTTCGAAATTTGAATGTGTACGCGCCATTGGCTCGTTTGTGCACTTGTCAAACGGATTTTAGCGGGATTTCGGTTTATAGGTTATGTTTACGATTTTATGGTGGGAACATTTGAGATTGCTGTTTTGCAATTCAGATCTAATAGAGCCTTCTGATTTCATAGACCCTTAATATGGTGATGTTGGTATTATAACTTTATGTTCACATAAAATATTGAGTTGTAAATTTTCTCAATGAATGAATGGGTTTGTAGTTTGTAAACACTCTGGTGGCGATCTTGCCTCTTTCAACAAAACATAAATTTGTGATACGAAAAGTGCACTATTAACTTTGCTTTGTTACTTCACCATTAGATTGAAAATGATAACAGCAACAGGCTCATTTGGTACGCATAATGAGCAGTCTTTTTAGTCCACAAGATGGCATCAAAACTGAACAAACATGTGCTAATCAGCTGTCAATCTGACAGTTCCTATCGCGAGGATCTTTATTTGTGATTTGCAAATTACTTAGTTCATTCTTTGCTAAACGGACAATTATGATTGGTCATAATTCCTACATGAATGGCTACAGTGAGTCAAGTCCGTGATTAGAGGTTATGAAGCATAATGTCTCAGTTAAAACAGGTTAACTGGAGGCTCGAGATGAAAGGAATGGAAATATAGTGCAGCACGATATAGACGTTTGTATAGCAGTTAATATTAGCTATGAGGCTGTGACTTTGATTTATGTTTCGCTTAGTTCCCTAGATCGGATCAGTTCCAGGATGCGGAGTGATAATAGTGCAACGAATTCCATTTCTCAACCTTCCTATTGCTAATGTCTCTTTTGCTTAGAAGGGCCACGTTTTTTTAGGGTTCCGTACCCAAATGGTGCTAACGGGACCCTATTACTCTCGCTACTCTGTCCGTCCGTCCATCCGTCTGTCTGTCACAGAGCTATATCTTTGTAACGGTAATAGATAAAAAAATGTCTAAAACTTATGGGGGTCCCCATACAAGAAACCTCTAAAAACATGCATTTTTTTCAACGTTTTTGTTCCTGCTCTATCTTCGAAACGGTAATACATACCAGCGTCAAACTTGGTCTGATTATAGTGCATACTATGCAGTAAAAATACTAAAAATAGGGCAAACATAGACATTTATGTGGTGGTACCTACGTAAGAAAGAGAAGCAAAAATTCACATTAAGCGTACGTTCGTTGATGTCTTTTGATAAACTCTCGTAAATTAAATCAGTTTCTATGGGGTATCAGGTCGATGGGTGGTACGGAACCCTTACTGCGTGAGTCCGACTCACACTTGGCCGGTTTTTTATATTTATTCCTTGATTTCCTTTCCTACTTCTTAGGGACTTAAGCGGAGCAACCACCATCTGATACAGATTATATTTCTTTTGTAAAACCGTCACTGTGTCATGTTTTTGGCGCATAAAAAGTCTGGCGTATAGATTTTTGATGCATTTATTTATTTATTTATTTTAACAGCTGCTGTTACTGTAGCTGTTTTTTTATGAAAGTCAGAGTCATAACATTAGAAATAGAACATAAGATTATGAATGTAGCTAATTTTAATAATTTTAAATCGATTACAGTAAAGATCTGTTTATAGCAAAAGAAAAAATAAATATAAATAAATAAATAAATATCTTTGGGACATTTTTACACAGCACTATCTAGTCCCAAACTAAGCAAAGCTTGTGCTATGGGTACTAGACAATGGATATAATACTTATATACATATTTTTTTTGTAAATACATACTTATAATACATAAGCAACACCCAGACCAACACAAACACTTATGTTAATCACACAAATATTTATGTCCTGTGGGAATCGAACCCACGACCTCGTTATCAGCAGTCCGACACTCGAACCACTAGACCACAGAGGTCGTCAAATAAGATTATACAAGACGTTGATCTGTAACCGTGCCATATTCTAGAGCAAATGATAAATAATGTGCTTAGTCATCTAAAAATACTACAAAATTTTCACTTAGCAACATAGCGAGGGTTTGAGAATAAATCCCGAACGACTCTGAAAATAAGTCATCGGCGGCATTGTCAAAGGGTGGATATACCTGCATATTTTTGTGGTGGTTTCGCACGCATCGTTTTTGTGTCGCACGTGACATACGGGAAGAATTCGTTTGTTTACAAATAGGTATTTAACTTATTGAATAAAAATAGGTATTTATTTTTATATTGATTCGTGTTCAGTATCAGTGGTATAGTCACCTCATTAAATATGGCACGAATACAGATAAACATGTCTACAGATTATTAGATACGATATTACTTACGAAAGAACCACAGAGTCACAATGTAACAGCTTTTAATTATACTAGCGTATACTATATTATATTAATTATTTTTATTTGTTACTTTTTTTTTTTTTTTTTTTTGCGATTGTACGAACGTTCGTTCCGATTAATTTTTATTTATTTATTTCATAAAATGTGGTACAGTCTGTTACAAAAATATAGTAGGTATAAGCTAGGGATCGATCTTAAATAGTAGGTAGTAACAAATACAAAAGTACTGGCGTCCTAGCTAGGTTACAAAGTAGCCTGTGTTAAGGTCCGCCAGCCCTTGATTCCCTTAAATGAAGAACAAAAATAATGGAGACTGCTATGGACAGTGAGGTGCAATCTAAGTTCTATCTAAGCTATCTTATACTAAGTGTGTGTAGTATATGTGTAAGTAGGTATGGTGTGTGTGTAGAGAAGAGTGTATTGTATGTATGTGCATGAAACAACATAGCGAGGGTTTGAGAATAAATCCCGAACGACTCTGAAAATAAGTCATCGGCGGCATTGTCAAAGGGTGGAAATACCAGGCCCCTCAGAAAGTATTGCGAAAAAAAGTTTTTATATATGGGAGACTGGCCAGTTATAATGTTTTTCGAAAATATGATTATTTATAAGTAAAAATAAGTAAGTTCCAATTTCAAAATTTCCCTCCACATTTTTTGCGAGTTAATTCAAAGTATTGTGTCTCACTGAAATATGGATCTGCGCCGGGAACATTTTAGAGCTATGATTTTATACGATTTCAAGTGTCGCCTGAAACCGGATGAATCGTACGATAGACTTCAAATGGCATTCATGGATGAAGGCCCTTCCAAGGCAACCGTGTATCGTTGGTATAACGAATTCAAGCGCGGTCGACCAACTTTGGGGGATGACGAAAGAAGCGGTCGCCCTTTGACGGCTGTTACCGAAGAAAACGTGCTAGCAGTGAAAAATTTAATCCAAGACAATAGGCGAATTACATATCAGGAGATTCAACACATATTGAAGATTGGATCGGGAAGCGTTCACGAGATTCTACACAGCCATCTTCGCGTGAGGAGGATAGTATCACGCTGGGTGCCGCACAACCTCACCGATGCTCAGAAGCAGGCCCGGGTGGAATGGTGCCGTGATATGCTTAACAAATTTGAAGCAGGCTCGTCTCGGCGTGTTTACGACATCGTTACAGGTGATGAGTCCTGGATTTATCAATACGACCCAGAAACCAAGCGCCAGTCGACTGTTTGGGTGTTTCAAAATGAGCCAACGCCTACCAAAGTGAAGCGATCTAGAAGCGGGGGTAAGATTTTGATCGCTAGCTTTTTTAATTTGACTGGCCACTTGGTATCAATTCCCTTACGGGATCAAAGAAGCATTAATGCCGAATGGTATACTACCAAATGTTTGCCAGAAGTTTTCTCTGTTATAAGCAACAAGCGACCAAACACAGGGCTCCGCGGGCTACTGCTCCACCACGACAATGCACCTGCGCACACCGCACTCAAAACGAGGGACTTCCTGGACAGCACGCCAGTCAAACTCCTGGGTCACCCTCCTTACAGCCCTGATCTAGCACCGTGTGACTTCTTTTTATTCCCAAAAATAAAAAATCAGCTCAAAGGGATACAATTTTCGTCGCCGGAAGATGCGCTGGCTGCGTTCGAGCAGGCTGTAAACGAGGTGTCTGCGGCGGACTGGAAAAAGTGTTTTGAAAACTGGTTTAGGCGCATGAATCTTTGTATAGAGGCTGGTGGAAAGTACTTTGAAAAGATTTGATAAAAATATATGTACGTATAGAACAATTTTTTTTAGTTTCGCAAAACTTTCTGAGTGTCCCACGTACCTGCATATTTTTGTGGTGGTTTCGCACGCATCGTTTTTGTGTCGCACGTGACATACGGGAAGAATTCGTTTGTTTACAAATAGGTATTTAACTTATTGAATAAAAATAGGTATTGATTTTTATATTGATTCGTGTTCAGTATCAGTGGTATAGTCACCTCATTAAATATGGCACGAATACAGATAAACATGTCTACAGATTATTAGATACGATATTACTTACGAAAGAACCACAGAGTCACAATGTAACAGCTTTTAATTATACTAGCGTATACTGACACGATACTTCGTTATAGTTTACGATAATCACACTTTTTCACTTGCATTCATTCCTTTCTCTAGATTAAGTACTGTTACGAACATATCAAGATAACTAGGTAGTACAATGTGTATTTTTTTCTCATAAATCATGTAACTCATAGCAATTTGTGATCACAGATCTTGTTTGTTTGTTACAGAAAGAGTTAAAGATATTTTCGTAATAGTTTTGGTACTAAAACTTAGTAAGCGTAAGGAAAAAGACTATACTCTGTCCACCAGATTATTCGCTTTTTGACAACTCTTACAAAGTTGACGACTTAACTTTGTACTTACGTCTATCAAATGACATTATGTACGGTTTTACTCACATGATTCTATAGAGTGGGCCCAACTAGTTTTGGACTTGATCGGAGCCCTTAATCTTTATCTTTACTCTTTTGTTTTAACCACGGCCGCAAAAAGAAAAAACCGGCCAAGAGCATGTCGGGCCATGCTCAGTATTATAGGGTTCCTTAAGTAGATGTAATTACAAACGAATCAAATCGAATATTAATCATGGCTATGCTTTTTTAGTTTTTGCAATAATCGGCAGCATTCGTCACTCAGAGCGTGTTGTTAGTAGCGCCATCTAGCGATAAATTCAAGAAGCCAAATTGAAGAAGTGTGTTCAACATAACACAAAGTTACTTTTTGTGATTTTTTCAAATAGAACTATATAACTAACTATAGTAACTAAAGGAGCATTATTTGCTAACATCATTTTTCTCTAAGGTCGATGACCTTTGAACTAGGACGTTTTAAGTATTTTCAGTTTTCTCTCTATAACTCAAAAAATTATAATCACATTATACTCGAAATAATTTTAAAAGAGAGTTTTCACAAAGATCTATCAATGTGGAAGATTATAACTTTCTACGTTGCATAGTTTAGAAATGGCAGGGGGGGGGGACACATTGCAAGCCACTTTGGTGCGCTATATTTCGCAGATGGTACACCTGATAAAAAAGTGGTATATGAAACATTACCTTCATTTTAGTAGTCCTATTCATTGATACCCCACACGAGGGGGTGCAGCGAAAAAAAATGTTTCATCCCCATTTCACATGTATGGGCGCCACCCCTCAAATACGTAATCATGATTTTTTGAATCTTTTAAAATTTAGATCTATATCTATACTATTTTTTAACAAAATTTCATTTACTTATGTTTATAACTGTAGAAGTTATTAAGCTGTAAAGGATTAGGACAGACGGACAGACGGACAGACGGACAGACGGACAGACGGACGGACATGACGAAACTATAAGGGTTCCTTGTAGGACTTCGGAACCCTAAAAAGAGCGGTGTTATAAGTTTGACTGTTTGCCTTGTTTTAGTTAGTAAGTTTGTTATTTAGTCTGTTTTAAGAGTTAGCATTTTTTCGGGGGTTTTTAATTTGTCTTTTTACTTCTTTAGATATGGTGTATGTAAGTTATAAGATACATGGCTAATAAAATAAGATAAGATGGAGGAAGTCTAAATCGTCACAAATTATTTGTAACACTTGCGACCAAAACAATAAAATTAATCCCTATCTTATTAATCCGTCGGTAAGTCCGGAGGCGAATTTTGGACTTTCCCAAAGACAGTTACCTACAATGAATCTTCCTTCCTACTTAGATATTATATCACACACTTTAAAACGATTATTGAAATGATAGTAATAAAATCGATTATCAAATCATTTAAGCTAGCACTTTTGAATACTTTTTGTTTTAGTTATCACGTGAGATAATATTTTTTTTATGTAGAATATATAAAATAAATAAATATTTTTGGGACATTTTTATACAGCACCATCTAGTCCCAAACTAAGCAGAGCTTGTGCTATGGGTACTAGACAATGGATAAAATAGTTATTTACTTTTTTTTTTGTAAATACATACTTATAATACATAAGAAACACCCAGACAAACACAAACACTTATGTTCATCACACAAATATTTGTGTCCTGTGGGAATTGAACTCACGACCTCGTGATCAGCAGTCCGACACTCGAACCACTAGACCACAGACGTCATCAAACAAAGAAGATAAAGAACAACAAAGAAGAATCAGGATTCATCTTCTCCGTTTTTTTTCAGACAAATAACTTCGCAGACTTTACTCTTTCAAATGTGTAAAATCTTTACCTACCTATCTAATCCGAATCAACTTATTGTTAGAGCCTTGAACATAGACAAAAACTAAATTATTAATTAATTAGGATTAGGTCATTTATTGTAAATTGGAATTTACACAATTCAATTTCTCCATCAGTCCACCTTCATTCCATCATTGGACGAATAGATGTATCTATTTGTATCCCACTGTTGGTCATGGGCCTTTTCTCAGAATAAGAAGGCTTTAGTCTACCACCCTGGACTGTTGCTGGAACTTTTGGAAGCTATCAGGTCTCTTGGTTTCCTCACAACGTTTTCCTCACCTTTAAAGCAAGTGCGATAATTCGAATAGCCAGCGTGCATCATCATCATCATTTCAACCGGAAGCCATCAATGGTTGGATGTAGGCCTCCCCTAAAAGGGTTGGCCATCGCAGTTGGTTGAATAAATACTCAGAGAACGCTGCTGCCCATCCTCTGGTGAATCCCTTAGTCGCCTTTTACGACACCCATAAGATATAGGGTTGTGCAATTCTTTACGTCCGGCACCACACGGAACAGCGTGCATAATTTCATGTTTTCTTTGGGATTTAGTTTTTTTTTTCATGCGTTGTGCAATAAACAATACTAGAATTATTATAACCTTGTTGGTCTAGTGGTCGCAAGCGCGACTGCTGAGCATGGAGTCCTGGGTTCGCTTCCAAACCAAACCAATTTGGGTCGGTCAAAGTGTTATTGGGTTTTTCCATTAGGAAATTCTCAGTAGCAGCCCGGAGTCTGGATTTGTGCCCGGTTAATGGCAATAGGCTCGCCCCCTATTACATGGGACTTATAACATAACTGGCGAAATGTGGGTGTACTATACACCTCTGCCTACCCCTTCTGGAAAATACAGGCGTGATGTTATGTCTGTTATGTAGAATTATTATAGCGTAGACTTATTCACATTCACAGAAAAAAACCGGCAACAAATCCGAGTAATTTTACCACACCTGCAAAAAGAATACATAAAAAACTAGTATACCAACTTACCCCGTTTGCCTCCGGGTGAAACAATGCTTGCTCACAATCGTAGCTATCTATCGCATTTGTAATTAACAAGTAGTATTAACAATAGATACGAATCAATGCTATTGCGAGCCGTGTTATATTGCGGCGGAACCATTAATCAAATTTAGGAGCCCGTGGCGTTTTTGAGATGAGAAAACGGTTTAGAGGCGTGTTATGTTTTTCTTTGAGAGATTTGTTTATGTACCTAGTAGATTTTAAAATTTGGTGTTCATACATTTATTACTATTATTATTAACTAAAAAGGTATTTTTAATTTTTTTCTACTTAATTCTGCTAAAAACTTGAGAAACTCAGAGGAAACTTTTTTAACTCTCCTTATTATACAATACAATACAATACAAATACTCTTTATTGTACACAAAAGAAGATAGCAACATATATGACTTATATAGAACACATGTACAATGGGCGGTCTTATCGCTCAAGGCGATTTCTTCCAGACAACCTTAGGATGGACAATATGGGCAAGTAAAGAGAGGGGTAGTACGCAGTGTAACAACATAATAGAATACATATACTACATAACATAAATACTATACATATATCTATAACAAAACTACATAAATATAAGATACAATAAACATAATAAATACAATACAATATGTCTAAATATTACATAATGTACCTGCCGGAAATTACAGTGATGATAGGTAATGATCTAAGCTCACACCATAACCGCTTAAAATGCTGCGCCTAATATTTCTATCTTAACGTACGGAATCAAGAACAGAACAACAGAAATATGCAGATCCCAATCAAGTCGGAAGAAACAAAGCTTATTCTACCATTAATTAATATTGTGAGTCGATACCGAAGCGAGCAAATCAACGCACAGACAGACAACCCGATAGCACAGCTTTGAAACAAAGAAAAAACCTCAATTCCAACCTCCCTGTCACTCGCAAAAGGTGTAAAAGAGATAGTGGTATCCAATTTCAGTGCAGCGTTCGTATTTTATGATAAATAGCTGTACCAGCCGAGTGTGTTCCCGTGTCCGATTGATATTGTTTGTATTTAATTTATTTTATGCATCAACAGAATTTTGCACTAAATGAAAACCACGGTTCCGGCCTGACGGAATTATAGGATTTCACAGAAAAACGGAACGCATCCGAATTCCGAACGTTGGGTTGTGTGCTTAAAATTCGATTCGGATTGAAATGAATACGTCATTTTATATTTTTAAATATTTAAAAATTCGAATTGGATTTTTTTGCGAAATGACGTGCGAGACGCGGTGTTTTTTTAATTTTGTTTTTTAAATAATCGTGTATTGTATTGAAATTGTAGCGCAGTTTATTGTCAATGTTCTATGTTTGTAATTAAATAAAAGCTCTTTTATTTATTTACTGATTGTATGTTCCTTTATATTTTACGAAGCCACACAATAGTCTTTGCTTTAAACATTGCTTATAATGCAGTAATGACTAGCATTCAGCCTAGCCTATCGCTTACTTACATGCATAATTTGGCATCATTAGCTATTATTTTTGCATGACAGCCTTTAAAAAGGCAAAGATCATTCATTGATTGGTCCATAAATAACTTGTGACGTCATCTGCGTGACTTGCGTTTCTACTAAAAAATTCAATAGGTAAGTATACACCTCACAGTATTCTTTTAAAAATGGCATTCCAATTTTAAAATTCTCTAAACAGTTTTGCACCGTACAAATAATTACTACAAAGGTTATTTTAGATTACACGCAGGAAAACTGTTTTCAGAAGGTCATAAACGGCGTTTACGCAAATTGAGAATAAAAATCATTATGGCACAGTTTTTATGGTTGGTTTTTGTGTGTTTATGGCAAATGAGAGTTGTTCGAACGCCTATAAATTAACTGGCTTTAATGACCTAATCAAATTTTACGACGCGAGGCGAATCTCGTGCGGACTCCTAGTGTTGGCCCGATTGACTTATTGTGCGGAGAAAAAAAAAACCCGCGACCAGTAATTATTTTTGGATTTTTATGAAGATTGGAATTTCTGTTAGTCTTTTTACATGCTGGTATTTGATTTATGATGCCTTCCTGAAGCTACTTACCCATCGCATCTGAAACAAGAAAAAAATATATTTAAAAACACATTACGAGTTACCGAGTTCATTATGTGGGATTATTTGAGTTATTTTAAGAATAAGAGGGCGCAGAGAAAGTTTTTGTAACACTTTTTTTCAATCCGTGATGAATATTATGAAAGAAGATCAGCTAAGCCCATACAAATCTAAATAATAAGGTGATAAAGTAAGGAATAACGTGATAAGGGAGCGTTGTGGAGTGAAAGAAGATGTAGTGACAAAGATTGAGAAAGGTATTTTAAGATGGTTTGTACATATTGAGAGGATGGACGAGAGGAGATTGACGAAATAAGTGTACGAAAGGAGTGTGGATGGAAGAGTTGGAAGGGGACGACCTCGGCGAACGTATCGCGATCAAATCGCGGACTTTCTCAAAAAATGCCAGGTTAAGAGTTCTCTAAACCGACGAGCATGCATGACGAGGTTAATGGACGTAGATGAAGCGAAAGAGGTGTGTCAGGATCGTGGCAGGTGGAAATCCATAGTCTCTGCCTACCCCAATGGGAAACAGGCGTGATAATATGTATGTATGTATGTTTTTACCGGAACGCGTATCGCCGGATTGCCGCCAAAAAAAAACTGTTGATCCTTACATTTTATCGATTTATGTGAACACAAAATGTAATGTAATCAGCTGATTTTTTTTTCGCGATTTCTGTGTTGGTCCTACAGTAAAAGTTGTTCATACTGATGAGTACAATGACCCCTTAAGAGGTTTTCAGTTATTTCAATAACAAGTTGTATATGACAACCAAAATAATAGTTTTTGAAACGCATTTTATGGACATGGTGAAAAGTCTGTTTTATAAACATTTGCCGTTTGCGGTCTAGTGGTTCGAGTGTCGGACTGCTGATCATGAGGTCATGGGTTTGATTCCCACAGAACACCAATATATGTGTGATGAACATAAGTGTTTGTGTTGGTCTGGGAGTTTCAATTTCAATTTATTTATTTCTTCAAAAATAATAATGTTTACATAAGTATTTTAGTATGTATTTACAAAAAAAAGTATATAAGTATTATATCCATTGGCCATAGTACGCACGGCTACACATCAAGCTGTAGATTCCCAGTATAAGCTGATCTCGCATTGAACGGAAAGACTATACAATGCGAGGTCAACTTTTACTGGAAATGTACAGCTTGATGTGTAGCCGTGTGTACAGTCGACAGCATGACAGTGGTAACACATCAATTCGAAAACCACCCTTACTGCTTACGAAATAAACATGCTGTCAATGTCAAAGTGTTACCACCGACGTGCGGTTGACCGTACAAGCTCTGCTAAGTTTGAAACTAGATGGTGGTGTGTAAAATGTTCCAAAAATATTTATTATTATTTGATTTTTTTCAGCCTCTCTAAGGTGTAAGTTTTGAAAAAAAACAAAAAGTCATACTCTTGAATACAGAAGGTCAAGTCTGACGTGTCCTTAATACAAATCTACACATATTTGGCAGCCTTCATCCACAGAAATAGTAAAAAATATAGACGAAGTGCTGCGAAGAATCACAGCGAAGCCAAAAAACTATGTTCCTTCGTATTAACCAGCGCTTACGCACACTCCATGCACCTGGAAGGATATTTGCTTTCGCGATGCGTACTAGGGGTGATTCTCGCGTCGTGGACATTATCTCGAACCCGACATTATGTCGAAACAAGATGGCGAATGTCGATTGAAAATAATTTTTCGTGTTCTCAGAATTTCACGTTAGAGATATGTCTACGCCTGGCGCTCTAAATACAAAGAATGGTTCAAAGCAGTTGACATTACCGGCGACATTTTTCGTAGAGATTTAAAATTAGAGATTATATCGAATTAGACATTTATCTCTATAACGCGAGAATTAGGGCCCGACGATGCCGCGACATGTGTACTGAGTGAGCACGGTTTGAAGTGCATGAGTGTGCGTCAGCGCTGGTTGTACACGAAGGAGCATACTTTTTTTTGGCCTTTTCACTAGATTGTTTGCAGGAATTCATCTATAATAATTCATATATAATTTTCCTATATAGTATTTCACGTTAGTTATCATCTTAACTTATGTTGTATTGTCTTGGTCTGTGTAAGACTTCCTGGAAATCAACACTACACAACACTCATCTACCTACACTGTTCATAAAATACAACAGTAAAAAAATAAAAAAAAATTATATAATAATCTTACTTATTTATTTTTTATGGTTATTTACCAACATCACGCCTCACTGATCTACATTATTGCATTGTGAATTTGTGTCGACGCCGGCTGTCGCTGAAAACCAGCGCTGTGTCTTTGCTCCGTGCATGAGGCACAGCAATATGCTGAGCGGTGGCCGTTTTGCGCGGATGTGACGCATATCTTACCACACTTGGCTCTGTACCTGTATTTGTTGTGTTCTTGAATTTTTTGGTAATTTTGTGCGTCACTTTTGAAGCAAATAAATATTTTTTCTTTCTTTCTTTCTTTCTTATATTTTTTACTACGTCTGTGCCTTCACCAAAATATTCCGCTGATTCTAGCTCAATGTTTACGGATTTCCCAACGAATTTATTCCGAGTAATCTTAAAGATAATAAATATCTGGCCCCGAATCTTAGTGATACGATATCACGGTGTTATCACTCTTATCGGTGCTGTGACATACACACACTTGACGTTTGACAAATTTGGACACTTTGACAGGTGATCTGTCATTTCAAGGAGTTCTGAGTTCTAAATTAGGTTTCATTTTCTTTGCGGAATCAGCTGGTTGGAGGGAAAAGTCGTGTTTTATTTATGTTATAGGATGGCGAAACGAGCTTAACGCCTACTTGTAACAACTGCAATATCACCTAGGCTGTTGCCTAAATGGTACTGAAAGTAGGTTCTCCAATCTGAGGTATAAAGATGGAAAGTGTCATGTGATTGTAAAAGAAGGAAGCCCATGTGAAGAGCACGTCAGGGGAAGTACTACCACCGTACCTATTTCTGCCATCAAACAGTGATGCTTGCATTACCGTGTTCCGGTGCTCGTGGTACGGGTGCCGGTGATATTACAATCACATGAAATTACAATCACATGAGACTTTTCATCTTCATTTTCTTTTCATTTTCATGTCTCAGTTTAGCGAACACGACTTGCAGTACCATTCCGCCTAGGGCGTATTGCAGTTGTTATAGGCACAGGTAACCACTTAACTTCAGGTGGGCCTTCAGTTGGTTTCGCCATCCGATACTACAAAAAAAAAAAATAGAAACAAAAATACACACAGTTAATGCAACCTTTTGTAATCTTTTAATATCTATCGCAGCCCACTGTTGGACGTAATATTCCCAACACAGAAACAAATGCTTACATCGAACAAGCAATAGGCTCGCCCTCTATTACATGGGACTTATAACGTTACTAATATTGAAGTTTTAAAAAGAATGACGAAAAACCTTGAATTATTAAAAACAGTTAAAAGAAGGAAAACCTCACATCTAGGACACATATATAGAAACAAAAAATATAATATTCTGAGGAAAACACTGGAGGGCAAGATACAGGGCAAAAGGAGCAGGGCTGGACCAACATCAATGACGCTGCCAGTCCATGCAGACTGGCACAAGATAGAAATTCCGTGCGGTGGTCGCTGACATCCGATGAGGATATGGCTATGGATAGGAAGAAGAAGAAGATAACGTTACTGGAAAATTGTGGGTGTACTATACACCTCTGTCTACTCCTTCGGGGATCACAGGCTTGATGTTATGTATGTATGTATGTGAACAAGCAAGTTGCTGACCGCAGATCATAAATTTTGATCTTTTATTATAACATCAGCTTGCTGACCAGCATCTTATCTCCCAAGGTTTGCCAGGATGAGCATTCTTCCAGCTTGGAAAGACTCTAGCTAATTAAAGAAGACTTTTTCTCAGCAAACGTGCTCCGACGAGGCCGCCGTAATTTCTGTTTACATTCCGAGGCCGCACCGGTAAGGGACCAATGCTATGGTGCAAATAACGGATGGTTAAAATGTGGAGTTTTTGAAAGTAGTTTGGAGCAAAATATAGACTTTTCTTTATTGTTACAGCATGGCGAAACGTGTTCGAGGTCTACTTGATGCTAAGCGGTTAAACGCCTATAACAACTGCAATACCACCGACTCGGTTAGCACCGAGGCTGTTGCCTATGTTCTTGAAAGTCGGTTTGCCAAACTGAGAGATGAAGATGGAAAGTCTCATGTGATTGTAATTTCACCGGAACCCGTACCTTTTGCACAGCAATGCAAGCATTAATACTGTTTGGCGGCAGAAGTAGGTACATGGTGGTAGTAATTCTCCGGACGAGTTCTTTCACAAACGAGCACTACTACTACTAAAAAACGTCAACGATACGTCGTGTTTGATAGCTAATAGCGACAAATTCTAATTTTCGTGTTGCTATAAACAGTGAAAGGACCAATGGCCGTTGGAGGAGAAGAGTCCTTGAGTGGAGACCGAGAATCGACAAACGCAGCATAGGACGTCCTCCAGCCAGGTGGCCCGACGACTGAAGAAGATAGCTGGGGTGGATTGGATGCGGAAGACAGAGGACCGAGAGTTGTGGTGCAGCTTGGGAGTGGCTAATGCCCAGGAGAGGACTGCGATAGGCTAAATTGGTGATGATATTGATGATAAATTAACAACAGCAAGCTGAATAAGGCTAGTCCGACATATACGACGTGTATCGGAAATGCGTGGTCATATTTGAAGAGCTTATTCAGGGGATGCTATCGAACAACTTTTACTATGGAATCAACCCTGAAATCTCGAAAAAAAATCAGCTGATCCTTACATTTTGTCGAGCGACATCGGTGATTTAGTAGGGAACACCTGATATTTTTTTCGCGATTTCAGGGTTGGTCCCATAGTAAAAGTTGTTTAATGCTATACCCTGAATGAGCTCTTAAAATATGACCACGCATTTCTGATACACGTTTTATTTATTGATAAGTCCACTTCCTGACTTTTAAACACTTGATCATTCAAAAGCATTCACTAACTCTTATAAACTTTAACCCTGACAATACATCTCCTGAATTCCATAACAACACAACCCGTCATACCATTCTATCTCCTTGTTAACCGTCGATCACGTAAAGTCTCGATCATCGTGCTCCGTGCAACCGGTTTTGGTCTGACTCGGCCCTACTTGGAAATGTACGTATGATTCCACTTACTCGCTTAGTCGGGGCTTACATGACGACGAAGTGGGGTATGTTCGAGTTTTTTTTTTGTTATAGAGTAGTTCCCAATGGATTTTGAACACCACTTGATGGGAAGGCTGCAAAAGTGACTAGAGGACTGTGGCAGGCTAAGTTTTTGAATTGATAGTCTAATTTGATTGAGAAGCAAAAGGAAAAAAAATGGATATCAAAAAAGAAATAATGAAGATAGAAAGCTGAAGAATAGTTTTACGGCCAAAATTAATGTCCTATCTATCCACGATTTGCCCTACTAGAGATAGAAATTTGACATAAAATGTATGGAGCTTATGTGAAATTTCTATCTCCAGTAGGGCAAATCATGGATAGATAGGATATTAATTTTGGCCGATAGTAGATAGATAGATAGTAGTTAGATTATTCTGTAAGATTTGATAAGCAGTTGTATTTACTTAGTAACACCGCACCACAGTGATAGCCTAGCGGTTGAACGCTTGCCTTCCATGCAGGAGGGAGTGAGTTCGATCCCGGCTGAACCTCTGACTTTTCGAATTCATGTGCTGATTTATATTCGATTATCACTTGCTTTAACGGTGAAGGAAAACATCGTGAGGAAACCTTTACACCTGAGAGTGCTCCATACAGTTCTCAATGGTGTGTGTAGTCCGCCAACCCGCACTAGGCCGGCGTGGTGGACTTAGCCTTCTCATATTGAGAAGAGGCCCGTGCCCAGCAGTGGGACAGTAATGGGCTGGTTATGTTATGTAGTAGATAGATAGATTGTAGTTAGATTATTCTGTAAGATTTGATAAGCAGTTGTATTTATTTAGTAACAATTACGTAACTTGTGTTTAAAGAATTGAGATGAATGAATCGTAGAATCATGTTTTTGGAGTGAGGATAGCAATCTGCCACGATTCGATTGAGTCATCGCATTTCTATAATCCTGATACGTTATCTGTCCAAGCCCGAAATGATAACTATATTATTGTATGAGTTAGTAACAACACAGGATTTTGATATCTCATCGATACTCATCGCATAAACCGCAAAGTTTGAAGACTAAGGTCTTCAACCAGTGCGTCCTGCCTGTCATGACTTACGGTGCCGAGACGTGGACACTGCCAGTCGGGCTAGTCCACAAATACAAAGTCGCTCAGCGAGCTATGGAGCGAGCTATGGAGCGAGCTATGCTTGGAGTTTCTTTGAAGGATAAAATCTGTACGAGATTATCCGGAGAAGAACCGGAGAGACCGACATAGCTTGTAGGATCAGTAAGCTGAAGTGGCAGTGGGCTGGCCATGTCTGTCAAAGGACCGACGGCCTCTGGAGCAGTGGAGACCGCGAATCGGTAGCGTAGCCCCCCCCCAACCCCGCCAGGTAGACCGATGACCTGAAGAAGGTGGCTGTGGGGGATTGGGTGTGGAAGGCAGAGGACCGAGTGTTGTGGCGCAACTTGGGAGAGGCATATGTCCAGCAGTGGACTGCGATAGGCTGAGTTGATTGATACTGATTGTGATCCGTTTTCAGGATTAGGTAATTGTGATCAGTTTTCAGGATTAGAAGTCGACCTAATTATTGTAGTCTACAAAATGTGGATGTGTACTACTGTGTTATGTACCAACTTTTATCCGAATAAAAGAATTTAATTGATTTAAATTGAATTGAATTGATGTTAAGTAAATTTAAGAGCTATTCATTAGTAGCTAGGAGCTATTTTGAGCTACAAGGGTAGATAGAAATGGCAATAAATTAGTTTACTAGTTTTCGGTTCACGTTATTAACTACTAAAATTCCAGCTCAGCTACTGCGACTAGTGTAGTATCTTCTCGCTCGCAGTTTGACGTATATGGACATAAATATGATATTTTATAGTTAGTAACTAACCAATGAATGTGACCGCCATTGGCTAATAGTTTATTAGCCAACTATCTAATAGTTAAGACCTCTCAATTGGATCACTTTGTAGGCAAAAGGGAAGTAATGCTCACAGGCTCAAGTATAAGCAAGTATATTAGTAACGGCATAGCCAAGTAGTATCCACAAAAAAAGAAAGTAGAAATCGATGCCAGCATGTGAGCCCTTCTCAACCGAGTTGCGTGCTTCGCTGCGAGTGGGAGTCGGTCTTAATAAGCGCGGCTTATGTACTATAATAGCAGCACTGACGCACTCGCGCTATTTATACTCCTGACCTGTAACTTTGACATTAGATTCTAAGACCGAATGCTGGAAGAATGTTTTGTTGATGCCGTAGATAGAAAGTTTAGGAATTTGGTTTGAAATCTACTTTGATTCTCTGTAGTCTTGTTATCAGTACTTTAGATAGGTTGTTATTGCCTCTTTTTTCTATTGGGTACCTGATGTTATAGGTGAAGGGAACAGTCCAGATCCACCGACAGAATGATTTTACTATATGTATATAATGTGAGGATAATGATGATCAACTACGGACACTATGGTCAAAACTTCGCCCTAACGTGATGGTGGATGGTATACACACGCAAACACCTATGCTTTGTTACGCGTCCGTGCGCATAATTATCTTGAAATTCTGCCAACCCTTAAGTTATCCCTAAGCTCAGCTGCTGAATCCTAAATATAGACAGGCGACAAACAGACAAACATGCATTTAAATGTACGTCGACATTAATGCAGCGAGTGACCAGGGCGGGAGCTCAGCGTGGAGGTGTCCTGTATAATTTATTGATGCGGCGACGCGGCTAATGCAGCGGGCGACGCTGACTGATAGCGCTGCAGCGCGATATGATACCAGTGACGCGGTTAAGTGCGATCGCTTGTAACGCTGATACCGTATGGGATTTGCCCGGCCTACACTCCCAGCTCGTGCGCGCCTAGTACACGTGCCTTACACTACACGGGCTGTTCGGTATTTTTTGGTCTTGTCATCCATGTCTCAGGAGATAGATGTCTCTTGGTACTCTTGTTAATTCTACTAGGGCGTAAGTAGTGCGTAGGGTAACGCTGTCACTACTTGCTATGGATTTTAAAATGTGCAGTGTTGTTTTTTATTGGTATTGGTATAACGGGCCATTTTCGGTGTATTTTGCGTGTGGGTGGGAATAACTTGTTTACTCGAGCCACCCCAGCTCCTCGAGGAAGGCCAGCAGACGCTTGATGTTGCTGACTGTCTCTCGGAGAGTACCCGGATCTCCGAAGTACTTAGCCCTGTATGAGGCGACCTCCGGGCAGTTAAGAAGCACGTGAGCCGCTGTTTCCTCTGTCTCCATGCAGGTTCTGCACAGAGGACTGTCAGTCACACCTATGACAAAGAGGTGTTTGTTAAATGAACCGTGTCCGGTGTAGGCGGCTGTCACCGTACGTAGATGTTGTTTTGACAGCCGGAGGAGCTGTTTAGTGATCTTACCGTCGATGACGGGGAGTGCTTCCTTAGCCTGTCTGCATACCTCGTGGTTTATCCAGGAGTAGTTGTGTTTGTCTCTAGTGCGTTTCCTTACCAGAGTACGAAAATAACCGAAGGGGAGAGGTATTATGGGTTCAGGTCCTACCGCGTCTGTACTCGATCCCCTCCTAGCGAGTTCATCCGCTGCGTCATTGCCTCTAGAGCCACTATGACCTTTAATCCATTGTAGGGTTATATTGTTGAGCTGCCTACCTGATTTAATTTCTGGTGGCATTCGTAGATGAGCCCAGAGTTGACAGTACAACTGTTGAGAGCCAGTAGAACCGCCATGCTGTCGGAGAGTATTCTAATAGAGTGATCTTTTACCTCCCGTGCCATGACTGCTGCAGTTGCCAGTAAGATGCCCATACACTCAGCTTGAAATACCGTGTTGTAGACACCCAGTGGCGTAGAGATGAATATGTTTAGGTCTTCTGAAAAGACCCCACATCCTGTACCTGATTCCGTTTTGGATCCATCTGTAAAGATCCTAAGTTCTCTGGGATTCAAACCCTCGCACAGATGGTCCTCATACAGTTGGATCTTGTATTTTTTGTCAAAAATGAACTCCTTCGGTATGCGGTCGTTAATTGCTCGCATAAATGGTAATTCCTCAGAGAGTTCATGGAGTATAAGAGTGTGGTGTGTTTTGTAGTGCAGTGTTGTTTCAAAGATAGAACGTAATTACACCCTTTCAATGTATGCAGAGTACGTGGAGCGCTAGCGGAAGCAATCTCTCTCGCCCGTTTTATCTACCCTCATAATTCTTTCACACATGACGCATATGTTTAGTTTTCTTTTCAAACTTTCGCTTCCATTATTTTTCGAATGCCAATAAACATACAAAAATCCCCGTATCCACACGTATCTTTTATCATTTCCACTGTTACGCGATCCGTGAGCAAATCCCCGTATCCGGGGATCGCGCCGGGGATCCGGTAATCCCGGTTAATAACGCCTAGCGAGGTCCCGGAGCATCCCCGCCCCGCACCTTGTCCCGCGCCCCGTAATCGAGAATTAGTTGGGAGTTATAATTGCCCGGTTATTATCAACATTGATTATGTTAGGATATTGTTGGAGCCATTCGACGTTCTTTTATTTCTGTAATTGGACGTCTTCTCGATGTTTAATGAACAGTTCTTAAAATTAGGGGAATGTTTTTTTGTTGAGAAGCTTTGAGGTAACGCGTTGCTTCTTTGTAGTGAGGCCAGAATTATCTTACAAACTCAAGGAAATGTACGGTTCATTTTACCTTCAGTTCATTGTTTGTTTACCCTTAAGAAAACAACCAAAATAGGGGAATAAAATAAGAAGAAAATCCCGGAAAATTCGCCAATAGTTCCCCGAACGGTACCAGGGCCCCATACAGTCGTGGAGGATTGCGGGGCTAATGATTGTGCCGGCAGCGGGCTCCTACAAATCCCACCAATATGGAGTGCGGAAAATACCTGGAAAATGGGAATGTTATTTCCCTTCCCTCACGCGTTACATTAAGGGAGAATATATGGTGTGTAACGACAAAGAAAATACTCCAAACCGTCGACGTCAGTCCCCCGGCACTAAGTTGTTACTTTTAATTCACATCAACGTTTTTTATCACCACACAGTCTTTTGATCTCGGTCCATCTGTTCAGATTTCGTCGTAAGGGCTGGCCACACACGAACGTTTACGAATCGTAACAGTTTTACAGCCCGACAAACAAACAATCGGTTCCGAGCAACGCTGTAACCTGCTAAACGCTGGTATCAAAGTCAAAGCCGAATTTCTCGATTCCTAGTAACATAGCCAGAGATTATGTAAATAGAATTAAATGATTGTTCTTTTCTGTTTAACGCTAGTCAGTCAAACGTCGCTTCGTTTCCGCGACATCCGAAAATGTTTAAAGGATTTTGTATGGGTGAGGGAGAACGCATGTTCAAAATCTGCGCGAGTGACATTAACCCGAGTTGTGATAAAGGCGTTGGTGATTTACATTTAAAACTGAGGTAATGAAGAGAATGCCGCCATTGCGAGCTCAGTGGAACATGAAATTTCTATTGGTTTGGACAAAGGGCACGAATTAACGTGGTATTGTCCGCAGGGCGGCCGCTGCGAGCCGCGATTAGTTCATTATTATTTAATTTTATGTGAAACACTGCTCGCCTTTGCGCTCCTGGTGAATGTTTGACAGGAACGGATTGGTTTTGAGTAGGTAGACTAAAATGAGCAATTTGCTGAGGAGGCTAGGGTGCTTAAAAGAGGCTATTTGTTTCAAAGGACAGCTAATCCACTTTAGGAGATGAGTCACAAGTATATGATTAGTAACCTAGACTTCGTGTTCTTATTAATGGCCGGAATATACATGCCGGTAAAATGGAGCAGTAGCTGGCATGCCAGCTAACGACATATGCAAGAAACTGGCACACTGTGTTTGCATTTGCAAGTAAACTTACATGCAATATGCTTACTTGCATGCCTGTAACACGCAAGTCGTATACACGAGCCAGTACGCCACGCTACCGACGCGGCGACGTCGACGGATGCCCAATGCACTCAATCCAACCCGGAGAAGCCATTGTTGGATTCTTACGGACTAAATCCACTACTGTGTTCCACTTTTGGCCGGGAGCGTGGGTTAGGCTCTACTACATTTACCTAACACCCCTGAGAGGTCCCGGCTCGCCACTAGAAGGCGAGCTGGGACTCCCCGTGTGGCCTCACGTCAGCCGCACCCTCTTCCGAAATGGCTCGCGCGGAAAACTGCACGCCACCGTCTCGGGGCTTGACTGGTCGGGCGGTGGACTACCCTGAGTCCATCGCCCGCAGGTCCACTCCAAGGCTGGCTGGAGATCGGAGTACTGCGGTGCCCTGTCAGTCACCTGCGGGTGGGGTGAGAAGTCGTCGCCTCACGAACCCACTCCGCTACCTCCTTCGCGAGCAATACCTCCTCGCAGGTGACGACCCCTCGCAAGCGCTCTTGTTTCCGACAAAAAAAAATTCAAAGTTCAAATTTTTTTACCAGACTGCGCCAGTTATGTTATTTAATTTAAAATAAACCTAATTACAGGCACTTTTGAAACGTCAGGCTCTAGTTAGGATCCAAATTGTGGGTCATATGAAGAAGAACCGGCAAAAAACTCCATGGATATACTCTTTAACCATGGTCAGAACCACAGCCTGAAGCGACAGTTTTAATTTTTTTCCTAATGGCTTTTAGATTTCGCCAGTGTGTGATGCGCCGTGTCCTCAAGGCAGCTCCCGCAGTGATGATTGTTGGCTCCAGGCCTATGCGACACAAACCCTTACCGAAGCAACCGTGCCCCGAGAGTATCTGTGTCAGCCGAGGGTATGGGCGTCATAGTGCCTCTTCAGCCACTGCTTCATGTGTCCAGCGCACCCTGGGTAGCCCTGCTATCAACCATACCGACTGACTCATTCTCCTTTTCAATAGAGTTTAAGCTTTTCTCGTAGAACTCATGCAAACGCGATAGAAGAAGAAGAAATTATCTCATCTGGCTTTAATGATCTACCACCTAGTACATATATAGTTTTAATTTAAACTATAAACCAAAAATCAGTGAGTTAGAGCAAAAAAACTCAGATCAAATATTTTTCCTGAATTTCATTGTAACAGAAGCAAGTACTAAGGCGGAAGCATCTAACGGAGTTGTATTTGTTGTTACAGCTATATCAAAGGACGAGCAGCGCACGTTCCCACTGTTCCAAGAATCAGTTCCGTTACAACCTGCTTTGTTACAAACTATACATTAGCCCTTTCTATTTATGTTTTCCTAGCGTATTGTTGGGAAATCATTGAATAGATTTTTTACTTTTCATTTGAAAAATCGTCCAGAATAAAAGTTAGCAGAAGTTTATAGCTTTTAAGCTGGAAGTATTGATAACGTTACAAAGTTCTTGTAAAAAGACTGATAATATCAATACTTTTTACAAGAACTCATCACGAAAAGGCCTTTTGAAAAACCAACTATAAACGAATTTTGCAGTCACGTTTCTATACTTACCTGATATTTTTTCAACACACTTGCTCGTAAAATGGCTCTTACTGCACCACTTTTAGGTTTAAAGAAATTTATTTCTCAATAAAAACACAAAGTCACTTACTTGAGAACAATATTAACTTAAGCTAGGTAGATAATACTTTTTATTTGGTTACCATATACACAACTATATACACAACTTACTTAAGAATAAACAAAATAAATAAAACAAAACTAAAAGCTACAAAAAATCCAAAAAATCCCCCGCATCGCTTTCTACCGGAAGCGTGCCCAGAATACTGGCAGCATTGCCACGTTGTATGGCAATGCTTATTCTTTGACCAAAGAAAAGGCCAGCATTCTGGTCACGTGAAGTGTCGACCAACCGCCTGGAGATGGCTTTGAATAAGAGACGAGCACTCGGACCCCACGATCCGAGTGTTTCAACCCCAAACGGCTCGAAAATATGATTACTTATTATGTTATCATATTTTCGCCGCTTGAGGGTCTCAGCAGCCGCAGCGGCAGCGCCAGCACAGCCCGCCGACCTAGGAAGATGGGAGGGCGCAAGGGTATCGACGCACGTTGCGTCCCACACCAAAGGCCTGCCCACTTTCCATGGCAATAGAGTCATACCATCTGGTCTCTTGCCATCGTCACGTACCAAGCCATTTGGTTCTAAAACAGCTGGAACGCCAGCGGTGACAAGAGCACGACGGATTATGTCATTTATATTAGCGTGCCGTGCCGTACGACCTGCACTCCTGCTGCAAGACAGACCGTGGTGACCGAGGCTATCGACAGCTTCACCACAGTGACAGCGATGCGGAGCACAGCAGGGAGCCCCCAAACGAAGGCATGTAGCGACTCTGAACGTGGTATTATCCAACATGGTGCCAATGTTGGGTGACGGAAGCGCCTGAAGCCATAAGCCCGACTCCCATTCTCCCACAGCCAGCAGGCGAGCGCGCTCAGCGGTTGTGATTGACGTATTTATGAGTTCATTCCGTATCGCAACGCAGAGCGGCCCATCCCACTGTCTCTGGGAAAATGTGTTTGCGGGCATATCTGTATTCGGGCAAGCAATTTTCCAAGCATTCACAGCCTCGGTCAGGCACGGTACCTCAAAATTAACCAGTGTGGAGGCTAGTATTTTCCTGGTTAATTTCTCAGTACTGTGGACCGAGGACAAAAATGCCGGTAGACTTATACTAGTAATTTTGCGGACGCCGAGGCCACCAAATCGGATGGGCAAGGTAGCCTGAGCCCATGATCGGTCGTCCAAGGCCACATTTAAAATGGAAGTTAGGGTATTTCGGATAATTTTGTCAATTTTATCCAAAAGTTGGGTATGCTTCCATAGATGGGAAGAGCGTAAAATATACGTGAATTTTGGGCCAAAACAGCAGTAACGGATAATAGTCATGGCCGAATGCATGTTAATTTTGAGAAGTCGTTCCGAAATGTCACTGAAATTTTGAATTTTTTCCTCTATAAAAGATGAAAAAGAATCCTCTAAAATCGGGGACCCCAGGAGGCGTAGAGAACTTTTTTCCGTTATACTGATATCTGGGGCTATTGTATTGAATTGTTGAAATGTAAGTTGTGAGTCAATGTTGTCGGATATGAAAATTTCGCATTTAGATGAGTTGAGATCTAGGCCTATGGTATGAAATTGCTCTTTTAAAAATTTAAGATCCTGTAAAACAGTATTTACATCGCCTCCTAGAGTTCCGTCATCAAGATACCAAACATTAAATTTGGAATTTAGTTGTCTAATAATTGGATGAATAGCTAAACTAAAAATCACCGGCCCGAGGGGGTCACCTTGTTGGCAACCAACTGCAGATTCTAATAGGTTGTCCTTGTAGAGTAATTTTGTCGGATATCTATAACATTGCCAAAGGTAACTATAAATTTTCGGTATTTCTTTTTTAGCTTCTGCCAACAAAGTGTCCCTGTTTACAGAATTGAAGGCGTTTTTAATGTCAACCTTTAAGATAACCTCACCTTTCCCACAATTTAGGTAGGTTGATAGGGCGTGTACGGCAGCTTCACAGCCCCCTTTTGAGCCAAAACCTAGCTGCAGGGGCTGGAATTTTTCCGAAATGGTTTCATTGTAATATTTACAGCAAATTTTAGCTGCCATACGACGGTAGGTACTTCCCACGGCAATGGGACGAATGCCGCCATCCCTTTTGCGCAGGGCACATAGATTGGCCCCGTACAAAACGTCGATGACGGCCTCGTGCACATTGCCGGAGAGCATTAGGTTAAGCTATGATGGTTTAGTTCGTCGAATTAAAAAATGTTTTTTTAGGTTCACAATACAGCTTTTTTTTTAAATATTAAATATTTTGGGACATTTTTACACGGCACCATCTAGTCCCAAACTAAGCAGAGCTTGTACTATGGGTAATAGAGAATAAATATAATACATAAGTATAAAAATCGATGCGTGATCGAATCAGAAATGAGGAGATTCGCAGGAGAACGAAAGTAACCGACATAGCCCGAAGAATTGCCAAACTTAAGTGGCAGTGGGCGGGGCACATTGCTCGCAGAACGGATGGCCGATGGGGCAGTAAAGTTCTGGAGTGGCGACCGCATACTGGAAGGCGCAGCGTGGGTAGGCCCCCCACAAGGTGGACCGACGACCTGGTGAAGGTCGCGGGAATCCGCTGGATGCGGAAGGCACAGGACCAGTCGTTGTGGCGATGCTTGGGGGAGGCCTATGTCCACTGCTGGACATAGGCCTCCCCCAAGCATCGCCTTTGTTTGTTTTTTTTCTTTTTTTTTTTTTGTCTTTCGGCTGAAATGATGATGATGATGATGAAGTATAAAAAAGTATATACATGCTTTTTTTTTTCTATTTTTGTTTATGCTTCTAATACATAAGAAATAACCAGACCTACACAAACATTTATGTTCATCACACAAATATTCGTGTCCTGTGGGAATAGAACCCACGACCCCATGATCAGCAGTCTGACAGTCGAACCACCAGACCACGCCATTTTTCACAAAGTCAATATTTGTCTAAAATATGTCTACTTGTATGTTTTTTTCCTGGCAAGTGTGTTGAAAAACTTCGTATGACACGCGTGAGCATTGACCATTATACTCTCGGCTACATTAAGCAATCCAGCATTGAATATAATAGTTAGCTTAGCTCACGACACAGGGTATCCTAGTGTGGGGCCCAGTGAAACTGTACAATTTAGTACATAAGTGAACCTATGTAATACAAATCTAAATCTAATCTAATCTCACTCACTAACACCACTTCACTTGTATTGTATCATAATGAAGTATTTATTTAGTAATCTGCAAAGAGCATACTTAGATGGTAAAGAAGGATCTCTTAAATTATCATAATACTATGCAAACCAGATCACTCAAACACTACTAAATTCAGAACACCCATAATATAAAGGTACAATAAAATAACGTTGATCCACACATTGCTTAATTACCTTAATATGGAATACGACTGTTTGGCCAGCATTATCACGAGATTAGCCGGGAGGCGAGCCTTGTAAAGATAAGGTAGACTCACGTTGACTACTTGTTTTAGTTTCGTAAATGTTTAAACATGCGTAATATAATAATTTAGATAACAACGGCCTAAGGATCACGGCCGACGAGAGTTATCTGAATATCTTAATTTTAGGAATTTGTTTACTTAGTTATAACGTTAGCTGCCTGGTTGGACTTGAGGCTGTCCATTTTTAGGATTCCGTAGTCCTACAAGGAACCCTTATAGTTTCGTCATGTCCGTCCGTCTGTCCGTCTGTCCTAATCCTTTACAGCTTAATAACTTCTACAGTTATAAACATAAGTAAATGAAATTTTGTTAAAAAATAGTCTACATATAGATCTCAATTTTAAAAGGATAAAAAAAATAGTTTTTACGTATTTTAGGGGTGGGTCCATACATGTGAAATGGGGATGAAAATTTTTTTTCGCTGCACCCCTTCGTGTGGGGTATCATTGAACAGGTCGACTAAAATGAAGGTAATGTTTCATACATCACTTTTTTATCAGGTGTACCATCTGCGAAATATAGCCCGCCAAAGTGGCTTGCAATGTGTCCCCCCCCCTGCCATTTCTAAACTATGCAACGTAGAAACTTATAATCTTTCGCATTGATAGACCTTTGTGAAAACTCTCTTTTAAAATTATTTCGAGTATAATGTGATTATAATTTTTTGAGTTATAGAGAGAAAACTGAAAAATACTTAAAACGTCCTAGTTCAAAGGTCATTGACCTTAGAGAAAAATGATCACAGCAAATAATGCTCCTTTAGCTACTTTCTATTTGAAAAAATCACAAAAAGTAACTTTGACATGACACTTCTTAAATTTGACTTCTTGAATTTATCGCTAGATGGCGCTACTAACAACACGCTCTGAGTCGCGAATGCTGCCGATTATTGCAAAAACTAAAATAGCCATGATTAATATTCGATTTGATTCGTTTGTAATTACACCTACTTAAGGAACCCTATGATACTGAGCATGGCCCGACATGCTCTGGGCCGGTTTTTTTAGGTCCTATATTTGATAATTTGGGCGATGTTAAGGAGACTTTCTTGTAAAAAGATTTTAAGTTATAACGAGGCGCAGTAATTGAAAGCAATAGGCTCAAGATTAAAGGAGAGATTTGTTATCATTAAGGTCTTGATCGGTTGATAAGTTTCCCAGCTGTCGCCTATCGAAAGCCACCGTAAACATGCACCATTTTATCACCAAAACAGATTGGCATCTATTTTCGTTCACAAGAGCAGCAGAAAGCCATCACGGGCGACCTGTCCTCACAATTACCAGGCAACCATGGCTGACGAAGATCCCATTTGTTGCTCTTTGATCTGCTGTCCAATTAATATATCTGCTGCGCTCTCATTACGCTCTGGTATTTCTGTTTCGTGTCGCGTTGGTGGTGCACTTCGGTTAACCGACTGTCCTGTTTGTAATGTTTGATAATGTGTTTGTTTATATTGGTGTTAAGTTCCAGTGTGATTTGTGACAGAAAACTTCAGAACATTCAAACTTATTGTGAATCTATTGTGATCGGATATGACCCTTTGTTGTTGAAAAGACTAAAGATAGTCTGCGACCTGGAAATTCGGTCACTAGATTGAAACGTGGTTTTCTTCATCTCAGTGAATCCTAGCGAATCATTAAAGCCAAGAATGGTGCTTCTAAATTTAGCTGTCCAGCTAATCATAATACTAATGCATGGTTCGCCCCGAATGGAGATCTCGCGATAAACGAGTTGGCAAACTAACGGCCAAAATTAATATCCAATCTATCCACGATTTGCCTTACTAGAGTCTTAAAATACGTCAAATTTCTATCTCTAGTAGGGCAAATCGTGGTTAGATTGGATATTAATTTTGGCCGTAAATCGACACATTTCGCTAAAAAAAAAAAATTGGAAGATTGTGAAATTTATGTTGTTCGTTTGTTTTCGAAACATAAATCTTGTTTTTGTTGCATATTGACCCTTGAATGTACATGAACTCAGCCTATTGCAGTCCACTGCTGGACATAGGCCTCCCAAATTGCGCCCCAACACTCGGTCCTCCGCCTTACGCATCCATGAATCCATCCTTGAATGTAGGTACAGCAGAGTTCAAAGACTGCCCAGAAAAGAAAGTGCTAGTAAGAAAATGTTTTTGCTTTGATTGCTTACTAGCCTATGCCCGCGACTTCACCCGCGTGAATGTCATTATCGCGCATCCCTCGAGAACTGTTCATCTTCCCGGGATAAAAAGAAGCCTATATGTTAATCCGGGTTATGTTCTATCTGTATGCCAAATTTCATTAAATCTACCAGGCCCCTCAGAAAGTATTGCGAAAAAAAGTTTTTATATATGGGAGACTGGCCAGTTATAATGTTTTTCGAAAATATGATTATTTATAAGTAAAAATAAGTAAGTTCCAATTTCAAAATTTCCCTCCACATTTTTTGCGAGTTAATTCAAAGTATTGTGTCTCACTGAAATATGGATCTGCGCCGGGAACATTTTAGAGCTATGATTTTATACGATTTCAAGTGTCGCCTGAAACCGGATGAATCGTACGATAGACTTCAAATGGCATTCATGGATGAAGGCCCTTCCAAGGCAACCGTGTATCGTTGGTATAACGAATTCAAGCGCGGTCGACCAACTTTGGGGGATGACGAAAGAAGCGGTCGCCCTTTGACGGCTGTTACCGAAGAAAACGTGCTAGCAGTGAAAAATTTAATCCAAGACAATAGGCGAATTACATATCAGGAGATTCAACACATATTGAAGTTTGGATCGGGAAGCGTTCACGAGATTCTACACAGCCATCTTCGCGTGAGGAGGATAGTATCACGCTGGGTGCCGCACAACCTCACCGATGCTCAGAAGCAGGCCCGGGTGGAATGGTGCCGTGATATGCTTAACAAATTTGAAGCAGGCTCGTCTCGGCGTGTTTACGACATCGTTACAGGTGATGAGTCCTGGATTTATCAATACGACCCAGAAACCAAGCGCCAGTCGACTGTTTGGGTGTTTCAAAATGAGCCAACGCCTACCAAAGTGAAGCGATCTAGAAGCGGGGGTAAGATTTTGATCGCTAGCTTTTTTAATTTGACTGGCCACTTGGTATCAATTCCCTTACGGGATCAAAGAAGCATTAATGCCGAATGGTATACTACCAAATGTTTGCCAGAAGATTTCTCTGTTATAAGCAACAAGCGACCAAACACAGGGCTCCGCGGGCTACTGCTCCACCACGACAATGCACCTGCGCACACCGCACTCAAAACGAGGGACTTCCTGGACAGCACGCCAGTCAAACTCCTGGGTCACCCTCCTTACAGCCCTGATCTAGCACCGTGTGACTTCTTTTTATTCCCAAAAATAAAAAATCAGCTCAAAGGGATACAATTTTCGTCGCCGGAAGATGCGCTGGCTGCGTTCGAGCAGGCTGTAAACGAGGTGTCTGCGGCGGACTGGAAAAAGTGTTTTGAAAACTGGTTTAGGCGCATGAATCTTTGTATAGAGGCTGGTGGAAAGTACTTTGAAAAGATTTGATAAAAATATATGTACGTATAGAACAATTTTTTTTAGTTTCGCAAAACTTTCTGAGTGTCCCACGTATATAGTAGTTTTTGCATGAGAGAGTAACAAACACCCACACATCCATACATCCTCACAAACTTTCACGTATATAATATTGGTAGGATAGAAAGTAGGATAACTTTTTTCTTATTGAGGGTCAGTCTTTCAATACCCAGTTAACTTTTAAGACGCTGACAACAGCCAAATACCCCAAATAGGCTTCTTTTAAAAACATTTTTAGCTGTATCTATTCAGTTTGTGGCAGTGAAAAAAATATATGTTAATCTTGATAGTATTTTCTGAAACTGTATTGTGCCCAAAACACGTTTTCTTGAAGTTTTCTCGATAGAAAAGTATTGTAAACTAACCTCTTGAAACATGCTTTAAAGCAAACAATCTCTATTATTTACTAAATATTCTAAATAAAATTAAGAAAACATTTGAGAAAGACAATAATCTAGACATTTGTTGTTTCTGTTTTTCAAATAAGCTTTTAGTTTTTTATTTAAAAAAAAAATGATAATTTTCATTCAAGTTGAGCGGCGTATACGACGTCCCTCGGCTCGTTGCCTCTCTTTCAGTTCTGTACGAAACGACAGTGACCGCAGAGGTCTGATTTTTTAGGTATTGTCAGCCTCTTAACTGAGGAATAAGTTTGACATTTTGACAGTTGTAGTATAGAAAATCTGTCAAGATGTCACATTTATTCCTCAGTTAAAAGTTATCAGACTATTGAAATACAGGCCCTGAATATATTAAAGTTTTAGTATTTTTGTTCAAGAACAGGATATTACTGAAATCATCCTTAAGTAGCAACTTTTGAAGTGGAGCCGTTTTTCACATAGACCCCGGGACAAAATAGGTCTACAAATAAATACTTTGGATGGCCACCAAATTGTTAATCCATTACTTAGAATATTTCTAAACATTGTTCTATAATCTGCTAAAAAAAAAACTACGATAACCCACATATAATTAAGTATTGCCCCTTTTTTGCATTTTCGGCTTTGGGCTAAAGTTTTACTTATGATGTGAGATTTTGAAGTAATTATATTATTTGGATTAGAAGTTATAAGGCTCTGCCTTGCTCTGCCAGAGACACAGAGAGATAAACGGACAAATTGCTGAGCGGCCTAGTTAACTCGGAGACCTCGCTTCGCTTGGTCCAATATTGTGAGTGTATACTGACTTTAAATCCAGCAAAACAACTCAGTCACACAATAAGAAGTTATTCCTGCCACAGCAAAACAAATCCCCAATAATGCTAGCAATGGCCGTAGTTTCGCGTGCATCAATATAATTGCTTTTAACACCACCCTGCGCCGCCCCTGCTTCGCAAATAACTAATTAATCAGTGTTACGTAACTTTCCTTCTAGGGTGGCCAGCCCCAAAAGTATTTGAAATATTACTGGAAACTTGTCAAAATTGGTTAATACGTTTTTGGGATTATAAAAGCACGCAAAATCTACATACCAATTTCAATTTTGAATACCTACAGAAGTTATATGATTACATGCACTGGAAATG
Source organism: Asteroscopus sphinx (assembly GCA_949699075.1). Taxonomy (NCBI): domain Eukaryota; kingdom Metazoa; phylum Arthropoda; class Insecta; order Lepidoptera; family Noctuidae; genus Asteroscopus; species Asteroscopus sphinx. Next base: position 18,720,675 of record OX453024.1, read on the forward strand.
CAGCCAATTCAATGATAATATCGTAGTAAGATTTGATTTCCACTTTAATATTATGTCTTTTCAATTTATGTACCCTTTAACGGCCAAAATTAATATCCAATCAATCCACGATTTACCCTACTAGAGATAGGAATTTGACATAAGCTCCATACAAAATATGTCAAATTTCTATCTCTAGTAGGGCAAATCGTGGATAGATTGGATATTAATTTTGGCCGTAAGATAATCGTGAAAATAACTCGGATTTATGGTGTAAATACCAGAAGTACCAGGCGTCCATAACTAGCGAGTAGGTGCACTGTTAATAAAGACGCTAAGCATCGCATGTCCGCGCGGCTAAAACGCTGGGCGTCGCCACCACGCCCCGCAGGCTTTTAGACCGCGCCAGCTCGAGACTTTACTGCTTTCGCGTTTTACGACCCGTCTCCGCATTTTGTTGCCACCAAAATTAGTTTCCACCGGCCATTTTACTAAACAGTGTGCTAAAAACCATACAATTTTATCCCTCCCGAAAACACATGATCCGCAAAGATAAATTGCCGCACCAGTGGAGTTAATAGAAGAATAATGAAACAATTATCCGTATTGACGGGGTTTGCGTGTCCGTACGTAGGTGCGAGAGGATCCGACGACACCCCACGCTCGATGCCAGGGGTGCATAAGAAAAAAAATACCCCATACGAAAATAATTTTGATAGACACTTCGCGTGCGACCAGCAATTATGTTATGCGCGCTTGGTCGCCGGTAATTCGAATTTAGCACATTATCGGAGCGTTACCGATTATTTTCAAATAATAAACACCGAATCGATGCGTTAGCACCTTTTTTATGTTATTTTAATGTCATTATAACAATATAGTTTACATCAAACCATATGTCGCTCGCAATTAGTGATGGGGGAAGTTAGATATTTGATATTTATGAATTTCTAAATTTCGGATTAGATAGTCCGATGGAAAGATCCACTGTTATTATCAGGTAGCACTGTGTAAATGTTGTCTATAGCCGTGCGCAGACGTCTCTGATCTCAGAAGCAACATCCGGCGTTATCTAATCTACGGTCAGTGTTTGTGAAGGCACAGATGATATTCACCGAAATACGCCGCGGTTTATGTATCGAATGTGTCCTCGTTGTACGTCACACCGTACCGCCTTTTTGGTACACATCTCACAATGAGATAACGTGGCCGAGGCGCCACACATGTCACCATGGCTTATGGTGTTTTTGTTATAATAAAAAAAAAACATTCTATAATGTATGTAATAGATAAAAACGTGACGCCCACGGAACATTTCCGATACGTAACGACGTAAACTCGCATTATTTACAGTGTCGAGTATTGTTACAACAGATTACTGCAGTTACGTATTTGTCGAGCCCATTGAGTTTTTAAGTGGTTTTAAACAAACACCATTGAGTTGAGAACAGGGACCTCTTGTGCTGCCAAGCTGGCTCGGTAAATAACACTCGAGTTTGATATTTATTTAGAAAAATCTAATCTTGACGTGGAGTGTTTTATCTCCGTATCCGGTAAGATCTCGAAAGGTCCCAAAGTACTAAACACTCGAATGTTTATAAAAATTAAACATTCATGTGACAAACACAGTTTGTTAGTCTTTCTCACGGACCTATTCATGCGCAGGAGTTTTAGAAATAGCGCCGTGAATAACTTTTGAAAACGTATTAATGTCAACTAACAAGACGTTCGTTGGTTTCTCAACTAACAGATACGAGTATCATTTATAAAATGTATCTTTTCAAAAATCCAGACGTCAAAGCATTTTTACGTTGATCTTAGACAGCAAAAATAATGAACTACAAATGTCTATCCATGTCTGTTCTATTACAAAACATAATAAAAGCGTCTCTCAGTCAAAAAGGCTGTGTGGAAACAGCAACAACATTAATTAAAACAAGTGACAGTTTCACACGACATTCATTAGGTATATCACGTCATTACTCATCCGTTTCTATTTCCGATACTTAGAGTTTTTCAGCACGGAGACGATGCCAAAACTCGTGTCCCACGTTCAACTTGACTGTTAATTAATTTTAACTGACGCACACAGCGAAAGTTAGAATAGAATTCTCATACATAATAAGATATATGAATGGACTGTACCAACTTAAATGAGGTGCGTCTACGTTCTAACAAATATTGTCATTTATCAAAGCCGAAATTTACAGAGTTAAAAGTTGGATGGTATCGGCCTGCAGTCGCATGTCGCATCACTAGTTAGATTCAAAAGTGAGAATGCACGAAATCCAGACTGGGATCGTTAGCGACGCGACACAAATTAAATTTACAATCGTATGTATCATAAATAAAACATAAAACACGCGCTATAAGATACAATTTGCTAAACTGTCGTCTATATTAGTATTCGACGGTCACGTCAAAATATTCAAATTGAATTGTGTCTCGTCATCGGAATACGAATGAATCGAGTCAGTTTGTGACGTGGTTGCACCGAGTTAGCCGCTCTAGTGTTGTATCGATTTTGGAATCGATTATTCGCTATTGTTTGTGACGCTTTGGGATTATGTGTTGTTTTTTTTGCGTAGTTGCGTATTGTGAATTATGATGTGAATATTAAACGAGTAGGATGTTTTTTTAATGACATTATACATTGCGAGTTGTTTGTTAATTCGTATTGTGTGTTTGCATGTTCAACGTTCCGTAATTAGTTTTTCTATGGTAGTTTGTGAACTAGTTGCCTGGTTTTTAACAACTTACAAATCGTTTTTCCTATTTTAAAGAGTTTTAGACATGCAAATTTTGAGATTTTATACAACGTGAAAACATGCTGGAAAAGTATCAAGATTATCATGTTTCGTATTAAAAAATAAGGTATAAAAAATCTTGAGTTACCATAAAGCTGTCTGCAAGGAAATTCGTATGGGGTACTTTTGCATAATCGCGTTGTACCCCGGGGGCGCTCGGGGCCCGCAAAAATCGGCTAACAAAGTAACACTCCTCTCAAGTGTCGCCAAGTGGCGGTCTCCAATTCGATTACCGAGTAGTGCCGGGGGGACTCGAGTCTAAATAACTTAACTTGGTTTGCTCGAGTGCTCGATTATTCGATTTAGCCGCGATTACAATGCGTAAGTGTCGTTGAGAGTTTAGAAATGTGGTTTTGAAGTTTTTTGTGAATACTTTTTATAGTATTCGGGTTTTTGGGTGATTGACATGATCGTGTGAAGGACAAAATTCTTTATTTGTAGCCATTTATATTTGCAGGTGTAACGCAGTCATTATATTTGTATCGTTGATGGAGATTTGTATTCATGCTGTTTCGCGTTTTATTGCTTTTTATACGGTAAGATTTTAACTGACATTTGAAAGTATGTAGTGGGATTTTACACTGATCCCTGAGATAAATAAAAAATGTCTCTGCATGTCATTCCAAATAAGTCTAGCCAACGGAAGGATAATCTTGTTACAGATTGTAAAATCATTTGTAAAAGTAATGTTGTCTCCATATTAATAAATTTCTCTTAATTTTAAAGAAATGGTCTTACTCATTGCTGATCAGAGAAGTAAAGATCTACCACCATTATTAAAATAAAAATGTTAACGCATGATTGCTACAATTAACCATGATAACCTACCCAAGAACCTAGTCAATAAAGTGAAGTAACAACAACAAGTGACGACCGTTGTAAATTGGCAAAGAAAACAGTCACTTATTATACAAACGAAAATCTGAACACATTAAAACCTAATCAGTGATTTATATTTTAAACATTATGAAACTCCTTCTCAACAACGTCGACATAACTTATTTCCAAAACATCATATTCCAATCGAAACTTAATTTTTCTGAACCCCTTTCACCCCTTATCGAAGGAAACGTCTAACAACAAACAAATGTTTACATTCATGCACCCCATGGATAATTACAGTCTGTCTGGCAAGACGGTACCGTCTCGTACACCATCAAAATAACAGCAATCTACACATGCCTTGCTTAGGGTTGACATTGTGGGCCCTGCGAAAGTCTTGAACCTCTAAAATCTAAATATAAATGTCGATGGACGAAGAATCTTCAAAATTCACTTTGATATAAGGATCAGTTTCTTAAATAAGAGCTGGAAAGAAACTTAGGGCATGTTAATCAGTTCTGTATTATTTTTTTTCAATGTTCTGTATATTATACAGGATCATTTCATTTCAGGGTCAGTCTAAACTATGTCCAATCTCTAATTTTATCTTGATTCCTTTTCCATCCAAAAAACGTCCCAAATCCGCCGAAAATTCCTACCAGCCCTAAGTCCCCTATCTGATACGATACGAGGTATACGGGGCCATAAGAGCCCATGATGCTATACCCCGTCAGACGTCGAGACGCCGATGTATAAAATCTGTATGAGAGAGCGTTAAATAAAGCCCAAACGGCCCATAAAACACTCTGGCTTCCTTTACGGGCCCTCATCTTTGTTTAGGGCCAACTAGCGAGCTATCTCGATTAAGGGCCATCTTTGTATTTTTGTTGGGTATTGTTTGCGTAAATGTATCGGGAATGTCATAAAGTTTTGACCTAGAGTTTGATAGGGTTGTTTAGGTGTTGGTGATTTTGCAGTATGGGAAACTATTGATATTTATGTTGGGCGGTCTTTGGTGGTTGTAACTAAGATTAAGAACGTGAATAATGAAGTAAAAACCTAAAAACCTGTCCAAGACATTTTCACTAGCGTACGTGTCATGACGTTGATAGAAGAAGGAACGACCTTAGTATTAGGCATAGCAACCCAACAACAAGTAAACCAATAACAACATATTAGTCTTGGAGGAATAAAAAAAGGCGGACGGAATCTCGCTAGACAAAAAGTGAAGCACTCATAGTAAGACGGCTCGCTTAAAAGTACGGGCTGGCACGCACACATTCACAGTATTCACACCCATAGTGACAAAAAGCCGCGATTACGCAACAAATTTCGTGTGACGGTAGTCATTGTCGTAGTGTCACAAATAAAATAACAATCATAAACAATCTGGTGTGTTAAAATTATGTCGAAATTATACTGGGTTTAGGAAAAAACTAAATGCTTCAATCTTTTTATAGCGAAATTCCGTCCGCCTGTTTTTATTCGTCCGAGATATTACTATGGTTAGCAATATCGTTTATAAATTGCAACTTCGGGATAATAGTCGAGTCAATGTCCACTATTGCCATGTTATCCAGCAAAAAAAATCAGCATGCACTAACAGAATTGTAGTGCAACAGAACTAAGAATTCTAGTAATTACTTTATAAACTAAACAGTTAAGATATATAACAAAGCAATAGATAATGATTAATGATTCAAGTGAAGAAAAAGAAAATAATTTTCTATGATGATTGGTGCTTTATGTAGCATGGCATGATGCAATTATGGACCTATTTCTTAAGACATGAAACTTGCAGTCTATTCAAGAATGAGTTTCACCGATTATGCTATCAAAACAAAAGGGTTAATGAATTTTCCTAATAAAATATTCAATTCATTGTCCCAACAAATTAGGACTAAACCACAAGCTGGACAAAAGGGAAAACTTCATCACAATAGACCAACAAGAGATCTCTTGTCTTTATTTAATCATCGCACAATTGAATCGTCCCGTTCTATGGCTTGACAAATTCGCACGCCCCCGACATTGCCTTAAACGCGCACTTAACTCGTACCCTTTCCGTCTTTCACCCTCGGACGCCTCCATTCTTTTTATATCGCAACTTTATTAACGCATAAAGGTCTGCTGATGGGCCCTTTAAGAATTAGGATGCGTCCCGTGGCCGAGCGTTAGACTCACTCGAGCCGAACAAATGGAGTGTCGGAACTTAGGCCGACTCCGAATACGTCCGCGCGGAATTGCACTGTCCCAGCCCTATTCGCAATTAAACTGGCCGTTATCACGTTGTTCCAAATTTGAATTTGCGTGTACTGATTTCGGTGGTTACATTAAAAACTTTACTTGTAGGTAGTTGGCACGCGACAGTACCGCCAGTTGGTTCGAATTTTAAAGTTTTTTTCCTGTGCGAAAGTTTGAGGCGAGGGAAACAAGCTTTTTTTCTATTACGAATGTAATACACCAAATAATGGGGGGAAAACGCATCTCAATACGAGTATCGACGTTGTGAAAGCAATCGGATTTACATGTCTACCGACGCCGTACTAAAACGAAATCATGAATGAAGCGCAGTATAGGAAACCCAAAACATTATCCTTATGCTCCCATTTTACGACCTTTACCCCCATCGAGTCGAAAGGGTCACATCGGTACGACACGCTGTAAAACCATCCCCGTCTCGCTCCCTCCCGTTACTTACTCGTAAAACCGAAAGAGATAATCACGAAGATGAGTCGAAAATTATTTTTTTTATTATCACCATCGGCGGTGCTCTTTTATTTCCTTTTTACGGTCCGAGTACCTCATAAAAAGACAATAAACTTACTATTTACAGACCATCAGGAAATTGTTAGCCGAAGAGGTCTCTTTACGACACATGTTGGCCTGGTGCGGCCCAGTCCAAGTGATGCACTCTTTACGATTGGCGCGCACTAAAATGTTACGCGAATGATACATTTTTATCTCCCATAAGAGTATATCACGCCATGAAAATAAACCGCAAAATGTTTACTGATCTATGAATATCGGAACGACACTTAAATCTTTATGAAAATATCCACAACCGCTATTATAACGTCGCGGTTACGTTAACTTGCTAACCAGGAGCAAATTACCAGGAGTAAATAACTCCGCACATTACCAGAGCATCATAAAATCATAGACGTGTTAAAAACCATAAAGTAAAGGAGTTATCGGAAGCTCTCGCGCTCTTCAGCTTTATTATTGGGGAATTTCGTCAAGAGTTTTAATAATAGTTATTAAACGGCTGCCCGTGTTACCTAATACATCAGTTAAGTGCTCTTTTTATGATTTAACACTGATTCTCCCCGATATTACTGGCTATAAATTATAGCCGGGATTACCGCCTAAATTGTTTTATGATATGTTTTCATTGTTTACGACTGCAATGTTTTTTGTAATGCTTGATCAGTGACGACGTCTGAAAGTATGTCGAATTATCATTAGGTGAAGGATATAATGCGATCGGCGGCGGTTATATAAAGTGAGCGATTTATTTATTCGTGTTAGTTTGCAATAATAGCGGCGTTTACATTGGGGTTTTGTAATATCTGTGGTACGAGGCTGGGGCACGGGCGCTGGCGCGGGGGCTCCACGATTTCAATATTGTGAATTCCGACGATGTTCTCCTAGTGCGTGTAATGAATTTTGGGATTGTCTTGCGGTTTTTCGGTTTCAACCCCTCGGCCCCTCGAGTACCTATTTACTTTCACTCTATTGGATGAGCTTACATTATGTAAAAGACGGCTCGTATCGAACTTTTAATAACGATCAACAAATTTCTTCGGCGGGTTTTTTCGTGAGCGAAACACATCGAGGCGAGGTACGCGTCGCCGCATGGCACCGTAGTTATACCGAAATATATGATAATAAGGGGTGGTATTATTTAGGTCCAGCCATTCGTATGATAAAATTGAACCACTGATATTTGCCCGCAAACAATTCCTATGGAGATTCCGTTCTTGTTTCTGGGGTTAAATCTGTGCACGGGTATGATATACGGACGGCCGCGGCCCCGCTGGATTTTCCTTTTGTGAAAAATATCGTACAAACGAAAAGAAATACGCGTCAAGAACATAATACGGTCAAATATTGTCGTTCGTATGCGGATATCCGGGAGAAAAACCGCATATTATACTTTTTTTTTGTGTCAGCCTTGCAAAGGCATAATTTGCCAGAATTTATGTCGTAACTGCCTTTTTATTAGACAAAAAAAGTCTGATTGCACCGTAAATATAGTTGATATGACAGCCGAATTCTCTTGATGTGGTTAGTGGCACTAAATAGGCAAATGAAAAGAGTTACCCTGACAGATATTGAACCAAAAACCCATCTAGGAACAATTGCAAATCTGCTCGGTGTTTGGGTATCGTAAAGTAATAGAATAATCAGTCCATTACCATCTCACAGCTGGACTTGAGCTTTTTAGGGTTCCGTACCCGAAGGGTGCCAAACGGGACCCTATTACTCTCGCTACGCTGTCCGTCCGTCCGTCCGTCTGTCTGTCACAGGGCTGTATCTTTTGAACGGTAATAGGTAACCGGTTGAAATTTTCTCAGAATATGTGTTGCGATAAGGGGTACCACGGCAAATACTAAAAACAAAAAAAGTCGAAAAAAATAGGGTCCCCATACAAGAAACCTCAAAAAACATGCATTTTTTTCAACGTTTTTCTTCCTGCTCTATCTTCAAAACGGTAATACATAACAGCGTCAAACTTGGTCAGATTATAGTGCATATTATGTCGTTTAGCAAAAAATACTAAAAATAGGCCAAACATAGACATATGTGGTGGTACCTGCGTAAGAAAGAGATTCAAAAATTCATATTTCGTGCACTGAACGTTGATGTCTTTTGATGAACTCTCGTAAATTAAATCAGTATCTATTGAGTATCAAGTCGATGGGTGGTACGGAACCCTTACCGCGCGTTTTACTTAAAATAAGACTAGTGATGTAATGAATACGAATACGAATATTCGTATTCGCCGAGTACTTTAATGACATACGTAAAAATAAAAAAAACCTAGCAATCCCATGCAGGTATTGCGTTGCAACTTGTGAGTGTTGCGACCGAGTCGACGAAGACACAAAGATTTACTCGTAAAATCGTAAAATTCATATTTCGTATATTTTGTTTACATCCACAGATAGATGGACAGCAATTTTGGCGACCTTTTAATTTAAGTTTGTAGAGACTAGATTGGTAGGTAGGAGTGAGCAAGTACAATTGTACATAGTTAAATTTATTCCGTGTTAAATTGAACAGAGTCGTTTTAAACTGTTGATCTTTGACTAATAATTACGTGCATCTGTAGTATAATCAGGTATTCGTATTCACCGAATAGTACAATCGGTATTCGTAAAAGTAGAATTCGTTGCATCACTAGTTTTAGCCCATAGTCCACCATGCCTGGCCTGGCGTGGTCCAGACTTTAGGAGCCGCCTTAAACATGCAGTTTTTGCACGATTTTGTTTCACCCACCCATTCGTTACCCTTAGCACCGCTGGGACGAAATCGTCCCAGCAAAACCAAGTAAATTTTTACTCTATTTCCGATTACAGTTCAAATTCTATTGAATGGGGCATGCGCAGCAGTGCAGGAGACTTACTGACTGACCTACGCGGTGCCAGAGTTCCTTCACCGTTAGTGCAAGCTATGATCAATTTATCGTAATTAAACATGGTAACCGTCTCATACCTAATTAATAAAACATTTATATCTTATAGTAGAGCTCCTTGTGAAGGAGATTTTATACAGGGAAGTACTACCACCGTACCTATTTCTCTCTCCAAACAGTGATGCTTGCATTTCTGTGTTCAGGTGCGAAGGGTACAGGTGCCGGTGAAATTACAATTACATGAGACTTTCCATCTTTAGGTCTCAGTTTGGCGAACACAATTGCAATACCATTTAGGCAATAACCTAGGTGGTATTGCAGTTGTTAGGGGAAAGCACTGTAGCCAGGTCTCCCGATTTTCCGGGAGATTCACAGATTTTCCTAAAAATCTCCCGATCTCCCGATTTTCGAAAGAAATCTCCCGATTTTTTTACAATCCCTGTATAAAGCCTAATAATAGGAATAAGATCAAAACCTGGAAAAAAACTGAATAAAATTAAACAGATGGATAACTTGCTGCCCTGACTGCTGCCCTGACTATTTCCGTCACTCCCAGTGTATAGTATGTTCACTAAGCACTTTGCGTAAAATAGACTATCACAAAATAATAATGTATATTTTTTTACACATGGCAGTTAAATGTAAAGAAAACGAACTGCTTTGATTTTAATTTACAGCTGGAATAGTGGCAAAATATAATACCGGGATTACTTCAAAAACGTTGACTTTTGTTAAAAACATCATCTTCCGATTTTTTCAATTATTCCTCAATACATTACCCGCTTTTTTCGTACTAAGCCTCCCGGATTTTGAAAATCGGACCTAGCATCACTGGGGGAAAGGTAACCACCTAACATCAGGTGGGCCTTTAGCTCGATTTGCCATCCTATGCCATAAAAAATACCTTAGTCATGTTTTATTTATTCTTCAAAACCAAATTCAAATTAAAATGTTTTTATTTCAAATAAACCTAATTACAGGCACTTTTGAAATGTCAGGCTCTAGTTGCACGTCTTCTCGTGGTAACCTTCTTACTTAACCTTTAAAGGCGTAAAATGAAGAGCGACCCAATCTTAATTACCAGGGCAGTATAGACGGACGGATATTAAAAATTGTCAGCATTAAAGAAAGATGAAATTCAAAAATAGAAGTTAATTTTTTAATGTTCGCCTCGGCTCGGTAGTTCGGTTTACGGGCTGCGGTCGAGCCCGAGGCGCGGACCGTTCTAATTAAAATCGCTACGTTTTCTGTGGTATTCATTTTCATCCTTTAAAGCTCTTTTTGTTGCTCCTACCCTGGTTAGGTTACGTTATTGTTGTGGGTTGTACCTAATTTACATGTTAATGAGATGTTTATTGTGTTTATGCCGATAGTTGGCTTAATAATTTTATACGTTAGCATTATTAGTTTCCTGAGTTGCCTTTTCTGTTTTTTGCACAATATTAACAACGTTTTTATTAAAATGGTGTAGCTACATAGGTACTTTTACAACAAAACAGTTTTTTATAAGAAACTAGCCCATTCCGGTGGTATATCGATCAAAATTTGAATCCAGAGCATTGTCTATCTATGTCAAATATCCAAATCGGTCCAACAGTTATTGCGAGATGCTTAAAAACAAACAAACAGTTACAATTTAATTTCAATGTACTTTCCTATTTTTGATAATTTTATTTCAATGTACTTTTCTTTTTTTTGTTGATTTAATTTTTTGTGCCAACAAATACATCTTCTTTCTTTATTTCACACAATCAAACAGGCTATTACAGTTCTTTAATACTTGGGATAAGGATATCTTAAATTCAGTTCACCTGACCAGAATGAGAGTGAAACAGCCGGCGCTCATAACCTCAAGGAGCTACTATAATTTTTTCGAGTTATTTGTTTTAACATTCCTAATGTTCATTACCATTTACTACAATGCTAACCGGGGTAGCATGAGCGCGCACGGCCAGCCGAGGCAGAGCCTTTGTTTCGTCCATTACGTATGCAAATGATGTTCAAGTACCACCTGTACGCTTATGTTAGTCTGGTAAACAATCGCTAGGTGGAAATGGGAAGACATTTTTTTTGTCTCCGAGCTACCGGAGTTACCTTTGTGGACATCCATTGTTACTGTTGTTAAAGGAATTTAGAAGATCTTGAAGAAAATACGACGTAATTTGTAAGAGATGGCAACTGAGATAATGTGAGAGCTACCTGTTGTAACAACTCATACAATTGGGATCTTGAACTCTAAAACACAGGTAGGAAGTAAATGTTCTAGTAGTTTCCGGCATAGAGCAAATAATCGCATCTCATTTTATGGTAATTGTAACAAATCGATGTGATTGGTTGACACCACAAACATAACAGTTTGTTGCACGGTTCCATCCAAGTTTGTGTTTTCGATTCCACGATTCCAACTCCTATTTCTATAGTTTCAATATTGTCTATGTTCTGCAACGGACTTTAATAGGCTTATAACCATTATCATCAATTTCACCTTTGTTTTTAATCACTGTTTCGCTTTGGTAGCTAGCTGTTTTTCACAGCTCATAAATTTCTCTAGGCGATCGAAACTCTTGGAACAAAAACCAGCCATTCTTGTCAAATGGACGTAACTCACGCCAATACTTTCTCGGTTTTGTGTTTATGCAGTTTTTATGCTTTACTTAGTTAGTATTTGTTATAGAATCTATGACGTATAATGGTCCGTTATCTTTTCGCCTGTGATTCGAATGTTCTGGATCATCATTTCAGCCGAAAGACGTCCACTGCTGGACATAGGCCTCCCCCAATGAGGGGATATGCCATAATCGTCACGCTAGGCAGGCGGGTTGGCGATCGCAGTTGATTGGTTAAATACTCAGAGAACGCTGCGGCCCATGCTATGGTAAATGTTTTGGATAGTGTTGCCCAAAGGCGTCGCCAGCCAATGGGCTAGGGAAGGCAAGGTGTTAGGGAAGATTTTAGATAGAGAATAATCTTGCTCTTGCGTCCGCAACACTGGCAAGACCAAGACTTTTGTCAACTAGAATGCAAGACCAAGATTTTGGACAACACTATCAAGTCTTGGTCTTGCGATAAGGCAGTAGGTAGCATAAAAATATGTCTTTTTAACTGACTTCATTGTGTTTTATTTAATAGTTAGCTATAATTTTGACGTTACCCACCAGATGGCGCTTAAAGGTGAGGTCAGCTGACAACTCTATGTCCATATATTCAATGTAGGTACTCTATGGGTATAACGCAAATCTTAGCGTGACGGTACATTTTCTCCCGAATCACACCTACTGCTCCAATTTTTTTTGACTTACAGCTCTCAGTGAAAACCGTGTGTCGTGTGTAGGTAATTCATCTGAGGTCGTTTGTGTCTCAGAGTTGTGATAAATGGGTGGTCCAGCTCAGCATATACCAGATTTTCTGCTAGTGTCGTGACGTATTTCTTCAAACACATTGCTCATATCACAACTGCAAGCGACAGTATTGTACCCCTTAGCTTATGAACGAAACCCATCCCTTGGAATCATTTCACGCATCAATGCTAAGTAAACCCGACGTCCATAGCAAGTGAATTTTAAGCTGTGCAAGAAAAGCCGCTTATTTTAAAAGCGGGACGAAGTAAACTAAAACTTTGGAATGCGCTGAAGCAGTGTTGCTCAAAGATAATTTATTGAATGTATTTTTTTAGCGAAATACCGCTTTTATGATTTTACATGTATGTAGTATGTGAATTAATTTGACCAGTCACCTTTAATAAAACACAAGAAGATCCTTTATAGATATTGTCAGGTAATACTCTTAGGTTTTCACGATCACTACACCACAGATAATATAATACTAGACTACACATTATAATAAAACAAAGTTTAACCGGATTAAATCGCGTATATTATTTAAATTGGTTTTCCTGACGTTTCGAAAGCTTTGCAGCATTTCGGTAATACTTAATTGATTATAATCTAATTAAATATTTGTCTTACGCTCTATCTTTGTTTTAGTTATGTTTCTATAGAGTCAGATAGTGTTATAAACTGACAGAACAAATAAATAGTGTCTGAATAAAATCTCAAAAATAAAGTCTTGTGCAAGTAAGATATTAAAAGGCTGACATGATAGTCCTATCCACAGAAATAGATAGAATGGCCATGTGGGCAGGGCGCGCGTGGCAGTACCATGCACCATAGTGCAGGATACATCAAAGCCTTTCTCAGTACGCCTTATGACTTGTTTCTATAAATACTGTAACGTAAAAACCCGCAAAAATGCCTTATTGTGCTGTTTCTAAAGGTGTAAAGTAGATTTGATTAAAAAAATTTTTTTAAACTAATGACGTCAAAATGTAAGGCGTAGTTTGTTCGGAAAGTTGCCACGCATGAATCGCAAGTAAAATTGTGATTACAACCATTCTATTTCTGTGGTCCCGTCTATACTTCATTCTAATATTATAAAGACGAAAGATTTGTTTGTTTGTAACTCTGAAACTACTAAACCGATTTTAATAATAATTTCACCACTAAAAAGCTACTTTATCCAGAAGTAACAAAGGCTATATTTTATTTCAGTACGCGGGCGAAGCCGCGGGAAAAATCTATTTTAAGGAAAGGCGAAAATGTGTCTTGTTGGTTTTTTCTTTCACGCAGCAACGCGCTACGGAGCAACCTACAAAGAAACAAATCGACGTATTTTTTTGCATAGAGGTAGTTTATGGGCCGAAAAAATTTGCGCCTAACGGACATAGGCACCTACTAATACAACATTTTATACAGAAGCGTCCTAAAATAATGCTAGAGCGAAGCCGCAGGTACAAGCTAGTGATGAAATAAATAGGAAAATTGTATTCAATCTTTCCATCATAACCAAATCATCATGCTACCCCACTTATCATCACACCTAGTAATGACATCAATCACCCATCACCACCTTATCACTTTTTACTTGATGATTTTCATAAAAGTACCAGGGCGGCATACATAGCACAAGCGGTTTAAGCCTTGGACCACCTATTATCACCTAGTAACAGTGATGACATCAATCACCCATCACTACCATATCATCACCTTTCACCGTGATGATTCTCACAAAAAGTACTAGGGCGGCATAACACAAGCGGTGTAGACCACCAACGTTCGGATTTCGGAGGCGATTGAAAGCAGCTAATGGCTCACAATGGTTGATTTGCAAACAGACTGGTGACAGGTCATTGTATGCTGATCGCAGCCCACGTGGTAGATGTATAAGCAGGTTATGGCTGTTGAGATTTGATTCGCGGGTAGTATTGTTATTTGGGTCATACTTATATCCAGAAAGAGTAGGTACCTATCTATGTAGGTACTTCTTCATTGATAATAATGATAATGCTCTCCAGAGGATATTTTCACCCTTACACCTGACGCCACCATATGGTTAAAGAATCTCAATTTGTCATTGTGAATAAAATCATATAGATGTATAGATAGCCTATAAAAATGCCATACGATTAAATAAATAATGCAAGTAGAATCCGTACAATCATGACGGATACCAATTTCATAGTGAACCCTTTTGGCATTTATCAATAACTTACTTTGGATTTGAATCCTTTTTTCTAGACCAGTTTATGTTAAAGTCTATTTTCACAGAAATCTTTGCTCACCTCATTTAACTAAAACTCTAAAATAAACAAACACAAAATATTTTCTCTAAAATTGCCGAATTTAAACCGATCACCCGCAAAGGCATTCCGTATTCAAAAATATTATTCTTATTTTGAAAACATAAGTCGCGTTCTATATTTGAATTCGTCGCGGGAATGCTCCCCCTCGCCGCGCGGGAAAAAACAGTCAATGCGAGTCGTATTGACTGAAAATGGGTTCTGTAAGATATTTTTTTGTAGGTAATTTTTCATAACTGAATGAATATGTTTTTATGAAGACCAGTACTTACAGGCCAGCCTGTTTTCCTCCTTCTTGTTAATTTATAGGTATATTTTAACTTTGATTTTATGTATTTTGGTAAGAGCTAGAATTTCATTTCTTTATTGGACAAAATTAAAGAAATAATGACACTTCTTGTAAATTGAAACAATGTAGTATTAAAAATTGCATCTGTAACGGATTCCTAAGCCCCGTATAAATATCGATCGGACACATACTCCTGCTTCGCGCCAAAACACCGCGTCGTGATAAATTACCTTCGGGAAATTAAAACTGTCCTTAAAACAATACCTGGCTTTTTTCTTCGTCGCTTTCACCCCTCATTTCTATTCTTGTCTCACTCTAACACATGTATTGGATATTTTTGTCTCACTCTAATTAGAAGAAAGAGGGTCGGAATTCGGAATTGTCAATTTCTTTTTCTTTTTCTTTTCTAATGTCGATTGCGTTATTTTAATTATTACGTTCCGTGTCAGGCTTTATGTGCAGTTATTAACAATATTATGTGTGTATTGTTTAAAGTGTTACCTTACTAGTTAATATAACAACTATTATTATTATAAGGTAGAAGTCCATAGCTAGATGCAATGTGCAACTCTTAACTTGTGCTAAATTCTATGGCATTATTCCTATCTTTATAGGTTTTAATGATACTTAGGTAGCCTTGTTACACCGTGCGATCTAGATTAAACAAAACTACATATTTTACTGAAGCAGATTCTCATAAATGAGCGATCCATTTCTTTTGCTATTAAATTTTACATAATACGAAATAAAAGAGAAATAAAAAGCATTGTTTAAATATTTTCTATTCACAGTCGTCACTGAAGCGTCGTTATCAATATCTCACGAGACGTGGCGCCAATAAAGAATGAATGAATTATGGTGGAACGATTAAACATAAAAATAAAACTAAAACATTTGCCGAAGATGCACAATCTCCTAATTAAGAACATCACAAATACATTAACTCAAGCCCAAAGCCCATTTCAAATCTAATTTCTTTTTTGACAAAACAAAAAAAGACTTAATTACTTTTTCTGGCTATCACAAAAAGCGGGAGATAAGAGCCCTATTTGAATCCTCGTTATCAATACCTCCCGGCACTTTCACCCTTCAATCTTTACCTTTTTTTCTTTTCCACCCCCCAGAGGAGTATCTATCGTAATTTAAAGATAACTAATGCCCCAAGTCATTAAGGGACAGTACCGAAGAAAAAGCAAGAAAAATAAAAGGAAATGCAGCCAAATGCATTTTGAATATTTTACTTTTCAAACTGATAAGTTTATTTGAGTTTGAGACTCTTTAGTGGGGAGACTGTCTGATATAATGAACAATTAAAGTCAGTGTTCAACCGTACTTAATAATTTTAATGTCCACAACTGGATGAGCTTAGTGATTAATAATCTAAAATTAATTTATTGTAATAAAATTTATAGGACCAAACATAATTACGATTTTCTTTAATTTCGGTCCATTTCTATGCTCCAGCTAGTTTATTTCCTGCTATATTTTACGATGTCCCGCTCGCGTCATCAAAAGTAAAGACGTTAAAGTGTTCAAAAAATATTTATTACAATTAAATTTTTTATGAGCTAATAAAAATTGTAAATGAAAAAATCTTATGGGCTTTGTTGAAATAGGTCTAATTGACCCAAAGATTTTTAAGCCCCGAGTTTAACGATCGAAGAAACTCCAAAAAAAAAAGAAATTAAAAACGCCCCAAGTCGCGACAAGGTGTTCTTACTTCTTTTTTACTTTAAAAAATGTAATAATCCAACAGCAGTAAAATACTATCGGACGTTTACGACAAATTCACACAAGACCTACTTAATAAATCTGACAAAATCTTAAATTTATGCTCGCGAACGCAGGACACACGAGTAAAAAAAGATTATTTTATGACATCGTAAACCTGGTTAGAATGTGACCCTGGACGCTGGATAATTCGGGAAAAATCCATTTTAATTAACATATTTTTACGGCGATCGCGATGAAAATTATAAATAATGGTTTCATTTATTCTTTCCCAGTAATCACCGTTTAAGATGCTATTTCTCTTACTCATTTGGCTTTTATGGTATTTGAAGAACATTCAAAAGTTATAAAACCCAAATTATAATTTTCTAATGAGAAATTTGTTGTATAAAGTCAAAAATATGCTTTTTCATGTTTTAATTTGTAAGTTCAACTGACGCCCTTCGTCCCATTTTAATGAAGCAAAAAGTGTAGTCAGTTATTTTTTATTTTTTTTCATGTCCACGTTTAGAAAATATTGTGAGTACGTCCGAAGAATGTTAAAAAAGTGTTCTTGATTAAATAAAATGTCGCTAGGCCTCCGAGGGGACCGGCAGACGGAGTGCACGTGATGAGAATTAAGTATTACAGACATTAAACTTAGAACAGTAAGTAATGGTCGGATTTAAGGCGGATAAATGAAAATAATCGTTATAAATCGGATTTTTAACTTTGTCTACTTAAGTCGACAGGAACTGTCGGTTCAATATAGATACATGCATTCTTGGAATGTGCTTAATACTCTCTCATAATAATAAGACATTCGATTCTACTTTTCTAAAGGTCACGGGAACTACATGTGACTCCCGAATTCCTCTTAAACTGAAGGGGAAAATCTATAAGACCATGATAAGACCTGCTGTCCTGTATGGATCGGAATGTTGGGCTACGAAAGGAATTAATGAAAGGTAAGTGCATGTAGCTGAGATGAGAATGTTTGGTGAAAGAGGAATGTGTGGTATAACGAGAATGAATAAGATAAGGAATGAATATGTAAGAGGGAGTCTGAAAGTAGCGCCAGTGACAGAGAAGTTAAGTAGCAACAGACTATCATGGTATGGACATGTGATGAGGAGGAATAAGGAGCATGTTACGAGGAAAGTTTTAAGTATGAATGTTGATGGCTATAAGAAAAGAGGGAGACCGAAGAAAATATGGATGGATTGTGTGAAAGATGATATGAATAGAAAGAAAGTAAACACAGAGATGACGGCTGATAGAGATGTATGGAAGAAAAAAACATGCTGCGCCGACCCCAAATAAATTGGGATAAGGGCAGGAGGATGATGATTCTACTTTTCTAAATAACTAAACTTACCCACATAAGTTTTCTTATAATAACAATGCCTCGCTTACCTGCAAAAAAAGAAAAATATTTAATAAGAAAAGAACTACTAAACAAAACTACTAGGACAACATAACATGCAAACATGTGAGTGAAAACCCCGAAATTGCTGTAACCATATATCGCAGGAAAACGGCGTACAAGAAAATTCGTAAATATTTTTTCAAATAAATTACACGGGGCTAATGAAAAGGCCCATGTTTGGCCGGACGGACGGACGGGCACAATGGCCGGGGGAACTATTGCTCTATATATTTTGCGTAGAATGACCGCGAATTCCGCTAAATAAATATCTAGTTTTTTTGTGTATATGTTGGTCAGCAGAACTATTGTCGGATTTAGGTAGCGAGCCTAAAAAGCGACCATATTCCTTATTCAGGTGCTTGTAATTTATCCGGTGTTTCTTTCTTAAGATATTTTCTTCGAAGATAAAACTTATTTGTGGTAGTAACTAGGTATTTGGTTCTTATTTACGAAGCTTTCTTTTTCGAAGTAACAAGCTGGGATAATTCCAGTATCTTTTTCTTGTTTCGGAAATGACATTGTCGGAAAATAAGAAAATAATTTTCTGTTTAGACAAAATGAAAATAAGACTTGACCAATTAGAAAGATATTTTTCATACAAAATATTCTTATTGGAACAATATTTCTCACTTACATACTTTTTATGTGGAAGCTACACAATAGGTACCGCCGTATCGGGGCCTATTCCTAATAAGAGGTTTGTGTGAACTGGGAGGGTCGGAGGGCCGGCGGATCTCGCCGAATGCCTCTCACGGCCCTCCCTGAGGGACCATGTACCAAATCATACACTATAATTTTGAGGAAAAATATCATGGTAAAGGTTCTTATGTATTTGATGCGTTGAACCCTAAAGTAGAGGCTTGATAACTAGAATAGTGATGTGAATGATTCGTTTTTGTTTTTGATTTATAAACTAAACAGGTTTTATGAAAAGTAAAATGTATCGAAAATACGTAAAAGTGCATTTGAGTATTTTTCAGGTCTAGTATTTCTAATAACTAATTACTTACGGCACTGAAACGTGGTCGCTCACAATGGGCCTGATAAGAAGGCTCAAAGTCACTCAAAGGTCAATGGGGAGGGCTATGCTCGGAGTGCCACCAGATCCTAGTGGCTGAATGGGAGGAGCGACTTGCGCAACCCAGTGCAGGGCACGCCGCAATAGCGGCGGTAAGGCCCGTCATGGAGGAGTGGCTGGAGAGGGGCCATGGTGCCCACACCTACCGGCTGACCCAGATACTCTCGGGGCACGGATGCTTCGGGAAGTATCTGTGTCGCATAGGCCGGGAGCCGACGCCCGAGTGTCATCACTGCGGGAGCTGCCCAGAGGACACGGCGCAGCACACACTGGCGGAGTGCCCAGCTTGGGCCGCGCAGCGCCGTGACCTCATCACTGCAGTAGGCGGCAGCGATCTCTCGCTTCCGGCCGTGGTTCTGTCTATGGTTGGGAGCGAGAGCGCTTGGGAAGGCGTCGTCTCCTTCTGCGAGGATGTAATGCTCGCTAAGGAGGCGGCGGAGAGGGTTCGAGAGGCGTTGACCTCTCTCCCCATCCGCAGGAGACGACCTGGGCGTCGCAGGAGGGCGTATGCCGACCTCCAGCCACCCTAGATGTGGGCCTGCGGGCGGCGGACTCGGGGTGGCCCGCCGCCCGACCAGTCAAGGCCCGTGACGGTGGCGCGTAGTGTTCCGCGCGCGCCAGTCAAGAGGAGGGTGTGGCCGATGTGGCTGCCGCACGGGGAGAAGGGGCTCGCCTTCTAATGGCGAGCCGGGACCTACCGGGGATGGTTGGGAGAGTAAAAGTTTCCCACGCCCCCGGCCAAGGGTCGTTAGAGGAACACCGTGGTGGTTTTTAGTCGGTAAGAGTCCGACACTGGCTCCGCCTACCCCAGGCGGAGTGCGTCCATGAGGATTTTCCCCACGGAAAAAAAAAAAAAAAAAAAAAAAATGCTCGGAGTGTCCCTGCGTGATCGAATCAGAAATGAGGAGATTCGCAGGAGAACGAAAGTGACCAACATAGCCCGAAGAATTACCAAGCTTAAGTGGCAGAGGGCGGGGCACATTGCTCGCAGAAATAATGGCCGATGGGGCAGTAAAGTTCTGGAGTGGCGACCGCGTACTGGAAGGTGCAGCGTGGGTAGGCCCCCCACAAGGTGGACCGACGACCTGGTGAAGGTCGCGGGAATCCCCTTGATGCGGAAGGGGCAGGACCGGTCGTTGCGGCGATACTTGGGGGAGGCCTATGTCCAGCAGTGGACGTCTTTCGGCTGAAATGATGATTATGATGATGATTTCTAATAACTACTGTTTTTTGACACAAATCCAAATGCAAGCTTAAAAAAATGTGTGCGGTCAGGGGCGTCAGGAACGAAGTTATCCTTAAAATTCATATTTTTCGATCGGTTAATTATAATGATAAATTTCGCAACTATAATACAAGCATAGATGGCAAGAAACATTATGCGTCGGACTGAGACACCACAGGGGCCCAGGTTCGATCCGCAGTAAAACATGTATTTTTTGAATGTTTTATTTAATAACGATTTAATACTTAGCTGTAATAATTTATTAGACTTCTGCGATCACTATACATTATAATAAAACAAGTTTAACCGGATTACATCGCGTATATTACAGTAGTAGACTGCCTCGTTGGTCTAGAGGTCGCAAGCGCGACTGCTGAGCGTGGGGTCCGTGGTTTGATTCCCGGGTTGGGCAAAGTGTTATTGGGTTTTTTCATTACGAAATTCTCAGTAGCAGCCCGGAGTCTGGATTTGTGCCCGGTTAATGGCAATAGGCTCGCCCCCTATTACATGGGACTTATGACATAACTGGCGAAATGTGGGTGTACTATACACCTCTGCCCTTCGGGGAAATACGTATATTCAATGTACTATATGGGTATAACGTAAATCTAAGCGTGACGTGACGCTACATTTCTCCCTAATCACACCTACCGGAAGCCCCCATAAGAAACTTCATTCCAAAAATAAAATCACATTAAAATCTTTTTTTTTTTGCAGCACGACTACCTACCCTCCAGAGCCATCAACTCGTAACATTAACAGACTGACAGACATTAATATTTATATCCGTGTCTCGTTCAATTACTGTGACGTCACTGACACGTCCACTCTGCAGCCGGTCAGGCATTGGCCAGTGACCGACTGCGCCTGAGTCGATAGAGTGACAGTTTTATTACTTTATAGCTTCTGTTCGCGACTTCACTCATGCGTTATGTCAACAAAAAGTTAATTCAGGACATGGTCGATCTGTGTACAAAATTTTATTCAAATCCGACCAGCCGTTTATGAGTGTTTGAGTTAAAAACATCAATAAATACAAACATTCATATTTATTTCTGGTTCAGTTACGGAAGGTAACTTATTAGTTGACCTTAATTGACAATGTAAACTATAAATTGTAAAGTATTATTCCCGATAAGAAACGTGATGTGATTTATCCTATACACAAAAATAATATAATCTAAGTATTACTTAAGTAAATATTCAACTTAACAAATTACATCAACTTAGCATCAAACCGCACTCAGACGCTTTATCATCCACATTCTCCAATATTATCACCCTTAAAAAAACAACCATCCCTTCACAGATTGACATCTGTCAGGCCGGGGGTTCGATCCCGACTGGTGTAAAAATGTACCCAAATTGTAGGGTAGAATAAATTTTTAATCAAAATATTTTCGCGTCCCCCATACAAGGCTATGATAATTTCTGTATTGTCAGTGAATGACATAAGTTAAGTTGGGATGGGTGTGCCTGACTTACACATGAATAAATTATTTGTTTGCCAATGAAGTAATGGTGGGAATGTGACGTCAGTGTCATGGCCGCCATGTGTCATTTTTGTGAAGATAGTATTTTGGATGATGGTTTTTTTTTTACGAAAAATATAGTTTTG
Source organism: Asteroscopus sphinx (assembly GCA_949699075.1). Classification (NCBI taxonomy): domain Eukaryota; kingdom Metazoa; phylum Arthropoda; class Insecta; order Lepidoptera; family Noctuidae; genus Asteroscopus; species Asteroscopus sphinx. Next base: position 18,742,908 of record OX453024.1, read on the forward strand.
TGTTCCGTACCACCATATTAACTTCTATGAAATTATTGTTTTTTTTTATTTTTTGTTTATTGATAATAATAATGTATATTATGCACTACAATCAAACCAAGTTTGACGCTTGTTTGTATCACAATTTTTAAGAGAAAGCAAGAACAAAAACTGCATAATTTTTTTTTATGGGGCTTGGACTTTTTATCATTATCATTTCAGCAAAAAGACGTCCACTGTTTGACATAGACCTCCCCAAAAGGCTATATGCCATAATCGCCACGCTTGGCAGGCAGGTTGTTGGCTACCTATTACGATTAAAATGATACAATCTGTGAAAAAATACGGACGGACAGACAGACCGTATAAGCATGGTAGGCTCCCATTGGCACTCTTTGGGTACGGAACCTTAAAGAATATTTTTTTCATCAAAACCAAGTAATATTGAAGTCAATAAAATATAGTTTGTAAATTACATTTTAAATAATTCAAATATTTTCTAATACTAGAGCAAAATGGACAGTGAAAATAAATACTGCTGTAAACATCTCAGGCACAAAAGACAAGCTCGCTCACTGAAAGTTCATATAAACCTATTTTTTTACTATTACATATCTTTGTATTCAAAGCTCTCTGGCACAAAAGAAAAGATTGCTAAAACTTCATATAAATTATAAATCCTTTTTTTTACTTTTATAACCTGTTAGAAATATGATACTGACCCTAGAAAAACGGTTGTAGCCGTTAGATATCGTTGCAATAAATATACCTACAACAAAGGTAAAATAACTAACTACAAAAAAGTGAAAGTAAACTATAGAATGTTGACGCCATTTTCTAGGTTTTATGGAGTCCTGGTACTTCATGACTATAAAAGTTTTAATGGGCGAAAAATTCAAATTAAATGTTCTATTAGTTAAACTTTTTAGATATACGAAAATATCTCAAAATGTTAACCAGTATTCGTGTAAAATCTGCATCGATAAGTATTAATTTATCAATTAAAACACGTCGAGTCAAATTGTATGTTTAGTGTAATCTCAAAAACGACTGGGTCCATTTAGATAGTTTTAAATATTTTAAATCATCCTTTAGTCTTTTTCGAAGATGGCTTTTTTCATTAATTAGTGCATGCTTTTTGTATTGTGTTAATGCGTAACGTTAATTATTTAAATGTGCTTGTACCCAAACATAAAAACTGTAGGTACTTCACGAAAAACAACAATCGACTGATTCACTCTTTTTTCCCAGATAAGAAATACAAGTACAAACTATAAATAATTCACAATCCGCTTCACACATAACCTAAAACCATTCAAAGGAAAGAAACCTAAAAACAAAGAAAGGCTTACAAAAAAACTTTAGAGCAACCGAACAATGTACAACAATTAATTCCGAATCCGAAACAATAAGAAATCCTTAACAAAATGGAGCGAAATGGAACAAAAGTCGCCAATGTAAATGATACTTGTTCAAAAAGCGTAAAAATTATGTACATACGTAAAACCACGCATATTTTAAATAGTCAAATATAAGTGATTTGCGTCGATTCGACACGGCTGTCCGAAGAGCTAGGAAATCTTCCACTTACTGTATATAAATGAGGGGATTGTCCGAATTTTCGTTTAGTTTTGTTGCCACCCTGGTTGTTACATTTACTTTGTTCTTTGTATGCTCTTGCGCAGCCAGGCATTGTGTTAAAATGATGTATTTTATGTCAGTTACAATGCTGAGTTTGGGATGAAAGAAGAGCATAGAATGTATTTGTTGCTTAACATCTTTGACTTTATCTTTAAGCTGAAGCATATCGGTGATGGTGGACGGACAGTCTTTGTCTAAAATATACTCTATATTTTGCAATATTACTTCTGAAGGTTGCAAACATCGTATATTGTGTGTATAAGTGAGATAATATGATTATCACTTGTTTGCGCGGTGAGGAAAATATTGTGAGGAAACCAGCACACCTGAGAGTGCTCTATACAGTTCTTGTTGTCTTATGTAGTCTACCAACAGGCAGTTGGCCAGAATGACGTACTAAGGTCTGAAATCTGATGACTTCATTCTTTTCCAACAATGCTTCTTTTTCTTTTCAATGTAATTTTCATTTTGATTACGTCTGTGGTCTAGTGGTTCGAGTGTTGAACTGCTGATCACGAGGTCGTGGGTTCGATTATCACAGGACACAAATATTTGTGTGATGAACATAAGTGTTTGTTGGTCTGGGTATTTATTGTGTATTTTAAGTGTGTATTTACAAAAAAAAGTATATACGTATGATATACATTAGTTACAAGTATACGAAGCGAGTGTGGATGGAAGAGTTGGAAGGGGACGACCTCGGCGAACGTATCGCGATCAAATCGCGGATGTTCTCAAAAAATGCCAGGTTAAGAGTTCTCTAAACCGACGAGCATGCATGACGAGGTTAATGGACGTAGATGAAGCGAAAGAGGTGTGTCAGGATCGTAGCAGGTGGAAATCCATAGTCTCTGCCTACCCCAATGAGAAACAGGCGTGATCATATGTATGTATGTATACATTAGTATGTCTAATACCCATAGTACAGTCGACCCCACATCAGTGGTAACACTTCAATTGCGAAAACCGCCCTTACTGGTAACGCAATAAAAATGCTGTCAAGGTCAAACTGTTACCACTGACGTGCGGTCGACTGTACAAGCTCTGCTTACTTTGGGACTAGATAGTGCTGTGTAAATATGTCCCAATGTTATTTTTTTTTATTTTAGTATTCTTGATTAAAAAGATGATAGCATCACGTTTAATATGTATTTATTTTGCTACTCAAACTAACTCAGATTCAGTTTTAAGTTAAACCACATTAAATTTTTACCTTACCCAATGCTTTTGCCATATAATAAGCATTTCATCGAATACCGTTAAACATAACATCAACACAGCAATTCCTTACAAGAGTTTCTATTTCCAGCCTATTTTCTTGCAAAGAAAACGTTCTTCCATCACGCGACAACTTTGGAACGGAATCAAAATAATTTCCATTTAAAATTCCTCTTGTGTTTCAGACTGCATACTATACTTAACTGTATACAGTTAAATATACCAGAAATCTAATTTTCACAAACATTTTAGGCATTTAGGACATTTAGTGCAATTCCTAGTTGCATTCCAGCGTCTATATTTTACCTGGACGCGGGACAAAGTCACTGCATCCGAAATTAACCTACAAATGCCTTTGAGTATATACCATAGGAGGGAGTAATAACAGGCGTACCCCTCTGCCATGTTAAAGTGGCGTATGCCCATTGACGTTTATAAAAACTAGTTCACTGGCAATATCTGGCCATTCTGTGTCGCTTTGTGTCGCTTTATACCACTCATACAAAAATGGTTATTTGTTCGGTGTTTCTGTGCAAAAGGTGATCTACTACCTCAAACCTGCGGGAGCATGGAGTTTCCTCTCACATGTAAATATTATTTCTGTCTAAAATGCATACATTTTGCATAAAATCGAAGATAACTAAATAAAAATTATACCTCCGTACCACGTTTTATTACGACAGAAAAATTATAGTACAAGACGTAGTGTGGGGACATGGTGAATAGAAGTTGAATGAACGAAATTAAAAAGTGGTTCACCGGTTGTCATACTATTACTTGGTGCTTTATCTTATTGTTTTATTTTATAATAATGCCTTGTTAACTGAAAATAATTAAATTATTTTGAATTTAAAATTGAAAAAAATTGTATATATATCAAAAATTGCTAGTGCGTCTGTTAGTAATTGTGTAACTTCTGAACGACTTGACTGATTGAGGTCATATTCACATACTCAGATGAACAACCTATAGATGGTTAATCACCGACATTTCAGCTAGTTAGATAGAGAACGTTAAATTACGTAATATCTATGAAAGAAGGAGACGATAGATTAATATTTTGTCCTTATCGTCCTGGCCGGTTTTTTTTAAACTACAATACTAACCCCCAGTTTCCGAAAGGCTGATCATCACAAAAATTAACTAATCGACTGTCAAACCTCCTGAGATTTGACCTGTCAAGCGATGTGATTAGTTGTTAGTATTTTTGCCGATCAATCACAGGAGCTCACATTAGATATGACAATAGATCAAATTGATCAGCGTTCCAGAAACTGGGGGTAAGTAATAAGCAGGGATGTTATGGAGCTCCGTAACCGTAACCGTATCCATCCATCCATCATCATCATCAGCCTATCGCATTCCACTGCTGGACGAAGGCCTCTGCAATAGAACGCCACCGACTTTTATCCTCGGCTACTCATCTCTCATCCAGTTTCTACCATAAAGTGTACAGTTATTAAATTGTGACATGAAAATTTGAGAAAGTAAATACCTACTTTTTAATTATTATTATAAAATTAAATACTCATGATTTCTTTTTAAATACGCCTTATTTCCTAAAATTTATTTAATTCAATAACGTATCAAAATTAAAGTTCAATTATTATCTCCTACAATGCTGTACTAAATACCTACATGTAATTCCATAACCTATCTACAACTACAACCTACAAGCTTTTCAGTAGTAATCAGAGATGGCGTGCTTGTATAGCGACATTAATTCAAATTCAAATTCAAATTCATTTATTGTGGATCACAGGTTCATAAGATGTGTAAAAATTATTAATAGGATCAGCCATGTCCCGCCATTGAGGCATACAATCATAATTTAATTAAATAACATAACATAATATATATATATATATATTAGCGACTGGCGATTGACGTCCATTGCAATCTTGTGGTCCACTTGCCATCAAACTGCGGGTGCGTGCGGGGCGCGGGTGAGGGATCTTAAATAGGCGGGGGGGGCGGTGAGAGGCTGTTCTGTACTTTAGTATTATTAGGTATTCTGTGCTAGAACTAGAATTATATACATAATATACACGCTGAAATTTTCATCGCTTTCATCCCGCCGTGTCCTACTCTATCTCAGTAGTTACTATCTTTTAGTCAAACCAGTTTACAAAAAAAAACCTAGAATACAAAAACTGGCAAGTGAAAATAAATAAGTTATGAAATCGTTGAAATTTGTAGTAAGGGACAAACACACGAAAGTAGTTAAATACGGCGGCCGGTCGGCGGCGGCGCGGCGTCGGCGGTGGCCGGAGCTACTGCGCGTTATCGTACCTAGGTAGGTATTTTATTTAGGATTTATTAAATAAATTAATAAATTTGTAGGTAAATGAATGGTTTAGGAAAGTTAAAGAAAAGACAATAAATTATGTTTCTGTGGTTTCTAAAGATTTGTTTGAATGCCATGTAGGCAGGTAAATGATCGACGTGACATAAGTAGGTACCTAGGTATGTTCAAGTTTGCAGGAATACAACAGCTGCCCCAAATAAATACCCAGTAAGGGGTTGTAACTAAATTTTACAGAAGCGCGTAAAAACATAAGATGACAAATACGTAGACAGTGTTTAAAAAGTTTGTAGGTACGTCGACTGCAGGACAGTGGTAACACTTCAATTCGAAAACTGCTCTGACTGCTTACGAAATAAAGATGCTGCTAATGTCAAAGTGTTGCCACCGACGTGCGGTTGACCTTACGTCCTACTGTTATGGAGTCGCTACACCGCGGTATTTAATCGATATAAATTTCAGCGTGTATAATATGTGTATATCTTAATATTTTAAGAAAATATGTAAAATAGTCATAATCACGGTGTACATGACTGTTACAAATGTTATAAAAAAAATAGCAAATAATTATATTCTATTCTACATATAATAAATTTTAACACAGTGTTTTATTTTTCATTTTCAAACAATGAATAACTACAATTATGTTTTCTACGATATCAAATCAATTCCTGTATCATTCAGTTTATCGGTCTTTATTAGTCTTTAATCATACCCCATCACTAGTTTTTTTGCGTCTGTTGACATACGTGAACAAATATATACGACGATAATGTTGTTAGTGTGCGTGTTTTTTGTTTGTATTCTGAGTTTGTTTTAGTGTGAGTTCATTGCGACACGATATATTTTTGCACTTGTGTGCTATTACCTGTAAATGTGTGCTGTACGTGTTTTTCTCGTACCCCACCAAAGTTGGCAGAAAAAAATGTTTGTGAATTTGCGCGTTGCGACCTCCTATGGTATATACTCAAAGACAAATGCATAACATTCTACTTTTAAATTGGTTTGAATTTTGAAATAGCTGGCTAGTTAGAATGAAGTAAAAAATGGCGGTAAAGAATATATAATTAAAAAATAAGAGCACAGCATAGAGAAAATTAAGTGCCAGTTTTATTTTGAACAAAAATAAAAGTATTGAATTATAGTTCTTGAGATTGTAACGAAGCAGTGACATAAGTAATCAAAGCATGATTTGCAAGTAGCAAAATACAGTCTGTTTACTTGTTTCTATTTATAGATTTTAACCATTTTCATACTGAGTATATCATTTGCATCACATTAGCTTTGTTTGAAGTTGTACCTAATAATATTTAAATATATCTTTGTTTTTATACTAGTTAGGTACTAGGCAGCTAATTTTATGCAAAATAACAATACATTATGCTAAACATTATGCAAGCCAGCTACCAACTTAAAATTTTTAAACCAAACGATAACTTTCTCAAAGAAATTCCAAATGACACATTGCTACCATTTCGTGCCCTTTCGACGTACAGACAAACACACGAATAGGCTACTTAAATAAATATTTCAATGTTAAAAAATGTTAATGTGTCGTCCAGGTATACTTGATCTGTCTCTTATTTTGAAGAAGGTAAAAATGTATGGCGATATGTTTTGTCAAACGAATGAAGGGTCAGCTTGAGCTGGTTGGACTAGGAATGTCTATTATGAGAATGAACAGTAGCGGTTTGCAATGAGAGCTGTACTTACTCAGTTTACAAAATGTGAGGGACAAATGCTCTTACATTGTTGATTTTGAATAAATTTGACAATACTAACATAACAGTAACGGGAAACAAATATGATAAATGACGGGTAGCGCCAGGAGCTTGTACGTGTGTTATAATTATACAGGGCGTCCCACGGAGGGAAAGTACCTTGAATATTGTAGATGGAACATTTTACTGAAACAAGACATTATTTAAATTTAAAAAACATTTTAATCTGCATTTATAGATATTTAAAAAATTACATGGTTGAACCGGAAATCGAACATGAGAAAAATAATCACCCTGTAGTTTTATCATACCGATCGAAAGGCTTCATCATAAGGATTATTTTTTGCTAAATAACATAGTGTCACAAATAAAAGGAAGACCAAAGATTTTAACATTTGATGTGAAATTTTGTTCTAACGGGGATCATTTTTATGGGGTTATGTAAAAAAAATATTTACAAGAACCAGTATGAAAGAGTCCACGAGCTACAAGCAGAACTTAGACGTATTATTCTAAATATCCACCACAACAAGATCAAAAAACCGACAGGGAGCGAAATAATCAAAAGAGTGCGACCTTGTATTCAACAGGAAGGGACTCATTTTGAGCATTTGATAAATTGAATAATTTTATATTAAAAATGTTAAAATTCATGGTCTTCCTTTTATTTGTGACACTATGTTATTTAGCAAAAAATAATCCTTGCCATATAATAATTTGTAACCTTTTAAGATGATAAATTATTCTTA